>CM069411.1:40287206-40887206 GCA_035609135.1 Eleutherodactylus coqui
TCGAGACAAGAGAATATCCATGTTGTGTAAAATTACAAACTTATTTAGCTTGGAATTGAAGCCTCTGAGAAAACATTATTAAACTAGTCGCAACATCACTAGATTAAGCTAAACAGAAAAGGCTCAGACGAAGTCAAATAACGACTATCAACTCCATCAGAGCCTCTCACAGAGAACAGGAGAACAGAGAAATAAGGGAAAAAACATCACAGACTATACCGGGGAAGGGGGGGGGGGGGGGGTACTGGGGGGGAGGTACATCAGAGGTACATCTTAAGTAGCACTATCTCAGTTTTGTGCCAAAGGTAAAATGTGGATCCTAAAAAGATAGGCAGGGAGGTAGTTGGTACATCAATAGCCACAGAGGCAGTATGATTTCGAACCGAGTGTCCTCACGTCTCATCTCGCCAGCTACGCACCATCGGCATGGTGTGCTCTAATTGAACTCCCCTCTTATAGAACGCCACGGGCTACAGATTTTCAGGAAATTATCATGGGTACCATTAGACCAGCTGGACAGTTCCTCTAGGTTCGCGAGGAGATCCACTCTGTCCCTCCACAGGGTCAAAGAGGGGGGTTCTCGTTGTCGCCAGAGTAGAGGGATGAGGGCTTTGGCCGAATCGAGCTGGAAAGCCAACAGTTTATGCTTAAGAGGATGAAATGAGCAGAAGTCTTCCACAGGAGAACCATCTCAGGGATGAGAATTAGGTTCAGGGCTAACTTTCTCAGAACTCTCCCAACGTCTTTCCAAAAGGGGGCCAAAAGCGAGCACTCCCACCAGATGTGTAAAAATGAGCCAATGTCTGCATCCCATCTCCAGCACCTGTCATGGTCAAACAGCCACTGCGGAGTCCTATACCATCCCACCAGGAGTTTAAAGTGGGACTTCTGTGAAGTAATACAGGGGGAAAGGCCGAAGGCTGTTTTCAGTATGAGTTTAGTGTCGCTCTGGGATAGGGATGTATGTAACTCCCTTTCCCAAGATGTGAGGTAGGCAGGTTTCAAAGTCACGGGAGGAGAGATGAAGTGTTTGCGTAGAAACGCTCTTTTCTTCATATCTAGGTTACTCCCTTTTAGCACTGGCTCAAAAGGAGTCAGGGGCCTAGATGATTTGTGTAGGTTAAGGAAGTCGCCAAGCACCCTCGTCACATGGGTAGACAGTAGTAAAGAGTGAGTGATTGGGAAGGAGGTCCTTTAATATGACAGAGGGGGGTTTATGGGCCAGAGATTGTACATCGTAAATATTTTTGTCCGTGAAAATTTTCCAGATGCTAGCTGAGCATGGGTCTAGGGGGAGATCCAAAAGTTTATATAATGCGCATAGAGGGGTGCAGGGAGAGGGTCTAGGGGCCAAGATCTCTCCTAAGTTATCCCAGGTCTCAAAAGGTCCCTTGAGAAGGTGATTTACTCCTATGCCCCTATGTCTTCTTTTACTGGGGAACCACAGATCCTCGAGGAGGGTAGGACCGTAGGAACCTCTGGCTAATAAGTGGATGAGATGGTCTCTATTCGGATGAATCAATTCCATCCAATAGTTCAGTTGGGAGGCAAGATAGAACTCGTGGACGCAAGGCAAGTCCACACCTCCCTCGCTGCTTCTCCTCACCAAGAGGCAATGGGCCAGTCTCAGTCTCCTCCTCCTCCTCCTCCTCCTCCTCCTCCAAACGAACCCAGAAAAAGCCACACGGAGAGCCTTGAAAAAGCTTGCTGGGATGTATATCTGGAGAAGGCGGATCTTATATAAAATAATAGGAAGCACATAGGATTTCAAGACGTTTTTCCTACCCAGCCATGATATGAATGGGAGGTCGTAAGATCGCAAGAGGCTCTTTACTTTAGCTAACAGGGGTAGAAAATTTGCAGAATATAGGTCGTCTGCTTTTCTGGTAAGCTTAATGCCTAAATCTATGTCAGATTTGGACCAGACAAAGGGGGAATCAGCCCTTACGGCTCTGCAGCGAGCAGTAGGTATAGAGATGTTGAGGACTGCAGATTTTGCAAACTTGATTTTGAAGTTGGAAAGGACTCCAAATTCCTCAAGTAGATAAATGAGTCTAGGTAAGCCCTCTTCAGGGTTTGTTATCAGGAAAACAATGTTGTCTGCCAAAGCAGCAGCGGAGAGGACCTCTTGATCGATTTTTTTTTTTTTTTTTTTTTTCAGTCCCTGGATTACAAGATCTATCCTAATTTTTTGCAGAAAGGGCTCTAATGCAAGGATAAAGAGAGCAGGCGAGAGTGTGCAGTCCTGTCTTGTGCCATTATTGATATTAAATGACGTAGACAAAGAGTTATTGATTTTGAGTCTGGCATAGGGCATAGGGTACAAGGAAAGAATAGCCGAGACAAACCGTGTGGGGATGTTAAAGTGTAAGAGAACTAATTCCATATAGAGCCAATCTACCCGGTCGAAAGCTTTTTCGGCATCCGTACCTACTAAAGCTAAGGGGATGTTGTGGGTTTGGGCATATCTCGCCGCATGTAGTAGCCTAAGGCAATTATCCTTGCCCTCTCTCCCTTTAATGAGATTGATCAAGTTAGGGATGTGTTTCTCCAGTCTCTTGGCAAGAAGTTTAGCCCAGAGCTTCATGTCAAAATGTATTAGAGATACGGGCCTATAGCTCCCGCACAACTCTGGGTCCTTATTCTCTTTCTGTACTAGGGTAATATGGGCTTCCTGAGCCGGTTTAGGAAGCGGGACCCCTTGTAACAGGGAATTAAAGAGCTCAGTAAGATGGGGGACTAAAGTAGTTTTAAAGGATTTATAGTAAATTAGTGAGAGGCCATCTGGGCCTGGGCTCTTACTCGTTGGAGATGAGATTAACAGGTCTTCTACTTCCTGGGTAGTGGCAGAGATCATAAAAGCTGCAGCGTCCTTCTCCTCTATTCTAGGAAGGTTTAGTCACTTCAGGAAAGTGTCAATCTGGTTCCTGGCGCTCAATCTGGTCTCAGGTGTTAGGGTTTCCTTGAGATTATAAAGGCAAGAATAAAATGCCTGAAATTCCTTAGCTATATCCTGAGAGGAGGTGGCTAGGGAACCAGAACAAGTCTTCATAGAGTTTATAAATTTATAAGCGTGGACATAAATTTACTCCCCCTATTACCCTGGGCGTAAACTACATGTTTAAGGTAGAGGTGTCTTTTATTATATTTGGCTTTAAGGCAGAGCTTAAGTTCTCTTCTGAGAGAAATTAATTTATCTAGCATTGCTTTGTTTTGAGAGGATTTTGCAGCCTGTTCAAGTTTAGCAATTTGGAGTAATTTCTCATCAATCTCCATTTGTTGTTTTTTCTTAATTCTAGAGCCTAAAGTGATCAGCAGACCTCTTAAAAAAGCCTTATGTGCTTTCCATGCCAGCGGGATTGACTGCCCTTTAGCTTTGTTGAGTTGAAAGTATTTTTCTATAAGAGTATTTAGCTGCGCTCTATCGCTCTCCATGTCTAGTATGGAGAGATTAGTATGGAGAGATTAAGTCTCTATCACCACTCTCGAGGAGAAGACATGAGTAGGCGTAAATTAACATGCACTGGGGCATGGTCTGAGATTGCCATGGAATCAATGGTGGCCTTGGCTACGGACGGTAGGAGGACGGAGGAGACAAAAATGTAGTCCAGATGCTGAAACGAGGAGTGGACCGAGGAGAAGAATGTATAATCGTTAACAGAAGGGAATAGACCACACCAGGCTTCCGCAACTCCCAGTTCTGATAGACTACGGCCAAGTCTCCTTAGCTTCGTCTGCGAGATCTGAGATTTACCCACGGATGAGTCCAATAGGGGGAAAAGGGTAACATTTAAATCTCCTCCTAGAAGTATGGGCCCCGTAGCAAAGTGCTTAAGGACCTCCAGCTGCTTAATCAGCCAGGGTACTTGATCAATGTTAGGTGTATATAGATTTGCAAAGGTCATTTTAGTATTATTTAGTGAACCTCTCAGGAACAAGACCCTGACTTCCTCATCAGAGTATTGGGCTTCGCAAGAGAAGGCGATGGATCTGTGGTACAGAATCAATACTCCCTTAGAAGCTGACGTTGGGTGAGAACTGTAGAACCCCTGGGGAAACTGTCTACCTGGAAGAGATAGACCTCTATTTCCCTTGAAATGAGTCTCCTGTAAGAAAGTGATCTTCGTACCATACCTTTTTAGAAGGAGCGCTATGTGGTGTCTTTTGGAGGGAGAGTTCAGACCCCTTACATTAAACGAGGTGAGGCGGAGGGAGTCATCCATGCAGATGGTGCAGGATAGGCAGTCGAGGCTGTATCATCTATACAAAGAGAGGAAAGTACGTTAGATATGAAGAGGGGATCGAGAGACAATACGCGTATCTCAATGTACCTTTCAGTGGAGAGTCTGAGGGTGGTGAGGATAGAAGAAGGGGAGTTACGGAGGGAGGGAGGAGGATAAGAAACAAAAGGAAAGGAATAGACAAACACGCTTCCCAACAAAGGAAGGGAAAAAACTATTTCTCTTAGAGCTGTTGAAGGCGAAGCCCGAATCCTCGGGTTCGCCAACAGATGGGGGAGGGGGGGGGGGCGAGTTAACAGAACTGCAGAGTAGCAGGGTACAGTTAACTGTGCACACAGCCTGGTCTATCAGGCACCATCTGGGACCCTTTAGTAATTGAGGACAGAAATGAATAACATAACAAAACCTTCTCAGGGAGAAAGACAGGAAAATTTGAATATTGCGTACGCATAAACTATCATAGGTTGGGAAAAGACCCTCCAGAGGACTAAAGCATGGTCGGGTGACCAGGAGAGCAGAGTCCCGGAAACCAAGTCTCCCTAATCCTACCCCCTCTCCTCAGGGTAGAAACAGGACCTGAGTCCCCAAAGGAGAGCGTCAACCGGGGAACACCACAAGAAGTCTCTCGAGTCAAGTATCAGTGCTGTTTGCTGAATCTTTGTTCTTTTCTTCTTGCCTCTCGGCAACTTCAGATTGCATGCTTGTTGCCAGGCCTCCGGGGATGACAGCTTCGGAAGTTTAGGAAACTCTGGGAGAGGGAGCCAACAGGGAAGATCAATAGGATCCAGCTCCAGGTTCTCGGGAGAGCGGATAATAAGTCTACGCTATTATTATGCATAATACCTATGTCAAAGCGAAAAAGCCAGGCCTACCTTATGTTCTTAGCTCTCAGGACTTCCAGTAGTGGACGTAAGAGACGACGCTTTGTCAGGGTAGAAGGAGCTAAGTCCTGAAAGATTTGGAGGGAGGAGTCCCCATATCTGAGATCTTTGCAGGTTCTTGCAGCTTTCAGTATGGCGAAAGCGTCTTGGAAGGATAGGAGCTTGCATATTACATCTCTCGGCGGTTCAGCAGCAGAGGAGGGGGTCTGAACACCCTGTGTATGCGCTCGATGGAGATGGAGGTTGCCTTATCAGCTCCCAGCAGGAGCTCGAAGATTTCGCCAGTCACTTTGAGTAAAGACTCCGACGTCCAAGACTCAGGGAGGCCCTTAATGTGAACGTTGCAACGCCTGTTGCGGTTCTCTTAGTCCTCCTGCATGATCAGGGCTCGGTTTAGGTGGTCATGTTGGTCTCTTAGGGCTTGGGCCATGTCAAGAGAGGGCGAGGTGATAGAAGCAGAGGATGTCTCAAGATCCTCCACTCTGCGCCCCATATGTTTAATTGCCTCTTTAACCTCGGCAAGGTCTGCCATCACAGGGTGGAGAGCGTTCCTTATAAGCTCCTTCATAAACCCCTTAGGGATATGCTCTCTGTCTTCTCCATCAGAGGAGAGCTCCTCCTCCCCCTCCTTACTGTGAGCTGGAGCAGCCTCAAGGGCCAGCGCCATCTTGGATGAAGGGTGAGGTGAGCGGGCGCCGCGTTCCTTGAGGTAGCGCTGCATTCCAGTCTGTCCCTTGTACGATGGAGGGGTTCCCAGCTGCTCACTGCCTCTGTTCCTGCTGCGTTTCCTCATGTCCACCTCTGCTTGCCGCTAGAAGGGTCCCCTAAAGGCGCCGCACTGACGGAGCACCTGGCTCAAGCAGCAATCAGGCTCAGCGGTCAGGCTCCCAGCCCCCCCAAGTAGTTTATTTATTACCTTACCAAGCTGAGTACAATTATCCTAAATATTTACATCCCAAATTTCCATATCTTTCTTGCATCCAAGCCTTAAAAAAGAAAAAAAAAAGGAGCATTACCAGCAATCGGTATCTAGACTCTTAGGCCTCGGTCAGACGGGCGTTATTTTGTGTGATTTGCGCATGCGATCTGCGCATATATAGAACCATTGCTTTGCAATGGGACCGGTCACATGGCCGCTTTTTATGCGGATGTCCGATAAATTATAGGGCACGAGGAATCGCAGATCACGCCTATCTGCATTCTGCGATTTCCTTGGGTTCTATATATGCGCTCAATGGGGCCAGCAGCAGCACCGACCCCATTGAGAACATATACTACAAAGATCATTCTCCTCTGCCACAGCTGTAACAGCTGTGCCAGAGAAGAATGATGTTCGCCCATTGAATTCAATGGAGCCGGCAATGGAGCCGGCTCCATTGAAAGCAATGGGATGCCGGCGAGTGCGGGATGAATTTTCGGGAAGGGCTTAAAAATAAAAGCCCTTCCCTGAAAATCATCCTAAAATGTGTAAAAATAAAAAAATATATATACTCACCTTGTCCCTGCAGACTGAGTTCAGCCGCGGCCGGCCCGCAGTTCTCCTGAACTGCTCTGTGTAGTATTCAGCAGGCAGGGATTTAAAATCCCCGCCTGCTGAATGGGCTGCCTCTGATTGGTCACAGCCTCACCAATCAGAGGCAGCTCTCACTCACCCATTCATGAATTCACGAATGGGTGAGTGAGTGCTGCCTCTGATTGGCTCAGCACAAGGACCAATCAGGGGCAGCTCTCAGCTATTGAATGACAGCTGGAGACTTAATGAATATATACTTTCACATCCAGAATATGAATCTAAATTAAAAACAGAACTAGAAATGTTCTTTACTATCAATTACCCTAACATTTTTAGTTTGGAATGCCAACAAGGCATATATGACAGACTTGTTTATAAAATTCTGTTCTGGGGATAAAAGAAAAAGAGGAGGAACTAACCCTCCTGGCCTCTCAGATCAACAATATTGACTTCTTAACCCCTTAGTGACAAGCCTATTTTTTGCTTTAAGGACCAAGCAATTGTCATCATATTGCCAGAGCCATAACTTGTTGACATAGCTATGGGTCGATTTGTATTTTTAATGGGACCGATGTGGGGTACATATATTGTATTGCATAATTTTTGTAAATTTTTTTGGGTGGGAGATGGAAAAACAACCTCAGAAATTCCTCAATTTTTCTTGGTTTTGTTCTTATGCATTCATCATTTGATAAAAATAACATATTTTGGATCAGCACAATTACTGTGACCAAGTTTATGTAGATTTATTTATTTTTTAGCACTTTTGCAAAAATAACAATTTTTTAAAAATAAAAACAATTATCTCCGCATTGCTGCATTCTTAGATGGATAGCAGTGTTATTTTACTGGCGACGAAGCTCTGTGAGGTCTTGTTTTTGCAGAAAGAGTTTTATTCTTTATTGGTACCATTTTGAGGTACATGTGATTTTTTGATTGTGTTATTTGGGAGATGAACAAGATAACAAAAATAGCAATCCTTGCATTAGTTTTTTTAGAAATTATTTTTACTGCATTCACCAAGTGTAATATCAAACTAAATAGGCAGAGTTCCATGGCAAATATGGAAGCCTTTGCCAAGCTTCCTGCTGCCATGGGAACCTATTCTTACCTTGCAATCACACTTTGGGGTGCCAATGGATGGCAGAAGGAACGGCCACTCCCTGTCATCTGCTTAAATGCTATAGTTGCTATTGATTGTAGCATGTAAGGAGTTAAACTGTCACGATCTAAGGCTTTACCACATATGGCAGTTAGAGCAGGAGCCTGGCTGCCAGTAGTCACTAAGGGGTCATTACCAGGTAAATAAAGCTAATCTTAAGTCCTAAAGAACAGAAAAGCTATTTAAATTGCAGACCTCTTGGCTGTAAAACACAATATCATTTTTTAAATGAATATGCAATTCTATGGTCATGATAATCATACTGGTGCATTACTGACTAAACAATTCAAAAATATTAAAATCAAGGAAAGGGTTAAATTTCTTCTAGACTCCAGCAGTCATAAAATTACTCATCCCCACTATATTGCTAACACATTTGCTTCATACTATTCTTCTCTTTATAACTTAAGAAAAAATGCACATACATATCAGCCCCAACTGAGAGAAATCCCCAATTTCCTTCAGAGTATTAATCTTCCTCGTCTGTCACCTGACGAATTAGCCCCCCTTTCTACACTGATTTCCATATCGAAAGTCCAAGAAACCATTACAATGTTAAAAACAGTTTAATCTCCAGGCCCAGGTGGCAGTTTCAATGGGTATTACAAAACTATTCTACCTTCTTAGCTCCATATTTAGTGTCAGTATTCAAAACAACAATGAAGGGAAGGGCCTTTACTTTAGAAATGTTGGAAGCTCTGATTGTTATCCTTACCCAAACCTGCTAAGTAAACTTCATCTCCAGCCAATTTTTGTCCTTTTTTCTTTACTGAATTTGAATGTTAAGATTTGTTAAAATCCTTGGTAATCAACTATTTACTATTCTTCCAATGTTGTGTGCTGCAGACTGAGGCCTCAGTCAGACGGGCGGTTTTTCGCGCGATTTGCGGATCGCATGACGGATGTGCATGCGCAAATCGCGTGACTGGGGGCGAAAAATCGCCTGAAAAAACTGCTCCTAGCCACATTTCATTAGAAACGTGCCGGAGCTGTCGAGCGCATTGAATTTAATGGAGCCGGCAATACAGCCGGCTCCATTGAAAGCAATGGGCTGCAGGCGATCCCACGATGAATTTTCGGGAAGGGCTTAAAAATATAAGCCCTTCCCTGAAATTCATCCAGAAATGTATAAAAACAAACAAAAAAAATATACTCACCTGGTCCCGGCAGACGGAGTTCAGCCGCGGCCGGCCGGCAGTTCTCCTGAACTGCTCTGAGTAGTATTCAGCAGCCAGGGATTTAAAATCCCCGCCTGCTGAATGAGCTGCCTCTGATTGGTCACAGCCTCACCAATCAGAGGCAGCTCTCACTTAGCCATTCATGAATTTATGAATGGGTGAGTGAGTGCTGCCTCTGATTGGCTCAGCGCAGGGACCATTCAGGGGCAGCTCTCAGCTGTCATTCAGCTGTCAACCTTTACCTGGACAGATTAGAACTAACAAAAACTTTAAAGTAATAAAAATAGAACATCAGGAACATATGTCTGTATGCCAAGTATGTTATTTTAATGCTCACAGATCCTGTTTCTCCTTGGGGCAGGTACAGTCTTAACTTTCTGACTTTGGAAATGTCTCATATTATAAGCTACATATAACTAATTCCTTCCCATTAGTTTAGAGTGAACTTATCTAGGTATTCATTTAAGTAGCCCTTGTTCCCTTACATTAACCAAAAAGTACCAACCCATGCTTACTCATATCCCACAAATCTAAATAATTTTCAAAAAATCTTTTATTTCGGGGCGTGGCTTGGAGAGAGACCGAGACGGCTGTGTGTAGATAGACTCCGCTCGGAAGCATCGCTCAGCGACACTTATAAAGCATCGGAGGGCTTCCCTTACCTTCAATCCGGCAAGTAGAAGCTTCAGGGATCATGGCAGCATCCAGGAGGAGAGCTTCCAAAGCTCACCCAACGCGGCTGGAGGAGTTTTTCGTCCCGCGCGCTCCTCTCCCTGTAATGGCGGCGGAGGAAGAAGCTGCACCTGAAGCCGGCGTTCCGGTAAGAGAGACCCCTGACTCCCTGGATATACAGCCCATGGGTAGCGAGGACATCCCCAACCCTAGGGAACTGTCAGGGGGACCGGGACAAGGAGGAAGGGAGGCTAAAGGAGAGACTAAACAAAAAACAGGACTCCCCCCTAACCGCATTACAAAAAACAAAATGGCGGCGGCAGCGCTGCAGGGAAGCCATCCTGCTTCTGCTGCCAGCAGCCCAGCCAAACAACGCCAGAGAATGTCAGAGGACATAGAGGAAGAGAACCCCGAGGAGGGTGCTCCCCTGACTACAAAAGAAGGAGAAATAGGCAATCTGTCTGCCACAGAAAGACCTGCCTCAGAATTATACATTAAAGAGGCTATTATGGCTCTGAGACATACGATTCAAACTGATCTAAAAAGCCTCTCAGCATGTGGACACCTCAGTGTTAGAAGTTAATAACAGAATAAACAATACAGAGCACAAAATGGAAGAGATTGTTAAATCCCATAATGACCTTATAGACGCGCATTATGATCTAGAGGGCTTGGTCACCAAATTACAGAACAAAATAAACAACCTTGAAGACAGAAACAGGCGCAACAATGTTAAAATAAGAGGTGTCTCTGAGAAGATTATGAACACCGAATTAAGAGTATGTTGCGCGTCTGACTCAAAAAGTTCTACCAAACATCCCTGAGCAAGAGCTCAAGATCGACAGAGCGCATAGACTTCCATTACCAACATTTCTGAAAGAAAATAGTCCAAGGGACATTATCGTGCGTTTCCACCATTTCAGCACAAAAGAGGCTCTCATGAATGTCGCAAGGAAGTTGAAGGTCTTGCCGAGCCCTTATGCAGATATACGCCTATTTATTGATTTATCCCAAGCTACCATGGAGGCGAGGAAAAACTTTGCAGGAGTAACTCTAGCCTTGAGAGAGGCGAAAATCCCATACAGGTGGGGTTTCCCCACTAAGATTGTGTCAAGGGAGAACTCCTCACACGTTTTTCTTGATCCTGCTTCTGCAAAAACCACCTTGAAAATGTGGGGTATCAAAACAAAGGACTCTTCGCCCTCCCGTGCCGACAGTGGTCCTGAAAAAAAACGAGGAGGAGGGGCCCGAAACACCTAACCTCATTAATGTTACACGACGGAATAAAAGACTCCTGAAGTACAGACAAGTAATGCCATACCTGTCTACCAAGCCCTGCCGTAATACGGATCCACAGGTTTTGAGTGTTGCTTTACACTCTCCCGCGAACTGTTGTTCCCCAAAATGAGACTGCAAGTTTTTGCTTGTCCAGTTTATCTTAGTATGTCTTGCTGTTTTTTTTTGGTTGTTTGCAGTGTGCTATTGCTCTCTGAAACTGTTTTTTACAGTCGTACCTCTCTCTGCATAACCAGAATTTGTTCTTCTAGTTTTGTTTGTAGTTTTGTATTGACAGGCATCGTCTACCATGTAGGTCTCCTAGCTCCGTGCTGCTGTTCCAGGGAATATGGCGTTGAAGATATTGTCTCTGAATGTTAACGGGGTAAACTCTCCGAACAAGAGAAGCGCCGTCTGGAAGGAGGCTCTCCGCTGCAACGCTGACTTAGTATGTATCCAGGAAACTCACTTACTTGAGATAGACAGCTCTCGCATGACACATAAGAGATTTCCCCACACGGTGTTTGCTTGTGCTCCTAAGAAGCAAGCGGGTGTATTGGTCGCTGTCAGACTCTACAACGTTTAAAATTGACAAACAAGTATGTGATCCTAAAGGTCGTTATATAATATTGGTGGGCACCCTGAGGGGATCACAGGTTACACTAATTAATATCTATGCCCCCAACGCGAAACAAATACACTTCTTAAATAAACTCATGAAAAAAATATACAAAGTGGCGAGGGGCCCGTTGATTCTATGCGGGGACTTTAACCTGGTGCCTGAGGGCATTGTAGACTCCACCCAGGGTCACACAAGGAGGGACGCCCCTCTTGGCCGTTGGATTCGTAAGATGGCTTTATTCGACACTTTCCGGTGTCTAAACGCGTCGGCAAGAGAATACACGTTTTACTCACCACGACATAAAACATTTTCGCGTATAGACCTGTGTCTGGTGGATAAACAATTAATTACCTCAGTGTCAGGGGCGGCCATTGGAACGGCCACATGGTCGGATCACGCCCCTATAACAGCGTCAATACATATAGGTAATTCACGTCAAGGAGCCAAGTCGTGGAAAAATAATTTATATCTAATGAGAATCCCTGAATACAAAACAGAAATAAAAAATAGCTTGGAGGAATTCTTCGCTCTAAACGATACCCCCGATATAGACCCAAGTATTCTTTGGAATGTTCATAAAGCTTTTATAAGAGGAGTGCTCATAAAGTTGGGCGCCAGGTACAAGAGACTGAAGCTTAACAAGACTGAATCTTTGGTGACCAACATCCAGCTTCTAGAAAGCGAACTACAGACAACCCCATCCGTGGCTACCCATAACAAGTTGCTTAAAACAAGATTAGAACTCCGAAAAATCTTACAAGGAGATTTTGAAAAAGAAATCACCACACATAGAGCTAATATATACTCTTCATTAAATAAGCCGACAAAATTGATGGCCAACCTGGTCAAAAAAAAGATAATTAAATCCAACATCCCTTTTGTGTGGAACTCTAAAAAGGAGTTTAAAATATCTCACCCGAAACAGATCGCAGATAGATTTAGCTCATATTATAGCGAATTGTACAATTTGAAAGAAGACACCTCTATAGAACAACCACAGAAGGTTGAGATAGAGGAGTTCCTAAACAAATTAAAGCTCCCCAAAATTACTAACTCACAGAGAGTTGAACTTGACAGAGAAATGTCCCTAACAGAAGTTACAGACACTATCTCAGTAATGAAGAACCAAAAAGCACCAGGCCCCGATGGCTTCTCTGCCGAATATTATAAACTGTTCCAAGGGCTGGTGTCCCCATGTCTAGTAAATCATTTTAACTTAGCCATGCGGCGCGGTGTGTTTTCAGCGGAGTCCCTCCAGGCAACCATAGTAGTATTGCCCAAACAAGGTAAACCCCCTGATGATCCGTCAAACTTTAGGCCAATTTCTTTATTAAACACGGACGTAAAAATATACTCTAAAACCCTAGCAAGGAGACTCCTAAAAATTCTTCCAGAAATTATCCACCCCGACCAGGTCGGATTTGTGAAGGGACGGCAGGCCTCGGACGGCACACGAAGAATAATTAATCTTTTGCACTCTTTGAAAACTTCCCGTTCCCCAACGGTCTTGCTCACACTCGATGCCAAAAAGGCTTTCGATCGTGTCCATTGGGATTATACATTCAAAACATTAGAGAGGTTTGACATGGGGGAGGGGCTACAACGTGCCATCCAGGCCTTATATTCTACACCCTCAGCTAGGACGTTGGTAGACGGGACATTATCTGAGCCGTTTAAAATAACCAATGGCACAAGACAGGGTTGTCCGTTGTCCCCTATCCTGTACGTTCTTACGATTGAACCGTTGGCGGAGGCTATCAGGTCATCGCTTGAAATAAGGGGGATCCCCTTAAACCTCCGTCAGCACAAGATCGGACTTTTTGCAGATGATGTAGTACTCACTCTGTCACACCCGCTAAACTCCCTGAGAGCGGCCCAGCAAATTCTGCAAGAATTTGGTAAAGTATCACAATACAAACTCAATATAGATAAATCCATGATTATGGGGGTGAATGTCCCAAGGGACCTAAAAGATTCTATAAGAATAGAGTTCCCCTTTGAATGGAGAGAGAGTGACCTCCCGTACCTGGGAATATATCTGTCACCCAACACGAACGATCTGGAGAAAATTAACTTTCCCCCACTGCTAGCTTCTATACAGAAGGAGATAGATCGCCTGGCGGGGCTCAAGCTAACGTGGTACGGTAGAATTATGACATTTAAAATGAAACTACTACCAAAAATTCTATACGTTTTCAGAGTTCTGCCGATTGACATCTCAATGGGCACGCTATCTAAATTTCAGAAACAATTATCAAATTATATTTGGGGGGGTAAAAAACCTCGACTGTCATTACCTATCTTAGCCATGCGCCGGTCCAGGGGCGGAGCAGATATTCCTAATGTGGAAAAATATTTTAAAGCTTCCCTTCTGAACCAGACCAGGGGTTGGCTCCTACAGGAGGACAGGATGGGTTGGGCTGGCATGGAAAGTAATTTCGCGAGGCTCGCCTCGGGCAGACCTCTCCTTCTGGCGGCATCCCTGGAAGCTATGTCGAACCGCTTGAACTTGTTAAAAAACCTTAAAGTAGATACAAAATATCTCTCTCCCACCACGACTGCTTCCCTCAAGGTCTGCAGAGATTTGACCGTAAAATTAGCCTCATACGACACGCTGGAGTCCCCGGCGGTCCCTCTCGAGACTTCATGCCTGTTCCTTCCAGACTTGGATCTGAGAAATTGGAGGAGTAGGGGTATAGTAAATGTGTCGGACTTAATGTTGGGAACCTTTTGAGGAGCTTATTTCAATGTATAACCTGCAGCAGCAAGATCTATACAGATATTGCAGAATATCCCATTTTATATCCAAATCTCAAATGCATGAAATCAAGATCCCATAGACCCCTGGAGAAAAAACAAATGTTGCGAATTGTGCAGTGAAAAAAAACCTGCAGTGGGTAGTCACCCTAAGATAATCATTTTACCTGCTACTATTCTTCCTGCTGAAGAAATAAAATATTTTTATTTTTTTTTAATCATTGAATTTTTATTAAGGAACATGAAAATCACATGAACATTTATCCCTTGGAAGACAGAATCATCAAAGCATAACAGTATAAGCAACGATATTCTAACATGTCTTCACTTTTTCTTCCTCAGTATTTTCAAAAGTAAAACATTTTCTGTATACATATAGGCTTTATAAAAAAATATATATATACTCACTTTGTCCCGGCAGATGGAGTTCAGCGCGGCCAGCCTGCAGTGGGTGTGAAGGGGGTGTGAGTCAGAGCTGCCCCTGATTGGCTCAGCGCTGAGCCAATCAGAGGCAGCACTCACTCACACCCATTCATGAATTCATGAATGGGTATGAGTGAGAGCTGCCCCTGATTGGTCCCTGCGTGCTGAGCCAATCAGGGGCAGCTCTGACTCACACCCCCTTCACACCCACTGCAGGCCGGCCGCGCTGAACTCCGTCTGCCGGGACAAGGTGAGTATATATTTTTTTTTATTTTTACACATTTCTGGATGAATTGCAGGGAAGGGCTTATATATTTAAGCTAGAGATGAGCGAACGCGTTCGTCCGAGCTTGATATTCGTGCGAATATTAGGGTGTTCGGGATGTTCGTTATTCGTAACGAACACCATGCGGTGTTCTGGTTACTTTCACTTCCTTCCCTGAGACGTTAGCGCGCTTTTCTGGCCAATTGAAAGACAGGGAAGGCATTACAACTTCCCCCTGCAACGTTTAAGCCCTATACCACCCCCCTGCTGTGAGTGGCTGGCGAGATCAGGTGTTCGCCTAATATAAAAGTCGGCCCCTCCCGCGGCTCGCCTCAGATGCGGTGTGAGTTAGATGAGGGACAGTGCTGTTTATACCGGAGCTGCTGTAGGGAAAGAATTGGTAGTTAGTGTAGGCTTCAAGACCCCCCAAAGGTCCTTATTAGGGCCACTGATAGCTGTGTGTTGGCTGCTGTTAGCAGTGGCATTTTTTTTTTCTCAAAATCGCCTCTGCAGACCGTTGCACCTGGCATTAGGGACAGAAGTGCTGCATAGGCAGGGAGAGTGTTAGGAGTGAGTGTAGCCTTCAAGAACCTCAACGGTCCTTTCTAGGGCCATATTTATCCGTGTGCAGTACTGTCCAGGCTGCTGTTAGCTGTGCTGCATTTTTTTTGGGCTTCTCAAAATCGCCTCTGCAGAGCATTCCACCCTCCATTGATACTGCAGGGAAAGAATTGTATAGGCAGGGCCACAACACAGTTATTATTCATAGAATATACGCAGTGCTGCCTTTTGGTGGAAAAACAAGTGAAAACAAATCTATTTGTCCAGCCTCTGTCCGTCCTTACGGGCGGTGGAGACGTGTGAGCTGCGTGAAGAACAGTGCTAAATCATACGCACCCAGCTACGCTTTACTGCTGGCTTCGCCATTTGCTTTCCTTAATTGGGAAAAAAAATACCTGCTCTGCCAGAGTTATAATAACTCTGCTACCCTCACGTTCTGTGACACATAAGCAGGGACACAGCACAGTTATTAAACTTCTCATGTTCATAGAATATACGCAGTGCTGCCTTTTGGTGGAAGAACAAGTGAAAACAAATCTATTTGTCCAGCCTCTGTCCGTCCTTACGGGCGGTGGAGACGTGTGAGCTGCGTGAAGAACAGTGCTAAATCATACGCACCCAGCTACGCTTTACTGCTGGCTTCGCCATTTGCTTTCCTTAATTGGGAAAAAAAATACCTGCTCTGCCAGAGTTATAATAACTCTGCTACCCTCACGTTCTGTGACACATAAGCAGGGACACAGCACAGTTATTAAACTTCTCATGTTCATAGAATATACGCAGTGCTGCCTTTTGGTGGAAAAACAAGTGAAAACAAATCTATTTGTCCAGCCTCTGTCCGTCCTTACGGGCGGTGGAGACGTGTGAGCTGCGTGAAGAACAGTGCTAAATCATACGCACCCAGCTACGCTTTACTGCTGGCTTCGCCATTTGCTTTCCTTAATTGGGAAAAAAAATACCTGCTCTGCCAGAGTTATAATAACTCTGCTACCCTCACGTTCTGTGACACATAAGCAGGGACACAGCACAGTTATTAAACTTAGATAATTCATTCACTAGAGGCAGTGGGGCCTTTCGTTTTCCAAAAAGGGCAAAAATTATATTTGGCCTGCAGTCTTGCGCCAATTTATTTCCTGCCTGTGAAATCAAATCACTGGTAATACAGCATGCTGAGGGGTAGGGGTAGGCCTAGAGGACGTGGACGCGGCCGAGGACGCGGAGGGCCAAGTCAGGGTGTGGGCACAGGCCAAGCTCCTGATCCAGGTGTGTCGCAGCCGACTGCTGCGCGATTAGGAGAGAGGCACGTTTCTGGCGTCCCCACATTCATCGCCCAATTAATGGGTCCACGCGGGAGACGGTTATTAGAAAATGAGCAGTGTGAGCAGGTCCTGTCCTGGATGGCAGAAAGTGCTTCGAGCAACCTATCGTCTACCCGCAGTTCTGCGCCGTCCACTGCTGCCAATCCGAATCCTCTGTCTGCTGCTCCTCCTTCCTCCCAGCCTCCTCACTCCACTACAATAACACCTGCTCAGGAGCGGGAGCACTCCCAGGAACTGTTCTCGGGCCCCTGCTTAGATTGGGCAGCAGCGGTTCCTCTCCCACCAGAGGAGTTTATCGTCACTGATGCCCAACCATTCGAAAGTTCCCGGGGTCCGGGGGAAGAGGCTGGGGACTTCCGCCAACTGTCTCAACAACTTTCTGTGGGTGAGGAGGACGATGACGATCAGACACAGTTGTCTTGCAGTGAGGTAGTAGTAAGGGCAGTAAGTCCCAGGGAGCAGCGCACAGAGGATTCGGAGGAAGAGCAGCAGGACGATGAGGTGACTGACCCCACCTGGTGTGCAACGCTTACTCAGGAGGACAGGTCTTCAGAGGGGGAGTCAAGGGCATCAGCAGGGCAGGTTGCAAGAGGCAGTGCAGTGGCCAGGGGTAGAGGCAGGGCCAGACCGAATAATCCACCAAGTGTTTCCCAAAGCGCCCCCTCGCGCCATGCCACCCTGCGGAGGCCGAGGTGCTCTAAGGTCTGGCAGTTTTTCACAGAGACGCCTGACGACCGACGAACAGTGGTGTGCAACCTTTGTCGCGCAAAGCTCAGCCGGGGAGCCAACACCAACAGCCTCACCACCACCACCATGCGCAGACATATGATGGCCAAGCACCCCGCAAGGTGGGACAAAGGCCGTTCACCGCCTCCGGTTTGCACCCCTGCCTCTCCCCCTGTGCCCCAACCTGCCACTGAGATGCAACCCCCCTCTCAGGACACAGGCACTACCGCCTCATGGCCTGCACCCACACCCTCATCTCCGCTGTCCTCGGCCCCATCCAGCAGTGTAGTTCAGCGCACTGTTCAGCCGTCGCTTGCGCAAGTGTTCGAGCGCAAGCGCAAGTACGCCGCCACGCACCCGCACGCTCAAACGTTAACCGTCCGCATAGCAAAATTCATCAGCCTTGAGATGCTGCCGTATAGGGTTGTGGAAACTGAGTCCTTCAAAAGTATGATGGAGGCGGCGGCCCCGCGCTACTCAGTTCCCAGTCGCCACTACTTTTCCCGATGTGCCGTCCCAGCCCTGCACGACCACGTCTCCCGCAACATTGTGCGCGCCCTCACCAACGCGGTTACTGCCACGGTCCACTTAACTACGGACACGTGGACAAGCACAGGCGGGCAGGGCCACTACATCTCCCTGACGGCACATTGGGTGAATTTAGTGGAGGCTGGGACAGAGTCAGAGCCTGGGACCGCTCACGTCCTACCCACCCCCAGAATTGCGGGCCCCAGCTCGGTGCTGGTATCTGCGGAGGTGTATGCTTCCTCCACTAAAGCACCCTCCTCCTCCTCCTCCTCCTCCTCTGTCTCACAATCAAGATGTGTTAGCAGCAGCATGTCGCCAGCAGTCGGTGTCGCGCGGTGTGGCAGCACAGCGGTGGGCAAGCGTCAGCAGGCCGTGCTGAAACTACTCAGCTTAGGCGATAAGAGGCACACGGCCCACGAACTGCTGCAGGGTCTGACACAGCAGACCGACCGCTGGCTTGCGCCGCTGAGCCTCCAACCGGGCATGGTCGTGTGTGACAACGGCCGTAACCTGGTGGCGGCTCTGCAGCTCGGCAGCCTCACGCACGTGCCATGCCTGGCCCACGTCTTTAATTTGGTGGTTCAGCGCTTTCTGAAAAGCTACCCACGCTTGTCAGACCTGCTCGTAAAGGCGCGCCGGCTCTGTGCACATTTCCGCAAGTCCCACACGGACGCTGCCACCCTGCGCACCCTGCAACATCACTTTAAGCTGCCAGTGCACCGACTGCTGTGCGACGTGCCCACACGGTGGAACTCTACGCTCCACATGTTGGCCAGGCTCTATGAACAACGGAGAGCTATAGTGGAATACCAACTCCAACATGGGCGGCGCAGTGGGAGTCAGCCTCCTCAATTCCTTTCAGAAGAGTGGGCCTGGTTGGCAGACATCTGCCATGTCCTTGGTAATTTTGAGGAGTCTACCCAGGTGGTGAGCGGCGATCCTACAATCATTAGCGTCACCATTCCTCTGCTATGCATCTTGAGAAATTCCCTGCAAACCATAAAGGCAGCTGCTTTGCGCTCGGAAACGGGGGCGGGGGAAGACAGTATGCCGCTGGATAGTCAGGGCACCCTCCTGTCTATTTCTCAGCGCGTACAGGAGGAGGAGGAGGAGCATGAGGAGGATGAGGAGGAGGGGGAAGAGACAGCTTGGGCCGCTGCTGACGGTACACCGGCTGATTGCCTGTCATCCTTTCAGCGTGTATGGCCTGAGGAGGAGGAGGAGGAGGAGGAGGATCCTGAAAGTGATCTTCCTAGTGAGGACAGCCATGTGTTGCGTACTGGTACCCTGGCACACATGGCTGACTTCATGTTAGGATGCCTTTCTCGTGACCCTCGCGTTGCACGCATTCTGGCCACGACTGATTACTGGGTGTACACACTGCTCGATCCACGGTATAAGGAGAGCCTGCCCACTCTGATTCCCGAAGAGGAAAGGGGTTCGAGAGTGTTGCTATACCACAGGACCCTTGCGGACAAGCTGATGGTAAAATTCCCAGCCGACAGCGCTAGTGGCAGAAGGCGCAGTTCCGAGGGCCATGTTGCAGGGGATGTGCGTAGATCGAGCAGCATGTACATCCCAGGCAGTGCAACAGTCTTTAAGGGCCTGGCCAGCTTTATGGCTCCCCACCAAGACTGTGTCACCGCTCCCCAGTCACGGCTGAGTCGGCGGGAGCACTGTAAAAGGATGGTGAGGGAGTACGTAGCGGATCGCACGACCATCCTTGGTGACGCCTCTGCCCCCTACAACTACTGGGCGTCGAAGCTGGACACGTGGCCTGAACTAGCCCTGTATGCCCTTGAGGTGCTTGCTTGTCCTGCGGCTAGCGTCTTGTCGGAAAGGGTGTTTAGTGCGGCTGGGGGAATCATCACAGATAAGCGTAGCCGCTTGTCAACCGACAGTGCCGACAGGCTAACACTCATCAAGATGAACAAAGGCAGGATTTCCCCAGACTTCTGTTCTCCACCAGCGGACAGCAGCGATACCTAAGCAATACGTAGGCTGCACCCGCGGATGGAAGCTACGTTCTCTCTCACCATCCAAAACGGGGACATTTCTGCTTCATCAATCTGTGTCTAATATTCCTCCTCCTCCTCCTCCTGCTCCTCCTCCTGAAACCTCACGTAATCACGCTGAACGGGCAATTTTTCTTAGGGCCACAAGGCTCACTCAAATAATTTTTCAGAACAATTTTTATAAGTTTCAATTAGCTTAAAAGCGTTGGAACTTTAACTTGAACCAATTTTTCGTTACACTGGGCTGCCTCCAGGCCTAGTTACCACTTAAGCCACATTAACCAAAGCGATTCACCTGCCATCTTGGTTGGGCATGGCCAATTTTTACTGAGGTACATTAGTACTGTTGGCACACCAATTTTTTGGGGCCCTCACCTACAGTGTAATCATAGTAATTTCTATGTTCTTCGCCTGCACTCATGGTACAGAAAGGTGTGTGGGGTTGGCCTACAGTTTAGCTACATAAATGTAACTTGTGCCTTGGCTATACTAAGGCTACTGAAATGGAACTAAGACTGCGCTCCCGCTATACTGCTGCTTCAGAATTGTTACTGGGGCCTGTCTTGAGTGCTACTATTGCTTACATGGAACGAAGACTGCGCTCCCGCTATACTGCTGCTTCAGAATTGTTACTGGGGCCTGTCTTGAGTGCTACTATTGCTTACATGGAACGAAGACTGCGCTCCCGCTATACTGCTGCTTCAGAATTGTTACTGGGGCCTGTCTTGAGTGCTACTATTGCTTACATGGAACGAAGACTGCGCTCCCGCTATACTGCTGCTTCAGAATTGTTACTGGGGCCTGTCTTGAGTGCTACTATTGCTTACATGGAACGGACACGTGGAGAGGACACGTAGTGCCTCAAAAACATCCCCCTCCTCCTCCAACAGGGAAAACATTGTTGGCAAATGCCTTTGCATTGGTTCGTCTGGTGGCAGTCCAAGAATTTCACCTTTACCGACACTACAAGAGAGCCCCCCCACCATCCCCCCGCCACGGCCCACTTAATCCTGGCCACATTCCGAAAACCAACAAAATACAACCGTGGTACTAGGTCCGCAGTCACCACCACATTACCACCAACGCGGTTACTGTTAAGGTGCATATAACCACGGACACGTGGAGAGGACACGTAGTGCCTCAAAAACATCCCCCTCCTCCTCCAACAGGGAAAACATTGTTGGCAAATGCCTTTGCATTGGTTCGTCTGGTGGCAGTCCAAGAATTTCACCTTTACCGACACTACAAGAGAGCCCCCCCACCATCCCCCCGCCACGGCCCACTTAATCCTGGCCACATTCCGAAAACCAACAAAATACAACCGTGGTACTAGGTCTGCAGTCACCACCACATTACCACCAACGCGGTTACTGTTAAGGTGCATATAACCATGGACACGTGGAGAGGACACGTAGTGCCTCAAAAACATCCCCCTCCTCCTCCAACAGGGAAAACATTGTTGGCAAATGCCTTTGCATTGGTTCGTCTGGTGGCAGTCCAAGAATTTCACCTTTACCGACACTACAAGAGAGCCCCCCCACCATCCCCCCGCCACGGCCCACTTAATCCTGGCCACATTCCGAAAACCAACAAAATACAACCGTGGTACTAGGTCCGCAGTCACCACCACATTACCACCAACGCGGTTACTGTTAAGGTGCATATTACCAGTCTGACTGGGGCATGCAGACACCTTGACAGAATGAATAGTGTGTGGCACATAGGTTCCCCATTGCTATGCCCACGTGTGCAGCTCCTGATGGCGGTGGCACAGGATTCTATTTCTCATTGCTTCTGTACAGCCTTGTGGGCTATCGCCCCACCCCTATTAAAGAGGGTCGCTTCCTAGCCGTGCCAACCCTGTGCAGTGTGTGCCTGCGGTCCCTCGTCGTGGCAGACGCACTTCTAAATAGACATGAGGGTGGTGTGGCATGAGGGCAGCTGAAGGCTGCGCAGGGACAGTTTGGTGTGCGCTGTGGGGGGGAGGGGGTGCGGTTGGGCAGCATGTAACACAGGAGAAGTGGCAGTGGAGTGTCATGCAGGCAGTGATTGTGCTTTGTTGGAGGTAGTGTGGTGCTTAGCAAAGGTATGCCATGCTAATGAGGGCTTTTCAGAAGTAAAAGTTGTTGGGAGGGGGGGGGGCCCACTCTTGCCGCTATTGTGGCTTAATAGTGGGACCTGTGAACTTGAGATGCAGCCCAACATGTAGCCCCTCGCCTGCCCTATCCGTCACTGTGTCATTCCCATCACTTTCCTGAATTGCCCAGATTTTCACACATGAAAACCTTAGCGAGCATCGGCGAAATACAAAAATGTTCTGGTCGCCCATTGACTTCAATGGGGTTCGTTGTTCGAAACGAACCCTCGAGCATCACGGGAAGTTCGTTCCGAATAACGAACACCCGAACATTTTGGTGTTCGCTCATCTCTAATTTAAGCCCTTCCTGACAATTCATCCCGCGATCACCGGCAGCCCATTGCTTTCAATGGAGCCGGCTGTATTGCCGGCTCCATTGAATTCAATGGGCAAACATCGTTCTTCTCTGCCACAGCTGTTACAGCTGTGGCAGAGAAGAATGATTTGTCTCCTATATGTTCTCAATGGGGTCGGCGCTGCTGCCGCCGGCCCCATTGACCGCATATAGAGAAGAGAACAGGAATCGCAGATCGCAGATAGGTGCGATCTGCGATTTCTGTTCTATAATTTATCGGACGAGCGCATAAAAAGCGCTCATGTGTCCGATACCATTGCAAAGCAATGGTTTTAAAAAATCGCCGGACGCATGCGCATGCGCAAATCGCGCGAAAAAACGCCCGTCTGACTAAGGCCTCAGTCATATTACTTTTGTAAACAATGTTTTTACGTTTCAATTCTCATTAAAGCGTTGAAACTTGCACCTGAACCAATTTTTATTTTAACTGGGCTGCCTCCAGGCCTAGTTACAAATTAAGCCACAGTAACCAAAGCGATTAATGGGTTTCACCTGCCCTCTTGGTTGGGCATGGGCAATTTTTCTGAGGTACATTAGTACTGTTGGTACACCAATTTTTTTGGGCCCTCGCCTACAGTGTAATCCTAGTAATTTTTATGGGCTTCACCTGCACTCATGGTACAGCAATGTGTGTGGGGTTGGCCTACACTTTTGCTACATAAATGTAACTGGGGCCTTGTCTATACTGCAACTACTGAAATGTGAAAGAGCCTGTTATCTCCCTAAACTGCTGCAACGGGAATGTTACTGTGGCCTGTCTTGACTGCTACTACTACTGAAATGGAACTAAGACTGTGCTCCCCTATACTGCTGCTTCGGAATTGTTACTGGGGCCTGTCTTGACTGCTACTATTACTGAAATGGAACTAATACTGTGCTCCCCCTATACTGCTGCTAGGGATATGTTACTGTGGCCTGTCTTGACTGCTACTATTACTGAAATTGAACTAATACTGTGCTCCCCCTATACTGCTGCTAGTGAGATGTTACTGGGGCCTGTCCTAATGCTACCGCTGAAATGTTACTAATTCTGGGCTCTGCCTATACCGCTGCTAATGCTATGTCACTGGGGTGTGGAAACGGAGGCTTCCCAAAGACATGATGGCGGCGAGGCCATTTCCCACCAACGCGGTTACTGTTAAGGTGCATATAACCACGGACACGTGGAGAGGACACGTAGTGCCTCAAAAACATCCCCCTTCTCCTCCAACAATGAAAACATTCTTGGCAAATACCTTTGCATTGGTCCGTCTGGTGGCAGTCCAAGAATTTCACCTTTAACGACACAACAAGAGAGCCCCCCCACCATCCCCCCCGCCACGGCCCACTTAATCTTGGCCACATTCCGAAAACCAACTAAATAAAACCGCGCTACTAGGTCCGCAGTCGCGACCACATTCCCACCAACGCGGTTACTGTTAAGGTACATATTAACAGTCTGACTGGGGCATGCACTGTGGGCCGAAGCCCACCTGTATTGTATCTGACGTTAGCTCTGCTGAGCAGGGCACTGCAATGGGATACATTTATGTACCGCCGATGGGTTCCAGGGAGCCACCCATGCTTTGGGTCCACACGGACTTCACATTAGGGAGTTGTACCTGCCTGTGTCTACTTATAAAAAAAAAACAGTCTGACTGGGGCATGCAGTGTGGGCCGAAGCCCACCTGCGTTTAATCTGACGTTACCTCAGCCGTGCTGGGCAATGCAATGGGATTTATTTATGTACCGCCGGTGGCTTCCTGGCACCTACCCATACTGTCGGTCCACACGGAGTTGTACCTGCCTGTGTCTACTTATAAAGAACCCCAGTCTGACTGGAGCATGCAGTGTGGGCCGAAGCCCACCTGTATTTAATCTGATGTTAGCTCTGCTATCCGGGGCACTGCATTGGGACAAACTACAGGATCAGTACAGCGCTAATGAGACGTGCACAGCTACGCTAGCATTGGAGTCCACTGTAGGCACGCGATTGCTGAGGGTTTGTGCAGAGGCCTATGTCCTGGGTGCAGTGAAAGTCCGCTTCCAGCCTAGGATTGCTGAATCTGTGGGCCGAGGCCTATGCCATGGGCACGGTGCAAGTCTGCCATGTTTGGCCGCTCAGATCAATTTTTTGTTCACGTCTTGGGTTTCCTAACACCCACCTATGCTGTTGGTGCAAACTTAGTTCCCATTGCGGTGTTTGACCTGTCTGGCACAAAGGCACTGACTGACTTGGGTAGGGGGCAGAGCGCTGACGGCTTTCCCCTTGCAGTGTGGATTTGAGCTATGCGACACCTTGACAGAATGAATACTGTGTGGCACATGGATTCCCCATTGCTATGCCCACGTTTGCAGCCTCTGACGGAGGTGGCACAGGATTGGATTTCTCATTGCTTCTCTACAGCATTGTGGGCTATCGCCCCGCCCCTTTTAAAGAGGGTCGCTGCCTGGCCCTGCCAAACCTCTGCAGTGTGTGCCTCCGATTCCTCCTCATGGCAGACGCACTTATAAATAGACATGAGGGTGGTGTGGCTATGATGCCAGCGTGTGGCATGAGGGCAGCTGAAGGCTGCGCTGGGACACTTTGGTGTGCGCTGTGGACACTGGGTCATGCGGGGGGGGGGGGGGGGGTTGGGCAGCATGTAAGCCAGGAGAAGTGGCAGCGGAGTGTCATGCACGCAGTAATTGTGCTTTGTTGGAGGTAGTGTGGTGCTTAGCTAAGGTATGCCTTGCTAATGAGGGTTTTTCAGAAGTAAAAATTGTTGGGGGGGGGCACTCTTGCCGCTATTAGGGCTTAATAGTGGGACCTGGGAACTTGAGATACAGCCCAACATGTAGCCCCTCGCCTGCCCTATCCGTTTCTGTGTCGTTCCCATCACTTTCTTGAATTTCCCAGATTTTCACAAATGAAAACCTTAGCGAGCATCGGCGATATACAAAAATACTCGAGTCGCCCATTGACTTCAATGGGGTTCGTTACTCAAAACGAACCCTAGAGCATCGCGGGAAGTTCGACTCGAGTAACGAGCACCCGAGCATTTTGGTGCCCGCTCATCTGTAATAAAAATGTTTATTGGAATGTAAATTATAGCTCCATACTCTGGACTAAAGCTGTTATTTCTCAAGTTTATTTTGTTAACTATTTTTAAAAAATCTTAACAAAAACAATTTTTTCAATTTCAATAAAAACGGACAATAATGGAGTCATCTGAACCCACACATGTAAGGTATGGGTCACATGTAAGGTATGGGTATAGATACCTTGTAATGTAATCAGCTTAGATTGTAGTGTTATCCAATTACATATTTTCCTTAATCATCTCTCTGTCGATCTTTAGTTTGTCCACTAGATGTTAGTATTGCTGTACAGAAGACAAAGCAAGACTGAACAGACTTCATAGAACAGATTTACTGTACTTTGAAAAATCCACCTGTAGGCTTCCTTCACAGTGCATCTGAGCCCTACATTTGGCATATATGCCAGGAAAACCTTCCAGAGTATATATCAAATGTACCCATAGGGTTCCACGCATGAGGCCATAAGAAAAAAAGGGCTTTTGGCCTGTGTTGGGCTGGTATGCAGCATTATATCTTTATTTCACTGTATAGAGAAGAGCAGCTTACAGCGGGACACTGCAAATACTTACAGTATGTATGATGTACCTCTCTGTATACCTATACAGTGACACATGTCTGTTTTTTAGCAGAGGTATACATTGGGAGGTTTTCACAATGAATAGCTCCAACAAAAGGATAGAATGTAGTGTGCACACAGCCATACCTGTTATTTATAGGTAAAATATGGACTGAAATATACATGATGAGTATATGCAATCATTAGATCCTGTTCCTTTATAAGGAGATAAATTGCCAGCCAACTGATGAAAGGAAGATGCAAAAAGGTTTTTGTGAAACCATCTACACCAGCAAAACAACAAAGTAATGCACATTTACAACAATACTGTGTTAGTCATTCTAGTACATATACCATGGGAAACATTAAAAATAGGATAAAAATATTTCACCTATATCTATACAATTGAATATATGCGTGTCTGTCTGTCTGTGTGTCTGTCTGTCTGTTGGTCCTTTATGCGCTACCACACCATTCATCCGATCGCCATGAAACTTTGGGAAGTTGTTGAGTACACTCCTGGGAAGATTATAGGCATAGTACAACTATCCTATGATAAATGGCGCACGTGCGAGCATCGTCGATGGTTACACCCCCCCCCCCAACGTAGATCGTTCGATTTCCATTATTGCCACTAATTCTCTCACTTCCTGATGTCGTAGAAACATGGAATTTGGCACGAGCATTGATTGTCATAAATAGGAAAAGCTAATGGGTCCCAACTCGATTATTCAATTCTAGCGCAAAAGAACTAGCGTCCAAATTTTACGTACGGAATCTAATTCTCTCACTTCCCAATGTAATTTGGCACGAGCATTGATTATGTCATATATAGGAAAAGCTAATGGGTCCCAACTCGATTATTTAATTCTAAGCGCCAAAGAATTAGCGTCCAAATTGTACGTACGGAATCTAATTCTCTCACTTCCCAATGTCATAGAAACTTGAAATTTGGCTCGAGCATTGATTATGTCATAAATAGGAAAAGCTAATAGGTCTCAACTCAATTATACAATTCTAAGCACAAAAGAATTAGCGTCCAAATTTTACGTATGGAATCTAATTTTCTCACTTCCCGATGTCATAGAAACTTGAAATTTGGCACGAGCATTGATTATGTCATAAATAGGAAAAGTTCAAGGGTCCCAACTCGATTATTCAATTCTAGGCGCCAAAGAATTAGCGTTCAAATTGTACGTACGGAATCTAATTCTCTCCCTTCCTGATGTTACATTGATATATATCTGTCTGTCCTTTATGCATTACTACACCATTCATCCAATCGCCATGAAACTTTGGGAAGTTGTTGAATACACTCCTGGGAAGATTACTGGCATAGTACAACTATCCTACGATGGGTGGCGTGCGTGCAAGCATCATCGACAGTTATGCCCCCCAGACAAAGATCGTTTGATTTCCATTTCAAGCACTAAAGCAAAAGGCATTACGAGCAATAGGATGCGTGTTCAACTACAAAATAATGCATCCGCCGAACGTTTCGCAAGACAATTGCTGGATATTGAGAATGCTGAGGTAAAATGAAAGCTGTGCTGTGATTGGTTGTGATTTCTTATACTGCTGAGGTAACATGAAAGCTGTCCTGTGATTGGTTGCTATTAGAGATGAGCGAACGTACTCGTCCGAGCTTGATATTCGTGCGAATATTAGGGTGTTCGGGATGCTCGTTACTCGTAACGAGTACCACGCGGTGTTCCGGTTACTTTCAGTTTCCTCTCTGAGACGTTAGCGCGCTTTTCTGGCCAATTGAAAGACAGGGAAGGCATTACAACTTCCCCCTGTGACGTTCAAGCCCTATACCACCCCCCTGCTGTGAGTGGCTGGGGCGATCAGATGTCACCCAAGTATAAAAATCGGCCCCTCCCGCGGCTCGCCTCAGATGTCTTGTGAGTTAGCTGAGGGACAGTGGTATTGTGCTGGAGCTGCTGTAGGGAGAGCGTTAGGAGTTAGTGTAGGCTTCAAGAACCCCAACGGTCCTTCTCAGGGCCACATCTTAAAGTGTGCAGTACTGTGTTAGCACTGTATATATTTTTTTTTTTCAAAATTGGATCTGCAGAGCATTGAGCCCTGCAATAGGGACAGAAGTGGTGGTTAGGCAGGGAGAGTGTTAGCAGTGAGTGTAGGCTTCAAGAACCCCAACGGTCCTTTCTAGGGCCACATCTATCCGTGTGCAGTACTGTCCAGGCTGCTGTTAGCAGTGTTGCATATTTTTTTTTTTTCTCAAAACCGGCTGTGCAGACCATTGCACCCGGCATTAATACTACAGGGATAGAATTGTGTAGGCAGGGCCAGAAGACATACATTATTCATTTAATAGACGCAGTGTGGCTTTTCCTTTGAAAAACAAGGGAAACAATTCTATTTCGCCTGCCTCTGACAGTCCTCAGGGCTCTGGGTACGTGTGTGCTGCGTGCAGAACGTTAAAAATAATCAGACGCAGCCAGCTACGTTTTACTGCAGGCTTGCGCCAATTTTTTTCCTGCATGGGAAATCCCTGATCTGCTGGAGCCAATGACTTTGCATCACTGCAGTTCTGTGACACATTTGCAGGGCCACAACACAGTTATTAAACTTAGTAGTATTCATTGAATACACGCAGTGTGGCTTGTCCTTTGAAAAACTAGGGAAAAAATTCTATTTTGGCTGCAGGCTTGCGCCAGTTTCTTTCCTGCCTGGGAAATCAAATCACTGGTAATACACAATGCTGAGGGGTAGGGGTAGGCCTATAGGACGTGGACGCGGGCGAGGACGCGGAGGCCCAAGTCAGGGTGTGGGCACAGGCCGAGCCAGTGTGGTGGCCAGGGGTAGAGGCAGGGCCAGACCGAATAATCCACCAACTGTTTCCCAAAGCGCCCCCTCGCGCCATGCCACCTTGCACAGGTCAAGGTGCTCTACGGTGTGGCAGTTTTTCACAGAGACGCCTGACGACCGACGAACAGTGGTGTGCAACCTTTGTCGCGCCAAGATCAGCTGGGGAGGCACCACCAACAGCATGCGCAGGCATATGATGGCCAAGCACCCCACAAGGTGGGACGATGCCCGTTCACCGCCTCCGGTTTGCACCACTGCCTCTCCCCCTGTGCCCCAACCTGCCACTGAGATCCAACCCCCCTCTGAGGACACAGGCACTACCGTCTCCTGGCCTGCACCCACACCCTCACCTCCGCTGTCCTCGGCCCCATCCAGCAATGTCTCTCAGCGTAGCGTCCAGACGTCGCTAGCGCCACAGTTTGAGCGCAAGCGCAAGTACGACGCCATGCACCCGCACGCTCAAGCGTTAAACGTGCACATTGCAAAATTGATCAGCCTAGAGATGCTGCCGTATAGGCTTGTGGAAACGGAGGCTTTCAAAAGCATGATGGCGGCGGCGGCCCCGCGCTACTCAGTTCACAGTCGCCACTACTTTTCCCGATGTGCCGTCCCAGGCCTGCACGACCACGTCTCCCACAACATTGTACGCGCCCTCACCAACGAGGTTACTGCCAAGGTCCACTTAACAACAGACACGTGGACAAGCGCAGGCGGGCAGGGCCACTATATCTCCCTGAAGGCACATTGGGTGAATTTAGTGGAGGCTGGGACCGAGTCAGAGCCTGGGACCGCTCACGTCCTACCCACCCCCAGAATTGCGGGCCCCAGCTCGGTGGTGGTATCTGCGGCGGTGTATGCTTCCTCCACTAAAGCAACTTCCTCCTCCTCCTCCTCCTCCAACGCAACCTCTGTCTCGCAATCAAGATGTGTCAGCAGCACGTCGCCAGCAGTTGGTGTAACGCGGCGTGGCAGCACAGCGGTGGGCAAGCGTCAGCAGGCCGTGCTGAAACTACTCAGCTTAGGAGATAAGAGGCACACGGCCCACGAACTGCTGCAGGGTCTGACAGAGCAGACCGACCGCTGGCTTGCGCCGCTGAGCCTCCAACCGGGCATGGTCGTGTGTGACAACGGCCGTAAGCTGGTGGCGGCTCTGCAGCTAGGCAGCCTCACGCACGTGCCATGCCTGGCCCATGTGTTTAATTTGGTGGTTCAGCGCTTTCTGAAAAGCTACCCCCACTTGTCATACCTGCTCGGAAGGGTGCGCCGGATCTGCGCACATTTCCGCAAATCCCACACGCACGCTGCCACCCTGCGGACACTGCAACATCGGTTTAATCTGGCAGTGCACCGACTGCTGTGCAACGTGCCCACACAGTGGAACTCTACGCTCCACATGTTGGCCAGACTCTATGAGCAGCGTAGAGCTATAGTGGAATACCAACTCCAACTTGCGCGGCGCAGTGTGAGTCAGCCTCCTCAATTATTTACAGAAGAGTGGCACTGGTTGGCAGCCATCTTCCAGGTCCTTGGAAAATTTGAGGAGTCTACCCAGGTGGTGAGCGGCGATGCTGCAATCATTAGCGTCACCATTCCTCTGCTATGCATCTTGAGAAGTTCCCTGCAAAGCATAAAGGCAGACGCTTTGCGCTCGGAAACAGAGCCGGGGGAAGACAGTATGTCGCTGGATAGTCAGTGCACCCTCCTGTCTATATCTCAGCGCGTTCAGGAGGAGGAGGAGGAGCATGAGGAGGATGAGGAGTTGGGGGAAGAGACAGCTTGGCCCACTGCTGACGGTACCCATGCTGCTTGCCTGTCATCCTTTCAGCGTGTATGGCCTGAGGAGGAGGAAGAGGAGGAGGATCCTGAAAGTGATCTTCCTAGTGAAGACAGCCATGTGTTGCGTACAGGTACCCTGGCACACATGGCTGACTTCATGTTAGGATGCCTTTCTCGTGACCCTCGCGTTACACGCATTCTGGCCACTATGGATTACTGGGTGTACACACTGCTCGACCCACGGTATAAGGAGAGCCTTTGCACTCTCATTCCCGAAGAGGAAAGGGGTTCGAGAATGATGCAATGCCACAGGGCGCTGGTGGACAAACTGATGGTAAACTTCCCATCCGACAGCGCTAGTGGCAGAAGGCGCAGTTCCGAGGGCCAGGTAGCAGGGGAGGCGCAGAGATCAGGCAGCATGTACAGCGCAGGCAGGGGAACATTCTCCAAGGCCTTTCCCAGCTTTATGGCTCCCCAGCAAGACTGTGTCACCGCTCCCCAGTCACGGCTGAGTCGGCGGGAGCACTGTAAAAGGATGGTGAGGGAGTAGGTAGCCGACCGCACGACCGTCCTCCGTGACGCCTCTGCCCCCTACAACTACTGGGTGTCGAAGCTGGACACGTGGCCTGAACTCGCGCTGTATGCCCTGGAGGTGCTTGCTTGTCCTACGGCTAGCGTCTTGTCAGAGAGTGTGTTTAGTGTGGCTGGGGGAATCATCACGGATAAGCGTACCCACCTGTCAACAAAAAGTGCCGACAGGCTTACACTCATCAAGATGAACAAAGCCTGGATTTCCCCAGACTTCTCTTCTGCACCAGCGGACAGCAGCGATACCTAAGCAATACGTATTATGCACCCGCGGATGGAAGCATCGTTCTCTCTCACCATCCAAAACGGGGACATTTCTGCTTCATCAATCTGTGTATAATATTCCTCCTCCTCCTCCTCCTGCTCCTCCTCCTGAAACCTCACGTAATCACGCCGAACGGGCAATTTTTCTTAGGGCCACAAGGCTCACTCATATAATTTTTCTAAACAATTTTTATACGTTTCAATGCTCTTAAAAGCGTTGAAACTTTAACTTGAACCAATTTTTCGTTAAACTGGGCTGCCTCCAGGCCTAGTTACCACTTAAGCCACATTAACCAAAGCGATTAATAGGTTTCACCTGCCCTCTTGGTTGGCCATGGCCAATTTTTTGGATGTACATTAGTACTGTTGATACAGCAATTTTTGTGGCCCCTCGTCTACAGTGTAATCATAGCAATTTCTATGTTCTTCGCCTGCACTCATGGTACAGAAAGGTGTGTGGGGTTGGCCTACACTTTAGCTACATAAATGTAACTTGTGCCTTGTCTATGCTGCAGCTACTGAAATGGAACGAAGACTGCGCTCCCACTATACTGCTGCTTCGGAATTGTTACTGGGGCCTGTGTAGGCTGCTACTATTACTGAAATGGAACTAAGACTGTGCTCCCCCTATAATGCTGCTAGTGATATGTTAGTGGGGCCTGTCGCTAATGCTACGGCTGAAATGTTACTAATTCTGGGCTCTGCCTATACCGCTGCTAATGGTATGTCTCTGGGGTGTGGAAACAGAGGCTTCCCAAAGACATGATGGCGGCGAGGCCATTTCCCACCAACGCTGTTACTGTTAAGGTGCATATAACCACGGACACGTGGAGAGGACACGTAGTGCCTCCAAAACATCCCCCGCCACGGCCCACTTAATCCTGGCCACATTCCGAAAACCAACAAAATAAAACCGCGCTACTAGGTCCGCAGTCACCACCACATTACCACCAACGCGGTTACTGTTAAGGTACATATTACCAGTCTGACTGGGGCATGCAGTGTGGGCCGGAGCCCACCTGCATTAAGCACGACATTACTACCTCAGCTGTGTTGGGCAATGCAATGGGATATTTCTATGTATCGCCGGTGGCTTCCTGGCACCCACCCATGCTGTGGGTCCACAGGGAATTATAAATGCATCTGTTTCCACTTGTAAAGAACCCCAGTCAGACTGGGGCATGCAGTGTGAGCCGAAGCCCACCTGCATTAAGCACGACACTACTACCTCAGCTGTGTTGGGCAATGCAATGGGATATTTTTGTGTATCGCCGGTGGGTTCCAGGGAGCCACCCATGCTGTCGGTCCACAGGGACTTCACAATAGGGAGTTGTACCTGCCTGTGTCTATGAATTAAAAAGCCCGGTCAGGCTGGGGCATGCAGAGAAACCTTGACAGAATGAATAGTGTGTGGCACATAGGTTCCCATTTCTATGCCCACGTGTGCAGCTCCTGATGGTGGTGGCACAGGATTCTATTTCTCATTGCTTCTGTACAGCATTGTGGGCTATCGCCCCGCCCCTTTTAAAGAGGGCCGCTGCCTAGCCATGCCAACCCTGTGCAGTGTGTGCCTGCGGTTCCTCCTCATGGCAGACACACTTATAAATAGACATGAGGGTGGCGTGGCATGAGGGCAGCTGAATGCTGCGCAGGGACACTTTGGTGAGCGCTGTGGGGGGGAGGGGGGGGGGCGGTTGGGCAGCATGTAACCCAGGAGAAGTGGCAGTGGAGTGTCATGCAGGCAGTGATTGTGCTTTGTTGGAGGTAGTGTGGTGCTTAGCAAAGGTATGCCATGCTAATGAGGGCTTTTCAGAAGTAAAAGTTGTTGGGATGGGGGGGCCTCTCTTGCCGCTATTGTGGCTTAATAGTGGGACCTGTGAACTTGAGATGCAGCCCAACATGTAGCCCCTCACCTGCCCTATCCGTTGCTGTGTCGTTCCCATCACTTTCTTGAATTGCCCAGCTTTTCACACAAGGAAACCTTAGCGAGCATCGGCGAAATACAAAAATGCTTGGGTCGCCCATTGACTTCAATGGGGTTCGTTACTCGAAACGAACCCTCGAGCATCGCGAAAAGTTCGTCCCGAGTAACGAGCACCCGAGCATTTTGGTGCTCGCTCATCTCTAGTTGCTATATATTATACTGCTGAGGCAACATGAAAGCTGTGCTGTGATTGGTTGACACTACTTATACTACTCAGGTTACATGAAATCTGTGCTGTGATTGGTTGCTACTTCTTATACTACTGAGGTAACATGAAAGCTGTGCTGTGATTGGTTGCTATATATTATACCGCTGAGGTAAAATGAATGATGCACTGTGATTGGTTGCTATTTTTTATATTGCTGAGGCAGAATAAAAGTTGTGCTGTGATTGGTTGTCATTTCTCTTTCTGCTGAGGTAACATGAAAGCTGCGCTGTGATTGGGTGTTATATATTATAAAGCTGAGGTAACTTATAAGCTGTGCTGCGATTGGTTGTTATCTAGATATATAAAAACGAATGTATGTATGTATGTCTGTGTTCGCAGCAACGCGCAACGGGTAAGCTAGTACTAAATAAAACTTTCCTAGTGAGTTAAAGAAGTGGATGGTTTCGTTTCAAGTAGAAGCAGATAGCTGCAGTGGCCCCTATAGTAATTGTCCTCCCTCTCAGTAGCACTATAATACTCCTGTATTCTCTCAGTGGCCCCACTGGTAATTGTGGCCCCCGACAGTCCCAGTGGTAATTGTGGCACCCGACAGTCCCAGTGGTATTTGTGGCCCCTGGCAGTCCCAATAGTAATTGTGGCCCCCAATGGAAACAGTGTCCCCAGTAGTCACAGTGGCTCCCAGTAATGCTGGCGGGACAGCGACTCCACCAGTTACTAACTTACATTCCCTTAGTACTTTTACTCTATAACTGATAATTACAGAAGGAGTCAGGGGGGTCTGGCAAAGCTAGATCCTTCAGACATTAGAATAAAAGGCACAGACACTTTTTAGCAGGATTTTTTCTTGCTATAACGTTTTTCTTTTAGTCTGGAAATATGATATATGAAACAATTTTTTTTCAGAATTCAAAAGTAGACCTATATCAGATATTTAGTAATCTAGTACATAGCAATCCATAGCAGAGCTGCTGTCACAAAGCCAGGTCTTAGAAGCTGGCTGCAGGTAAGTCGTGCTGGACAAACAATATGACAGCTTAATTCTTACAGGAGAATTTCCAATTAAATGACAACTTAAACGACAGATAATATGCAATTTGAAGAACAATGAAATAAACAGAGTCCACAGTGCAAGTTGATGCAAGAGTATGGCAGAAAGTTATTCAGAGAACATGACACCACCTGCTGAATATATAATACCACTGCTGTGAATGTTAGGAGCAGGTCAGGTAAGGCTATGCATGTACCTGCGCGACGTGGTTTCGTTGTTTGGCTACTTCAATGGATCCTGCCCTTAACTTGACATGATCAGCACTCAACACACCTCATTAGTTATACTGGGATGTATTGGAGTTTCATTATGTTGCCCAACATTTTATGTCAGATTTTAAACTAAATCTGCAATGGAGTCTCCAACCCAGATGTGAATAGATCCTTTAATGAAAATATTGTGTAAACCCCATTGTGTGCCAGTCTACTGCAGACTGAGCAGTGGAGATAAAGACTATGGTATTCAGTACAGAAACTTCTATACCAGCAGTCCTTATGTGAGAGGAATCCTGACTTAAACTGTCTGTGAATGTCAATGAACACTTCTAACAAAAGGTCCAAACGCAGTGTGCATAGAGCCTTACCTAACATATTGTACCATGCTGCGCTATTTTGTCCAAGATTTTGCACTGGATCTACAACAGAGGCTCCAAAGTGATCCTCTAATGCAGATGCAAACAGATATTTAAATTAACATATTGTGTAACTCCTATTATGGAGTTGCGGGCTGAACAGGGAAGGTAAAAACTATAAGGTAGATGTATGGAACTAACTAAAAGAAATACTGTCCTTGTTGTCCATAGCGACCAGTCACAGTGCAGCTCACATTTCTTCTAGTTCTTTGGTAAAGTTAAAGCTACTCAGTCATTTGTTTTATGGGCTACAAGACCAATGTTTGTTTTATACACTTTTCATGAGTCTCCACATATTTTTTTCAGTACAGCAGACCTTATACAAGTGGGATCCTGCAATAAAGTCTGGAAAAGAAAAACATATACATATTTCATAGTTTACTACTGTAAGTCTGGATCTCCTAAGGTTTATGACTCGCGTGGACCCCCCAACGTGAGTCCGTTAGACTCACAGTTAATTCTGAGCACTGTGTAGCATGTTTTGCAGAGTACGTGGCTTCAAAAGATACCTTTTAGAGATGAGCTAGCATACTGGTTAAGGGACAATACTCGAGCGAGTATCATTCTTTTCGAGTACCTGCCTGCTTAACAGAAAAGATTCGGGTGCCGGCAGGGTGAGCAGTTGGTTGCAGGAGTGAGCAGGGGGTAGCGGGGGAGGGAGAGAGAGAGAGAGATCTCCCTCTTGTCCGCCCCCCGCCGGCACCCAAATCTTTTCTGACGAGCAGGCAGGTACTCGAAAAGGACGATACTCGCTTGTGTATTGTCCCTTAACCAGTATGCTCGCTCATCTCTAATGCCTTTCTTAACTGTTTGTTACTTTCTGTGATTTCACCATTCTGTGGTTGAGACTATCACTAACACACATTAGTTATCCTTGAAACTCTTTAACAATCTCTTTTCTTACACAAGATATTGAAATTTGTGTTACCGAATAATGCTGTTCTGTTAATTTACTTTAAACATTATTGGCTTTTCCTTGCAACTGAAAAATTGTTAAGCGCACACATTCTTACAATTTTCACATACATTTTTGCGCATATGTCCTCTCTTGGAATCACTGCATTGTTGATAGAAGCACAATACTCTTTCCTGCTTTGGAGGCACAGGACACTTAGGAGTGGCGTCTCACAAAACCGAAAAGAGAACTTTTTCTTGCCCTGTGTTTACTGGGAGAAAATGCCTTTGGTATAAAAGTCTTGCTTTGATTCACTGTGCCAACCAGTGTTAAATTGTTCTTCAGCATGTGGTCAGTGAGTTCCATTGATGTAAAGAAATTGTTCATCGTAATATTTTGATGGGTGCCAAACTAGCCTATTGTCAATTAATCCACCACCTTGTATGCAATATTTGTCCCCTTGACATTGCAATTTTTTACCCAATTAGGGCAAGCCTTTCAGTGGGTAAAAGTAACTAGAGTCACATATCCTGAATATAATTTTTCCATATTTTGCTGGCTTTGAACTCATGCACTGGCAAAATAAATAGCAACCTCGGAATGAGGCCAATTGCTCATCAACAGTCAGATTCACACCTGGAAGGTAGTACTTTTAAATATTGTGATTTATCTGGTCCCATATTTCACAAAAAGGTACAAATTTGTCTGTAGCTCGAACACTTCTTGACAACTTGATGAGCGAGCACCAAAATGCTTGGGTGCTCGTTACTCAAGCCAAACTTTTCGCGATGCTCGAGGGTTCGTTTCGAGTAACGAACCCCGTTGAAGTCAATGGGCGACCCGAGCATTTTTGTATATCGCCGATGCTCGCTAAGGTTTTCATTTGTGAAAATCTGGGCAATTCAAGAAAGTGATGGGAACGACACAGCAACGGATAGGGCAGGCGAGGGGCTACATGTTGGGCTGCATCTCAAGTTCCCAGGTCCCACTATTAAGCCACAATAGCGGCAAGAGTGCCCCCCCTCCCAACAATTTTTACTTCTGAAAAACCCTCATTAGCAATGCATACCTTAGCTAAGCACCACACTACCTCCAACAAAGCACAATCACTGCCTGCATAACACTCCGCTGCCACTTCTCCTGGGTTACATGCTGCCCAACCCCTCCACCCCCCCGCACGACCCAGTGTCCACAGCGCACACCAAGGTGTCCCGGCGCAGCCTTCAGCTGCCCTCATGCCACACACTGGGCTCATAGCCCAACCACCCTCATGTCTATTTATAAGTGCGTCTGCCATGAGGAGGAACCGCAGGCACACACTGCAGAGGGTTGGTAGGGCCAGGCAGCGACCCTCTTTAAAAGGGGCAGGGCGATAGCCCACAATACTGTACAGAAGCAATGAGAAATCCAATCCTGTGCCACCTCCATCAGGAGCTGCACACGTGGGCATAGCAATGGGGAACCCATGTGCCACACACTATTCATTCTGTCAAGGTGTCTGCATGCCCCAGTTAGACCGGGGTTTTTTATAAATAGTCACAGGCAGGTACAACTCCGCAATGGGAATTCCGTGTGCACCCACAGCATGGGTGGCTCCCTGGAACCCACCGGCTGTACATAAATAAATCCCATTGCAGTGCCCAGCACAGCTGAGGTAACGTCAGGTTTAATGCAGGTGGGCTTCGGCCCACACTCCATGCCCCAGTCAGACTGGGGTTCTTTATAAGTAGACACATGCAGTTACAACTCCGTGTGGACCGACAGCATGGGTGGGTGCCAGGAAGCCACCGTTGGTACAAAAATATATCCCATTGCAGTGCCCGGACAGCAAAGCTAACGTCAGATTACATGCAGGTGGGCTTCGGCCCACACTGCATGCCCCAACCGGACCGGGGTTTTTAATTCACAGACACAGGCAGGTACAAATCCCCAATGTGAAGTCCCTGTGGACCCACAGCATGCGTGGCTCCCTGGAACCCACCGGCGGTACATAAATAAATCCCATTGCAGTGCCCAACACAGCTGAGGTAATGTTGTGCTTAATGCAGGTGGGCTTCGGCCCACACTGCATGCCCCAGTCAGACTGGGGTTCTTTATAAGTAGACACATGCAGTTACAACTCCGTGTGGACCGACAGCATAGGTGGGTCCCAGGAAGCCATCGGGGGTACATAAATATATCCCATTGCAGTGCCCAGCACAGCTGAGGTAACGTCCGATTAAATGCAGGTGGTCTTCGGCCCACACTGCATGCCCCAGTCTGACCGGGGTTTTTAATACATAGACACTGGCAGGTACAAATCCCTAATGTGAAGTCACTGTGGACCCACAGCATGGGTGGCTCCCTGGAACCCACCGGCGGTACATAAATAAATCCCATTGCAGTGCCCTGCTCAGCAGAGCTAATGTCACATACAATACAGGTGTGCTTCGGCCCACAGTGCATGCCCCAGTCAGAGTGGTAATATGTACCTTAACAGTAACCGCGTTGGTGGGAATGTGGTGGCGACTGCGGACCTAGTAGGGCGGTTTTATTTAGTTGGTTTTCGGAATGTGGCCAGGATTAAGTGGGCCGTGGCGGGGGGATGATGGGGGAGCTCTCTTGTTGTGTCGGTAAAGGTGAAATTCTTGGACTGCCACCAGACGGACCAATGCAAAGGTATTTTCCAAGAATGTTTTCATTGTTGGAGGAGGAGGGGGATGTTTTTGAGGCGCTACGTGTCCTCTCCACGTGTCCGTGGTTATATGCACCTTAACAGTAACCGCGTTGGTGGGAAATGGCCTCGCCACCATCATGTCTTTGGGAAGCCTCCGTTTCCACACCCCAGTGACATAGCATTAGCAACGGTATAGGCAGAGCCCAGAATTAGTAACATTTCAGCGGTAGCATTAGGGACAGGCCCCAGTAACATATCACTAGCAGCATTATAGGGGGAGCACAGTATTAGTTCCATTTCAGTAGTAGTAGCAGTCTAGACAGGCCACAGTAACATTCCCGTTGCAGCAGTTTAGGGAGTTAACAGTCTCTTTCACATTTCAGTAGTTGCAGTATAGACAAGGCCCCAGTTACATTTATGTAGCAAAAGTGTAGGCCAACCCCACACACCTTGCTGAAGCATGAGTGCAGACGAAGCCCATAAAAATTAATAGGATTACACTGTAAGCGAGGGCCCAAAAAAATTGGTGTACCAACAGTACTAATATACCTCAGAAAAATTGCCCATGCCCAACCAAGAGGGCAGGTGAAACCCATTAATCGCTTTGGTTAATGTGGCTTAATTTGTAACTAGGCCTGGAGGCAGCCCAGTTAAAATAAAAATTGGTTCAGGTGCAAGTTTCAACGCTTTAATGAGAATTGAAACGTATAAACATTGTTTACAAAAGTAATATGACTGAGCCTTGTGGGCCTAAGAAAAATTGCCCGTTTGGCGTGATTATGTGAAGTTTCAGGAGGAGGAGCAGGACGAGGAGGATGAATATAATACACAGATTGATGAAGCTAAAAGGTCCCCGTTTTTTATGGTGATAGAGAACGATGCTTCCATCCGCGGGTGCAGCCTACGTATTGTTTAGGTACCGCTGCTGACCGCTGGTGGAGAAGAGAAGTCTAGGGAAATCCAGGCTTTGTTCATATTTATGAGTGTAAGCGCCTTTTGCCACTAGCGCTGTCGGATGGGAATTTTACCATCAGTTTGTCCGCCAGGATCCTGTGGTATAGCATCACTCTCGAACCCCTTTCCTCTTCGGGTATGAGAGTGGAAAGGTTCTCCTTATACCGTGGGTCGAGCAGTGTGTACACCCAGTAATCCGTAGTGGCCAGAATGCGTGTAACGCGAGGGTCACGAGAAAGGCATCCTAACATGAAGTCAGCCATGTGTGCCAGGGTACCTGTACGCAACACATGGCTGTCCTCACTAGGAAGATCACTTTCAGGAACTTCCTCCTCCTCAGGCCATACACGCTGAAAGGATGACAGGCAAGCAGCATGGGTACCCTCAGCAGTGGGCCAAGCTGTCTCTTCCTCCTCCTCCTAATGCTCCTCCCCCTCCTCCTCAACGCGCTGAGATATAGACATGAGGGTGCTCTGACTATCCAGCGACATACTGTCTTCCCCCGCCTCCGTTTCCGAGCGCAAAGCGTCTGCCTTTATGCTTTGTAGGGAACTTCTCAACAGGCATAGCAGAGGAATGGTAACGCTAATGTTTGCAGCATCCCCGCTCACTATCTGGGTAGACTCCTCAAAGTTTTCAAGGACTTGGCAGATGTCTGCCAACCAGGCCCACTCTTCTGTAAAGAATTGAGGAGGCTGACTCCCACTACGCCGCCCATGTTGGAGTTGGTATTCCACTATAGCTCTACGCTGCTCATAGAGCCTGGCCAACATGTGGAGCGTAGAGTTCCACCGTGTGGGCACGTCGCACAGCAGTCGGTGCACTGGCAGATTAAACCGATGTTGCAGGGTCCGCAGGGTGGCAGCGTCCGTGTTGGACTTGCGGAAATGTGCACTGACCCGGCGCACCTTTCCGAGCAGGTCTGACAAGCGTAGGTAGCTTTTCAGAAACCGCTGAACCACCAAATTAAAGACGTGGGCCAGGCATGGCACGTGCGTGAGGCTGCCGAGCTGCAGAGCCGCCACCAGGTTACGGCCGTTGTCACACACGACCATGCCCGGTTGGAGGCTAAGCGGCGAAAGCGGTCGGTCTGCTCTGTCAGACCCTGCAGCAGTTCGTGGGCTGTGTGCATCTTCTCTCCTAAGCTGAGTAGTTTCAGCACGGCCTGCTGATGCTTGCCCACCGCTGTGCTGCCACGCCGCGCGACACCGACTGCTGGCGACGTGCTGCTGCTGACACATCTTGATTGCGAGACAGAGGTTGCGTAGGAGGAGGGGGAGGATGGTGGTTTAATGGAGGAAGCATACACCGCCGCAGATACCAGCACCGAGCTGGGGCCCGCAATTCTGGGGGTGGGTAGGACGTGAGCGGTCCCAGGCTCTGACTCGGTCCCAGCCTCCAATAAATTCACCCAATGTGCCATCAGGGAGATATAGTGGCCCTGCCCGCTTGTGCTTGTCCACGGGTCCGTTGTTAAGTGGACCTTGGCAGTAACCGCGTTGGTGAGAGCGCGTACAATGTTGCGGGAGACGTGGTCATGCAGGGCTGGGACAGCACATCGGGAAAAGTAGTGGCAACTGGGAACTGAGTAGCGCGGGGCCGCCACCGCCATCATGTTTTTGAAAGCCTCCGTTTCCACAAGCCTATACGGCAGCATCTCCAGGCTGATCAATTTGGCTATGTGCACGTTTAACGCTTGAGCGTGCGGGTGCGCAGCGGCATACTTGCGCTTGCGCTCAAACAGTTGCACTAGCGACGGCTGGACGCTGCGCTGAGAGACATTGCTGGATGGGGCCGAGGACAGCGGAGGTGAGGGTGTGGGTGCAGGCCGGGAGACAGTCGTGCCTGTGTCCTGAGAGGGGGGTTGGATCTCAGTGGCAGGTTGGGGCACAGGGGGAGAGGCAGTGGTGCAAACCGGAGGTGGTGAACAGCCTTCGTCCCACCTTGTGGGGTGCTTGGCCATCATATGTCTGCGCATGCTGGTGGTGAGGCTGGTGGTGGTGGCTCCACGGCTGATCTTGGCGCGACAAACCTTGCACACCACAGTTCGTCGGTCGTCTGCACTCTCAGTGAAAAACTCTCGGACTTACTGAAATTACTAATACCTGACTGATAGACCACTGTGTCTCATCGTCATCGTCCTCCTCACCCACTGAAAGCTCTTGAGACAGTTGCCAGAAGTCCCCAGCCTCATCCCCCGGACCCCGGGAACTTTCCAAAGGTTGGGCATCGGTCACGACAAACTCTGGTGGGAGAGGAACCATTGCTGCCCATTCTGGGCAGGGGCCCGAGAACAGTTCCTGGGAGTCTGCCTGCTCCTCAGAATGTGTCATTTTAATAACCAGAAACTTGCCTCTCTCCTAATCCCGCAGCAGTTGGCTGCGATACACCTGGATCAGGAGCTCGGCCTGTGCCCACACCCTGACTTGGGCCTCCGCGTCCTCGCCCGCATCCACGTCCTCTAGGCCTACCCCTACCCCTCAGCATGGTGTATTACCAGTAGTGCAGAAACAGAACGCTGTAATTAAATGTGCCGCTTATTGGCCTGCGGTTGGAGGCTGACTTCGCTTACGGAACGCACAGCAGAGCCAGGAAACAATTATGCGCAAGCCTGAAGTGAGACGTAGGTGCGTATGACTCAGCTAGTGGAATTCACAGCGCAGAAGCAGTCAAGTGGCCAAAGGCCAGTGGTAGGCCTTAAAGGGGTTGTCCCGCGGCAGCAAGTGGGTCTATACACTTCTGTATGGCCATATTAATGCACTTTGTAATATACATTGTGCATTAATTATGAGCCATACAGAAGTTATAAAAAGTTTTATACTTACCTGCTCCGTTGCTAGCGTCCTCGTCTCCATGGTGCCGACTAATTTTCGCCCTCCGATGGCCAAATTAGCCGCGCTTGCGCAGTCCTGGTCTTCTGTTCTCTTCTATGGAGCCTTTCGTGCAGGATGCCGGCTCCGTGTAGCTCCGCCCCGTCACGTGCCGATTCCAGCCAATCAGGAGGCTGGAATCGGCAGTGGACCGCACAGAAGAGCTGCGGTCCACGGAGGCAGAGGATCCCGGCGGCCATCTTCACAGGTAAGTATAGAAGTCACCGGAGCGCGGGGATTAAGGTAAGCGCTCCGGTGAGCTTTCTGTACGTCCCTGCATCGGGGTTGTCTCGCGCCGAACGGGGGGGGGGGGGGTTGAAAAAAAAAAAAACCCGTTTCGGCGCGGGACAACCCCTTTAAGTATTTTGCTTCTATTTTTTTAAATGGTGAGCTGAAACACCAGACAGAACCTGTATGCAGCGTATATTATGTATACTGTTTCCCTCTGGCGGTATGACAGCGGTGATGTAACGGGCACAGCAGAGCCAGGAAACAATTTTGCGCAAGCCTGTAGTGAGACGTAGGTGCATATGACTGAGCTACTGGAATTCACAGCGCAGAAGCAGTCAAGTGGCCAAAGGGCAGTGGTAGGCCTTAAGTATTTTGCTTCTATTTTTTTAAATGGTGAGCTGAAACACCAGACAGACCCTGTATGCAGCGTATATTATGTATACTGTTTCCTTCTGGCGCTATGACGGCGGTGATGTAACGGGCACAGCAGAGCTAGGAAACAATTATGCACAAGCCTGCTGTAACGCTTAGCTGCGTAATAATTATGACTACTACCCCCAGCAGACATGCAGTACACTGAAGACTGTCACAGGCAGCCTAAGTATAGGATTTTTCCCCAATTTTTTTTGAAAAAGCCCACTGCCTATATAGCCAGTATATCTCTTTCACCTTTCCCACTGTCCCTGCCTCACCAGTAGTGCCCCTATACTCTGTAAAATGACTGCAGACTGAGGACACAATGGTCTGCACGCCCGATATACAAAAAAAAATAAAAATTGTGCAACTCTGCTGAAAACAGCCTCAACAGTACTGCACATGGTCAGATGTGGCCCTAAGAAGGACCGTTGGGGTTCTTGAAGACTAAAATAACACCTAACACTCTCCCTATAGCAGCAGCAGCACTTTCCCTGATCTCTGTCAGCATGCATCTGTGGCGAGCCGCCGGAGGGGCCAGCCACTCACTGCAGGGGGGTGGGATAGGGCTGGAACGTCACAGGAGGAAGTTGTAATGCCTTCCCTGTCTTTCTATTGGCCAGAAAAGCTCGCAAATGTCTCAGAGAAGAAAGTGAAAGTAACTCGAACATCGCGTGTTGCTCGTCTCGAGTAACGAGCATCTCGAACACGCTAATACTCGAATGAGCATCAAGCTCGGGCGAGTACGCTCGCTCATCTCTACTTGTCATCAAATCTCAAAATGTCCATTAGGTCTTCAAACCTTCTCCTACTGATCATGGCATTGCAACACAGAATACAGACATTTGAAAAATTGCTTTTCAAGTGACCTGCAGTGACCAGCAGTCCAATCAAAACTGAAATTTTTACTAATTTGCATTTTTGCCACCTGCACAATTAATTATTTTCTTTATGAATTCTCTTTCTGCTTTCAAATTGGAAAACTCAACAATTTTTTCAATAATATTACTCGTGATGTTCAATTCAAAAGCACCCACTGGACTTTACAATATATTCAAAGGTGGCAGCTTTACCATGTTTGTTTGTGACTTGATAATACTGTGTCTCGAGAGCCTCGTGTGGTGCAGAGTTTTAACGCAGCAGAAATGCAGTCCTAAGCTTTCACTCATGACCTGAAGGTCTGATAGGTCAATTTTTTAATTAGTGTATGTAATGGTGGGGTATAAAATGTTGGTATTATCTGTTTGTGGGATTGGCTTGACAAAGGCTCCTGCACAGGGGCTGAAATGTTGTGCCTTTTCTGGCTAAGGGTATGGAGGAATACAGTTTTGTATTTACCTAATCTGCTGCTGGATTTCTATCTTGACTGTGGTAAGCGGATTGTGGATCCATCCGCCCCTGGCGTGCAGACAGCAGCTCCAGTCAACATTGGGCTGTTTACAGTGTGCTGTTAACACCCTTTCTCTTCTTTATATATCTAGTATTGATAGTGAAAAATCAAAGAGAATCCGTAGTAACTTACAATTTCAACAGGGGTGCGTCCAGTAGGAGTGGTGGTTTATCTAGGCACTAACTTAAATAAAGTAGGTGGCTGTAATAGACTATAGCCGTTATCTTGGATGCTATTCATAATAACCAGCAGATATCCTGTGGCGCAGATACCAAGTGGGCATTAAACAAAATTTGCCAAGGCAAATAGGATCACGGGGTGCATCAAAAGAGGTGGTGATAATAAATTTGTTTAAAATGTTCAAGAGGTGCCTGGATGCCTTTTTTGAGTGATACAATATTATATGTTATAATCATTAATAACTTTAAAAGGGTTGTTGATCCAGGAATTATTCTGATTGCCAGATTGGAGTCAGGAAGAAAGGAGGCTCTACCTCATTATTTTTTTATTTTTTCTTGCCTTCCTATGGATCAACATTGGGGATTAATAGGCTGAACTAAATGGACATATATCTTTTTTCAGCTTACATACTATGTTACTAAGGGCATTATTCATTCACTAAGTGCATGATCATATGGAGAGGGAAAATAAATTGTTGATATATTGGAAATTAAGAGTTAAGAGTTAGTGACGTTGATCAATGAGTGGAACAGGTTGCCACGGGAGGTGGTGAGTTCTCCTTCAATGGAAATGTTCAAACAAAGGCTGGACAAATATCTGTCTGGGATGATTTCGTAAATCCTGCACTGAGCAGGGGGTTGGGCCCGATGACCCTGGAGGACCCTTCCAACTCTACAATTCTATGATTCTATGATAAGAATTTATCGTAATGCAAGTCTCATCCGTGTGATCACTCACTGTATATTGATATCACAGCCTGAGCAATACAGTGGGAAGTACCCAGAACCTGACCGAGGGACATCTTCATTGAATTACTTTAACGAGAAGAGTATATTTTGGGGAGTCCCAGTAACCTGTTATACATCAATATCTAGTAGGAGATTGAGCTCAATACTTCCATGAGAACTCTACCAATTTTCTGGAGTTGATTTCCAAGTGCTATGGAGTCTTATAGCGGAGTGGGATTTCTTTATATGTGTGTCTTTTTCTTTTTAGCCAGTTGTTTTAATGTATATCCATTAAAAGTTACATTTAAACAGGGACCTTATTACTGTGATTCCCAATTTTGTTCTGCTGCCTTTGGTGATTTAATACCTTAAGGGCTCATGTCCACGGGCAAAATAAGAATTAAAATCCGCAGCGGATTTTAACTCTTCTCCTGCCCGCGGATCCGCACCCCATAGGGATGCATTGACCACCCGCGGGGTAGATAAATACCCGCGGATGGTCAATAAAAGTGATTTAAAAAAAAATGGAGCATGGAAAAATCTGGACCATGCTCCATTTTCGTGCGGGTCTCCCGCGGGGACGGCTCCCGCGGGCTTCTATTGAAGCCTATGGAAGCCGTCCGGATCCGCGGGACACAAAAATCATATTTTACTTACACGCTCCGGTTCTTCTCTTCGGCGCCGCGCCATCTTCTCTCAGTCGCGGCCGGATCATTTTGCTTCGGCCCGGCGCATGCGCGGGGCACGTCACCGACGTCATCATGCACATCCGCCGAGCCGAAGAATGAAGATGGAGAGAAGATGACGCCGCCGCGAAGAGAAGAAACGGAGCGGATGGGAGGTGAGTTAATTCTTATTTATTCTCCTTTTCAGCGCTCATGTCCGCGGGGCAGGAGGGACCCGCTGCAGATTCTCCATGGAGAATCTGCAGCGGATCTGATTTTCCCCGTGGACATGAGGCCTAAGTGTTCCAGATCATGTAGAATAGTCCAGGATTTCTGGGGGCTGCTCTACTGTCCTGAGAGATAAATGCCCTATTTTCAACTCTATATTTTTCTTCAGAATGTAGATAGTTTAATGCAGAAATGCTCTGTTCATGATGCTCAGCAGGGAATAGAAAAAGTGGTAACTAGAGGATCTCCAATGTCACTTGAGGAATCAGAACTTAGCAGGGGGAGGATAAATATGGGTGAAGGATCTGTGATGATATCACAATCATGTGATCAGTGCATAGGGTTACAAAGCTCAGCAGCAAAAAGGACAAATACTGGCTAAAAGGCTTGTATTGATGAACATGTAACATTGGAGGAGCGCCTTACATGAAGGAAAAGAAAATTGATATGTAATTAATATGGTTATTACTGTATGAGTCAATGATTGGATCAGTATTGCTATTTAGGACAATGATCGGGTCATTTTTATTGTAAAGGACAATCATGGAGTTAGTGCAGCTGTAACCGACAAGGATGGGGTCATTATTACAATTTAGGACATTCAAAGAATAATAGAGTTGGAAGTGACCTCCAGGGTCATCTAGTCCAACCCCCTGCTCACAACAGGATTCACTAAATCATCCTAGACAGATGTCTATCCAACCTCTGCTTGAAGACTTCCATTCCATTGATCAACCTCACTGTCAGAAAGTTTTTTCCAATACTGTGTTTCCCCAAAAACAAGGCCCTGTCATATGTTAATTTTTGATCCCCAGGTCTTATTTTCAGGGCATGTCTTATTATATTTACCTAGCAGGTTCGGTCCAGGTCCCTTCCGCTGCTCTTTGGAGCTCTGACACGGTTCTTGCAGTGCTCAGCCACACACAGAAGATCACTTCCTGGTTATGGGATTCAAAAATCCCACCTCTAGGAAGTGATTGCTCTTATTGGTTTTCGAGCACTGCTCAGCTAATCAGTGCAGTTCTCAATGAACAAATGCCATGGCTGTGATTGGTTCTTCGACCAATGCTCAGCCAATCAATGCAGCTGTTACGATCGTGTGATCAGGCAAAGCATGGGACCCACACGATCGCGACCAAAGGGGACGCACACGGGTATCACCAGGGTCACACGGGACTCACACCGGTTTCAGGCAACTGACCCTGTGCTACAAGGAGGAATGAGAGTGGCCCTACCTGAGCGGAGACATTGCCCCAATAAGGGCAGCCCAGCGGTCTTCAGATCTGGGCCCTAGCTGATCCTAGGAGCCACGCACCAGAACAGGATGCATTCACAGCCACATGACAGACCCAGAATACACTGCATACAACATGCAACCACTAGCAACAGATTGGAAGCTGAATATAAATACCAGGTAATGGTTGACATTTTGTACAAGATGTTGAAAGCTAGCAGGCCACTTCACGGCTCCTGGTTATACTGCTAGTCCCTACACTAACCAGGAGTCCAGCAGAACCGGACACCGTTCACACCGCACGCTGATACAGGACACAACACAGATTGCAGGACACACAGCAAGCTAACACAAAACTGACAGAATTTAAACGTACAAACGGACATGAACCAAGTCACACTGCAAACTTCACCAGACAAGCATTCATGACTGCTCACCTTAGTGGCCATACAGACTGACCAGAAGCTGGGTTTATATGTGAGCACAGATCCAGGGGATTGGCTAGCAGACAGTACCACACCCAGCCAGCTCCATCATTAACCCTGAGAGTGCTGTGCTGCTGGAATCACAATAGTACAACATGTCTCAGCAGCACACATAACAGCAGCCTTCAATGAACCAATCACAGCCATTGCTAAAAGTAGTAAGCAAAAAACAAAAAAACTATAGAAGTTTGGTATCATAGTAAGAAGATCGGTTGGGGGATTTAAATGCCACTCTCAGAATTGACAGTGGCATTTAAAGAGTTAACAGCTCTGATCAGCCATGTGGCTTATAGAAGCTGTTGCGGATGGCTGCCAGCTGTAAAACAAAAACTGGCAGCCATGATGTATGGAGCAGGATCTCCCCGCGATCTCCCTCCATGCACACCCCGTAGCTGCAGGACGTAACTAACATGGTAACGTAACTACTGGCTAACATGGTACCAAGCATTTTTTCGTCGGAATGTGAAACACTGAATTAGTGAACAAGAACTGCACAAATCTCAACAAGAAATATGTAGACTAAACATGCTTGCTGTGTGGGAAAGAGATGGTGACAATGTCACCAGCTTGTTGTCTTGGGCAAATGAGAATTGTTTCACCATCATTCAGTGTAAGGCCTCATTCACATGTGAGCTGTTTTGGCACATGAAAAGATTATGGTTATACCGCACGAAAGATCGCGTGAACGGGTTAATTCCAGGTATTTTAATTAGTTTATTCACACAATCTGAGGTGCGTGGTGTGTGTAATCCAGCTCCCATAGAAGTCTAGGGATATCACGCACCAAATATAGGTCAGGTCCTATCTTTTCTTGCACCACAGACCTTAGATGTGAGCTTTGCAATCGCATGTCCTATCTTTGATTGGTGCGAGGATTTAGCGCGTCTTAAATTCATTCATCTGAACGGTTCCATAGCAAACCATTGGTTCTATTTGGACACAATCTTTTCACGCGCCTACAATGTACGATAACAGCGCTTGCATGAATGAGGCCTAAAATGGGCATCAGGATCAGTGCTTGAAATTGTGCTGGGATTACCTGCTGTAAAGACGATGCTGAGAACTGCCTATTCCGTATGGAGGTACTGGGCTGTTAACAAGGCTGCAATAATAGGCAAAAAAGCTTAATAATGATTTTAAAAAGTGACGCCTTATCATTTTGCTTGAAATTCAAATTATTGCACATTACATGTTGGGGGATTGTCTTTCTTCGGGGCTAGTATTTGGAGTCTCATACATTTGCAAAATACAGAAGACAAACCAGTTCCCCAAACCAGTTTAGCCACAATATAAGAATGCATGAAACTTGATGGATTTCACACAGAAACAGAAAAAAAGACGATCCGGCTTTCAATAAATCAGTGACCTTTATTGTATAGTTAAAATCCCAACAGGAAAACACATGCACCTTCGAACACATTCCAGGCTGTCATGTAGCTCTTAATCGGGCCAACACACATGTTGGTTGTCGCCTTCAGCTTGTATCTCATATTTTACAATTTAGCTTGAATTCTATACCGCACTGAATTTCCTTTTATAATAAATATACAGATCTTATAAACTACAAGCAAGTAAAGCTTTAATAAGAAGACTATCAGGCTACTGCTGCACATATGGAGCGAATTGAAGTAACTATGCCTTAGCAAGGAAGTCTTGGAGTTTTTATTAGAATTAGAATTACGCAAGCATTTCTGGCACTTTTTGCAAGGGTTAATGTGAATTATCAGTTGCGTAATACTTCTTGGGCGAAGAATATTTTGTAGAAATAATATGCATTTAATAAATCATGGCCTGTAGCTGAAGCAGCAAGTAACAGCAGGTAATCTGCAGAGAAATACAATCATGGCAATTATGATTTTGTGTTCTGCGGCTTCTTCAGTTTGCGAGCAATGATAAACACCCCTCCCTCATAGTTTACAGCGTCAGACTGCATACCTCTAGGCAACTTCTCACAATGTATAATTTCAAAACCTCCCTTAGTTAGAACTTTCCTATAGAAAGCCTCATCACAGGGTAAGAAGTGAAACTTCTCTCCTCCAACTATAAAGTAAGAGGCATTAATGGTTGACTGTAATAAGAAATATCCCCCAGGTCTGATTAACTGGGAATAATTTTTTAGGTTTCTTTCGTAAGCATCATGGTCCTCGCTGATCAATTCTAGACTCGATATACTTATAGCACAGTCAACTGGTGGCAGCGATAACACTTCTGCAGGGTTTTCTTTACTGAGGTCCCATATCAAAGTCTGCATTAATTTCCTTCTTAGGTTTTCTTCTTCGTCTTGTGACTCATCACTGTAAAATATAGATTTCAAGGCAAAATGATGAATATTTATTAAATCAACAACAGGGCTACGTAGACCTTGTCAATTAATTGGATTAATTTGATTACATTCCCCCTTCTGGTAACTCACGATTTAGTGTTTTTCACAGAATCGTAAAATCGATTTTATCATCGGTGCTTTGTAACCTTTACATTCCCCCCACCCTTCTTCTTTCTGAACTAGAGATGAGCGAACGTACTCGTCCGAGCTTGATATTCGTGCGAATATTAGGGTGTTCGGGATGCTCGTTACTCGTAACCAGTACCACGCGGTGGTCCGGTTACTTTCAGTTTCCTCTCTGAGACGTTAGCGCGCTTTTCTGGCCAATTGAAAGACAGGGAAGGCATTACAACTTCCCCCTGTGACGTTCAAGCCCTATACCACCCCCCTGCTGTGAGTGGCTGGGGCGATCAGATGTCACCCGAGTATAAAAGTCGGCCCCTCCCGCGGCTCGCCACACATGCCTTGTGAGTTAGCTGAGGGACAGTGGTATCGTGCTGGAGCTGCTGTAGGGAGAGCGTTAGGAGTTAGTGTAGGCTTCAAGAACCCCAACGGTCCTTCTCAGGGCTACATCTAATAGTGTGCAGTACTGTGTTAGCACTGTATTTTTTTTTTTTTTTCAAAATTGGATCTGCAGAGCATTGCGCCCTGCAATAGGGACAGAAGTGGTGGTTAGGCAGGGAGAGTGTTAGCAGTGAGTGTAGGCTTCAAGAACCCCAACAGTCCTTTCTAGGGCCACATCTATCCGTGTGCAGTACTGTCCAGGCTGCTGTTAGCAGTGTTGCATTTTTTTTTTTTTTCTCAAAACCGGCTGTGCAGACCATTGCACCCGGCATTAATACTACAGGGATAGAATTGTGTAGGCAGGGCCAGAAGACATACATTATTCATTGAATAGACGCAGTGTGGCTTGTCCTTTGAAAAACAAGGGAAAAAATTCTATTTCGCCTGCCTCTGACAGTCCTCAGGGCTCTGGGTACGTGTGTGCTGCGTGCAGAACGTTAAAAAAAATCAGACGCAGCCAGCTACGTTTTACTGCAGGCTTGCGCCAATTTTTTTCCTGCATGGGAAATCCCTGATCTGCTGGAGCCAATAACTTTGCATCACTGCAGTTCTCTGACACATTTGCAGGGCCACAACACAGTTATTAAACTTAGTAGTATTCATTGAATACACGTAGTGTGGCTTGTCCTTTGAAAAACAAGGGAAAAAATTCTATTTTGGCTGCAGGCTTGCGCCAATTTCTTTCCTAGCTTGGAAATCACTGGTAATACAGCATGCTGAGGGGTAGGGGTAGGCCGAGAGGACGTGGACACGGCCGAGGACGCGTAGGCCCAAGTGAGGGTGTGGGCACAGGCCGAGCTCCTGATCCAGGTGTGTCGCAGCCGGCTGCTGCGCGATTAGGAGAGAGGCACGTTTCTGGCGTCCCCACATTCATCGCCCAATTAATGCGTCCACGCGGGAGACCTTTATTAGAAAATGAGCAGTGTGAGCAGGTCCTGTCGTGGATGGCAGAAAGTGCTTCGAGCAAGCTATCATCCACCCAGAGTTCTGCGCCGTCCAGTGCTGCAAATCCGAATCCTCTGTCTGCTGCTCCTCCTTCCTCCCAGCCTCCTCACTCCACTACAATGACACATGCTCAGGAGCGGGAAGACTCCCAGGAACTGTTCTCGGGCCCCTGCTCAGATTGGGCAACAGTGGTTCCTCTCCCACCAGATGAGTTTATCGTCACTGATGCACAACCATTGGAAAGTTCCCGGGGTCCGGGGGATGAGGCTGGGGACTTCCGGCAACTGTCTCAAGACCTTTCAGTGGGTGAGGAGGACGATGACGATGAGACACAGTTGTCTTGCAGTGAGGTAGTAGTAAGGGCAGTAAGTCCGAGGGAGGAGCGCACAGAGGATTCGAAGGAAGAGCAGCAGGACGATGAGGTGACTGACCCCACCTGGTGTGCAACGCCTACACAGGACAGGTCTTCAGAGGAGGAGGCACGGGCAGCAGCAGGGCAGGTTGCAAGAGGCAGTGCGGTGTCCAGGGGTAGAGGCAGGGCCAGACCAAATAATCCACCAACTGTTTCCCAAAGCACACCCTCGCGCCATGCCACCCTGCAGAGGCCGAGGTGCTCTAAGGTCTGGCAGTTTTTCACCGAGACGCCTGACGACCGACGAACAGTGGTGTGCAACATTTGTCGCGCCAAGATCAGCCAGGGAGCCACCACCAACAGCCTCACCACCACCAGCATGCGCAGACATATGATGGCCAAGCACCCCACAAGGTGGGACGAAGGCCGTTCACCGCCTCCGGTTTGCACCGCTGCCTCTCCCCCTGTGCCCCAACCTGCCACTGAGATCCAACCCCCCTCTCAGGACACAGGCACTACCGTCTCATGGCCTGCACCCACACCCTCACCTCCGCTGTCCTCGTCCCCATCCACCAATGTCTCGCACCGCACAGTCCAGCCGTCGCTAGCGCAAGTGTTGGAGCGCAAGCGCAAGTACGCCGCCACGCACCCGCACGCTCAATCGTTAACCGTCCACATAGCCAAATTTATCAGCCTTGAGATGCTGCCGTATAGGGTTGTGGAAACGGAGGCTTTCAAAGCTATGATGGCGGCGGCGGCCCCGCGCTACTCAGATCCCAGTCGCCACTACTTTTCCCGATGTGCCGTCCCAGCCCTGCACGACCACGTCTCCCGCAACATTGTACGCGCCCTCACCAATGCGGTTAGTGGCAAGGTCCACTTAACTACGGACACGTGGACAAGCACAGGCGGGCAGGGCCACTACATCTCCCTGATGGCACATTGGGTGAATTTAGTGGAGGCTGGGACAGAGTCAGAGCCTGGGACCGCTCACGTCCTACCCACCCCCAGAATTGCGGGCCCCAGCTCGGTGGTGGTATGTTCGGCGGTGTATGCTTCTTCCACTAAAGCACCCTCCTCCTCCTCCTCCTCCTCAACCTCTGTCCCGCAATCTAGATGTGTCAGCAGCAGCAGAACGTCGCCAGCAGTCGGTGTCGCGCGGCGTGGCAGCACAGCGGTGGGAAAGCGTCAGCAGGCCGTGCTGAAACTACTCAGCTTAGGAGATAGGAGGCACACGGCCCACGAACTGCTGCAGGGTCTGACAGAGCAGACCGACCGTTGGCTTGCGCCGCTGAGCCTCCAACCGGGCATGGTCGTGTGTGACAACGGCCGTAACCTGGTGGCGGCTCTGCAGCTCGGCAGCCTCACGCACGTGCCATGCCTGGCCCACGTCTTTAATTTGGTGGTTCAGCGCTTTCTGAAAAGCTAGCCACGCTTGTCAGACCTGCTCGTAAAGGTGCGCCGGCTCTGCGCACATTTCCGCAAGTCCCACACGGACGCTGCCACCCTGCGCACCCTGCAACATCGGTTTAATCTGCCAGTGCACCGACTGCTGTGCGACGTGCCCACACGGTGGAACTCTACGCTCCACATGTTGGCTAGGCTCTATGAGCAGCGTAGAGCTATAGTGGAATACCAACTCCAACATGGGCGGCGCAGTGGGAGTCAGCCTCCTCAATTCTTTTCAGAAGAGTGGGCCTGGTTGGCAGACATCTGCCAGGTCCTTCGAAACTTTGAGCAATCTACCCAGGTGGTGAGCGGCGATGCTGCAATCATTAGCGTCACCATTCCTCTGCTTTGCATCTTGAGAACTTCCCTGCAAACCATAAAGGCAGCCGCTTTGCGCTCGGAAACGGAGGCGGGGGAAGACAGTATGTCGCTGGATAGTCAGAGCACCCTCCTGTCTATATCTCAGCGCGTTCAGGAGGAGCATGAGGAGGATGAGGAGGAGGGGGAAGAGACAGCTGGGCCCACTGCTGACGGTACCCATGCTGCTTGCCTGTCATCCATTCAGCGTGTATGGCCTGAGGAGGAGGAGGAGGAGGAGGAGGATCCTGAAAGTGATCTTCCTAGTGCGGACAGCCATGTGTTGCGTACAGGTACCCTGGCACACATGGCTGACTTCATGTTAGGATGCCTTTCTCGTGACCCTTGCGTTACACGCATTCTGGCCACTACGGATTACTGGGTGTACACACTGCTCGACCCACGCTATAAGGAGAACCTTCCCACTCTCATTCCCGAAGAGGAAAGGGGTTCGAGAGTGTTGCTATACCACAGGACCCTGGCGGACAAGCTGATGGTAAAATTCCCATCCGACAGCGCTAGTGGCAGAAGGCGCAGTTCCGAGGGACAGGTAGCAGGGGAGGCGCGGAGATCGAGCAGCATGTACAGCCCAGGCAGTGCAACAGTCTTTAAGGGCCTGGACAGCTTTATGGCTCCCCAGCAAGACTGTGTCACCGCTCCCCAGTCAAGGCTGAGTCGGCGGGAGCACTGTAAAAGGATGGTGAGGGAGTACGTAGCCGATCGCACGACCGTCCTCCGTGACGCCTCTGCCACCTACAACTACTGGGTGTCGAAGCTGGACACGTGGCCTGAACTAGCGCTGTATGCCCTGGAGGTGCTTGCTTGTCCTGCGGCTAGCGTCTTGTCGGAAAGGGTGTTTAGTGCGGCTGGGGGAATCATCACAGATAAGCGTACCCGCCTGTCAACCGACAGTGCCGACAGGCTAACACTCATCAAGATGAACAAAGCCTGGATTTCCCCAGACTTCTCTTCTCCACCAGCGGACAGCAGCGATACGTAAGCAATACGTAGGCTGCACCCGTGGATGGAAGCTACGTTCTCTCTCACCATCCAAAACGGGGACATTTCTGCTTCATCAATCTGTGTCTAATATTACTCCTCCTCCTCCTACTCCTCCTCCTGAAACCTCACGTAATCACGCTGAACGGGCAATTTTTCTTAGGGCCACAAGGCTCACTCATTTAATTTTTCGAAACAATTTTTATGTTTCAATGCTCTTAAAAGCGTTGAAACTTTAACTTGAACCAATTTTTCGTTAAACTGGGCTGCCTCCAGGCCTAGTTACCACTTAAGCCACATTAACCAAAGCGATTAATGGGTTTCACCTGCCATCTTGGTTGGGCATGGCCAATTTTTACTGAGGTACATTAGTACTGTTGGTACACCAATGTTTTGGGGCCCTCACCTACAGTGTAATCATAGCAATTTGTATGTTCTTCGCCTGCACTCATGGTACAGAAGTGTCTGTGGGGTTGGCCCACACTTTAGCTACATAAATGTAACTTGGGCCTTGGCTATACTGCAGCTACTGAAATGGAACTAAGACTGCGCTCCCACTCTACTGCTGCTTCGGAATTGTTACTGGGGCCTGTGTAGGCTGCTACTATTACTGAAATGGAACTAAGACTGTGCTCCCCCTATAATGCTGCTAGTGATATGTTAGTGGGGCCTGTCGCTAATGCTACGGCTGAAATGTTACTAATTCTGGGCTCTGCCTATACCGCTGCTAATGGTATGTCTCTGGGGTGTGGAAACAGATGCTTCCCAAAGACATGATGGCGGCGAGGCCATTTCCCACCAACGCTGTTACTGTTAAGGTGCATATAACCACGGACACGTGGAGAGGACACGTAGTGCCTCAAAAACATCCCCCGCCACGGCCCACTTAATCCTGGCCACATTCCGAAAACCAACAAAATAAAACCGTGCTACTAGGTCCGCAGTCACCACCACATTACCACCAACGCGGTTACTGTTAAGGTACATATTACCAGTCTGACTGGGGCATGCAGTGTGGGCCGAAGCCCACCAGCATTAAGCACGACATTACTACCTCAGCTGTGTTGGGCAATGCAATGGGATATTTTTGTGTATCGCCGGTGGGTTCCAGGGAGCATACAAATAGTGCATTTTTCACTTGCGTTTTTTTCAGTCAGTGTCTATTTTTTGGCTTTTTTTTTTAGATGTTTTTGCTTAGACTTCTCCATGAATAATGGCAAAAAAAAGGCATGCTAAACATAAGTAAACAAATAATCACCACCCCAAAAACACCTGTAAAAAACTCTTGTGTCTGTTAAAAAAAATTTTGACATTTTTTATATCCATCTTTGAAAGGAGGCAGAAAAAAAAATCAACCAAAAATTGATGGTTCAGGCAAGCCTGAGGAAACTAAGGAAAACCAGATAGTGAAACATGTTCCACTTTTCTCTTTTCTTATTATATATTTTCTTTTTATTCTATTGTCTGTACACGACTACGGGGCGGCCATCTTGTCTTTACTGCAGTTCACAGCATTTAGAGAGATACTTTACTGCAGAACTCATGGGCCTTTCACACAGTGGACAGAAGCTGACCTAATAATTTCTACGGGAGACTATTCCAGCATGCACTGTGACCTGTGCAGGGAGGGGGAGGCGGTAAGCTGTGACTATCACTTTAGCCTTAAGATTCTTGCAAACGTTTTGTGTTTCAGTAGCATCGTGTGAGAGGAGTTTTTCAAGACTAAAATTAATCAAGAGCACAATGAGTAAGGCTCGGCTCTCTGGCTCAGCCATCTTGTCAATTAAATACAAAGTAATGAAAGGAATTGATGTTGATGATGCAATTTCAAAATTTTCAGAGAATGAAGTTAAGAGACAAAGGATTTAAGTGTTTATGCTCACAATGTTAAGTAAACCAGAAAATTACACTTGCAACCAGAGGCATAACTTGAAGCTCCTGGGCCCCAATGGAAAACCTGTAACAGGGCCCCCAACTATAATGGTTTATTCATAGTACTGGGCTCGCTGTATAGAGAAGCGAGGCCTTATGGGCCCCCTAAGGCTCCTGGGCCCGGGTGCAACCGCATCCCCTGCACCCCCTATAGTTACACCCCTGCTTGCAACTGTAACTATCTTGACTTTCCTGCGTTTAATCATTTCGGGTGGGGAAGTGGGTGACAAAAAAATTTCTGCAACGGGTACCACCTGACCTTGCTATGCCACTGCTTATAAGTCACCTCACTCATTCACCTTCTAGGTGCCTTCCCTAAGGAGAAAAAATAGCGTTCCTGACTTGCCTAAAAAAAATGCAAGGACACATGCCATGTACATTTTAAACTTACAATGCTGAGTGTTTGGAGGAGTCCCAGATCTCGTGCTATGTACTGCATTGCAGCCAGGTGTACATTCTTAGGACTAAGACACGGGTATATTCCACTCTTGTGTCTCATCAGCCTACGTATGAGTCTTTTAGTTTCATTAGTGTCCAATCTATGTTTAAAGTGTTAAATAAGTTGTACTAAGATTAGACGTTATTCCCTATCAACAGAATTGGAGATAAATTGCTGATCATTGGAGGTCTCACTCCTGGAACCCTTGCCAATGTCAGGATCTGGGGTCCTGTGTTCCTCGTTGTCCTCACTATGCAAACGTTCCCCACAGTAAGGGGGAGACTGAATGGGGCACTAGTTGTGGAAGCACACTAGCACTCTATTCACTTTCACTTAGACTGGTGTGATAGCTGAGAGGGTGCCGTTCAGCTATTTGCATCAGTCTCATTGAAATTAATGGAGTGCTGACTGCAAATGCTCAGCCAGCGCTCCATTCACAGTAAAGTGACTCATGCAGTGACAGGAGAGAGGAACATGGGAATTCGATTCTCCAGATTGGCAGGGTTCTCAGTGGTGAGACCGCTACCTTTCAGCAAGTTGGCCCCTAGCCTGTGGATATGGAATGCCTTCTAGTTTTGGTACAACCAATTTGAACTGAAGTGGGCTCCAATACATGGTAGCAGTACAGTGTGCATTCACTGCATTGCGAAAAATTGGATCTCCACACCTAATTCCTCCATTCTGACACCATCAGAAGTATAAAAGTATGTAGCTTCTGTTGGTATATTTTTGTAACATGAACAGCGCAGCAGTTCTATTCCACCACTGTTGCAAGACTACATACTATACAAGTTACTGCTGGGACCCCCACTGATTCAGAACAAGGGTTCTAAGTCCTTCTCCTCCTTATTTTAGGCTTACTGCACCAACACAATTAGGAGGAGATAGAAGAGATCCTTAGTTGCACATGCACGATACTGCTCCATTCACTTAAGTGGGACTGACAAAAATAGCTGAATAGAAGCACTCAGCTGAGAAGTTCGCTGCTAAGCATAAAGGCTGACGCTTTGCGGTTAGAACAGGAGACGGGGATGGCAGTATGTCGCTTGATTGCCAGACCACCCTCACGTCTGTATCTCAGCGTGTTTTGGAGAAGGAGGAGGGGGAGGAGGGGGAAGAGACTGCCCCCACTACAGAGGATACCCATGCTGCTTCCCTCTTATCTGTGCTGAAAAGGAGAAGGAGGAGGATCATGAAATGGGTTGTTTCATGATTAAATATTACATTTCTCTATTAGATCAAACAAAACATAACAATTTTTCAATTGGAAACTTTAAAAAAAATGCTCTATGTCTAGATATTGCTGTTATATACTAGTTCTGGTCGCCCCTGGTGTTCTTTTGATTCACTTTCAGGACATCCACTAGTGCCCATGGTCACACATGTTCAATAATTTTGGTCCACCACAATGAATTCTCTTTTACATGCGCAGCGGACTGATTCATGTAATTCTATAGATTAGCCAGTAAAAATGATTGCAATAAAAATGACTTCCCAGTTGGACATTCTGAGAAAAAGAACTCCAGGGGCTGGCATAGTAATATCTAGACATAGGAAAATAAAAGTAGCCGATAAACATAGCACAATCCAGGAGAATGAAGATGGGATGCTGGGGCTATGCAATGCAAAACCTTAGGCCTCATGCCCATAGCCGGGTCGGATTCCGACTGCGAAATATCGCAGCAGTTTGTATTAATTTTTTTTTTTTAATGCAGTGTGACGGATGAAAGAAAAGTTGTTAAATCTAAATTATAGTGAAGAAAATTCTACTTCATACTGAACCTGCATATTCCTTTTAACTCCTTAGAGAGTTGTGCAATATGACTCCAGTCAAAGGCCTTTGGATCTTTATTCTTCCACAGTTCCAACTCTTTAACAGATGAGTCACAAAATTTGAGTATTGAAATTTCTTCCAAGTACTCACAAACTGGAAGAAGATGAGCGATAGTAGGGCCGCAAGTTAAGTCAATTAGGGTTTTTCCACTAACCATACCTGTGAAGAGAGAAAATCCAAGTATTACATTATTAAAACTTTCTATATTATTTTACAAATCCTCAACCATCTTAGATCATTGCATGTCGACTTCATGAATTATTTTGGATTGACAATTTCTCATAAGAAACAAAAAAGCTCTACACTTCATCTGAAAAATCATAGTGTTTCTTACATTCTTTACATCTTCTCTGTTTAACTGTTCTTGATGAAACTTAGAAAGATGTAGCATAGAGTTACCAGCATTATCAGCAACTTAGACCACCAGATTTGTGCTTGCAAAAGGAGCCTCCATTGGTATTTCCCTCCGTTTGTTGCCTATTTGTCAGTTGATATCGAAACCTTGCAGGACTCCCTTCTTTCGCTTATCAAGGATATTCCTGGATTGAGAGGAGCCCCATCTGTACATAGGGTCCCCCTACGAAGTAGGTTATACCCATCATTAGATTTGTATCACTCACATTATCCTAAATGCATATGAGTGCAGGGTTCTTTTCTACTTTGTCTACAGATTCTGCAATAGATTCCACAAAGTCTTGTGTGTGAACAAGACCTATAGCTCACAGAGCATTATCTGCAGTGGCAACATAAAAGAGATTGGGCCCAAGAGCAAAAACCTAAATAGGCCTCATCATGGCGATGTCTAGTTTTGTCACCCAGAATAGGAGGGCCGATTGTTTGTTTCACATGCCATGCCCTTTAAAATGACCCTTTGGCCATTTCTACACCTCTTTGTTTAGTAACAATGCAGTTCCTTTTTGGAGGAAGGTCTGCATATGTTCTCGCTACCCAATAGCAAATGAGGGGATGCAAACAGAGATGGGACCCCCTCTCTCCAAAGGCACTATAGCAGTCTCCTGGTCTATTTCTATGGTATGTACACCCTTGATTGTCTACATTATATATAATTGAATCACTTGTCTAAGAGTAGTAAAAGCTACAATATGTAGAAATTTCCAGGCTCTGAATATAACTAAAAAATTCAAATTCACTGACAGCAAACAAACTTGTTGAAAAGGATAAGAAATGGAAACACAGATGAAAACTTGTAGAATCTTTTCATTTATAGAGTGATTCTGCTATATGTACATAAAACTGGAAAATTCCTTTAATGGACAATAGACCAAGCACATTAGAAAATAATGATGGTAAACATATAATAACAAAATCCACAGTAACTGACACAAACTCTAACTTCCCCTAAGTAGTCCCTGAATCTATATTTACTGCTGACCCTAACAGCAGACACCACTGTCCCTGAGTATCCTTTATCACTAATAAAAGTCCTATTAAAAACCATTAAACTTAAGAAACAATGAGAGGGCACTAAGACCTGGAGAGAAGAAAAACATAACCTGAGCTGAACTGAACCAAAGAGCAAGACAAGACTGATGCAAACTGGTAAGAAACAGCAGTAAACAACAAGGCTAAGAAGCAGGGACTGGAGTAGACGTTACTACATAAACAAGATATTTTTGAAACAAGATAGATTAATATAGTAGGGTGCAAGTTTGTGTTTTGGTTTCTATTTTGCATATGTCAGTATTTTTTCAATGTATTGATAGCAAAATGAATCATATGTCATAAGGTGGAGGGTATGAGTCATCACTGTAGGAGGCAGAGTGTGTGTGAAAGAATGCATATGTTTGGAAAATGAACGCGTGTAAAGAATCTATGAGCGAGCACTATTAAAGAGGGAATCTCAAGAGAGAAGGAGGAGTAGTTCAATGTTTTGCTAGAAGCTGTGGGCACTGCATTTTCTCCTTAATTTCCTGTGCATCTCCTCTAGGAAGTCCCACTTGCATGAAAATCACCAGCTGATATACCAGGTAAGTGTATCTTCTTTCTTTTAATTCTACTCTTGTGCTGAGAATTACATAGATAGATAGATAGATAGATAGATAGATAGATAGATAGATATAGATATATAGTAGCATTTTAATCATTATTCCCACTAAAGTGTATTTATAAATAAACCATCCTAGAGTGTGTTATATTTTGGGGAAGTAACACTCGTAGAGATCAAATAGAATTCTGCAACAGATTAAGAATAGAGATGAGCGAGTATACTCGCTAAAGGCAATTGCTCAAGCGAGCATTGCTTTTAGCGAGTACCTGCCCGCTAGAGACGAAAGGTTCGGCTGCCGGCACAGGGGAGTGGTGAGTAGCGGCAGTCAGCAGGAGGGAGCGGGGGGGGGGGGGAGGGGGAGAGAGGGAGAGAGAGATCTCCCCTCCGTTCCGCCCCGCTCTCCCCCGCACCTCCCTGCCTGCCACCGGCACCCGAACCTTTTGCCTTGAGCGGGCAGGTACTCGCTAAGGGCAATGCTCGCTCGAGCAATTGCCTTTAGCGAGTATACTCGCTCATCTCTAATTAAGAACAATATACTAAACATTTATGAGGAATGCTGGACAAAAACACATACAATTTAAGATAACCAGCAACTAGGGATGAGCGAGTATACTCGCTAAAGCACTACTCGCTCGAGTAATATGCTTTAGCCGAGTATCTCCCTGCCCGTTCCTGAAGATTCGGGGGCCGGGGCGGGGAGCGGCGGGGGAGAGCGGGGAGGAACGGAGGGGAGATCTCTCTCTCCCTCTCTCCCGCCCGCTCTCCCCTGCTCCCCGCCGCAACTCACCTGTCAGCCATGGCGGCTCCCGAATCTTCAGGGACGAGCAGGGAGATACTCGGCTAAAGCACATTACTCGAGCGAGTAGTGCTTTAGCGAGTATACTCGCTCATCCCTACCAGCAACACATTGTGGAAGTCAGAAATATTTAAAAGGCGGCTAACAAATCAGGAAATCCTTTCCAAACAAGCCTATAGTGCAGCAGTGTGGTCAGCTGAACCATATGAATTGATCAGGTGTTGGACAGTTGAATGTCAAACTAGAAGATAGGAGAGGACAAAACAGCAGGGAAATTCCTATTGATGATAGTAATCTAACAAAGATTGTCCTTAGGTCAGATTGACCTTGTCCATTCATGTATTACATTTAAATGACGCCATGTAATGCTACATTTCCCTGCAGCACCTGTGTAGTCAGACGTGAATACCCTTGATGATAGCAGCACATTGCAGTGGATTTGTGTATCTGCACCTGCTGTAACATTTTGACATATACAAATTAGGATATGACTTAGAGTTTACTTCACATACCTGACCTAAATGCTTTATCAAAACATCTTATCATGTTAATTACTGTTTCCTTAAAAATGGAGTATGGGATATTTTCAGAAAAATACTCTTCAAGCATCTTCCTCATGTTGGCTTTATAACACATAGGATATAGCCGTTTCGAGCAGGGGTCCATTGTATATCTTTCTTCTTTGCAGATTTTCTAGAATAAAATGGGTTTTATGATTACTACATCGAGATGTTATTCTCAATATTAACATTCCAATCACATATTTTATCAATATGTACAATTTACAATGAACTGCAGATGCCGCATAGCTGAGGTTGGCATAACTCAATATGATATTTCACAATCCATTGTCTGTAATGTTCTATACAAATGCAGTTCTTATATATTAACCCCCTATGATCTTTAATTGATATCTCACTCATGGGTCACTGGGAGTGGGTATGGAGCATGCTTGCAAGCCAAGCTTACTTCATTCCTGGCTTATTTCGGCTATCTCTTGTGGTCAGAGCTAGCTTTTATCATGTCCATTTATGGCCTTAAATGCCAAACGAGGCCCTCTGAGACACACTTTGGCACTCCACCACTATTGTGCAAAGTTGATGGGTTGCCATGGCAGCCTGGGACCTTATAAAGGCTTCCAGGCTAACCATTATTTCACCCTATTCAGCCTTGCCTGTATCTGAAGAATTTCAGTATATTGTAGAAGCGATGAGACAATTACAGTAAAATAAATAAAAATACGTTTTTAATATAAACATTTTATATACTACAAAGATAAAATAACTTACAAGCTCAACCCCAAATAAAGAAATAAAGAAAATACATAAAATGTGCAAAAACTGTTATAAAAAGAAAAGGACAGAAAAGTCCAATACTTAGCGACTCTGTGTAGTAAAGTCCTTAGACTGCTCCAAGGGACAATGGCAGAAGATGTGCACAAATCCAATGGTCTTGGGTCACCAACTTGTGTCCTGAGTTCTTACTTTTATGCACTCCTTCATGGAGCAGCCCACAGGGTGGTGCTTCCTTATTGATGCCACGTCCTCCTTTCAAATAGCAATAATGAATATTATAGAATATAATTAGAATCCCAGGTTGAGCTTATGTTGATGAAGAGACCTCGTTTTATTTTTGGGATTTATGGTTTGGTGCCATTTTGGATATATTTATAGTATTTTAATGATTCATTTATATTTAGTAAAAATACATTTATTTTATATTTTATTAGATTTTTTTTACTTCACGTATCACTTTAAATATGTTCAAATATAAGTTTTGCTAGTTATATTGATTCCAAATATCTGTATATTTTGTGATGTTTTGCAATAAACTGTCATGCAGTATCTGTATATATAAAAATGAAGGTCTGTCAGTCCTTTATGCATTACTACACCATTCATCCAATCACCATGAAACTTTGGGAAGTTGTTGAGTATACTCCTGGGAAGATTACTGGCATAGTACAACTATCCTACGATAGGTGGCGCGTGTGCGAGCATCGACGACAGTTATGCCCCCCAGACAAAGATCGTTCCATTTCCATGTCAAGCACGAAAGCAAAAGGCATTACGAGCAACGGGATGAGTGTTCAACTACAAAATGATGCATCCGCCGAACGTTTCGCAAGACAATTGCTGGATATTGGGAATGCTGAGGTAAAATGAAAGCTGCGATGTGATTGGTTGCTATTTCTTAGGGTGCGTTCCCACGAACGTATATCGGCTCGGTTTTCACGCCGAGCCAATATACGTTGTCTTCATGTGCAGGGGGGGAGGCTGGAAGAGCCCAGGAGCAGAAACTCAGCTCCCGCCCCCTCTCTGCCTCCTCTCCGCCCCTCTGCACTATTTGCAATGAGAGGAGGCGGAACGGGGGCGGGGCTAAGTTCCGGGAATTAGCCCCGCCCCCGTTCCGCCTCTCCCCATTGCAAATAGTGCAGAGGGGTGGAGAGGAGGCAGAGAGGGGGCGGGAGCTGAGTTTCTGCTCCTGGGCTCTTCCAGCCTCCCCCCCTGCACATGAAGACAACGTATATCGGCTCGGCGTGAAAACCGAGCCGATATACGTTCGTGGGAACGCACCCTTAAACTGCTGTGATAACATGAAAGCTGTGCTGTGATTGGTGGCTATTCCTTATAACAACCAATCACAGCACAGCTTTCATGTTAACTTAGTAGTATAAGAAATAGCAGCCAATCAAAGCACAGCTTTCATGTAACCTCATTAGTATGCTATTTCGTATGCTGCTAAGTTAACATGAAAGCTGTGCTGTGATTGGTTGTTACTTTCTAAACTGCTGAGGTAACATGAAAGCTGTGCTGTGATTGGTTGTTATATCTTATACTACTGAGGTTACATGAAAGCTGTGCTGTGATTGGTTTCTATTCCTTATACTGCTGAGGTAACATGAAAGCTGTGCTGTGATTGGTTGCTATATAGTAAGCTGCTGAGGTAACATGAAAGCTGTGCTGTGATTGGTTGTTATATATTATACTACTGAGGTAAAATTAAAGCTGCGCTGGGATTGGTTGTTATTAGAGATGAGCGAGCATACTCGCTAAGGCAAACTACTCGAGCGAGTAGTGCCTTATTCGAGTACCTGCCCGCTCGTCTATAAAGATTCAGCTGCCGACGGGGGGGCGGGGAGGAACGGGGGGGGGGGGGAGATCTCTCTCTCACTCACTCCCCCCTGCTTCCCCCTGCTCACTCCTGCAACTCACCGCTCACCCACGCCGGCAGCCGATTCCTTAGAGACGAGCGGGCAGGTACTCTAATAAGGCACTACTCGCTCGAGTAGTTTGCCCTAGCGAGTATGCTTGTCCATCTCTAGTTATTATATATCATACCGCGGAGGTAACATGAAAGCAGTGCTGTGATTGGTTGTTATATATTATACTGCTGAAGTAACATGAAAGCTGTGCTGGGATTGGGTGTTATATATTGTACTGCTGAGGTAACATGAAAGCTGCGCTGTGATTGGGTGTTATATATTTTAAAGCTGAAGTAACATGAAAGCTGCGCTGTGATTGGGTGTTATATATTTTAAAGCTGAAGTAACATGTAAGCTACGTTGTGATTGGTTGTTATCTATATATATAAAAACAAATGTATGTCTGTCTGTCTTCGCAGCAACGAGTTTGCTAGTAGTAAAATATAATTAATGTGTATATATAGTGTCTGTGTGTAGCTTTGATGTCTAAGGTACATTTTTAAAGCACATAACCCACTTGACCTTTTCCACTAAAAATCTATTTTTCAATCTCAACTTTTATCCACTAAATGTTAGCAGAACTGTACAGAAGATAAAGCAGGACTGAGAACAGACTTCACAAAATAATCATTCAAAAATCCACCTATAAGGCTCCTATGTCAAATATGAGGATGTTAGTACTATATCAGCATACATTAAATAGGGACTCTGTTATAGAGGATGTATAAGTGCACAGGAACTCAAAGTGAAGCCTCTGACTTATCCCTTATGCTTTACACTGTGCCTTTAATTTTATATCACACTGAACTTTCAAAATAAGAATACAATTATTATAAACTACTAGCAACTACAATAAATCACCAATAAGAAGACTATCAGGCTATTGCAACATATATATTGACCTGGTTATGCCTTAGATCAGGAGTGCCATGGAATCTTCTAATGAAGCAATTATATTCTTGGCATTGATTATCTATAATAATATGCATCTAACCACTTGTGTAGCATTTCCCAGCATGTTTTGCATAAGTAAATGATATTTGCATAATAGGCAGTTGCAAAAGAAGGAAGTAATTGCAGATAACCTGTTCTAAAATATATGTCACGGTAATGCTATAGCTACTTCATTTTGTGTACAATGATAAACACCACGGCTGGTCTGCAGAATCAGATTTCATTATTCCATAGGAATTCTCAAAATGCTCAATTTTAAATGCTTTCTCAATTATAACATTCCTATAGAAACTCTCATCACAGTTTAAGGGCGCCCACCCACTGGCGATTTTTTTTTCCCTGCGAAATTCGCAGCATTTTTTTCTCTGCAGGGGTCTATGGGACTTGTAATGTTAAAATCGCGATCGCGCAAAATCGCAATTTACCGCGAAATCGCGATTTTGCGCGATCGCGATTTTAACATTACAAGTCCCATAGACCCCTGCAGAGAAAAAAATGCTGCGAATTTCGCAGGGAAAAAAAATCGCCAGTGGGTGGGCGCCCTAAGAGGTAAAACTCATGTTCTATAACTGTAAAACAGAAGCCTTTACCATCACCATATACTAAGATACCCCCCAGATTGAATAATATTGGAACGTTTCTTTACGTTTTTCTTTAATTTTCATAGTGCTTACTGATTGTTTCCAGACTCCATGTACTTGTGGCAGTCATCTTCTGGCAGCTTTAACAAATCTACAAGGTTACCTTACAGAAGTCCAATTTGCCTTTTAGATATGCAACTGATTCAGTATACATCTATCGCAGCAATTATGAAGGGTCCATAAACCTGAAATTAATATTGAAGACAAATCAGAGAACTAAAAATGAACATAAAATACAATTAAAAAAAATACTAAACATGTCATTTTCACTATCTGAAGCTGTTGCGTCAGTTATTAGAAAAGATTAACCAGATTCTGAATATAATAGTGAAAATCAAAGTCAGATTTCAGATGTCGGAATTATTTATCATTCTAACTTGGCTACTTAAAAAAAAACAAGATATCTTGGGTAAGTTCAAAATCACCACAAATAGTAAAACCAGGCAAGTGGGGATAACATGAAGGAATCAAGCTTGCAAGATACCACATGAGCAAACACAACTAATGGTGAAGAATCTAATATTAATGATGACCGCACTTTGATTAATTTGTTAGCTTTAGTTCTATCTGGAGATCAAAGTTGTTCTTTCCAAGGGTCTTAATTTTGCACCCAACAGAGGATTTGATTTATATTACACAGTATTGAATGTCAAAAAAGTCATTAGACTACTTACAGTTAAAAGCCATTTTAGAGAAAAGTGCTTGATACAATTTGTACCTCTTCCTTTGTTCCATTAGTGGACTCTCCTCATGCAATACTTTCTGGACAATAAGAGTGAAGCAAATTCATTCCAGTCAACATGTAAAGTTCTAGGGTAATTGGAAGATAGCAGTTCCTGGGATGATACTCTAAAGGAAGCGGCATTGTGCCAATCGCCCACCTCATTTAGAAGGTTGTTTTCAGTGTTATTGTCATTTTGTCACTTGGTGAATCCTGTTGCATTGTGTGTAAAGCACTGAGAAAGTATGGCTGATGACATCAGGTCAGGTAAAAGCAATCTTTCCTGGATTTGGAATACTTTGAATAAATATTTATCATAATGCTGATTGAACTAAAACACAGAGTGCAGTCTTTGTGCAAGAATAGTGTAAAGAAGATAGGCCTACCTCAACCCAAAAGTGCCTTTATAAAATTTATGGTGAATGGACCACAATGATCATTAAACTGCAATTCCCCTTGCATGATATACGGAACACATAGAAAATGGTATTTAGAAGAAGCTTTCTAAAGAGAAAAATCAAGAGCGGAGGATGGCTACCCTAAATACTAAAGGATGAGGCTCAAAGATGATAGCCATATAACCACCATACAACCAGGAATTAGGGAAGGAGAAAGGAGATTAAGCCCTCACAGGATCCGGGGTAGACAATTTAGTAGTCCGATGTATTAAAACAGGAACTAACTTTTAATGCAACGCATTTTGGCTTACACCTTTGTCAAGCAATACATTTTAAACCTTGCAGATCACACATATATCCATATGATCAGATATACTCACTCAATAGAATGCTGGCATGATTACCATATGAGTTCTGAGAGGAGGAGTTAGTCAATTGACTTCAGGTCACAACCCGCGTGCTATCATGGAGCACAGCGTTCACTCCAAATTTGGGCAGTATGGAACGCAACCACTGCGCTCCATTCTTACTATTATGGTCCGATCAGCAGAAACATCCATCCATTAACAAAAATCAGTGGTAGACGAATTAAGCACAAATTATAATCAGCCTCTGAATAAACACTACATACTATCTTGGAGGGCGATTTGAGCTCCAATATTTGTTAACAGAGAACATATTAACAACACTCCACTGTCACCATTACTACACAATTACCATAAATGTTTCATCATTCATATGATCTAATCCTAAATGAATTTTAAAAATTACACACAATTTTTTATATTAAACAATTTCAGTTATATTAAAAATAAATTAACATTCTTCTATAAACTATCATAAATAACATTATAAACCTATAAAATGAATAAAACAAACAAAAAAAACAAAACATTTTTATAGCAATAAACCAAAACTAATATCTACATTATTTCTAATTGCTCATTAAGACCCTGTGGAGTCAGAGTATTGAGTCGATGGATCCAATACATTTCCTTTTTTCGGAGTGCTTCAATAGATTTTGTAGGGACCTGCTCTAGGGGGGTTATTTTGAAAAAATTATTATTTCCATCATGGAATTCTAAAAAATGTCATGTGATACTATGATTAATAATGGTATTCTTTATTTTCCATTTATGTTGGGAGAGGCGTGTTTTCAATTTATTTTTAGTTCTCCCAATGTATTTTTTATTACACAGACATTCAAGTAAATAAATAACATTCTTTAAGTCTTTGTTTTATTTGGATTATTTCTTTGCCAACACAAATATCTATCTATATTTACTTATTTACTAGAATAATGATGCAGAAATATTATTAACATTTTTATTTTACATGTGTAATCCATAGTCTAGATTCATTTAATGTTTCCGTCAATTTAAGACTGTCATCAGATCTGTCAAAGTATATACATTTTTTTTATTATATTAGATATAGAATTCATATACCAAATTCAAAATAACACATTTTTAAAAAGGACTGACAAACTGTGATATTTATATAATTAAATACATTACCTGCATTTCAATCCTATAATATACACTATATGTTTTAGAACTGCATATAGTAACTAAATATATACTGAAAGGTAGACATGATATAGTACACTGCATCAGTATACTTGTCATATCTCAGAAACACTGTGGCTTATTAAACAAGCTCATCCGTTAAATGAACAAAACAGCGTGTATCTTAGGGTTCATTCATCTGAGTACAATGCCGCAAGTCTTGCAGAGTTGTAGTCATCACAGCCTCTACGCTCTACCGGCAGAAGAGCCATCAGAGATCTGGTATAGGTTGTGATAGGCACTGAGCATGCCTACGGTTATGACGTCAGACATGAGCAATGTGACCTTTTTTAAATCCCCCGCTCTGTACAAAGCAGGGCTCAGTATTAAATACTTTCCTTTTGCAGGCATTCAATACGCAGCCCTTCAAGGACTCCATATGAAGCGCAGATAAATAGAACATGCTGCAATTTATTTCTCCTGCGTTTTATATGGATGGCCCCTGGCAGTTCCAACGCAGGTGTGAATGGAGGAATGAAAGTCCACACACTTTAATTGCCTTCATTCACTGCATGTTTCCTTGCAGAACATATCATCTACCTATATCAACCCCATCCTCTTCCAAATTGTTACATCCAGGTTTGGTGCAAAATAGCTTAAGCTTTCTAACGGTAGCTTGGGTCTCTGCAAGGCATCACAGTGCATAAGTTTCTGAGTGAAATATTACCAGGCTTTAACTATAGCTAGCATAGGTAGGGACAACTTTTGGATTAACAGTTTTTCCCCAGAATTACCTGATAACTCACAGGCTGGACTAGATGGACATTGTCTTCATTCGGCCTTACGAACTATGTTACTATGTAACTCACTAACGCTCACCTCGTTAGGGAATACCGGCAGGGGGCCGCGGCTCCCCTGCTGGCATTCACTCAGCTGCCCTGCTAGTGGCGCTGGTCCTGGCACACACTGTGACGTCAGTGTGCAGCCGGGATCCTCCTCCCACCTTCCTCAACGTCTCCTCTTAGGTTCCGCGAGAGTAGGGGGAGGAAGCATCTGACAGCACACTGACGTCACAGTGTGCAACCGGGAACAGTGCTGATCAGCAGAGCAGCGGAGCTTCCATGAGGAGGAGGGCGTAAGTATATAGGTGTCGGGGAGGAATGGGGAGCCGCTGTTGGGTGTCACTAATACACTGGGGGCCGCAGTGAGGTGTCACTATTATACTGGGGCCGCTGTGGAGTGTCACTATTATACTGGGCGCCGCTGTGGGATGTCACTAATATACTGAGGGCTGCTGTGGGGTGTCACTATTATAGTGGGGATTGCTGTGGAATGTCACTATTATGCTGGGGCCACTGTAGGGTGTCACTATTATACTGGGGATGCTGTGGGGTGTCACTATTATATTGGGGCCACTGTGGGGTGTCACTTTTACACTGGGAGCTGCTGTGGGAGGTCACTATTATACTGGGGGCTGCTGTGGGGTGTCACTATTATACTGGGGCTGCCTGTATGGTATCCCAAAGGACAATAATAGGCCATTTAATAAATGACTCTGTGGCTAGCTTGTCAGTTGAAAAGAGGTTTATAATGCCATCTTCATTACTTTCCCCATAGGACATACTTTCACATGTGCCTATCATAACTTCCACCCACTTCCACCCACTGTTTGTGGACGAGGTGCTGCCACGTGGCTGAGGGCTCGGCACCATTTTGGATTTGGTCTGCTCTCTCAGATCTGCTTCTCTCACTAGCACCCTTTTCCCTCCGACATCATGACAGCATACACCTGGAGGTTGCTCACCTGCTGACCTGATGGGACAGGAAGAGGCAGAACATAAAAAGCACCTCCCCTCCACCAAACACCAGTGTTTTTCCTGTCCCTTCAGGACAGCAACTGCAGAGCTCCAGCGACGCTGTCCCATGCCGGAGGAGGACTTACCGGCGAAGCGGCGGCGTTCTTCTTCAGGCAGCCCCGGCAACCCCAGTGGGAAGGACCCCATCTGGGCGCTTTCCGAGGACTGCATGGGCCGGGGTCCAAGTACGGGCTGCCGGCACCACTGCGGCCGTCATTTCAGGCGGCGGCCGCCATCTCCGGGTGGGCCGGGGTCCAAGGATGGACTTTCCGGCACCACCGCGGTCGTCAACCAGGCGGCGACCGCCATCTCTGGGTCCCGGCTGTAGCGGGCGGAACACAAGGAGTGTGACGCCAGACGCTCCGCAAGAGGGCGTGGCCTCGATTGAGTGCACAAAGGGGGCGTGGCCTGGCGCGGCTTGGCGCCAGATTCAAAATTTAAAGCCCCTGCACCAGGGGGAGTCGGCTGGTGTTTTTTTTAGTTTTTTCACGCTAGGAATCGATTCTAAGGACAGGAATGGATCCCACAAGCGCAGGATGTCGGCCAAGAGAGGACCCAGAGAATCTCCAAACTGTAAGTGGTCCTGTGGGCCAACCTACAGACACCCGCACTACACTTCCCTTACTAATAGAGCTCTCCCTTGTCATATACGACAGGGATACTCAAAAACCTAGGGGGGCTAGGAGGAGAAGTAAAAAGCGCCCTGTACGCTTACAAATCTTGATGACTCCTATTCTAAAACATTATGCGCTTCCTGCTCAGCGACAATTCTGCAGGAAGAAAAATCTTCCCCCATGTCTGAAATCCAGTCAGTTGTCCGGGAAGAAACAGTCCTACCTCTCGGACCTCCAACCAGGGCCCTTAGGGGCCACAAGAGGGTCTGCTCCGGCAGTGTTAGAGTCCGACTCTGACATGGCAGAAGATTTCGATCTTGTAGATCTTGGAAGTGTCGCAGGGAGAGAAAAAATATCTCGTTTTTGAAAAAACGCTAACAGAGAAACCTTGCACTCTTCCACAACGTAAATCTACATTCCCTGTAAACGCTACACTTAAACCATTGATCCTTAATGATTGGAATTGTATGGATCAAGCTCCGTTAATTTCTAAAAGAATTTTAGGAGTGTCCTTTATTTGCAGACAATGAAGTGGCTATCCTTGAGGAGACGCCAAATGTTGACACTAAAAGAACTGGACTACCATCTGAGGATACGTCCCACTCAAAGGCAACAAAGTAGACATGACCAGGCGTAAGGCTTGGTCCACGTCCAGCTTCATTATAAAGCTAATACTGCGGCCACCTTGGTGGCTCGCTCTACGGCAGTTTGACTAGGTCAGCTTCAACGGTCTGCTCCGGATTCCGTGTGGCAGCCCTATCCAACACGAGCATCTCTTCTGCCAGCCCCGGTTGCCCCAGTGGGAAGTACCTCATCTGGGAGCTAACCGGAGACTGCGTGGGCCTGGGTCCAAGGACGGGCTTTCCGGCACCACTGCGGCGGTCATTCAGGGGTAAAGTAGTGGTCAAGAGACATGACCTCCAAAAATAGGTTGTGTACCCTACCCTTTCGGGGCGGCTAGTCATCAGACTCCGCAAAAAGCGTTAATTCCATGTCCCTCGTCTATATCATAAATGGGGAATGGAAAGACCGGAGGAAGCGGTAAGGCTCTTACTGTTGTCCCTCAACCTGCATCTTCATGTCCGCAGAAGATTAGTTCACTTCTGCACTAGTTGGAGAAACATAGCTACTGACGGCGCCTACCACATGCTGGGAAACGATCCTAATGACAGGAGTCGATCCCACAAGCACAGGTGACGGAGGGGTACAAGATTTGAGCTAGAACCCCGCCCTCCAAATAGATTCATTTTAACCTCGGACTGTGTGGGCCTGGGTCCAAGTACGGGCTCCGGTTCCACCGTGTCCGTCATCCCGGCACCAACCCTAGAGCAGGCTCTACTTAGGGGTGAACAGATCGTGCTGGATATCGGCGCAGTTATCCCCATCCCTAACACGGAATGGGGGAAAGGGTTTTACTCCCCTCTCTTTCTGAACCAGATGGCTCCCACCGATGGAGACGATCAGAACCGCAACCCCCCTGATTGGTAGGGATAACGTTATGGCTACGATTGACATAAAGGATGAGTATTATCTCACCCCCAATTATGTCAACTCGCAAAAAGTTCCTAAATTTGCGCTGAGAATGGCGCCTTCCCTTTGGAATCTCCTCTGCTTCACAGATCTTTTCCAAAAGGGGTGATTGAAATGGTTGCCTTTCTGCACAATCGTGGGATTATCATCATCCCCCATCTGAAAGGGGGCATAGCTCAGCAGATGGGTTCCTGCTGGTGGCAGATCCCCTCACTATTCTGAGGTCACACTGGGGGTCCACGCTTCGGCTATCTAAGGGTCTGAGCTGGATCATTAATGATTTGAAATCCAATATGGATCCGGACACCAGGAAAAAATTCCTAGGAGTCATTTTGGATTTTCGTCTCCAATGTTCGTCCCTTCCTCCTCTAAGGAAACAGCTCATTCTAGAGAATGTTCTGCTCTCTATAAAAAATCTACAGTTTCAATAAGAGGCGATGCGGATCCTGGGGCTAATGACTTCATGCATTGGAGTGGTTCCCTGGGCCCAGTTCCACAGCTGTGATCTCCAGACACTTATCCTCCAGAATGGGGACAAGTCAGTCCTCACTTGACAGGACAATCCCTATTTCCATTAGGGCTAGATCCTCATTCCGCTGGCGGTTGTCCTCAGACAACCTTTTAATGGGGATCCTGCGATAACTGATGCCAGCGCAAAAGGGTGAGGGGTCACCTTTGAAGGTGGCCATATACAGGGTACTTAGGACCCTCATGAGAGATCCAGGTTATCTAACGTTAGAGAACGTAATGAGGTTTTGGAAACCCGACGTAGCCTGCAAACCTTTTAGGGATGAAGCATGTGAGGATTTTTTCCGATAAGATGATGGCAGTGCCACTCATTCCCCACCAGGGTACCACCAGGAATCCTCTACTTCAGCATTTGGCGAGAAGGTTCCTTCAATGGGCGGAACTCACAACTAAGTAACTGTCGGCCTTCCGTATAAAAGGAGCCGAGAATTCAGTCGCGGGCTTTCTAAGCAGGAAGAAAGTAGACGCAGGAGAGTGGGGACTCCATCCCGAAGTGTCTAGCCTACTCGGGACAAATAGGGGGCACCCAAAATAGTTTTGTTTGCGTGAAGTGCAAATACCAATTGCCGTCTTCTCTTTTCCCGAGACTCGGAGAAACAAGCATTAGGCACGGGCGCCCCCTCTCACCCCTGGGTTTGGGACGTAGCTTGCGCTTTTTCCCCTTTACCCCTGATTCCGCTACTCCTAAGAAATTACTGCGGCCAAGGCTGTCAGTAACGTTAGTAGCGCCTTATTGGCCCAAAAGACCTTGGTTTCCTCTCCTGAGATCTGTCAGTGGGAGAGCCTCTCCATCTTCCGTCAAGACTGGACCTATTGGCTGTAGGGTCCTCTCCTCTACCTGGAGGTTCACAAGTTCAGGCTTACAGTCTGGATCTTGAACGGGTAAAATTCTTAGGAAAAGGTCCATCATCTAACGGGGTTTCCACTATGTACGAGAGCCTTATGCCCTCGACAGAAAAGATTTATTCCAAAGTCGGGAAAAATTTTCAGAATGGATGGGTCAGGCCCGGATAAAGGGTTGAGTCCAGATCCCCTCAAAGCCCAAGTAGTGGCTTTGAGGGCATTCTTTGATCTCACGCTTGCTGAGCACAAGGGGATCAGGAAATTTCCTAGAAGGGCGAGTAGACTGCATCCATTTATAAAGCTGATGGTGCTTTCCCCCCTGGGATCTGACGATAGTCCTTCAGGCCTTCTGCGATTTTCCCCCGTTTGAACCTATTAGAGACCTATCCATCGCCTTGCTGACGTACAAGGTAGCCCACCTTGTGGCAGTTATGTCGGTTATGTGCGTGGGTGAAATTCAGGCCCTTTCGCAAAGGGCCCCATATATGACTATGCACCCCGATGAGATCGTATTCTCCTTAGACCCTTCCCTCCAACCCAAAGTCTTGTCAGAATTCCACGGAGGCCAGCCAATAGTCATTCCAGCCTTTGTCTAAATTTTAAAAACGGAATGGAGCAGAGGCTCCATAATCTTGACGTTAAAAGAGCTGCGTTAGCGTACCTTGAGGCAACGGAAAGTTGCAGAAAGACTGACTAACTTTCGTTCAGTTTCAGGGCAGGCGAAAGGGAAGGCCACTTCTTGAGATTCAATAGCCAGGTGGCTCAGAAGAGCCATCCAGGAGGCTTACAAGGCCAAGGGCATTCCTCCCCCAGAAGGTTTGAAAGCCCACTTCACTCGGGCGGTGGCATTTTCCAGGGCAGAAAGAGCGCACGCCTCAATCGAACAGATTTGTAACGCAGCCACGTGGACTTCTAGTCATACGGTTATTAAACCTTATAGGCTGGACATTAAAATCTAGTGAGGATGCAACCTTCGTGAGGAAGGTGCTTCAAGCAGTAATCCCTCCCTAAAAAAAGCCCATGCCAGTTATTTGGTATTCCTCCAGGTGTATGCTGTCATGATGTCGGAGGGAAAACGGGAATTTTTCTTACCGATAATTCCCTTTCTTAAAGGCATCATGACAGCATACGGGCTTTTCCCCCCCTACCAACACGGTTACCCTTGTTGGTTTAAACACATGAGGTAATGTGTATACTTATGATTTCTTTGTCTAAGGGGTGTGGTGCCAATAAAAACACACCTTCTGGTTAAGTATACTGTCACTGTGGTTATTTGGAACGCACTGGTGTTTGGTGGAGGGGAGGTGCTTTTTATGTTCTGCCTCTTCCTGTCCCATCAGGTCAGCAGGTGAGCAACCTCCAGGTGTATGCTGTCATGATGCCTTTAAGAAAGGGAATTATCGGTAAGAAAAATTCCCGTTTTTCCTGGCTGTTTAGTCTCTCTGCAGAGAGGCACTCACCGCTCCCTCGGTTTGTGTGGGACTCTGCCTCCAGGATGTCGGCTTGCTTCTTCGACGGAGTACCGGGAATTGGGCGTGTCCTTCGCAGTCGTCATTGGAGATCACTCACATGAAGTGAAAAACTTCTCCAATCCCCAAACAAAGGGATTATCTTTGTTTATCTTCCACTGGGCCATCTTCAGGTCCAGAGCTTGTGCAGGAGTAAGTGACCTGTGTTTGTCCTCAGTGATGTTGTGAATGTTGCCACTGGAGTACTGGCACTGAGTGGAGCTCACTCTGCTGCTGTCTTAGTCCTCTTCCAAGCCACGCTGTATTTTTTAATGACATCATTTTTGGGTAAGTATAATGTATTGCATAACTTTTAGTAATTTTTTTGTGGGATTGGGAAAAAAAAGAAATTCTGCCATTGATTTTTTTGGATTTTATTTTTTCAGCATTCAGGATGCAAAATAAATATTGTGTAGGTCAGTAGGATTCCCGTGACACCAAGTTTATGCAGTTTTTTATGTTTTGTAATTTTCGTATACTAAAAACACTGATTTTGTTCAAGATTTGGTTTTGCATCAAAACATTCCAAAAGCCATAACCCTTTTATTTTTCCATTGATGGATATCTATGAGAGATTGTTTTTTTTTGCTGTATAAACTCTACTCTTCATTCATCCAATTTTTTGGGAACATGTAACAATTTGATTGCGTTTTATTAAATTTCTTCTAGGAGGCGAAATTAATAAAATCTGTAATTCTGGGATGTTATAAATTTTTATTGGCATTCACTATGCAGTATAAATAATGTTATATAAATTTGGTATCACATAATGATACTGGCCTACAGAATTAATTTATTTTTCCTTTTTTTCATTTGCTTCATTTGTTTCATTTGCTCCTGCAAGGTGACTACTCTTGTCTGCCGCCCTCACGTGGTTACGCACAGCTGCAAGTGTCACTCTGCTTTCTCTGTTTGCTTTCATCCAGCACTTAGAGGGTTAACCAGTAGAGATGAGCGAGCGTCCTCGGAAAAGCACTACTCGCTCGAGTAATTTGCTTTATCCGAGTATCGCTGTGCTCGTCCCTGAAGATTCGGGTGCCTCTGCGGCTGACAGGTGAGTCGCAGGGGAGAGCGGGTGGGAGAGAGGGAGAGAAAGATCTCCCCTCCGTTCCTCCCCGCTCTCCCCTGCAGCTCCTCGCTCCGTGTCGGCACCCGAATCTTCAGGGACGAGCACAGCGATACTCGGATAAAGCAAATTACTCGAGCGAGTAGTGCTTTTCCGAGTACGCTCGCTCATCTCTATTAACCAGCTCTCTAGCTATCAGCTCACCTGTGGGGTTAAATAGGCATTACTCCTCTATTTAAGGTGAGCTGTGGCACTTCCTCTGGGCCTCAGAATTGCTGTGTCTAGTTTCTGACACGCTGCTTTCTTTGGTCATCTACTTCTATTTTAGTTCTGTCTGTGCTCAGTTCTGCTTTGCTTTCTGGGTTCTCTGTGCCGTCTCAGTTCTGTCTGTATTCCTCAGTAGGTCCGAAATCTGTTTATGGTGCCTGAGCTCTGCATCTGTCTGTACAGATGTTTTCTGTCAGTTCCCTTTCCTGCTTATGGTTTGCCCTTGTCCTGTCCTGCATCATTTGTGCTCCTCTGTCTGCTGCCAGTTCTTATATTTGCTACCCCATCATGGATAGTCAGACCCGAGGTTCCAGTACAGGGCTGCCCTTATTGGGGCGATCGCTTTACTTGTAGGTAGGGGTCTTCCATTTTTGCTGCAGCCAAGGATCAGTCTCCCTTCTCCTGGCAACAGTTCCCTATCTGAGGAATCAGCTGCCAACCACTTTAGGCTCTGTCTAGGCTTGGTAGGTTGGTTCAGTGGATCCACATTCCTAAATCCATAACAGTATTCTGAGGCCATGTATCATGCTGATCTCTTTGATGGGGCAGTTCAAGATTTGCAGCAGGAGTTAACAGCGTGATCTCCAGGAACGGATCTTGACCACTCGCTGGAGCTCCATTTCTACTGATGCATCAGTAACACAGTCTCCCTCACTGCACGCAATCTCAGCTCCATCTGAGATACACACTGAACAAGTGAAGAAGTCCGTTCCGCAGTTCTGTCTGGGATTGCCAGTTCTTGAGTGTGAAAGATGGAACAGAAGCTACACGTATGATGTATATATATGAGCTGTGTACATGTTCTATGTGCTAGGTCGTTTGGATAAGTCCTGTGCATCCTTTTGTCAGTCTACTTTTTTTTTAATTCCGTACCTGTATATTTGTCCATGCTGGCATGGTTGCAAGTTCTGATTGTGTATCTGTATATCTGCACATGTGCGTTTAGAGTCAGTTTGTCCCCTCTCGGTGCCCAGCATCTCTAGGACCTGCCAGGGGCCACCCCCAGCTGTTGACCGGGTTCTCTGCTCCCAGCTGGACTTAGCAAACCAAACTTCTTGTACCCTCAGCGACAAACCGTGGACTGCCCACTAAAGAAATACATTTACAGCCCTAGGAATTGGATCCAGGATTGATAGATTCAGGGCAAGGAGGTGGGCATAAGGTGGGAGGTATTGTAAGGTCGCCACTCATGTCTGCTGCCCTCATGTGGTCCCACGCAGCTGCAAGCTGCTTTCCCTGTCTGCTTTTGTCAAGCACTAAGAGGGTTAACCAGCTCTCTGGCTCTCAGCTCACCTGTGTGGTTAAATAGGCATTACTCCTCTCTTTAAGGTGAGCTGTGGCACTTCCTCTGGGCTTCAGAATTGGTGCATCTTAGTTTCTGATACTCTGCTGTCTTTGGTTACCTACTTCTGTTTTAGTTCTGTTTGTGCTCAGTTCTGCTTTGCTCTCTGAGTTCTGTCTGTGCCGTCTCAGTTCTTCCCTGCTCTCTGAGTGCTGTGTAGGCAGTCTGAGTTCTGTCTGTATTCCTCAGTTTGTCCGGATTCTGTTTATGCTGCCTGAGTTCTGCATCTGTCTGTACATTTGTTTTCTGTAAGTTCCTATTCCTGTTTATGGTTTGCCCCAGTACTGTCTTGCATCAGTTTGCTCCTCTTTCTGCTGCCAGTTCCTACATTTGCTACCCCATTAGGGATAGACCCGAGGTTCCAGAGTCAGTCTCCCTTTTCCTGGCAACAGTCCCCTATCTGAGGAGTCAGCTGTGAACCACTCCAGCGCTGTCTAGGCTTGTTTGGCTGGTCCATTGGATCCACATTCCATAAATCCCTAACAACTAAACTGTTTCTGATATATGATAACAAGTATACTGGTAAAGTTAACTATATTATGCCTGACTTTCAGTATATATTTAGTGATTTTAGGGTCCTGAGGAGAGTGGGGCAATGTTAGAGGGAATGGTCATCCCAATTTGATTACCTGCTGTGAAGTGAGAATTCCTCTGTCATAGTAAATGTCTCTTCTAGAGCATTACCTCTTTGCTGATTGTCTTCTTCTAAGTTTTAGTTCTGCTAAACTGGGTTTGTTACAGAAACAATCACTGAGGGGAACTAAAAAATAACTTTTATTGATAAATTTAAAATAGAGCGGGGACTACTACCTAAACACAGACAAACATATACCATTCCAAAATAATAGATGTGAGGGAGCAAAAAGAAAATGGGGCAGAGAGTTGTCCACTGTTTCCCATAAAAGGACAAAAATAATCAGTGTCCTTCAAAGACACCTGTCCCTCATAAAGGAGCCAAGATTATAATGGCTGGCCTTGATTTGCGTATCATGTCAGAGATCACCACAACAATATAACAATGCCGCTCTATTAGAGAGGCGTATGTTACAGGCAGATACCTTTAGGTTGACTTATTGTCCCTATTATGATTGATGGGGACACGGTTAGTAATAACCATATAAACGATCCTGTGTCAAACTACGAGGTGCCGTACTTGTTTCAGAGAGGTATCTCACGTGACTGTAAACGTTTTATTTGAGTTGATACCCAGTGTGTCGTGATTTACTATACACATTTTGATACACATGATACACATGTTGTTATTTCCGGCAGTGCACATCAACATTCACACCATAGAAAGTCGCAAACCATTGTTGATTGATCTCATGGTTACTAGCTCATGCTCCCTAAAACATACTTCATGCTCAAAGAAAGTTCTGATATCGAACTACTAGCTAAATTCTCATAAGGAGTCTGTTAATAGTATCCAGATCTCCTCGCTAGTCCTTCTCAGTGTTGACAGCTGCATAAATATCAATGTACTCATTAGCTATTTACATTCTGATATGCTGTCTCACTGATCTAAAGCCAATAGTATTGTGACATATGGCTATCACTCACTAATTAGTATAAGCGAGATGCTAGTGCTGAGCTACCTCATGATTCTTTAATATCTGTCTAAATTCCCTTGACATGTTTCAGCCGCACAGATGTTTTGGCTGGCTTAACAGGAAAGCATTCAGACATTACTGAACAGCTATATGATAAGGCTGTCAGATACAGCACAGACTCATGATTGACGGGGACACGGTTAGTAATAACCATATATACTCTCGCGTGTCAAACTACGAGGTGCCGTATGTGTTTCGGCGATGTATCTCACGATGACTGTTAATGTTTTATTTGAGATGACATGATAAGCAAATCAAGGCCAGCCATTATAATCTTGGCTCCTTTATGAGGGACAGGTGTCTTTGAAGGACACTGATTATTTTTGTCCTTTTATGGGAAACAGTAGACAACTCTCTGCCCCATTTTCTTTTTGCTCTCTCACATTTATTATTTTGGAATAGTATATGTTTGTCTGTGTTTAGGTAGTAGTCTCCGCCCTATTTTGAATTTTATCAATTAAAGTTATTTTTTAGTGGTTCCCCTCAGTGATTTAGTCAAGATTTAGGGAATCTTCTGTCTCCAAGGTTTTTTACAGAAAGGGTTATCGTGCTGTCCTACTTACAGTTTTGATTATTTTCAGTTAGACATGGATTTACAAAGGTTTTGTAAGTTAAAAGTTACATTTTTTTTTCAGATCCCAGGAATGTACTCTCTAAGTATACTGTGGATATTAATTTGAACAATTTGAGACTGAGATCTTGAGGCTCTTTTACACATGATTATAGCTCTTTTCACTCAAAAGCCATCATTGTGTTTAAATGTGTGCCCATGGTGCACTTACCGTGGCACTTTTCGTCCATCGCTGACTTCTGTTCCGCATGAAATCCTTGTCCCTCAGGACGACAAGATAAGAGGGACCGCACGCTGAGTTCTCCACGAGCAGCGCTGATAACAACTGGTAACATTTTTTAACCGCTGTCAAGAGCCACTGTCCTGCTGGAGAAGAATAACAATGTATTTAGAGAACAGACCACCCGTTGTTCTCTAAATACCTGCAAATTCAGTACTAAAGTGCTGATTAGCGCATTAGTACCTATGCAAAATGATCCCTCAATACTGTCAGTTTCTGACGAATTTTGAGTGATCATCTGTGTGTGTAAATGCACCTTAAGAGTTGTTTTTCTCCTCCCAGAAGTTCTTCAGCTGTGAAAACATTTATTGACCTAGTTCAGAAGGAAGTTAGGAATTTTAATTAGAAAGCTTTATTTGCCAAATTGAGGGCCAAGTGTATTATAAATAATAATGATAAGCAGGCATTGTCTTCCCTACTGGTTGACAGAAGTATAATAATAAATACCAGGAAACAAGGGAAGGGCAGTAATGGTTCAAAATAGATCTGATTACTTGGAAGAAATTAAATTACAATTATTCAATTAGGCTGTTTATCAGTGATTGATGTATAATCCTACACCACCCACAGCTTCTTCTATTAAACATACATTATTATTGCATCTGTCAGCATAAATTATCACTGGTCAACAAATTTTAATGTTTTGTTTGCTTCGGAAAGGAAATATGCCAATTTGTTATGATTTTGACGTGCTGAGTTGAAAAATGACAATGAAAACCTTGGATTAGCTCAGGTATACGAGATATATGAACTATTATTAAAATAAAACTACAAACATATATATGATGTAATACAGGCTACTTGCAGGCCAGGAACTGTCAGATATTCCTCCAATTATGAAAAACACAATGTACCTATTAAAAAACTGAATTGCACAATGAAAACTGGACATTAGTTGCATGTACGCTGTTTCTTCACTGCCCTCTTGTATGAATCTACAGGTATTTCATGCGACATATTCCAACAGTAGTCTGCTACTGCTGACAGGCTCCATTTACCTTAGTAGAGTCTCTCCATACCAGAGATGTCCTCATGGAAGCATTCACCATGCTCATTGCTTACAGAACCACGGCTGTCAGGAAGAAAAGTCAATGTGGGAATGTAAAAAATGTGTTTTTAAAGACATGTTGCAGTCCACTTTTTCATAACATGACAGCATATTGTCCGCCAGTTCTCTGTAATTTTCAGTTTTGTAATTTCCAAGAAAATTCTTTGCTAACATCCTAAAGAATTCCAGGGTTCTTTTTCATCACAACATAATACGTCAGCGAAATGTGTATCCTTGAAGAGCCTGAAGAACTGCAGACCCACGCATATCCCCTCTTTGACTTTAGCCTCACTTACATGCGGTAACTTTTCTCTGAGATAAAAAATGCTGTGCCATTACGGTCCATAGCTTTAACAAAATTCTTTATGATTAGAGATGAGCGAGCACCAAAATGCTCGGGTGCTCGTTACTCGGAACGAAATTTTCGCGATGCTCGAGGGTTCGTTTCGAATAACGAACCCCATTGAAGTCAATGGGCGACCCGAGCATTTTTGAATATCGCCGATGCTTGCTAAGGTTTTCATTTGTGAAAATCTGGGCAATTCAAGAAAGTGATGGGAACAACACAGCAACGGATAGGGCAGGCGAGGGGCTACATGTTGGGCTGCATCTCAAGTTCCCAGGTCCCACTATTAAGCCACAATAGCGGCAAGAGTGGGCCCCTCCCAACAATTTTTACTTCTGAAAAGCCCTCATTAGCAATGCATACCTTAGCTAAGCACCACGCTACCTCCAACAAAGCACAATCACTGCCTGCATGACACTCCGCTGCCACTTCTCCTGGGTTACATGCTGCCCAACCCCCCCCCCCCCCCCCGCGCGACCCAGTGTCCACAGTGGACACCAAAGTGTCCCTGCGCAGCCTTCAGCTGCCCTCATGCCACACCACCCTCATGTCTATTTATAAGTGCGTCTGCCATGAGAAGGGAACCGCAGGCACACACTGCAGAGGGTTGGCACGGCTAGGCAGCGACCCTCTTTAAAAGGGGCAGGGCGATAGCCCACAATGCTGTACAGAAGCAATGAGAAATATAATCCTGTGCCACCGCCATCAGGAGCTGCACACGTGGGCATAGCAATGGGAAACCTATGTGCCACACACTATTCATTCTGTCAAGGTGTCTGCATGCCCCAGTCAGACCGCAGTTTTTTATAAATAGTCACAGGCAGGTACAACTCCGCAATGGGAATTCCGTGTGCACCCACAGCATGGGTGGCTCCCTGGAATCCATCGGCTATACATAAATGTATCCCATTGCAGTGCCCTGGACAGCAGAGCTAACGTCAGATTAAATGCAGGTGGTCTTCGGCCCACACTGCATGCCCCAACCTGACCGGGGTTTTTAATTCATAGACACAGGCAGGTACAACTCCCTATTGTGAAGTCCCTGTGGACCGACAGCATGGGTGGGTGCCAGGAAGCCACCGGCGGTACATAAATATATCCCATTGCATTGCCCATCACAGCTGAGGTAGTAATGTCATGTTTAATGCAGGTGGGCTTCGGCCCACACTGCATGCCCCAGTCAGACTGGGGTTCTTTAGAAGTGGACACATGCAGTTACAAATCCGTGTGGACCGACAGCATGGGTGGCTCCCTGGAACCCACTGACGGTACATAAATATATCCCATTGCAGTGCCCAGCACAGCTGAGGTAATGTCATGTTTAATGCAGGTGGGCTTCGGCCCACACTACATGCCCCAGTCAGACTGGGGTTCTTTATAAGTAGACACAGGCAGGTACAACTCCCTATTCTGAATTCCGTGTGGACCGACAGCATGGGAGGGTCCCAGGAAGCCACCGGTGGTACATAAATAAATCCCATTGCATTTCCCAGCACAGCTGAGGTAATGTCATGTTTAATGCAGGTGGGCTTCGGCCCACACTGCATGCCCCAGTCAGACTGGGGTTCTTTAGAAGTGGACACATGCAGTTACAACTCCGTGTGGACCGACAGCATGGGTGGGTGCCAGGAAGCCACCGGCGGTACATAAATATATCCCATTGCAGTGCCCAGCACAGCTGATGTAACGTCAGCTTTAATGCAGGTGGGTAAAAAATTAATTGGATTACACTGTAGGCGAGGGCCCCAAAAAATTGGTGTACCAACAGTACTAATGTACGTCAGAAAATTTGCTCATGCCCAACCAAGAGGGCAGGTGAAACCCATTAATCACTTTGGTTAATGTGGCTTAATTTGCAACTAGGCCTGGAGGCAGCCCAGTTAAAATAAAAATTGCTTTAGGTGAAAGTTTCAGCGCTTTAATGAGCATTGAAACGTATAAAAATTGTTTACAAAAATTATATGACTGAGCCTTGTGGGCCTAAGAAAAATTGCCCCTTCGGCGTGATTACGTGAGGTTTCAGGAGGAGGAGCAGGAGGAGGAGGATGAATATTATACACAGATTGATGAAGCTAAAAGGTCCACGTTTTTGATGGTGATAGAGAACAATGCTTCCATCCGCGGGTGCAGCCTACGTATTGTTTAGGTATCGCTGCTGTCCGCTGGTGGAGAAGAGAAGTCTGGGGAAATCCAGGCTTTGTTCATCTTGATGAGTGTAAGCCTGTCGGCACTGTCGGTTGACAGGCGGGTACGCTTATCTGTGATGATTCCCCCAGCGGCACTAAACACCCTCTGACAAGACGCTAGCCGCAGGACAAGCAAGCACCTCCAGGGCATACAGCGCGAGTTCAGGCCATGTGTCCAGCTTCGACACCCAGTAGTTGTAGGGGGCAGAGGCGTCACGGAGGACGGTCGTGCGATCGGCTACGTACTCCCTCACCATCCTTTTACAGTGCTCCCGCCGACTCAGCCTTGACTGGGGAGCGGTGACACAGTCTTGCTGGGGAGTCAGAAAGCTGTCAAAGGCCTTGGAGAGTGTTCCCCTGCCTGTGCTGTACATGCTGCCTGATCTCCGCGCCTCCCCTGCTACCTGGCCCTCGGAACTGCGCCTTCTGCCACTAGCACTGTCGGATGGGAATTTTACCATCAGCTTGTCCACCAGGGTCCTGTGGTATAGCATCACTCTCGAACCCCTTTCCTCTTCGGGTATGAGAGTGGAAAGGTTCTCCTTATACCGTGGGTCGAGCAGTGTGTACACCCAGTAATCCGTAGTGGCCAGAATGCGTGTAACGCGAGGGTCACGAGAAAGGCATCCTAACATGAAGTCAGCCATGTGTGCCAGGGTACCTGTACGCAACACATGGCTGTCCTCACTAGGAAGATCACTTTCAGGATCCTCCTCCTCCTCCGGCCATACACGCTGAAAGGATGACAGGCAAGCAACATGGGTACCCTCAGCAGTGGGCCAAGCTGTCTCTTCCCCCTCCTCCTCATCCTCCTCATGCTCCTCCTCCTCAATGCGCTGAGATATAGACAGGAGGGTGCTCTGACTATCCAGCGACATACTGTCTTCCCCCGCCTCTGTTTCTGAGCGCAAAGCGTCTGCCTTTATGCTTTGCAGGGAACTTCTCAAGAGGCATAGTAGAGGAATGGTGACGTTAATGACTGCAGCATCGCCCCTCACCATCTGGGTAGACTTCTCAAAGTTTCCAAGGACCTGGCAGATGTCTGCCAACCAGGCCCACTCTTCTGTAAAGAATTGAGGAGGCTGACTCCCACTGCGCCGCGCAAGTTGGAGATGGTATTCCACTATAGCTCTACGCTGCTCACAGAGCCTGGCCAACATGTGGAGCGTAGAGTTCCACCGTGTGGGCACGTCGCACAGCAGTCGGTGCACTGGCAGATGAAACCAATGTTGCAGGGTGGCAGCGTCCGTGTGGGACTTGCGGAAATGTGCGCAGAGCTGGTGCACCTTTCCGAGCAGGTCTGACAAGCATGGGTAGCTTTTCAGAAAGCGCTGAACCACCAAATTAAAGACGTGGGCCAGGCATGGCACGTGCGTGAGGCTGCCGAGCTGCAGAGCCGCCACCAGGTTACGGCTGTTGTCACACACGACCATGCCCGGTTGGAGGCTCAGCGGCACAAGCCAGCGGTCGGTCTGCTCTGTCAGACGCTGCAGCAGTTCGTGGGCCGTGTGCCTCTTCTCTCCTAAGCTGAGTAGTTTCAGCACGGCCTGCTGACGCTCGCCCACCGCTGTGCTGCCGTGCCGCGCGACACCGACTGCTGGCGACGTGCTGCTGCTGACACATCTTGATTGCAAGACAGAGGTTGCGTAGGAGGAGGAGGAGGAGGGTGGTTTAGTGGAGGAAGCATACACCGCCGCAGATACCACCACCGAGCTGGGGCCCGCAATTCTGGGGGTGGGTGGGACGTGAGCGGTCCCAGGCTCTGACTCTGTCCCAGCCTCCACTAAATTCACCCAATGTGCCGTCAGGGAGATATAGTGGCCCTGCCCGCCTGTGCTTGTCCACGTGTCCGTTGTTAAGTAGACCTTGGCAGTAACCGCGTTGGTCCTACAATTTTGCAGGAGATGTGGTCGTGCAGGGCTGGGACGGCACATAGGGAAAAGTAGTGGCGACTGGGAACTGAGTAGCGCCGGGCCGCCGCCACCATCATACCTTTGAAAGCCTCCGTTTCCACAACCCTATACGGCAGCATCTCCAGGCTGATAAATTTGGCTATGTGCACGTTTAACGCTTGAGCGTGCGGGTGCGTGGCGGCATACTTGCACTTGCGCTCCAACACTTGCGCTAGCGACGGCTGGGCGGTGCGCTGAGAGACATTGGTGGATGGGGCCGAGGACCGCGTAGGTGAGGGTGTGGGTGCAGGCCAGGTGACGGTAGTGCTTGTGTCCTGAGAGGGGGGTTGGATCTCAGTGGCAGGTTGGGGCACAGGGGGAGGGGCAGCGGTGCAAACCGGAGGCGGTGAACGGCCTTCATCCCACCTTGTGGGGTGCTTGGCCATCATATGTCTGCGCATGCTGGTGGTGGTGAGGCTGGTGGTGGTGGCTCCCCGGCTGATGTTGGCGCGACAAAGGTTGCACACCACTGTTCGTCGGTCGTCTGCACTCTCAGTGAAAAACTGCCAGACCTTTGAGCACCTCGGCCTCTGCAGGGTGGCATGGCGCGAGGGGGCGCTTTGGGAAACAGTTGGTGGATTATTCGGTCTGGCCCTGCCTCTACCCCTGGCCACCGCACTGCCTCTTCCAACCTGCCCTGCTGCTGCACTTGCCTCCCCCTCTGAAGACCTGTCCTCAGTAGGCGTAGCAAACCAGGTGGGGTCAGTCACCTCATCGTCCTGCTGCTCTTCCTCCGAATCCTCTGTGCGCTCCTCCCTCGGACTTACTCCAATTACTACTACCTGAGTGATAGACAACTGTGTCTCATCGTCATCGTCCTCCTCACCCACTGAAAGCTCTTGAGACAGTTGCCGGAAGTCCCCAGCCTCATCCCCCGGACCCCGGGAACTTTCCAAAGGTTGGGCATCGGTCACGACAAACTCCTCCAGTGGCAGAGGATTCGGAACCATTGCTGCCCATTCTGGGCAGGGGCCCGAGAACAGTTCCTGGGAGTCTGCCTGCTTCTCAGAATGTGTCATTGTAATGGAGTGAGGAGGCTGGGAGGAAGGAGGAGCAGCAGCCAGAGGATTCAGAGTTGCAGCAGTGGATGGCGCAGAACTCTGGGTGGTCGATAGATTGCTGGATGCACTTTCTGCCATCCACGACAGGACCTGCTCACACTGCTCATTTTCTAATAAAGGTCTACCGCGTGGACCCATTAATTGTGAGATGAATGTGGGGACGCCAGAAACGTGCCTCTCTCCTAATCCCGCAGACTTGAGCCTCCGTGTCCTCCCCCGCGTCCACATCCTCTAGGCCTACCCCTACCCCTCAGCATGCTGTATTACCAGTAGTGCAGAAACAGAACGCTGTAATTAGATGTGCCGCTTATTGGCCTGTGGTAGGAGGATGATTTCTCTTACGGAACGCACAGCAGAGCCAGGAAAGAATTTTGCGCAAACATGCTGTAACACTTAGCTGGCTGCGTATGAATTAGGACAACTACCCTCAGCAGAGACCCAGTACAGCTCAGACCGTTGGGGTTCTTGAAGCCTAAAATCAATCCTAACACTCTCCCTATAGCAGCTCCGGCATCAGCAGCACTTTCCCTGATCTCTGTCAGAATGCATTTGTGGCGAGCTGCGGGAGGGGCCAATTTATATACTCGGGTGACACCTGATCTCGCCAGCCACTCACTGCAGGGGGGTGGTATAGGGCTTGAACGTTGCAGGGGGAAGTTGTAATGCCTTCCCTGTCTTTCTATTGGCCAGAAAAGCGCGCTAATGTCTCAGAGATGAAAGTGAAAGTAACTCGAACATCGCGTGGTGCTCGCCTCTAGTAACGAGCATCTCGAACACGCTAATACTCGAACGAGTATCAAGCTCGGACGAGTACGTTCGCTCATCTCTATTTATGATTCCTAATTTTATATGCAAAGCTAGTAGTATGATAAAATTGTGGCCAATGAGGGTTGTACTTAAAACATTTTTTTTATATCCAGGTTCTAACGTTGTCCTTCATGGCCATTCTCTTCTTTTGAAATGTGCTACTCTGTTTGTACTGTCCCACTCACAAAGGGAACAACAGTACTTTACATAACCTAGCTGAAGTCCAAGCTCTACAGCTACAATTTTCAAATCGCCACAGACCTGCCATTTGTGTTCTTCATAGTTGATTTTTACAAGAAAGAGCTTTATGTTTTAGTTTAAAATAAATTTTATTATAAATGTACATACAAATTTAAAACCAAACAGAGGAAAGAGGGAAGGGGAGTTGGAATACAAACATCATTGTAATAAAGGAGATCTTCGTAGACCCTGCGTGTGGCGTTAAGCATCACCTAATGGTATATCCGAAGGCTAGCTGTGGCTGCCAGTTACATTTATTACATATTTGATTGATTCGGCTGCTACACCTGGCCTGGTTCAAGAGATAACAGGCGGAGTCAGCTGTCCCTGTAACCTATGGGGCCGCCAACCTCCCATTGCATCTAGCCCTTTTTTCTTTAGTGTGTCTGCGCAGGCTATTGACCTTAGGTTAAATCACTAATCTTGTCTAAACTGTAAACTATCCCAACTAACAGGGGGGAATAGACACAATTTTAAGACAATGGGGGGGTGGGGTGGGAGTGTGTCGGGGGGTGGGGGGTGGGAGTGTGTCGGGGGGTGGGGGTGGGAGTGTGTCAGGGAGGGGGGAAAGTGGGGAGGAAAAAAAAAGGGGGGGCCGGGAATCCTTTTCTGCATCACAATTGCTTGTCTGTCACCCAAGCTGATCTCATTCCGAGTTGTTGAAGATTCTGACCCACCATCTCTCAGATCACACCCGATTCTACCCAGTTAAGCTTTATGATTTCATAGGATTCATTAATTTGTTTTCCATTTCATATAGGAACAGAGGGTAATGTATTGCCAAAATGTAACAAAACTGTTTTCATGCTTGTCTTGGAAGAGTCTGTAAAGAGTTTCCATTCACTTGGTTTGTGGCTAATATTAATAGCTGTCATAAGCCCATTTACGTCATTACAGAAGACAAGATTCACATTCCATTTTGAAGAACTGATATAAATGTTGATGATGAAAATGGAACACAGGTAATTAAGTTAAATCTGAGTTATTAAATTCGGTTTTCATTCATTTGTTGCCGGAATATAATCTGGATCTGTGGATCTTAATGACTCTGCACCATCATGAACTTCAATTGCATTTTTTTCTTCTGTGGTGTCAAGTGCATATAATTCTGGTGGCTGAGGTATTGGAATATCTTCACTATGGGGAACAGATCGACGTGCAGATTCAATATTGGGACAATTTGTCATCCATTTTTCTTCTTTGAGTAACCTTTACATATTGGAGGTACCAAGCAAAAATAGCAGTTATTTACATGGTCCGTAAGCTCCCCACAGACAATGGGAACACCAAATTTCATGGAGCACTTCTTTCCTTTCAGCCACTGACAAAGAGTTGTTGCACAATGATTATAACTAGAGATGAGCGAGCATACTCATCCGAGCTTGATGCTCGTTCGAGTATTAGGGTGCTCGAGATGCTTGTTACTGGAAACGTACACCATGCGGTACTCGTCTCGATTAAACGGGCACTGACCATTGAATTCAATGGAGCCGGCAATACAGCCGGCTCCATCGAAAGCAATGGGCTGCCGGCGAGCGCGGGATGAATTGTCAGGAAGGGCTTAAATATATAAGCCCTTCCCTGCAATTCATCCAGAAATGTGTAAAAATAAAAAAAAATATATACTCACCTTTTCCCGGCAGAACGATGTTAGCCCATTGAATTCAATGGAACCGACAATACAGCCGGCTCCATTGAAAGCAATGGGCTGCCGGCGATCGCGGGATGAATTGTCGGGAAGGGCTTACATATATAAGACCTTCCCTGCAATTCATCCAGAAATGTGTAAAAATAAAAAAATATATATACTCACCTGGTCCCGGCAGACGGAGTTCAGCGTGGCCGGCGGCAGTCCTCCTGAACTGCTCTGAACAGCTGTGAGTAGTATTCAGCAGCCGGGGATTTAAAATCCCCGCCTGCTGAATGAGCTGCCTCTAATTGGTCACAGCCTGACCAATCAGAGGCAGATCTCACTCACACACCCATTCATGAATTCATGAATGGGTGAGTGACTGCTGCCTCTCATTGGCTCAGCGCAGGGACCAATCTGATTGCATAATTCTTTATAAATAGAAAAAAATATGGATATAAACTTCATAAAAATATGTTTCTTAAAAATCTTAAATATATCAGATTTTTTTTTATTTGATATAATTTAGCAGATACTGTCTTACTTTATCAAAAATGAATTATGATTCGTTACATTAAAACCTTTTCCAAAACCTAATTCAAACCAAACGGTGACAGGGTATTCATTCGGAAGATCCAAAACATCTCCCACGCCCGGAGTTTGGAAAAAGAGTGTGCATAAATATGCTCCACAGGGGTAATTTTAATCCCTCTAAAATCTTTGTGATGTACTAATAAAAAATGTCAGGACACACTCTCATTTGCACAAGGAAAGACTAGAAGCAATGGGAGGAAACTGAAAGGGAGGAGACAAAGATTAGATATTAGAAAAAAACATTCTGACATTGAGGGTGATCAATGAATGGAAAAGTTACCACGGGAGGTGGTGAGTTCTCCATCAATGTAGGTGCTCAAAAAAAAGGGTGAACAAATATCTGTCTGGGATGATTTAGTGAATCCTGCACTGAGCAGGGGGTTGGACCAGATGACCCTGGAGATCCCTTCTAACTCTACCATTCTATGATTTTATGAAGATTCATAAGGCTATAGGCAGCATAAGCTATCCTAATGTCAGTGCATTTGAGGAACCATTTTGCCTTGCTTCTGACGTCCACCTAATTTGAGAGACAAGCTTGCATAAGCAGATGAAGGTTCTGCATTCTGAGTTTAAAAATAGTCACATTTGCTGACCCAAAAGAAAGGTACATTTCCATGTTTACAGTGTACTCAATGTAATAACTTACAACAAGGTGATAAGGTATATCACCTTCTTACTGGTAGAGGTTAACCCTTTCAGGGTTTTTTTGCTTGTCATTCTAAAATGTGGTTTATGTTATCGAGTGTCCCTGTGATCTTGTATATGCTGAAGAGACAACTAAGCTTTTACAATATGGCATTTCAAAACCTGTATAAACTATATAGTTGTTGCAACAATTTACTTATTCCTTTCCAATATCACTTTCATAAAGTAGGTCATAGATTATGACAATTTAAATTGTAGGTTCTAACAAAGCTTTGGAAAGCTAAATAACACCCTACAATTATATGGCTCATTGTGAAATTTGAAGGTGAACTTCTCCAAATCTATGGTACTCAATATAACCATTCCCCCAGACATTGCACATAAACTTATATGCTCATCCCAATACCAATGGACACATTCCCACACTGAATACTTAGGGATCCAGATTGCAAAAAAAACCTTGATAGTTTGTATGTCAAAGATTTTTCTCCTTTTCCAAGAGAAATTACTTCCCTACTACATACATACAACCTGCCAGTTATTTCTTGGTTGAGGTGCAAAAACTTTCTGCAAACATACATTGTACCAAAGATACTTCATAAGTTACAAATGCTACTGATTCATCTCCCCCCAGCTCATTCTTCAACTATATTAAATTACTCTTCTCCAGATTCATCTGTAAACATAAGAGACCCCATATAGCATATTGCCTACTCGTTAAAAGAAGGGACAGTGGTGGGATTAACCTACCAGACATGCTTCAATAGTACAAGATAATCCAACTCAACAGATGGTTGGAATTTATAAAACCCCCCAAAAACCAGACTTCCAGAACCTTAGCTCAAACTTCCTATGGACGTCACTTCTTAAGAGACCTTTGATTTCCTTCACGAAAAAATCTTTGAAAAAGCTTATTCCCCCCACCGGCACCCGAATCTTTAGAGACGAGCGGGCAGGTACTCGCATATGGCACTACTCGCTCGAGTAGTTTTCCTTTAGCGAGTACGCTCGCTCATCTCTATTCATGAACATATCTATTTGTTTTCCCTTTTTCATAGATTAAACACTAGCTCACTAGCAATTGGATTTCATTCCACCAGTGTGTCTGACTGTTTCTATTCTTTGTTTCTGTATTGTGCTGACATTGAAGGGGTTCTGTCAGCAAAATAAAAAATAAAAAATTATTCTCACCAGCATCTCTGTAGAGTCTAACCTGGTGAAAGAGAAGAGTTAAAAAAAACAAAGCAAACTCATTTAATCCCGTTGCACTTGGTCCCTCTGCTGTTTACCTGGCGCGTTAGGGGTCAACTGTTGTGCGCTCATGCCGACCTGGCCACATCTAACCTATGTGGGCAGAGGCCGAAGTCCCGGGCGGGGTGAAACAGTACTTGCTGCTGAGGGAGAAGTAGAACGCCATGTATCTGATGACGTGGATAGCGGATAACGCATCTAGTAATTTATCCAACACCCAGTCTTACACGCAGTCCACTCACGCAAGCCAAGGGACTGGACCTCTGAATCCTCAGGCTGCTCCTCCTTCCTCCCAGCCTGGTCACTCCCGGCAAAGGAGTTATTATGAACAGACATACTCCCAGGAACTGTTCTCGGGTCCCTTCCCTGAGTCGGAAAAAATGGTTATTTAGCCACCTGAGGAGTTTGTCCTGACCGATGCCCAAAATTTGGACCTTTCACAGTCTCAGGGTGATGAGGGTGGGGACTTCCAAGTAGTGTCTCAAGAGGTATTTGTGGATAATGATGATGAGACATATTTTTCTGTCAGTGAGGTTGTTGTTAGGTCATTAAGCCTGAAGGAGGAGCAGACAGAGGAGTCAGAGGAAGAGCTGCTGGATGATGAGGTGACTGACCCGACCTGGGTTGGTAAGCCTACTGAGGATAGTGCTTCAGATGATAATGCAAGTGCAGCATCCTAACAGGTTGGAAGAGGTAGTGGGGTGGCCAGAGGGAGAGCCAAGGCCAGAGCAAGTAATCCCCCTACTGTTGCCCACAGCACTTCCTCGTGGCAAACTCCTCTACAGAGGGCTAGGTATTCGAAGGTCTGTAGTTTTTTTATTGAGTGCGCGGACGACCGACGAACAGTGGTGTGCAACCTGTGCCACACCAAGATCATCAGGGGAGCTACCACTACCAGCCTGATCACCAACAGCATGCGCAGGGTCACACTACTGCGTCTTCCTCCATCTCACATGCTGGCACTGAGATGCAATGCCCCTCCCAGGACGTAGGCATGAGCGTCTACCGCCCTGCATCTACCCCTTCGTCTGCACGGTCCTCCACTGCCTCCACCAATGTGTCCCAGAGCAGTGTTCAGCTGCCCATAACAGAAGCATTACAGCGCAAGCACAAATATTCAGCCATATAGGCTCGTCAAAAGTGAGGCTTTCCACGACCTCATGGCGGTGGCCGCCACATGCTACTCGGTCCCCAGTCGCCACTATTTTTCCTGCTGTGCCGTCCCCGCCCTCACCCCCGCGGTTACTGGGAAGGTCCACTTAACCATCCACACATGGACAAGTGTTGGCGGGCAGGGACACTACATCTCCCTGGGTTAACCTGGTGGAGGCTGGGACCGAGTCTGACCCTGGGTCTGCTCACGTGCTACCCACACCGAGGATTGCGGGTCCTACCTTGGCATGGTTTCTCCAGCTTATTTTGCCACCTCCTTAAATCCCCACCTCCTCTTCCACCTCCACCTCTCAATTACCATCTGTGAGCAAGTCTCCTTCAGTCGGTAGCTCAAGGCGCTGCAGCACTGCAGTGGGGAAGCGTCAACAGGCTGTGCTGAAACTCCTGAGCTTAGGTGACAAGAAGCACACTGCCCAAGAGCTGTCACAGGGTTTTACGGAGCAGACAGATTTGTGGTTTTCGACGCTGAACCTCCAACCAGGCATGGTTGTGCGTGACAATGGGTGTAACCTGGTGGCAGCTCTGCAGCTTGACAGACTAACACATGTGCCATGCCTGGCCCACGTGTTCAATCTGGTGGTTCAGTGCTTTCTTAAAAACTACCCCAATTTGTCTGAGCTGCTCAGCAAGGTGCATCGCGTATGCGCACATTTCAGAAAGTCCACCACAGATGCAACCCTCAGGAAACTTCAACAGCACTTCCAGCTGACAGTTCACCAACTGTTGTGCGACGTGCCAATGCACTGGAATTCAACATTGCACATGTTGGCCAGGGTTTACGAGCAGCGTAGAGCCATTGTCGAATACCAGCTGCAACATGCCCGTTGGAGTGGTAGTCAGCCTCCGCACTTCTTCACAGAGGAGTAGGCATGGATGTCTGACATCTGTCTGGAAACTTTGAGGAGTCAACGCAAATGGTGAGCGGCAATGCGGCCATTATCAGCGTAACCATCCCGCTGCTTTGCCTGCTGAGAAGGTCGATGCTAAGCATTAAGGCTGATGCACTGCGGATAGAACTGGAGATGGGGGATGACAATACGTCACTTGATAGCCAGACCATCCTCACGTCTGTCTCTCAGGAGGAAGAGGAGGAGGAGGAGGGGGAAGAGATCGCTGCCCACACTGCAGAGGGTACCCATGCTACTCCCCTTACATGGGTTCAGCATGTATGGGCTGAAGAGGAGGAGGATGAGGAGGCTGAGAGTCATCCCCTAGTGAGGACAGCGATGAGTTGCAAACTGGGACTCTGGCACACATGGCTGGCTTCATGTTAAGCTGCCTTTCCCATGACCCTCATGACGCATTCTGGCCAACATGGATTACTGGGTGTTCACCTTTCTCGACCCGCGGTAATGGAGAACCTTTCCACTCACATTCTCGAAGAGGAAAGGAGTATGAGAGTGATGCAATACCACAAGACCCAGGTGGAAAAGCTGGTACTTAACTTCCCATCTGACAACGCTAGCGGTAGAGGATGTAGTTCAGTGGGTCAACTAGCAGGGGAAATGAGGGGATGAGGCAGCATGTCCAGCGCAGGCAGGGGAACACTCTCCAAGGCCTTTGCCAGTATTATGGCAACCCAGCAAGACTGTGTCACCACTCCCTAGTCTAGGCTGACTAGCAGGGAGCAGTGTAAAAAGATGGTGAGGGAGTACATAGCCGACCGTACCAACATCCTCCGTGATCCATCTGCTCCATACAACTATTGGGTGTCAAAGCTGGACACGTGGCGCAAACTTGCGATGTACGCCTTGGAGGTGCTGGCCTGCACAGCCACTAGCATCTTATCAGAGAGGGTGTTTAGTGCTGTTGGGGGATTATCACGAATAAACGCACCCGCCTGTCAACTGACAGTGCTGACAGGCTTACATTAATTAAGATGAACAAAGGCTGGATTTCCCCAGACTTCTCTTCTCCACCGGAGGAAAGTAGCTTAACACAAAGATTCTTTAAGCTGGTACAGGAGCACCATGCACCCTCTATCACCCCAAAAAAAGGGGAGAAGTAGCTTGGTCTATCCTTCTCTGATCTTCCTCCTCCTCCTAATCCAGCATGTCAGCACACGGAACAGCCAATTCTTCAGAGGGCCAAAAGGCTGTATAAAAACTAATTTTTTCGGAGGGCTTCCTCTAGGCTCTGTTAGCAAATTAGGCAAGTAAGAACTCTATGTTAAAAAAAATTTCAGGGGTTCACCTGCACTCTGGGTAAACACATTTTATTATGGGTACACCTATACTTTTGGTACACAAATTTTTCCGGGGGTTCACCTATACTCGTAGTAAACACATTTTTGAGGGGTTCGCCCATACTCTTGGTAAATACATTTTTCTGGGGTTCGCCTATGCTCTTGGTATACAAATTTTTCTGGGGTTCGCCTATATTCTCTAGGTAAAGCAATTGTTTCTGGGGTTCGCGTATACTCTTGGTCAACAGATTTGTCAGGGGTTCGCCTATACTCTTGGTACACAAATTTTTAAGGGGTTTGCTTATACTCTTGGTAAATAAATTTTCTGGGGTTCACCTATACTCTTGATAAAGCAATTGTTTCTGGGGTTCGTCTATACTCTTGGTCAACAAATTTGTCAGGGGTTTGTGTATACTCTTGGAACACAAACTTTTCATGGGCTTTGCCTATACTATTGGTAAACACATTTTTAAGAGGTTCACTTATACTTTTGGTCAACAAATTTTTCAGGGGTTTGCCTATACTCTTGGAACACAAATTTTTAAGGGGTTTGCCTATACTCTTGGTAAAGCAATTGTTTCTGGGCTTCAGCTTAAATAATGAACTTAGTATCCCACCTTCAGTGCTCCCAGCTCCATCCAACAGGCTAGTTCACAAGTCTTCAATCAGTTATCCGGTCACAGTGGCTTATCACATGAGTTAAATTCCAAGATCGGGAACAAATGCTTGTGTACAAAACTCCTGTTTATTGATAAAAAGTTTGTGCTTGATCATGTTTCTGTGATCAAGCACAAACTTTTTTATCAATAAACAGGAATTTCTGGTGTTCGCCTATACTCTTGGTATACAAATTTTTTTGGGGTTCGCCTATACTCTTGGTCAAAAAAAATTTCAGGGGTTTGCCTATACTCTTGGAACACAAATGGTTCAGGGGTTTGCCTATACTCTTGGTCAACAAATGTTTCAGGGGTTAGCCTATATAGTCTCGGTACACAAATGTTTCAGGGGTTCCCCTATACTCTTAATAAATAAATCTTTCAAGGGTTTGCCTATACTCTTGGTAAACAAATCTTTTTGGGCTTCACCTGCACTCTGGGTTAACAAATACTGTACTGTACTGTAGAGATGAGCGAGCGTACTTGTCTGAGCTTGATGCTCGTTCGAGTATTAGGGTGTTCGAGATGCTCGTTACTCGAGACGAGCACCATGCGATGTTCAAGTTACTTTCACTTTCATCTCTGAGATATTAGCGGGCTTTTCTGGCCAATAGAAAGACATGGAAGGCATTACAACTTCCTCCTGTGACGTTCCAGCCCTATACCACCCCCCTGCAGTGAGTGGCTGGGGAGATCAGATGACACCCGAGTATTAAAATCTGGCCCGCCCGCGGCTCGCCACAGATGCATTCTGACAGAGATCAGGGAAAGTGCTGGTGATGCTGCTGCTGCTATAGGGAGAGTGTTAGGTGTTATATTCGTCTTGAAGAACCCCAACTGTCCTTCTTAGGGCCACATCTGACCATGTGCAATACTGTTGAGGCTGCTTTTAGCAGTGTTGCACAATTTTATTTTATTTTTTTTTGTATATCGGGTGTGCAGACCATTGCGTCCTCAGTCTGCAGTCATTGTACAGAGTATAGGGGCAGTACTGGTGAGGCAGGGACAGTGGGAAAGGTGAAAGAGATATACTGTCTATATAGGCAGTGGGCTTTTTCAAAAAATTGGGGAAAAATACCATATTTGGGCTGCCTGTGACTGTCTTCATTGTACTGCGTGTCTGCTGGGTGTAGTAGTCCTAATTAATACGCAGCTAAGTGTTACAGCAGGCTTGCGCAAAATTGTTTCCTGGCTCTGCTGTGCCCGTTACATCACTGCCGTCATAGCGCCAGAGGGAAACAGTATACATAATATACGCTGCATACAGTATCTGTCTGGTGTTTCAGCTCGCCATTTAAAAAAATTGAAGCAAAATACTTAAGGCCTACTAGTGCCCTTTGGCCACTTGACTGCTTCTGCGCTGTGAATTCCACTCGCTTAGTCATACGCACCTACGTCTAACTACAGGCGTGCACAAAATTGTTTCCTGGCTCTGCTGTGCCCATTACATCACCGCCGTCATAGCGCCAGAGAGAAACCGTATACATAATATATGCTGCATACAGTATCTGTCTGGTGTTTCAGCTCGCCATTTTAAAAAATTGAAGCAAAATACTTAAGGCCTACCACTGCCCTTTGGTCACTTGACTGCTTCTGCGCTGTGAATTCCACTAGCTCAGTCATACGCACCTACGTCTCACTACAGGCGTGCGCAAAATTGTTTCCTGGCTCTGCTGTGTGTTCCGTAAGCGAAGTCAGCCTCCAACCACAGGCCAATAAGCGGCACATTTATTTACAGCGTTCTGTTTCTGCTCTACTCGTAATACACCATGCTGAGGGGTAGGGGTAGGCCTAGAAGACGTGGACGTGGCGTAGTGGGAGTCAGCCTCCTCAATTCTTTACAGAAGAGTGGGCCTGGTTGGCAGACATCTGCAAGGTCCTTGAAAACTTTGAGGAGTCTACCCAGATGGTGAGCGGCGATGCTGCAATCATTAGCATCACCATTTCTCTGCTATGACTCTTGAGAAGTTCCCTGCAAAGCATAAAGGCAGACGCTTTGCGCTCGGAAACGGAGGCGGGGGAAGACCGTATGTCGCTGAATAGTCAGAGCACCCTCATGTCTATATCTCAGTGCGTTGAGGAGGAGGAGGAGGGGGAGGAGCATGAGGAGGAGGGGGAAGAGACAGCTTGGCCCACTGCTGAGGGTACCCATGCTGCTTGCCTGTCATCCTTTCAGCGTGTATGGCCTGAGGAGGAGGAGGAGGAGGAGGATCCTGAAAGTGATCTTCCTAGTGAGGACAGCCATGTGTTGCGTACAGGTACCCTGGCACACATGGCGGACTTCATGTTAGGATGCCTTTCTCGTGACCCTCACGTTACACGCATTCTGGCCACTACGGATTACTGGGTGTACACACTGCTCGACCCACAGTATAAGGAGAACCTTTCCACTCTCATTCCCGAAGAGGAAAGGGGTTCGAGAGTGATGCTATACCACAGGACCCTGGCGGACAAACTGATGGTAAAATTCCCATCCGACAGCGCTAGTGGCAGAAGGCGCAGTTCCGAGGGCCAGGTAGTAGTGGAGGCACGGAGATCAGGCAGCATGTTTAGCACAGGCAGGGAGGGGAACACTCTCCAAGGCCTTTGCCAGCTTTATGGCTCCCCAGCAAGACTGTGTCACCATTCCCCAGTCAAGGCTGAGTCGGAGGGAGCACTGTAAAAAGATGGTGAGGGAGTACGTAGCCGATCGTACCACCGTCCTCCGTGACGCCTCTGCCCCCTACAACTATTGGGTGTCGAAGCTGGACACGTGGCGTGAACTCGCGCTGTATGCCCTGGAGGTGCTTGCTTGTCCTGCGGTTAGCGTCTTGTCAGAGATGGTGTTTAGTGCGGCTGGGGGAATCATCACGGATAAGCGTACACGCCTGTCAACCGACAGTTCCGACAGGATTACACTCATAAAGATGAACAAAGCCTGGATTTCCACAGACTTCTCTTCTCCACTAGCGGACAGCAGCAGTACCTAAACAATACGTAGGCTGCACCCGCGGATGGAAGCATCGTTCTCTATCACCATCAAAAACGGGGACCTTTTAGCTTCATCAATCTGTGTATTATATTCATCCTCCTCCTCCTGAAACCTCACGTAATCACGCCGAACGGGCAAAGGCTCAGTCATATTACTTTAGTAAACAATCTTTATACGTTTCAATTCTCATTAAAGCGTTAAAACTTGCACCTGAACCAATTTTTATTTTAACTGGGCTGCCTACAGGCCTAGTTACAAATTAAGCAACATTAACCAAAGCCATTAATGGGTTTCACCTTCCCTCTTGGTTGGGCATGGGCAATTTTTCTGAGGTACATTAGTACTGTTGGTACACCAATTTTTTTGGGCCCTCGCCTACAGTGTAATCCTAGTAATTTTTATGGGCTTCGCCTGCACTCATGGTACAGCAAGGTGTGTGGGGTTGGCCTACACTTTTGCTACATAAACATAAATGTAACTGGGGCCTTGTCTATACTGCAACTAATGAAATGTGAAAGACACTGTTATCTCCCTAAACTGCTGCAACGGGAATGTTACTGGGGCCTGTCTTGACTGCTACTACTACTGAAATGGAACTAATACTGTGCTCCCCCTATACTGCTGCTTCGGAATTGTTATTGGGGCCTGTCTGGACTGCTACTGCTACTGAAATGGAACTAATACTGTGCTCCCCCTATAATGTTGCTAGTGATATGTTACTGGGGCCTGTCCCTAATGCTACAGCTGAAATGTTACTAATTCTGGGCTATAACTATACCGCTGCTAATGCTATGTCACTGGGGTGTGGAAACAGAGGCTTCCCAAAGACATGATGGTGGCGAGGCCATTTCCCACCAACGCGGTTACTGTTAAGGTGCATATAACCACGGACACGTGGAGAGGACACGTAGTGCCTCAAAAACATCCCCCTCCTCCTCAAACAATGAAAACATTCTTGGCAAATACCTTCGTGCCTGAATCCTGGGGGGATTGGACAGCACTGCCAGCATGTAACCCAGGAGAAGAGGCAGTTGTGTCCACCCGCAGGTGGTAATTAGCCTTCGTTGCACCTAGTGTGGTGCTTAGCTAAGATGTGCCAGAGTGTGTGCCTTGCTGATTATGGTCTGGCCCAAGTAAATTGCTAGGGGGGGAGGGTGACCGCCAGGCTCTTGCACTCAATTTAGCTTAAAGGGGTTGTCCCGCGAAAGCAAATGGGGTTAAACACTTCTGTATGGCCATATTAATGCACTTTGTAATATACATCGTGCATTAAATATTGGCCATACAGAAGTTATTTACTTACCTACAGGGCCCCCCCCCCCTGTGCTGGCGTCCCCGTTTCTATGGCGCCGACCAAACTTCTTCTATGGTCGCACGATCAGTCGCGCTTGCACAGAGACGATTCTTCTTCTGGATGGTCCGGGCTCATGAGCTGTGTCCTGGCTCCTCCCTCTTCTCCACGTCATCGCGTAGCTCCGCTTCCGTCACGTGGTGCCGATTAGCCAATGGGGTGGCTGGAATCAGCAGTGGAACGCAGACTGCAGAAGAACATCCACGGTGCACCATGGGAGAAGACCAGCGGCGCCATCTTGGAAAGAAGAATCTTCAAAGTTGCGGAACGGGGATCCAGGTAAGAGAATTTATTTTTTTTTAAATAACACATGGATGCGGTATTACTGTGGACTAACTGGGGGTCTGTGCAAAAAAAAAAATTATGTTTTGGCGCGAGACAACCCCTTTAATAGTGCGACCTGGAAGCCTCAGATGCATCCTTGCATTCTGTGTTTCCATCACTTTCTGATGTTTTCAGGTGATTTACACAACCTCCCCTATGCGGAGCATGGGTCACCTTTAAAAATGCTCGAGTCTCCCATTGACTTCAATGGGGTTCGTAACTTGAAACGAACTGTCAAACATTACGAAAAGCTCGACTCGAGCAACGAGCACCTGAGTATTTTGGTGCCTTGTCATCTCTATTTGGAACGCAATGCATAGCATATGTATGGAGTTTTTTATGCACGTTGCTAGGAAATTTGAGAAGAAAGTTAAATAGTTTAGACTGAATCAGGAAGCATAATAGCATGCATAAAATGTGCTGTTCATGCGCTGGCAAAAACAAAGCAATATGCAGGTATACGCAGTTCCTTGTTCCGATAAAATGCTGCGATTCTTGCACATCATATTACCGTACAGTCGTGTGAGTCACGCCTAAGTCGTGTAAAGCCTATGAATCTTACTTTTAATATCTCTTTCATGCAAGAGTGTATACATGTCTCTGAAAACGAACACTCGGCCGCAGCAGCTGCAGTTGGGGCTCACTACGATTGTGGCTGTTAGCTATTTACATGGTGCTGTCAGTTCTGACAGCTGCAATTAAGTGGTCTGACAGAGAGGGGGCTCCCTTTGTTTCCCAAATAGCCCCCACACAATGAGATTGCAGGGAGCCATTTGGGTATCATTATAGCTTGGTCTCTTCTAAAAGCCTCAAGGGCTACCATGTATTTCTTCCTGCTAAGCTTTGATATGGCACAGTCTAATAAGCTCTGTGCAGAAATACAATATACTGCAATACTGAAGTGATTAGAAGATTGCTAGTTCAACTCCCTTATCAGGACTGTAAAAAATAAATACAACTTTTTCTTTTAATTATTACAAAAAAAACATGCAAATCTTTAAAAAAAAAAGAGAAAATTCTCATATTTTACATAAAAAAAATAGTATCCCAATTTCTGTAAAAGTCTGAGCTATTAAAGTAAAGGTATTATTATATTTATCTTGCATAGTGAACACCATCAGAAGAAGTACACAACACCAGCACTTTTTTGGTCGTTCTGCAAAAGACAAGCCTGCACTCAACCCCATCAACAGAAAAATGAAAATGTTATGAGGCCTAAAATATGGCGACAGAAAGCAACTTTTGTTTAAAAGATATTTTATTAAAGTAGCACAAACCCAAAAATACATAAATTAGGTATCGCCAAAATCATACAGACCTCATACACTATAAACAACAAAGCCCCACAAAAATGTCAAAATTAGTCTTCTTTCCACTTCACTTAAAAATGTTTAAAAGTTTTTTAATACATTATTTACCAGTTATAGAAATCCACTTATTTATCACAAAGTGCCAACATGTCAGGGGGCGGGGCTTATCACGACGTATGATTTTACCCTCGTTGTTCTAAAAAGGACAGGGCTGCTTCAAAATAGACAGCGTGCTGATTTTGACTGCTTTTTGTATGCAGAAATGTTGCAGAATGTTCTTAGCGGAAATTTCTGTGTAAAAATATGCAGAATTTCTGCATCCAAAAAGCAGTCAAAATCCTGTCTATTTTGAAACAGCTCTGCCCATTTCCACCACATGTAAACACACCCCAGCGATAATAGTGACCCCCCCCCAGCAATAATAGTGACCCCCACCCTAGGGGTAATAGTGACACCCCACAGTGACCCCTAGTGTAATAGCAACACCCCACAGCGGCCCACAGCGTAATTGCAACATCCCACTGCAGCCACCAGTGTAATAGCGACATCTTAAGGCGGCGCCCAGCGTAATAGTGACATCCCATAGTGGCATCCCTTCCACCCACCACTCCCCACTCAGTCACTCTCAGTTGTGGTGCACTCTCCTCCAGCACCTCAGCCTTGCGGCTGTCCGATTTGCGGGGATGCTGTGCTCCCTGCCTCAGGTCCGTCGCTCTCAGCCTCGCCGCAGTCCTCCGCTCCCAGCCAATCAGAAGCTAGGGGTGTGAATCAGTTGCTAAACAGGGGTATTATGTCGCCACCCATTACTTCCAGTGGCGACATAATACACCAGTACCGCGTATTAACTTTTTCCACCAGACTTTTGCACTATTCAGGGCAGAAGTCTGCTGGAAAAAGTCAATATGCGTACCGAGGAGACGTCGGGGGAGGAGTATCCCAGCTGCACACTGACGTCACAGTGTGCGCCGGGACCGGCGCTGATAGCAGCACAGCTGGGTGAATGCCGGTAGGGGAGCCGCAGTCCCTGCCAATATTAACAAGTGGTGAGTGGCCGATGGCGGCACGTGCCAGTAGGGGGAACTCTGCGTCCCGCCTCTGGCACGTGTGCCATGGGTTTGTCACCACTGTTATATAGTATATTAAAAAGTACCATTGGAGAATACTAATTATCTTGCAAAACAAAACACTTCAGATAGCTATATTGACAGAAAAATAAAGAAGTTATGATTTTTTTGAAAATAGGAAGGAAAAAACAAACAAAAATGAAGGACAGTGGTGATGTCACTGCTGTCTTTTGTGGTAATCAAGCTACTGTGAGTGTGATGTGCCACCAGAAACACTGCTACTATAATGTCCTAATAATTACTAGTCATAGGACTTAAACATGACCTGTCATATCCTCAAGTCAGTTGGGCTGCTGCAAAGCTTTTTAGTCTTGCGCCTGTTAACTCCAAAGATGTCCGTCTTTTTTTCCCTTCCTGTTCCCCCATAACGGATATTCTTAGATTCATTGTCAATAGGTGGGTGGGTACTTCCCAGCATTCAGTAACAATTAAGTCTAAGGCCCTTTTTCGCATGAGCATTATTTTGATGCTAAATAGAGATGAGCGAACGTACTCGTCCGAGCTTGATACTCGTTCGAGTATTAGCGTGTTCGAGATGCTCGTTACTCGAGACGAGTACCACGCGATGTTCGAGTTACTTTCACTTTCATCTCTGAGACGTTAGCGCGCTTTTCTGGCCAATAGAAAGACAGGGAAGGCATTACAACTTCCCCCTGCGACGTTCAAGCCCTATACCACCCCCCTGCAGTGAGTGGCTGGCGAGATCAGGTGTCACCCGAGTATATAAATCGGCCCCTCCCGCGGATCGCCACAGATGCGTTCTGACAGAGATTAGGGAAAGTGCTGTCTTGCTGGAGTTGCTATAGGGAGAGTGTTAGGAGTATTTTAGGCTTCAAGAACCCCAACGGTCCTTCTTAGGGCCACATCTAACCGTGTGCAGTAGTGTGGAGGCTGCTTTTTGCAGTGTTGCACTTTTTTTTTTTTGTATATCGGCCGTGCAGAGCATTGCGCCCTGCAGTAATAATACATAGTCCAGGGCCAGTAATGGTGGTGAGGCAGGGACAGAAGACATATTTATTGAATATAGGCAGTGGGCCTTTCCAAAAACATTTGGGAAAAAAAATCTATTTGGGCTGCCTGTGACTGTCCTCAGTGTACTGGGTCTGTGCTGGGGGTAGTTGTCCTAATTCATACGCAGCCAGCTAAGTGTTACAGCAGGCTTGCGCAAAATTATTTCCTGGCTCTGTGTTGGTTGTTACATCACCGCTGTATTCCAGTCCACAGTGCAACAGTCTGCAGTTATTTTACATACTCCAGGGCCAGTAGTGGTGACGCAGAGAGAGAAGACATATACAGTGTATATAGGCAGTGGACTTTCCAAAAACATTTGGGAAAAAAAATCTATTTGGGCTGCCTGTGACTGTCCTCAGTGTACTGTGTCTCTGCTGGGGGTAGTTGTCCTAATTCATACGCAGCCAGCTAAGTGTTACAGCAGGCGTGCGCAAAATTATTTCCTGGCTCTGCTGTGTGTTCCGTAAGCGAAGTCAGCCTCCAACCACAGGCCAATAAGCGGCACATTTAATTACAGCGTTCTGTTTCTGCACTACTGGTAATACACCATGCTGAGGGGTAGGGGTAGGCCTAGAGGACGTGGATGCGGGCGAGGACGCGGAGGCCCAAGTCAGGGTGTGGGCACAGGCCGAGCTCCTGATCCACGTGTATCGCAGCCGACTGCAGTGGGATTAGGAGAGAGGCACGTTTCTGGCGTCCCAACATTCATCTCACAATTAATGGGTCCACGCGGTAGACCTTTATTAGAAAATGAGCAGTGTGAGCAGGTCCTGTCGTGGATGGCAGAAAGTGCATCCAGCAATCTATCGAACACCCAGAGTTCTGCGCCGTCCACTGCTGCAACTCTGAATCCTCTGGCTGCTACTCCTCCTTCCTCCCAGCCTCCTCACTCCATTACAATGACACATTCTGAGGAGCAGGCAGACTCCCAGGAACTGTTCCCGGGCCCCTGTCCAGAATGGGCAGCAAGGGTTCCGAATCCTCTCCCACTGGAGGAGTTTGTCGTGACCGATGCCCAACCTTTTGAAAGTTCCCAGGATCTGGGGGATGATGCTGGGGACTTCCGGCAACTGTCTCAAGACCTTTCAGTGGGTGAGGAGGACGATGACGATGAGACACAGTTGTCTATCAGTGAGATAGTAGTAAGGGCAGTAAGTCCGAGGGAGGAGCGCACAGAGGATTCGGAGGAAGAGCAGCAGGACGATGAGGTGACTGACCCCACCTGGTTTGCTACGCCTACTGAGGACAGGTCTTCAGAGGGGGTGGCAAGGGCAGCAGCAGGGCAGGTTGCAAGAGGCAGTGCGGTGTCCAGGGGTAGAGGCAGGGCCAGACGGAATGATCCACCAACTGTTTCCCAAAGCGCCCCCTCGCGCCATGCCACCCTGCAGAGGCCGAGGTGCTCAAAGGTCTAGCAGTTTTTCACTGAGAGTGCAGACAACCGACGAACAGTGGTGTGCAACCTGTGTCGCGCCAAGATCAGCCGGGGAGCCACCACCACCAGCCTCACCACCACTGGCATGCACAGACATATGATGGCCAAGCACCCCACAAGGTGGGACGAAGGCCGTTCACCGCCTCCGGTTTGCACCGCTGCCTCTCCCCCTGTGCCCCAACCTGCCACTGAAATCCAACCCCCCTCTCAGGACACAGGCACTACCGTCACCTGGCCTGCACCCACACCCTCACCTCCGCTGTCCTCGGCCCCATCCACCAATGTCTGTGGGTATTGAGAATAGTGCTGCGGGATCCCCCTTTATATGTTGCACCAATGTCTGTCAGCGCACCGTCCAGCCGTCGCTAGTGCAAGTGTTGGAGCGCAAGCGCAAGTACGCCGCCACGCGCCCGCACGCTCAAGCATTAAACGTGCACATAGCCAAATTTATCAGCCTGGAGATGCTGCCGTATAGGGTTGTGGAAACGGAGGCTTTCAAAAGTATGATAGCAGCGGCCCCTCGCTACTCAGTTCCCAGTCGCCACTACCTTTCCCGATGTGCTGTCCTAGCCTTGCATGACCACGTCTCCCGCAACATTGTACGCGCCCTCACCAATGCGGTTACTGCCAAGGTCCACTTAACAACAGACACGTAGACAAGCACAGGTGGGCAGGACCACTATATCTCCCTGACGGCACATTGGGTGAATTTAGTGGAGGCTGGGAGAGAGTCAGAGCCTGGGACCACTCACGTCCTACCCACCCCCAGAATTGCGGGCCCCAGCTCGGTGGTGGTATCTGCGGCGGTGTATGCTTCCTCCACTAAACCACCCTCCTCCTCCGCAACCTCTGTCTCGCAATCAAGATATGTCAGCAGCAGCACGTCGCCAGCAGTCGGTGTCGCGCGGCACGGCAGCACAGCGGTGGGCAAGCGTCAGCAGGCCGTGCTGAAACTACTCAGCTTAGGAGATAAGAGGCACACGGCCCACGAACTGCTGCAGGGTCTGACAGAGCAGACCGACCGCTGGCTTGCGCCGCTGAGCCTCCAACTGGGCATGGTCGTGTGTGACAACGGCCGTAACCTGGTGGCGGCTCTGCAGCTCAGCAGCCTCACGCACGTGCCATGCCTGGCCCACGTCTTTAATTTGGTGGTTCAGTGCTTTCTGAAAAGCTACCCACGCTTTTCAGACCTTCTCGGAAAGGTGCGCCGGCTCTGCGCACATTTCCGCAAGTCCCACACGGACGCTGCCACCCTGCGCACCCTGCAACATCGGTTTCATCTGCCAGTGCACCGACTGCTGTGCGACGTGCCCACACGGTGGAACTCTACGCTCCACATGTTGGCCAGGCTCTATGAGCAGCGTAGAGCTATAGTGGAATACCAACTCCAACATGGGCGGTGCAGTGGGAGTCAGCCTCCTCAATTCTTTACAGAAGAGTGGGCCTGGTTGGCAGACATCTGCCAGGTCCTTGGAAACTTTGAGGATGGTGAGCGGCGATGCTGCAATCATTAGCGTCACCATTCCTCTGCTATGCCTCTTGAGAAGTTCCCTGCAAAGCATAAAGGCAGACGCTTTGCGCTCGGAAATGGAGGCGGGGGAAGACAGTATGTCGCTGGATAGTCAGAGCACCCTCCTGTCTATATCTCAGCGCGTTGAGGAGGAGGAGGAGGAGCATGAGGAGGATGAGGAGGAGGTGGAAGAGACAGCTTGGCCCACTGCTGAGGGTACCCATGCTGCTTGCCTGTCATCCTTTCAGCGTGTATGGCCTGAGGAGGAGGAGGAGGATCCTGAAAGTGATCTTCCTAGTGAGGACAGCCATGTGTTGCGTACAGGTATCCTGGCACACATGGCTGACTTCAGGTTAGGATGCCTTTCTCGTGACCCTCGCGTTACACGCATTCTGGCCACTGCGGATTACTGGGTGTACACACTGCTCGACCCACGGTATAAGGAGAACCTTTCCACTCTCATACCCGAAGAGGAAAGGGGTTCGAGAGTGATGCTATACCACAGGACCCTGGCGGACAAACTGAGGGTAAAATTCCCATCCGACAGCGCTAGTGGCCGAAGGCGCAGTTCCGAGGGCCAGGTAGCAAGGGAGGCGCAGAGATCAGGCAGCATGTACAGCACAGGCAGGGGAACACTCTCTAAGGCCTTTGACAGCTTTCTGGATCCCCAGCAAGACTGTGTCACCGCTCCCCAGTCAAGGGTGAGTCGGCGGGGGCTCTGTAAAAGGATGGTGAGGGAGTACGTAGCCGATCGCACGACCGTCCTCCGTGACGCCTCTGCCCCCTACAACTACTGGGTGTCGAAGCTGGACACGTGGCCTGAACTCGCGCTGTATGCCCTTGAGGTGCTTGCTTGTCCTGCGGCTAGCGTCTTGTCAGAGAGGGTGTTTAGTGCGGCTGGGGGAATCATCACAGATAAGCGTACCCGCCTGTCAACCGACAGTGCCGACAGGCTTACACTCATCAAGATGAACAAAGCCTGGATTTCCCCAGACTTCTCTTCTCCACCAGCGGACAGCAGCGATATCTAAACAATACGTAGGCTGCACCCGCGGATGGAAGCATTGTTCTCTATCACCATCAAAAACGTGGACCTTTTAGCTTCATCAATCTGTGTATAATATTCATCCTCCTCCTCCTGCTCCTCCTCCTGAAACCTGACGTAATCACGCCGAACGGGCAATTTTTCTTAGGCCCACAAGGCTCAGTCACATAATGTTTCTAAACAATTTTTATACGTTTCAATGCTCATTAAAGCGTTGAAACGTTCACCTGAACCAATTTTTATTTGAACTGGGCTGCCTCCAGGCCTAGTTACAAATTAAGCCACATTAACCAAAGCGATTAATGGGTTTCACCTGCCCTCTTGGTTGGGCATGGGCAATTTTTCTGACGTACATTAGTACTGTTGGTACACCAATTTTTTTTGGCCCTCGCCTACAGTGTAATCCAATTAATTTTTTGCCCACCTGCATTAAAGCTGATGTTACATCAGCTGTGTTGGGCACTGCAATGGGATATATTTATGTACCGCCGTTGGGTTCCTGGCACCCACCCATGCTGTGGGTCCAAAGGGAGTTGTAACTGCATGTGTCTACTTCTAAAGAACCCCAGTCTGTCTGGGGCATGCAGTGTGGGCCGAAGCCCACCTGCATTTAATCGGACGTTACCTCAGCTGTGATGGGCACTGCAATGGGATACATTTATGTACAGCCAGTGGGTTCCAGGGAGCCACCCATGCTGTGGGTGCACACGGAATTCCCATTGCGGAGTTGTACCTGCCTGTGACTATTTCTCAAAAACCGCGGTCTGACTGGGGCATGCAGACACCTTGACAGAATGAATAGTGTGTGGCACATAGGTTCCCCATTGCTATGCCCACGTGTGCAGCTCCTGTTGGCGGTGGCACAGGATTGGATTTCTCATTGCTTCTGTACAGCATAGTGGGCTATTGCCCCGCCCCTTTTAAAGAGGGTCACTGCCTAGCCGTGCCAACCCTCTGCAGTGTGTGCCTGCGGTTCCTCCTCATGGCAGACACACTTATAAATAGACATGAGGGTGGTGTGGCTATGAGGCCAGCATGTGGCATGAGTGCAGCTAAAGGCTGCGCAGGGACACTTTGGTGTGCGCTGTGGACACTGCGTCGTGCGGAGGGGGGGTTGGGCAGCATGTAACCCAGGAGAAGTGGCAGCGGAGTGTCATGCAGGCAGCAATTGTGCTTTGTTGGAGGTAGTGTGGTGCTTAGCTAGGGTATGCATTGCTAATGAGGGCTTTTCAGAAGTAAAAGTTGTTGGGAGGGGGGCCCACTCTTGCCGCTATTGTGGCTTAATAGTGGGACCTGTGAACTTGAGATGCAGCCCAACATGTAGCCCCTCGCCTGCCCTTTCCGTTGCTGTGTCGTTCCCATCACTTTCTTGATTTGCCTAGATTTTCACAAATGAAAACCTTAGCGAGCATCGGCGATATACAAAAATGCTCGGGTCGCCCATTGACTTCAATGGGGTTCGTTACTCGAAATGAATCCTCGAGCATCGCGATAATTTCGTACCGAGTAACGAGCACCCGAGCATTTTGGTGCTCGCTCATCTCTAGTGCTGGTGTAGGGCTGGGACGGCACACCGGGAAAAATAGTGGCGACTGGGGACCAAGTAGCGTGGGACCGCCACCGCCATCATGTTTTTAAAAACGTCTGTTTCCACAAGCCTGTACGGCAGCGTCTCCTCACCCACAAAAAGCTCTTGAGACAGTTGCCGAAAGTCCCATCTCCAGGCTGATTAATTTGGCAATGTGCACTTTTAAAGCTTGTGTATGAGTGTGGGTGGCGGCGTATTTGCACTTTCGCTCCAACACCTGTGTTAGCGACAGCTGAACGCTGCGCTGAGAGACATTGCTGGATGGAGTGGAGGACAGTGGAGGTGAGGGTGTGGGTGCAGGCCGGGAGGCGCTCGTGCCTGTGTCCTGGGAGGAGGAGGAATGGATCTGTGTGGCAGGTTGGGGCACAGGGGAAGAGGCAGTGGTGTGACCCGGAGGCGGTGAACGGCTTTCGTCCCACCTTGTGGGGTGCTTGGCCATCATATGCCTGCGCATGCTGGTGGTAGTGAGGCTGGTAGTGGTGGCTCCCCAGCAGATCTTGGTGCGACGCAGGTTGCACAACACTGTTCGTCGGGCGTCCGCGCTCTCACTAAAAAAACATCCACACCTTTGAACACCTAGCCCTCTGCACGGAGGCTTGCCGCGAGGGGGTGCTTTGGGAAACAGTTGGGGGATTCTTCACTCTGGCCCTGCCTCTACCCCTGGCCACTCCACTGCCTCTTCCAACCTGTCCTACTGCTGCACTTTCCTCCCCCTCTGAAGCCCTGTCCTCAGAAGGCTTAGCAAACCAGGTGGGGTCAGTCACCTCATCGTCCAGCTGATCTTACTCCGAATCCTCTGTGCGCTCCTCCCTCGAACTTACTGCCCTTACTACTACTTCACTAACAGACAACTGTATCTCATCATCCTGCTCCACAAAAAGCTCTTGAGACAGTTGCCGGAAGTCCCCAGCCTCATCACCCGGACTCCGGGAACTTTCCAAAGGTTGGGCATCGGTCACGACAAACTCCCTTAGGTGAGAGGAAAACGTCTCTTATTATTGTAGATAATAGAGGCTGTATGGAGTGGGAGAAGACTCTAAAGCCAGTGGATAGTGCTGGTAACTGTGGCTATCTCAACCCCACCAAGGAAAGGGTATTGTGAGACGCTCTGCACAGCGGCAGAGCTGAAATACTTTGCAGTGGCCCAGGAAATATTACAGTATTGTTTAGTGGTGAGATCTCTGTCTAATGCACTAGAGACACAGAACGGTATAACTGAAGTCGCTTGCAGTAGGCTAAGAGATGTTAGAGAGCAGTTTTACGGTGAGAGCTGGTTGTAAGGCACTGCAGCCTAAGAACGCTATTAGTAAAAGGCTGGGAACTGGCCTTGATGCGTGATACAAAACTGGATGCACTACTATTCCCAGCAAGCCACAAGTATAATGCACACGGTCAGGTGTAGCCCTAAGAAGGAGCTTTGGGGTTCTTGCATGGAGGATCAGGACTGTATAGTGTATAACATTCCCTATAGAAGTAGCTGTGTCCCTACACTCTGTGTCTAATGCACTGCAGACACAGAACGGTATAAATGAAGTCGCTTGCAGTAGCCTAGGAGGAGATGTTAGAGAGCAGTTTCACGGTAAGAGCTGGTTGTATGGCACTGTAGCCTGAGAATGCTCTTACTGAAAGGCTGAGAACTGGCCTTGATGCTTAATACAAAAATTGATGCACTACTACTCCCAGCAAGTCACAAGTATAATGCACACGGTCAGATGCCGCCCTAAGAAGGATCGTTGGGGTTCTTGAAGACAGGATCCTACTCTAACACTTTCCCTATATCAGCAGCAGCTCTTTACCTAAACTCTGCATAATACACTGCAGACTGAGAACGCTATAGCTGAAATGGCCTGCACAGCTCGAGGTGAAAAAAAAACATTGGTGCACTACTGCTCCCAGCCAGCCACAACAATAATGCACATTATGAAGAGCAGCCCTAAGAAGGACCGTTGGGGTTCTTTAAGACTGCATCCTACTCTAACACTTTCCCTATATAAGCAGCAGCACTTTCCTTAACCTCTACCAGCATGCGTCTGAGGCGAGCCGCGGGCAGGACCAGTTTAAGTACTCAGCGGTCATCTGATCAGCCCAGGCACTCACTACTGTGGGGTGGGATAGGGCTGGCACGTTACAGCAGGAAGTGGTAATGCCTTCCCCGTATGTCTATTGGCTAGAAAATGGCGCTAAACATGCAGGGAAGGAAATGCAATTGACTTGAGTACCGCGTGGTGTTCGTCTTGAGTAACGAGCATCTCGAGTACCCTAATGCTCGAATGAGCATCAAGCTCGGACAAGTGTGCTCGCTCATCTCTAGTTAGGGTTAATTTCAGTCTTAGGGTTACATTATTAGCTGATAATGCTTCCATGTTACTGCGTCCAGCTCTAACATGGAAGCATTTTATAGCTAATAATATAAGCCTAACACTGAGACTTACCCAAACCCTCCATCCAAGGCAAAACTAAATGCCCATGTTTCTAGGACCTTGCTAAAAGCAACCAATCCCTTGCTTGTCTGCATACAGTGGGCGGATACAGCCTATCACTGAGTCTCCATCCATTCTGGTGGCAGAGACAAGATACAATAGTACCGCTGCGATACACATACAGTACATGGCCACTACTGCATTTGTTAATGAATGCTCGAGACGCGTTTTACCCAGGAGCATAACTACAGTCAGAAGTCAAAAAGGTATTTCCAGAATCACAAGTTATTTCCTGGGATAGAGCCTCACTGGGTGGTTGCTGGTAGCCCCACCAATGCCAAGAACGAGGGTCCCAGCAGTGGCTAGCCATGTGCATTGAGACTCCCTTCATTTAAATAAGAGCACTGAAAACAGCCAAGCATGAGGTATTTTTTGCACTTCCATATATAGCCCCTGCTATATTCATTAGTGAACACTCTGGATCCTCATTCTTGAGATAGGTAGGAATTCCAATGGTCATAACTCTACCGATTAGCAAGTTTTTCCCTATCCCATGGATAGTGGATAACATGTGATTCTGGGTATACTATAAGTTAAGCCTTTGGATCGTACATCATATTTTACACTGCATTTTGAATTTGATATGACACTGAATTTCTATTAACCCTTTGCAATCCACTGTCTGACGTCTGAAGACATTATGATTTAAGGCTGTACAGCTCCGATGTTGGAAGACGTCTGTCGGGGTTCTCTTACTGTAAATTGCCAGCCACTTTGTTGTCAGAGCCTATCCAACGTGTCACCTCATGCAGTACTGGCTTTAGCCAGCATATAGCGCCATTGTATAACGGCAGAAAAAGAGTAAGCCCCATAGGAAAACCAGGATACAAATTGGATTGGAAAGGGTTAAAATAAAAAGGTAGTTATTGTAAACTGCAGGATAGTAAATTATCAATGCAGTATATTGAATAAGCTGAGTCTTAGCAAGTCTTGGAATTTTTATTGGAATGAAGCAAGCTTCTTGGCATTGAGTACCTGCACTTAGTTAAAGTGTTAATGTAAATGACCAATTATGTAATACATCTTGGATGGAGCATATTTTACAAATTAAAAAGCATATAATCATGGCCTGCAGCTAAAGCAGCAAGTAAGAGCAGATAAGCTTCACAGAAATACATTTACGGCTGTGAAGCTTCACTGTTCTAAGGCTCCCTCACTTTGCGTGCAATGATAAATATAGCTGCCTCATTATCTGAATACTCAGTGCACATAACATTATCAAACTTCTTACAGTGCGTAATTTCAAAACCTTGCTCAGTTAGAACTTTCCTATGGAAACTCTCGTCACAGGTTAAGAAGTGAAACTTGTCTTCTCCAACTCTAAAGTAAGAGGCATTAATAGTTGAAAACCATAATATATATCCCCCAAGTTTGATTAGATCGGAAAGCTTTCTTAGTTTTTTTCTGTAATCGTCATGGTCTTTGCTAATCATCTCCAGACATGCTATGTTTGTGGCAATGTCAGCTTTTGGTAGCAATAACACATTTGCAGGGGTCTCTTCACTGAGGTCCCATTTCAAAATCCGCTTTATTTTGCATCTTAGATTTTCTTCTTCATCTTGTATCTCATCACTGTAAAATATAGATTTCAAGATGTAATGATTAGTATTTATTAAATCAAAGACAATAAAAGCATACCTCAAGTTTGTCACTAAAGCTTTGTGTCAAAACGGTTTATTGTAAGATGCACCATTTGTGCTTAATATTTCCCTTACTTCAAGCAGTCTTCCAACTATATTAAGTGAAGGCATGCTGCTAGGATATGCCATTATTTACTGATCAATAGGTGGATCTGAATGCCTGGACTGCAATTGTCATTGGAATCTTCCATGCACATCAATACTTCCAATAAGTCACTGTGCAGAGAACTATAACACTTCCCCATTCACTCACTTGAATTGCCTGCACAGCACACCCCTTGCCCAAGACAACAGCACTGGACCCATACCCTTGAAATATACCATGACATTAAAGGGACTGTCCCATGAATAAATATTGCATTTTATGTTAGAGCACACAAAACATGCCAATTTTTCAAATGAAAAATAAAAAAAATATATATATTAGAAAAAGTGAGCTTGTTGGGAGGAGTAGACTGACAGATTTATGTATAATTTATGCCAGAAGCTGGCATAACCTATGCCACAAGTATATGTCTACTTGGACCTAGCATACATTTCTAACAAGGTGCACAGAGGTGCTAGAATACAACTAATATATGCATGTGTCTGTTCATGCATTAAGTACACCATGCTCTGGCAGAAAGAATACCAAGATCGATGTTGGAAACGCCAGCATTAGTAAATTTCCCCCCGTTAAGTGGATAGGCTGGTAAAAAGATAACCAGGGGTGTCATAACAAGTAAGTAACGGCAATTTCTAGACATGGGAGCATGCAGCTGCTCTTGGAGGACCAATAGCTTTTTTTGTGCATGCACAATGCGTCATTGAGGTCAACTGTTTCTGGTGGCAGAATCCTTTTAAAGAAGAGTAGAAAAGTGGGTATTCGACTTTAAAGGGGGTTTCCCGCGCCTAAAGTGAAATTTTTTTTTTGCCCAGTCCCCCAGTACCTGTAAAAAAAATACTGCTGCCAGGTGTTATTAAAAAAAAAAAATCCCTTACCTGAATCCCCGTTCAGCAACTTTAAAAAATCTTCTTTCCAAGATGGCTGCCACTGGTCTTCTCCCATGGTGCACTGTGGATGTTCTTCTGCTGTCTGAGCTCCATTGCCGATTCCAGCCACCTCATTGGCTGATCGGCACCATGTGAAGGGGGGCGGAGCCAGGACGCAGCTCGTGAGCAAGGACCTTACAGAAGGGGATTCCTCTCTGCGCAAGCCCGACTGTTCGTGCGACCAGAGAAGAAGTTTGATCGTCGCCATGGAGACGGGGACGCCAGCACCGGAGGGGGTACGTGTATAACTTCTGTATGGCTCATATTTAATGCACGATGTATATTACAAAGTGCATTAATATGGCCATACAGAAGTGCTGAACCCCACTTGCTTTCGTGGGACAACCCCTTTAACCCCTTGAGTGGCAGGTTTCCTACCACCCTGTCGTGCCCACCAGGGCAGGTTTTTTAAAATGGTCTAATCATTGAATTTCAACTAGTTTTGCAGTTGCGTCTCAAGAGCCATAACTTTTTCATTTTTCCATTGACATGGCCATATAAGGGCTTGTTTTTTGCGGGACAAGTTGTGATTTTTTAAACAGGGGGGAGGAAAAAAAGAAATGGGGAAAAAAGAAAAAAGGGGCCATGTCATTAAGGGGTTAAATAATGTATTAACTTTCTTCTCTGGGTCATTACGACGCACATGGATACCACATGTGTGATTGTATTTTTGATTTTTTACAAAGTAAAGGGAGACAAGTGTTTTTTTAATTTTTTTAATAATTTTTTTACTTTTTTTTTTTTTAATTTTTTAAAATTTTTTAATTTTTTTTTGTCCCTTTAGGGGACTTCCACAGGGACCCATCAGGACCCCTGATCACATTCCAGGGGTCCGATGGTGACAGCCCTTTACATGCTGCAGTGACAGCCCTTTACATGCTGCAGTCACATAGACTGCAGCATGTAAAGGGTTAACACAGCAGAGATCGGAGGTTTTCTCTGATCTCTGCTGTAAGAGCTGGTACCTAGCTGTCCTCTGACAGCTAACAACCAGCTCTCCCTGCCACAGAGACCATCTGCATGCTTCTGACAAGCCGATGGTCTCTATGGCAACCTGTAAACAAAGCAGGACATTGCCGACATGTCGGCAATATCTTCTGCTGGTTTTTCAAAGCCCTTGCACTGCTCTGTGTGGGTCTGTGCAGGCAGAGCACACTGTCACAGCTTGTGGCATTGTGCTCTGCAGCTCCCATAGTGATACATAGCCCGGAAATCTTCCGGGCTATGTTGCTATGAGCAGTGGAGCTCGTCACGGAACTTTTCCGGGCGTGCCACTCAAGGGGTTAAGTCATGCCGATTTTATGACTGCCCAAAAGCATATAATACATGTTGAGATGAGGAAATCTGAAAAGTTTCTGTATCAAATGACTAATTTCCTAATATGGAGCCTTGTGTATATATGAATCAATATTTTGGCAACGCTTGTTTTATTGTATTTTATGTGGTGAACACAGCTCTGTAATAGGACATTCGTCAGATGACAAAACACCGGGGAAAATAGTTTCCAATTTGTACTTTTTAAAAATACAGTTTAACATGTTAGAAAGAAAAGTAAAAAATAAATGGAGAAGAAAATTCCACTTCATACTGAACCTGCATATTCCGTTTAACTCCTTAGAGAGTTGTGTGATATGACTCCAGTCAAAGGCCTTTGGATCTTTATTCTTCCACAGTTTAAACTCTTCAATGGAGGAGTCATTGAATTTTAGAACTGAAATTTCTTCCAAGTATTTACAAATTGGAAGAAGATGATTGAAGTTGGGGCTGAAAGTGATGTCAATCAGGTTTTTTCCACTAACCAAACCTGTAACGAAAGAAAATCCAAGTATTTTATTGTTACAACTCTTTACATTATTTTACAAATCTTAAGCCATTTTAGGTTGTTACATGTTGACTTAATGATTTTGAATTGGGGATTACTTCTGATGATCACAGCTAAGAAACAACAAATTGCAACCTCATTTGAAAACTCATAATTTTCTTAACAGTCCTTACCCCTTCTCTACTTTGACTGTACTTAATCATACTGAGAAATGACTCCCATCATTGAGTTGACCAAGAACATTTCAATGCAATACTTTCATGACCCCATGTTGACTGTTCTCTTATTATCTGAAGCTTTCAGAATATGCTGACAGTTGTAATTTCCTAACAGCTATGGAACCACAATTTCCTATGGAGACCACTTATCTACAGAAAAATCCAAATGGTTATGATTTTGGCCAATGTTTCTTGTCAGAGCAGATATCAAAATAAAGTTGGAAAAGTATTCCAAAAGGAAAAATTCACTTACTTTTTGGGATCTTTTCCTGACTTTGGCAAGAAATATGCAGGTAACAAACACCAATTCTATGCCATTAAATTTCAGGGCTCATGCAGGCGAGCGTGACATTTTAATGCTCACAAGAGTATGATTTAATTGCCCTCTGGAGTGCTACTGTGTCCTCTCGTAAGCGGATCCACACATCTCACTGTATTTTTTTCTACTGCTGGGCCCATTCACATTGGCACTTGACACACCCGTTCCATACTTGAATAGTTGAGGCAACCTAATTAGTAGGCGGGGCAACCTACTTAGTCCCAGGTGTAATCAATCTTCCCTGCAAAATTGCACTGCTAAGTGTGGGATTTTGAGCAGACGGGGTGTGCATTAGCACAAAAATAGAGCATGTTGTTATTTTTTCACCCAACGGAAATGCGGATGCAAAAACGCCCCATGTGAGGGAACCCATTGAAACCAGTGAGTTCTTTTGGATGCGGTTTGCGTGAGTGCTTTTGCACATGCAAAACCGTGCACTAAATCGCCCATGTGAAGGAGCACTCAGGGAGATTTGTGCAACTACTGTTAATGTGTTTGGCCTTGTTTATGTGCCAGAATGATAGCACAGATTCCAACACAGCTTCTGCATTAAAATTCACTTTGGAATCTGCACCAAAGTTCACATGGTGCAGCTCCATATGCGGATTTGAAATTTGTATCACAGCAAAAAAAAAATTAAAAATTACATGTCAATTTAATGCTCAGTGTACATGTGAAAACCACATCAGGTGACCAAATGCATATTTCTTAATTGAACAGAGCTAAATCTATGTGCAGATTCGTGATATTTCAAATTGTAAAATCACAAGAGAAATTCAAATGTCAGGGCGGATTCAAACAAATGCGATTGTATCCCACTCTACGGCCGTGATAATCTCGGCTGTACAATGGAACAAAACGAAACCACTGATCTCAATTGGAGTTCCGTGGTTTTGTTTTCACCACCTCTTTTCCTGGCCGTAATATGTACAAAAACATATCAAAGATCAGGTGGCGGTTATTTTTAACCCCTTAGTGACGGTGCTATTGTAAAACTACGTCCTGCTGTTGCAGGACGTGTATGGAGGGAGGTAGCGGCGCTATCTCCCTCCATACAGCGCGGGCGTCAGCTGTTTATTACAGCTGACATCCGCGGGCAATAGCCGCGCTCGGCCGTTCAGCCGATTGCGGCTATTAACCCTTTAAATGCCGCTGTCAATTCTGACAGCGGCATTTAAATCCCCCGAACGCTGTTCGGGGGTCCCGCACGGCCCCCCTGCGGTGAGATCGGTGGAGCCGTGCAGGTGTCATGGCAGCCGGGGGCCTAATGAATGGCCCCAGGGCTGCCTTAACAGACTGCCTATCAAGCCATCCACACAGGGTGGCTTGATAGACTGCCTGTCAAAAAGCAGTATGATGTAATCCTATAGCATTACGTCATACTGCAGGAGCGATGAAAGCATTGCATGTTAAAGTCCCCCAGGGGGACTTCAAAGTAAAGTAAGAAAAAAGATCAATAAAGTTTTTTTAATTGTTAAAAAAAAAAAAGTTATAAAAGTTTAAATCGCCCCCCTTTTGCCATATCTATTATTAAAAAATCTAAAACATAAAATAAAAATATGTATTTGATATCGTCGCGTCCGTAAAAGTCCGATCTATCAAAGTAGTGCATTATTTTTTCTGCATGGTGAACGTCGTCCGAAAAAGAAATAAAGAACGCCAGAAATACAGTTTTTTAGTTACCCTGTCTCCCAGAAAAAACGCAATAAAAACCGATCAAAAAGTCGTATGTATTCCAAATTGATACTATCGGAAACTACAGGACATCCCGCAAAAAATGAGCCATTGCTCAACTACGTCGACAAAAAAGTTATTGCGCGCACAAAATGACCGCAGAAAATAATTGAAAAAAATTAAATATCTTAAAAAAAAAATACAAGTACTACAGCAAAAACAATACTATATAAGTTTGGTATCGTAGTAATCGTACTGACCCATAGAATAAAAATACCAGGTCGTTTTTGTTGCAGTTTGTGCGCCGTAGAAACAGGACGCACCGAACGATGGTGGAATGTCGTTTTTATTCCATTTCTCTCCGCTTAGAATATTTTAAAAGTTTTCCAGTAAATTATATGGTACAATAAATAGTGCCATTGAAAAATACAACTCATCCCGCAAAAAAACAAGCCCTCATACAGCGACGTCGATGGATAAATAAAGGAGCTACGATTTTTTAAAAGGGAGTAGGAAAAAACAAAAATGGAAAAAAGCAAAAAAAGCTCCGTCACTAAGGGGTTAAACTCCTAGACTCTGGCGGAGAGTTCGAAAAACCGGCAAGGGGGAAGGAATTCCCCTCCTTTAGGTGCAACTATGCTCTGTGCCACGGAGCATAGTTATGCCTGTGCTTATAGGAATAAGCCCTCAACCTCAGATTTCTGCCACAGATTTTGCCATGGATTTTTCTGACCAAAAGATCTTGTGTGTGAAAGAGGTCTTTAGGTCACAGAGCATTCTCTGAAAACAGGACTAACTGCAGTATGTACCAATTTGCAGCAAACAAACTTTTTTGAAAATGTTAAGAAATTGAACTCTTCACCTATGAAGTAATTTAACTTTATTTACATAAAACTGGAATATCCCTTTAATGGACAATAGACAAAGGACATTAGAAGATCATGATTCTGAACAGATAATATCAAAACTGAGAATTAAGCCCTATTTACACGGGACGAATGTGAGGCAAGTGATGCCCGACACTTGTCTCTGTGTTTACTCGCTCTCATGCTGTCACACAGGCGTGAGTATCGCTGGCTTGCTCACAAAGCAGCCAGCAGATGGCCGGGACGGCTGGAGGAGATTTCACTCCTCGCTCTCCCCCGAGCCCTCTCCATTCACTTAACATGGCGGCGGTACAGAACTGAAAGGCTGCTGTTTACAATGAACGATCATCTTCAGGATTTTATGCAGCCTAAATGATGAACAATGATTGCTCAGTGTAAACAACAACTGTTCAGTGCTGAATGTCCACTGTGATAAGTGAATACAGAGTGGCGGGGAAGAGCGAGGAGAGAAATCTCCTCCTGCCGCTCTGCTGTGAGCCAATGGTGTACATGCGGGGACAAGTTTTCTGACTCAGCTTGCCTGACAGTCGTCTTGTGTAAATGGCTTAACTCACCTAAACTTTAAAGGGGTGGTCTCGCGAAACAAAGTGGGGTTATACACTTCCGTATGGCCATATTAATGCACTTTGTAATATACACCGTGCATTAAATATGAGCCATACAGAAGTTATTCACTTACCTGCTCCGTTGCTAGCGTCCTCGTCTCCATGGTTCCGTCTAAATTCGCCGGCAGCTTGCTTTCTTAGACGCGCTTGCGCAGTCCGGTCTTCTCCATTCAGCACGAGCCGCTTCAGTGTGCTCCCAGCTACAGCTCTTCTGCGCATGCGCAGACGAGCTGTCACTGCTCGGGAGCGCGCTGGAGCGGCCATTCTGTACCTTCCTCTGTTAGAGGAAGGTGCAGAACCGCCCAGCTGTCCGGAGAAGCCGCCCAGCTGTCCCACCGTCCAGCTGTCCTGCTAAGTGATGGGTCGGGGGGGGCTGCGGCTGTGCCGGGCTGCGCCGGGCTGCGCCGGGGGGGGGGGGGGGGGCGGGGCTGCCGCTGCGCCGGGGGAACTAGCGCTGGGCCGGGGGGGGCTGTCGCTAGGCCGGGGGGGCTGCCGCTGCGCCGGGGGAACTAGCGCTGGGCCGGGGGGGGGGCTGTCGCTAGGCCGGGGGGGCTGCCGCTAGGCCAGGGGAACTAGCGCTGGGCCGGGGGGGGGGCTGTCGCTAGGCCGGGGGGGCTGCCGCTGCGCCGGGGGAACTAGCGCTGGGCTGGGGGGGGCTGTCGCTAGGCCGGGGGGGGGCTGTCGCTAGGCCGGGGGGGGCTGCCGCTAGGCCGGGGGGGGGCTGCCGCTAGGCCGGGGGGGGGCTGCCGCTAGGCCGGGGGAACTAGCGCTGGGCCGGGGGGGGCTGTCGCTAGGCCGGGGGGGCTGTCGCTAGGCCGGGGGGGCTGTCGCTAGGCCGGGGGGGGCTGTCGCTAGGCCGGGGGAACTAGCGCTGGGCCGGGGGGGGGCTGTCGCTAGGCCGGGGGGGGCTGCCGCTGCGCCGGGGGAACTAGCGCTGGGCCGGGGGGGGGGGGGCTGCGCCGGTTACCTTCTGCCTGGCGGTGGGTGACAGGTCGGCCGTGTTCACTCCAGGGGTCCGGTCGGCGGCTGCGGGGCGTCTGGTTGCCATGGAGACACAGCTGGTAGCGTCTCGGGAGCGCGCACGTCGGGCTACAGCAAGCGATGCGAAAAGAGCTGGCGGCCATCTTGGGAAAAAGTTTTATAAGTTGCTGAAACGCTGGAACGGTAAGTAGAAACCAGCTAGGAAAGTAATTTACAGGGGTAATTAGTAATGTATGTTTAATTAGGGGGACTGGGCAAAAAAAAAAAATTCACTGCTTCCTCGAGACATCTCCTTTAACTTCCCCTAAGGTGCCTTTCACATAGGCAGATTATTTCCACAACACCTTGTGGGATGCCGAAAAATCTGCACCAAAATCTACACATTAGGCTAATTTCACATGGGCAAATGCGATATAGGGCCATGAAACTCAGCCCGATATTGTGCTTGCCAGCCTGCAATGTCCCAGAGATGTGTTTTGTGTTAAAACTGCCTCACATCACTTTAGGAACGTAGGGACCCTCCGCAGTGGGATTGCAGAGTGTTTCCCATTGTTTTCACTGGGTACACCTCTCATTGCATCTCACTCGTGTGCACCTTGCATGCTGTGCCTGCCCTTTTGAAAATAATAGATGATGCAATGCAAGGCACTCCAAGGGAACCCCCAAACATAGAATATGCCGTGATGTTTCCCTTACCGCAATGCAGGAAAAAATCTCTTATGTGCATGACCCCCATCAAAAGAAAGGGGTCATATTCATTGGAGATTTGTGTGTCTCACAATGCAAAAATATTGCACAATTTTTTTGACCATGTGAAACCAGTCTCAGGCATGCATATTTTTGTGTGGAATTTGCAGCATGGTGGCAGATTTCACTGCAGGGTTGAAGAAATAATCCCCCCTTGTGAAAATGTCCTAAATCATACCCTAATCTTTCCCACGACCGATGTAACTGGAGGCATTCTAGTCACATAGAATGATCCTGGAAGTGTGTAGTGTGCATTCTCAGCGAGTATGGGGCCACAATACAGCTTCATTTAACTATAAAAACTTGTTTATGCTCTTTATAATTTGGAAGTTATTTTTAACACCCGACGTGATTTTTTGATTAATTAATGGTGGTTTAAATAATGGGGTCTTTGATGGTCACCCACACCCAGACAATATTGTATGTCTGGTTCATTGGTCATCCCACATTTCTTTTTATGGATTAAGTATTATGTGTACAATTATTATTGCACTTGCACTTTTTCTTATAATTCATATACACTTGATGTGTAATTTACATTTATTTTTTATTAAGTAGCTTTCCTCTATCGTAAACTTGCACTTTTTCATGCTTTTAATATGATGTATAATAAAGATTCTTCAAATATTTTGGTATAATGCTTGGTTCTTTCTTTTTTAACTGTGACATTAGAACATAGTTAAGCTTAACAGATAATAGCACAATCAACAGTAACTGACCTAAACTCTGACTTCTCCTAAGTCATCCCCTATTCTATCCTTGATGTTGATGCTAAAAGCAAAAACACTATCCCTGAGGATCACTAAATATATCACTAGTGGAAATCCTATCTGAAACACTGACCCTAAGCAAAAATGAGAGAGTGCTAAGACCCAGAGACAAAAAAAAAACAAAATCTGAGCAGAACTGAATCAAGAAGCAAGGCAAGACTGTTATTTAATAGTAAATAAGGCCACAAAGCAAGGGCTAGATTAGAAATACCAACAGGAACTAGCCAATATTGACAAGATACAAGATAGATTAATGTAGTAGGGTGCAGGTTCTGTAGTTTCATCCATTTTCTTCATATAGGTATTTTTTATGTAGCTTTAGTTAAATGAGTCAGATGTTTTAAGGGGGAGAGTATTAGTCATCACTGTAGAATGCAGAGTGTGTAGATGAAAGAATGCATACACTACTTGGAAAATGAGCCTGTGTAACAAATCTATGAGCAAGGATTATACACGATGGGAATCTCCTGGGAGAAAGAGAAGAACTTCAACGTGTTGTTGGAAGCTATGGACATTGCATTTTTTTGCTTTAGGAATTCTCTGTGCCTCTCCTCTAGGAAGTCCTACCTCCATGGATATCACCTATTGATATACCAGATAAGTGTATCTTCTTAAAATCTTGCTTTTATTTCTATTTTGGTGCTGAGAATCATATATGGTGCAATTCAATCATTTAATATTCCCACTAATTTTTCCTTTTAAATCAACTACATTAGAGAGTCTATTATATTTTGGATACTAACACATACAGTACAAGGGATACCAGATAAAAAAGAAAACACTATAGCCAGCAAAACATTGCAGGAGTCAGGAATATTTACTGAAAGGCAAACAAATCCGAAACCCCTCATCAAACAAGCCTGCACTGCAGCAGTGTGGTCAGCTGACCCACATTTATAGATCAGCTGTGGGACAAGTGCACAGCAAACTAGAAGACACTAGGTAAAAAAAAAACGGGAGGATTCCTACTAATCATAACAACCCCTGGGTCCTTTTGCATGGGACAACTTGTCGGTTGCAGATGTCCAACAGGTTGTCCTAGTGATGATCGCTCCTGTGCTTTTACACTAGAATGATCATTGCTAATGAATGAAGGTTTTGATGACTGGGGATCGTTCCGGCCTGCCCACCACCATTCACAGTAAACACGCAGTCGTTCATAGATGAACTACTATCTTCTATTTTGATATGCAACTGTCCCGCAGCTGATCTATAAATGTGGGTCAGCTGACCACACTGCTGCAGTGCAGGTTCTTTTGAAAAAGGGTTTCTGATTGGTTAGCCTTTCAGTAAATAATCCTGACCTCTGCAATGTTTTGCTGGGTATAGCGTTTGCTTTTTTTAAATCTAGTATTCTTGCACTGTATCTTTACATGGGCAGATCCGTCTTTCAGTTTTTATGTATGCAGAAACTGAATGACAAACGAATTTATTATTCATCGTTCAGTCGTACATGCATTTAGACTGAATGATAATCGTGGGAATCTGAAACAAATTCCGGCCAGTATAAAAAGGCGCTAACAAAGAGTGTCTCTAGGTAAGAGAGCCCGAACACATCCCTGTATTACATTTCAATGACGCCATGTAATGCTATATTCTCCTGCAACAGCTGAATGGCCACAGGTGAATAACCTTGGTGATGACAGCGCGTCACTATGGATTTGTGAAGCTGGACCTACTGTAAAATTTGGATATGAATTACAGGTTACTTCACATACCTGACTTAAATGCTTCATGGAAACATCTCATCATGTTAAGTGTAATTTCCTGAAGAACTGAGTGTGAAATTTTTGGAGAAAAGTACTCTTCGAGTATCCTCTTCACGTTAACTTCATGACATAGAGGATGGTGTGGTTTTGAGCAGGAATCCATTGAATAACTTCCTCCTTTGTTTTCTAAAATAAAATAGTTTTTATAATTACTACATGGAGATATTCTTTCCAGGATTAATATTCAAGTTACATGTTTTATCAATATATACAGTTTAAGAGAAATTTCAGATACAACAGAGCTGAGTCTGACATTGGTGAATATGATATTTCACCACGTGTGGTCTATGGTGTCCTCTAAGACTGCAGTCAATATATATTAACCCTTTAACAAACGTAGAAGGAAGGGGGTATGGAAAGGTTTTCAGAACTGAGCTTGCTCCATACCCAGCTATCTATTCCAGTCAGAGCTAGCTCCACTCATTACCATTAACTGGGTAAATGCTGCAGTCAATGCTAACCATGACTTATAGGCAGATAGCCAGAAGAGAGGCCTCCTGCAGTGCTTATTATCCCTCCCCAGCCCCTCGTGACAGTGGGAGGTGGAGAATAAAGCCTGCTTGGGAGCCAAGATTGCTCCATACCCAGCTACTTATTGAGGTTGGAGCTGGATCCAATTATGGCCATTTAAAATGCTTAAATGCCATGTTCAATGCTTTCATGGCTTCTAAGAAGCTATCAAAAGGAAGCCCCATCCTCCATGACACTCACTGATCACCAGACTACACAATTGGGGAATGCTGCTGGATTGCTATGGCAGATCAGGGCTTTTTGAAGGCTCACAGCTCTGTCATGCGTTTAATCATTTTAAAACCTGTCTGTGGCTGAGGTATTGTGGTATATTGTATGGGCGATTGCAAGTTTAAGTCCCCTGTGGAAACTAAAAAAAAAGTTTAATTAATCATTTTAACCCTTTCCAATCCAATTTGTATACTGGTTTTCCTAGGGGGCTTACTCTTTTTCTACCATTATACAACAACGCTATATGCTGGCTAAAGCCAGTACTGCATAGGTTCCAACAGCAGAGAGCCTGGCAATATACAGTAAGAGAACCCCGAGAGATGTCTTCCAACATCGGAGCTGTACAGTCTTAACGTGCATTCAGACGACCGTATATCAGCTGGGTTTTCACTTCCAGCCGATATACGGCGTCCCTCTCTGCAGGAGGAGGAAGCTGGAAGAGTCGGGAGCAGTGCACTGAGCTCCTGCCTCCTCTCCACCCCCTCTCCACCCCTCGCACTATTTGCAATGGGGGGCGGGGCTAAGTTCCCGGATGTAGCTCCGCCCCTGTTCTGACCCTCCCATTGCAAATAGTGGCGAGGGGCGGAGAGGGGGTGGAGAGGAGGTGGGAGCTCAGTGCACTGCTCCCGGCTCTTCCAGCTTCCTCCCTCTGCAGAGAGGGACGCTATATATTGGCTGGGCGTGAAAACCCAGCCAATATACGATCGTCTGAATGCACCCTTAAATCATAATGTCTTTAGACATCAGACAGTGGATTGGAAAAGGTTAAATACTACAAAAATAAAATACATTAAAAACTCAAAATCGGACCTCTTTTCCAGTTTTTACATTAAAGAAATTAAAGCACGGCATAATTTTATTTCTTGCCATTTACCCTACTCAGACATTTCAAGCTTTTCAATCTATATATATATATATATATATATATATATAAAGACGAAAGCCCTCACTGACTCATTGACTGACTGACTCACTGACTGACTGACTCGCCAAAAGTTCTCCAACTTCCCGATGTCATAGAAACATGACATTTGGCACAAGCATAGATTATCTCCAAAATAGGATAAGTAATTGGGTCCCAACTCAATTATTCAATTCTAGCGCAAAAGAATTGGCATCCAAATTTTACGTACGGAATCTAATTCTCTCACTTCCCGGTGTCATAGAAACGTGAAATTTGGCACGAGCATTGATTATGTCAAAGATAGGAAAAGCTAATGGGTCCCAACTTGATTATTTAATTCTATGTACAAAAGAATTAGCGTCCAAATTTTACGTACGAATGTAATTTTCTCACTTACCGGTGTCATAGAAACGTGAAATTTGGCACGAGCATTGATTATCTCATAAATAGGAAAAGCTAATGGGTCCCAACTCGATTATTCAATTCTATGCGCAAAAGAATTAGTGTTCAAATTTTATGTATGGAATCTAAATCCCTCACTTCCTGATGTCATTTTATATAAAGGAAACGTCGCATGGTTACCTCCCGTGGCGTTTCCTGGGTAATGCAGAGAACTATGCAAAATGGTGAACATATGTTTTTCCGGTATCTCTAAAGTAACTGTTACGGCACTCTGCCCCCCGAGCGCCAGGTGGGGTGCCCTGAACTTCCCGCATCCCACTGTCCCTGCCTACTTGCCTCGGCCCTGTCTAACCCCAGGCGGACAACTGGGCGGCGGTCCCTGTACTGGCTAGGGACCTGGCGACTACCACGATGGAACTAACTAACGGGGGACAGAGTGCCGACAGAAGAGGCAGGTGTAACAGACCAGCAAAACTTACTAGGTAAATCAAGGCTGGAGGTGGAGCTCACAGGCAAACGAAAGGATACTGACAAGCAACTAGGGCAGACTGGAACAGACCTGACTAGAGGCTAGCAGAATCAATAACTGGCAGTGAGCTCAGGTCACTGCCAGCCTTTTAACTTCAAGCCTCCTCCCGGGGGCGGAGAGTGGGAGGAGCCGACTCTCCTCCTGTGCATAAGGAAGGTGGGGGAGAGCGGGCGGCACCCTATGGGTGGACACGCCCACGCCGCCGCACGCTGGCTGCCCCACGCCGCCGGGAGAGCCCCGACTGCAGAGCTCCGGGACGCCGGAGCCGACATCGGAGCGGTGCGCGCCGGCCGCAGGACCCAGCGCCGCCCTGCATGGTAATAGTAACCATGACTTCATAAGACTTTCCGTGTGAACACCAGATAAACACCAGTACCAAATTAACTTGGGCGAAGCCGGGTATATCAGCTAGTACATTATATAATCAATTAAATTATACCATTAAAATATACAACTTGCCCTTCAGAAAGCAGATCCTTATATCACTTTGCCAATGGAAAAGTAAAATATTTATACGTCTTAAAACGCACGGAGGAAAGAATGAGAGCAAAAAAACTAAAAAGGCTGGTCATTAAGGAACCAGCTCTCAGGGCTTAAAAGATGGATGTGATTTTTGTCCTGTTATGCGGCCACATAACGAGACAAAAAGAAACCAATGGTTTCAATGGTTTCATTTTCACTAGCGATATTCCTGAGTGTTAATACTACACCCAAGAAAAGATAAGACTTGCCCTGTCTTTCTCGTATGTTGTTAATACTATGTGCAAGAAAGATAGGGCGAACCTTATCTTTCAGTTGTTTTTTTTTTTCAAACTCGTGTGGAATAGTGCGGAGTTTGAAAAGTAAAAAAAAAGGAGATTTTTATCTTCTTTATGCGCAACTACCCTCCGTAATGGCAAGCGTAGTTGTGCATACCTTCATCTGTTTAAGTCCTTAAATGTATTTTGCACTAATAATTCTGCCCTCACAATGGATTGAAACTGCCTGCCATTATTCTGATTCTGCTGTGCACGCTGAGGGCAGCATCTCACTATTGTCACCGGCTGGAGTGAAAGGTGACATTTTATTGTAATAGGGACAGATAACACAGGATGCACCAGTGACAATAGATGATAGACGCAGCTCAGCTATTCCTGCTCCCTGTACACACATAGGACATTCATTTTGCTCTATATGAAGTTATGAGGTTATTTTCTGACCTCATGAGACTAAGGGTGGACACCCACTTGCGTTTTTCTTGCGCGTTTTTTTAACTCGATATCACTGCGTTTTTGTAACGTGATTGTCAATGGAACTTTCTAATGTTAAAAACGGATCACACAAAAATCGCAAAGCACAAACTTCAAATGTGTTTTTAACATTAGAAAGTCCCATTGACAATTGAGTAAAAAAAAATGCAGCGTACATGGGTGCGCGGTTTTGTGCACACCTATGTACGTTACACTCTCGTGCGAATGCACAATAAGGCTGGATTCACACGGAGGTATGTGGGCCAGGTTTACACGCCCAGCCAATATATGCTGCCCCTCTGATACATTGGCTTACAATGCATCAGTGCACATGCGTGTATTTCCGCTGCGCAAAATCGCCTGGCTGGCCAAGATAGTACATTTTGGCTGGGCGCTTTTACAGAGAAGGGAGGTGGGAGGGAGTTTAGCAGCATGACTGCTAAACTCCCACCCCCTTCCCTTCTCCTCTCCGCCCCTAGTTGGCTGTTTGCAATGGCAGGGGGCCCCCGTCCGAGAGACGGCGAGGGAAAGGTAAGGGGGAGACAGCTTAGAAGAGCTAAACTGTCCCTCCTGCCCAACAGCATTGCGGGCCAAGGCCGTCTGAACGGGCGCACAAACGTTAGATTTGTGCACCCGTTCACACGTTTTTACGTTGCTGGCGGATGAACATGAAAATTCCGACACTGTTGTAAATCCAGCCCTAGAGTGCCTTCACACTAGCGAGAAAGTTGCGCAAGATTTGTGCGTTGCGAGACACACAAATATGAAACCGATTCATATTTGCAATGAGAGGAGGCAGAACAGCAGCGGGGCTAAGTTTTGGGAATTAGCTCCGCCCCCGCCCCGCCTCTCCTCATTGAAAATAGTGCAGGAGGGTGGAGAGGAGGCAGAGAGGGGCGGGAGCTCAGAGCACTGCTCCCGTCTCTTCCATCCTCCTCCCCCTGCAGAGAGAGACGCCATTTATCGGCTGGGCGTGAAAACCCAGCTGATAAACGGTCATCTGAATGCGCCCTTAAGGACATTTTGCAGAATTGCTGTTGCAGATTTCTAACATAGAGGAGATATAATTCCGTAATTTAAGTCTGTAAAAAAAAACAAAAAACAAAAAAACGCAAGGTGTTCCGCAGTTAAACTCAACAAAATCCACACTAATTTGCAAAATAACCATTTGTGCTGCGTACTGCGGACAATTGTGTCCCACGTGAAAGGTCCCTTAGGGAAAAACTATTTTCTGCAGCTCAGTTTCACACCTGCCAATCTCCAAATCTTTTAGACAACAAATTAAGCACATGTGAAAAAAATGTTCCACATTCCCAGCAACTGCAGCACAACCAGCACTTCGTAAATATGGGTGATAAGTTCTAGCACCACACATAATGTAGTCCAGCAGTAAACAGGTAACACAAGACACAACTTCTACTCTATGCAGATATTTTAAGGGTTTTTTTTAGGGCAACTACACAAAATTATTGAAGGTTTAGCTTGAATATTCAAAGGTGCAGTGTTTAGTAGGTAGAAAATACAGAAATAAAGAACATACATAAAATATGCAGAAAGGTCCAATACTTAGCTATTCTGTGTGCTAAAGTCCTTGGTCTGCTGACAATGGCAGAATATGTGCACAGATCCAATTGTCTCAAGCCTCAACTTGTGTCCTTGTAGTCATTACTTTTATACTGCAGCACTAAGGTGGGTCGGATAAATGATCTTCCTTCTTGGAACAGCCCACAGGATGGTATTTCCTTATCAGTGCCATGTACTCATTTCAAACAGCAACTATGAAATATTTTGGAAGATAACTCTAATCCCAGGATGATGTAGTTACAAGAATCCTTGTTTTATTTGTGTGATTTATTTTTTTGGTGGCATTTTGGGTAAATTAACTTTTACTTTAAATAAAAAATATATATATTTTTTTTCTTATGCCCAAAGAACACATCTTGTCAGCGAGTCGATCATTTGACCTCTCCCTGTGAGGGCAGTTTACAACAAATTTTTCTACCCTTATGTGGCCATGATAATCCTGGCCATATAACAGGAAAAAACAAAAGACACTGATTTCAATTGATTCCAGTGGTTTTATTTTTACTATTGGGATTCTCACCCATAATATTAACAACGTGCAGGAAAGATAGGACAGGACCTATTTTCCAGCTATTCTTTAAAAACTCCTGCGCTACTGCGCGAAGTTTAAATGGTCAGCGAGGTAAAAAAAAAAAAAAGCCTCGTTCACGCATCGCTACGCTCTACCAGCGAGCATGGTTGCACATTCGACCGTCTGAAAGCACCCTGAAAGGTACTGGTGTAGATTGCTTGTGGTTTTAATAAAGGAGTTATACCCCCTTTGTTTTCCCCTAGTTTGGTGAAATCAACTTTGATCTTACAGATGTAGCAAAGTTTAACTTAACACTTGGGCCACTGCCACACATGCATTCAGAAAATGCCGCTCAAAATTGCAGCAATATACAGTAGTTTCGAGCAGCATTTTTTTAACACATTGTACAGCGTTTTAACAGTGCTTTTTAATGCACCCCATATAATTGTGTTGATTGAGAAGTTGCGTTACAAAACACAAAAGCACTTAAAAATAGAAGTGTTTGAAAATGCGGTGTAACACCGCCTTCAAGCGTAGGCCTTGGAAGCCCCATTAAAATCAATGGGAGCATTGTACCACGTTGTATGTAGCATGCTTAGCATGGCGCAAAATGCAGTAAAAAGTGCTGTGCTTGAGAGAGGCCTAAGGCCTTCTGCAGACAAGCATGATATAATCACGCTTGCGAGAGCAAGACATAGTTGCGCTCTGAATGGAGCCTGACCACATCTTCTTGCGAGCGTTCCAGTACAGTTAAGTATCCTTTTTTGCGGTGCCGGGCCCATTCAGATATGCGCGGAAGACACACGTGCCAGTTTTGAACCGTCTCAGCATACTAATTAAGCAGGTATTAGTAATAACACCGCAAAATTGCACAGCTATGCGCACAATTATGTGCATACGGGTGCACATTTGCACAAAAATAGAGCATGTCATGAATTTTTCGCCCGATGGAAATGTGGGTGGAAAACCACTCCAAGTGAGGGAAGCCATTGAAACCTATGAGATTAAATGATTGCAGTTTCTGTGGCAGTTTTTTTTCAAAGTAAAACTGTGCAGAAAATCACCCGTCTGCAGAGGTCTTAAGCTGGATTCACACAGGCATAAGCGCAATTCTATCATGCAAACACAGGGTCAAAAGCATTTAAGCCAGCGTATTTCGGTTGCTTTGGTGTTGATTAGAGATGAGCGAACACTAAAATGCTCAGGTGCTCGTTACTCGAGTCGAACTTTTCGCGATGCTCGAGGGTTCGTTTCGAGTAATGAACCCCATTGAAGTCAATGGGCGACTCGAGCATTTTTGTATATCACCGATGCTCGCTAAGGTTTTCATTTGTGAAAATCTGCAAAACCCAAGAAAGTGCCAGAAACGACACAGAAACGGATAGGGCAGGCGAGGGGCAACATGCTGGGCTGCATTTCAGGTTCTCAGGTCCCACTATTCAGCCACAATAGCGGCAAGAGTGCCCCCCCTACCAATTTTTACTTCGGACAAACCCTCATTAGCAAGGCACACCTTAGCTAAGCACCACACTACCTCCAACAAAGCACAAGCACTGCCTGTGGGACACACCGCTGCCTCTTCTCTTGGGTTACATGCTGACCAACCCCCCCCCCCCCCCCCGCACGACCCAGTGTCCACAGCGCACACCAAAGTGTCCCTGCGCAGCCTTCAGCTGCCCTCATGCCACAAGCTGGCCTCACAGCCACACCACCCTCATGTCTATTTATTAGTGCGTCTGCCATGAGGAGGAACCGCAGGCACACACTGCAGAGGGTTGGCACGGCCAGGCAGCAACCCTCTTTAAAAGGGGCGGGGCGATAGCCCACAATGCTGTACAGAAGCAATGAGAAATCCAATCCTGTGCCACCTCCATCAGGAGCTGCAAACGTGGGCATAGCAATGGGGAATCCATGTGCCACACAGTATTCATTCTGTCAAGGTGTTGCATAGCTCAATCCACACTGCAAGGGGAAAGCCGTCAGCGCTCTGCCCTCTACCTAAGTCAGTCAGGGCCTTTGTGCCGGACAGGTCAAACACTGCGATGGGAACTAAGTTTGCACCAACAGCATAGAGGGGTCCTAGGAAGCCCAAGACATGAACCAAAAATTGATCTGAGTGGCCAAACATGGCAGACTTGCACCGCACCCACGACATAGGCCTCGGCCAACAGCTTCAGCAATCCTAGGCAGGAAGCTGACTTTCACTGCACCAAGTACATAGGCCTCTGCACAAACCCTCAGCAATCACAGGCCTACAGCGGACTCCTATGCTAGCGTAGCTGTGCATGTCTCATTAGTGCTGAATTGCTCGTGTAGTTTGTCCCAATGCAGTGCCCCGGATAGTAGAGCTAACGTCAGATTAAATACAGGTGGGCTTTGGCCCACACTGCATGCCCCAGTCAGACCGGGGTTTTTAATACATAGACACAGGCAGGTACAACTCACTAATGTGAAGTCCGTGTGGACCGACAGCATGGGTGGCTCCCTGGAACCCACTGGCGGTACATAAATATATCCCATTGCAGTGCCCAGCACAGCTGAGGTAACGTCAGGTTTAATGCAGGTGGGCTTCGGCCCACACTGCATGCCCCAGTCAGACTGGGGTTCTTTATAAGTAGACACATGCAGTTACAACTCCGTGTGGACCAACAGCATAGGTGGGTCCCAGGAAGCCACCGGCGGTACATAAATATATCCCATTGCATTGCCCAGCATAGCTGAGGTTACGTTCGATTAAATGCAGGTGGGCTTCGGCCCACACTGTATGCCCCAGTCTGACCGGGGTTTTTAATACATAGACACTGGCAGGTACAAATCCCTAATGTGAAATCTCTGTGGACCCACAGCATGGGTGGCTCCCTGGAACCCACCGGCGGTACATAAATATATCCCATTGCAGTGTCCAGCACAGCTGAGGTAACGTCAGGTTTAATGCAGGTGGGCTTCGGCCCACACTGCATGCCCCAGTCAGACTGGGGTTCTTTATAAGTAGACACATGCAGTTACAACTCCGTGTGGCCCGACAGCATAGGTGGGTCCCAGGAAGCCACCGGCGGTACATAAATATATCCCATTGCATTGCCCAACACAGCTGAGGTAATGTCCGATTAAATGCAGGTGGGCTTCGTCCCACTCTGCATTCCCCAGTCAGACTGGGTTGTTTAATACATAGATACTGGCAGGTACAACTCACTAATATGAAGTCCGTGTGGACCGACAGCATGGGTGGATCCCTGGAACCCACCGGCGGTACATAAATATATCCCATTGCAGTGCCCAGCACAGCTGAGGTTACGTCCGATTAAATGCAGGTGGTCTTTGCCCACACTGCATGCCCCAGTCTGACCGGGGTTTTTAATACATAGACATTGGCAGGTACAAATCCCTAATGTGAAATCCCTGTGGACCCACAGCATGGGTGGCTCCCTGGAACCCATCGGCGGTACATAAATGTATCCCATTGCAGTGCCCTGGACAGCAGAGCTAACGTCAGATACAATACAGGTGTGCTTCGGCCCACAGTGCATGCCCCAGTCAGACTGGTAATATGTAGCTTAACAGTAACCGCGTTGGTGGGAATGTGGTGGTGACTGCGGACCTAGTAGCGTGGTTTTATTTAGTTGGTTTTCGGAATGTGGCCAGGATTAAGTGGGCCGTGGTGGGGGGATGGTGGGGGGGGCTCTCTTGTTGTGTCGGTAAAGGTGAAATTCTTGGACTGCCACCAGACGGACCAATGCAAAGGTATTTGCCAAGAATCTTTTCATTGTTGGAGGAGGAGGGGGGATGTTTTTGAGGCACTACGTGTCCTCTCCACGTGTCCGTGGTTATATGCACCTTAACAGTAACCGCGTTGGTGGGAAATGGCCTCGCCACCATCATGTCTTTGGGAAGCCTCCGTTTCCACACCCCAGTGACATAGCATTAGCAGCGGTATAAGCAGAGCCCAGAATTAGTAACATTTCAGCGGTAGTATTAGGGACAGGCCCCAGTAACATATCACTAGCAGCATTATAGGGGGAGGACAGTATTAGTTCCATTTCAGTAGTAGTAGTAGTCCAGACAGGCCCCAGTAACAATTCCGAAGCAGCAGTATAGGGGGAGCACAGTCTTAGTTCCTTTTCAGTAGTAGTAGCAGTCAAGACAGACCACAGTAACATTCCCGTTGCAGCAGTTTAGGGAGATAACAGTCTCTTTCACATTTCAGTAGTTGCAGAATAGGCAAGGCCCCAGTTACATTTATGTAGAAAAAGTGTAGGCCATCCCCACACACCTTGCTGTAGCATGAGTGCAGGCGAAGCCCATAAAAACTACTAGGATTACACTGTAGGCGAGGGCCCAAAAAAATTTGTGTAGCAACAGTACTAATGTACCTCAGAAAAATTGACTATGCCCAACCAAGAGGGCAGGCGAAACCCATTAATCGCTTTGGTTAATGTGGCTTAATTTGTAACTAGGCCTGGAGGCAGCCCAGTTAAAATAAAAATTGGTTTAGGTGCAAGTTTCAACGCTTTAATGAGAATTGAAACGTATAAACATTGTTTACAAAAGTCATATGACTGAGCCTTGTGGGCCTAAGAAAAATTGCCCGTTCGGCGTGATTACGTGAGGTTTCAGGAGGAGGAGCAGGAGGAGGAGGATGAATATAATACACAGATTGATGAAGCTAAAAGGTCCCCGATTTTTATGGTGATAGAGAACGATGCTTCCATCCGCGGGTGCAGCCTACGTATTGTTTAGGTACCGCTGCTCTCCGCTGGTGGAGAAGAGAAGTCTGGGGAAATCCAGGCTTTGTTCATCTTTATGAGTGTAAGCCTGTCGGCACTGTCAGTTGACAGGCGGGTACGCTTATCCGTGATGATTCCCCCAGCCGCACTAAAGACCCTCTCTGACAAGATGCTTGCAGCAGGACAAGCAAGCACCTCCAGGGCATACAGCGCGAGTTCAGGCCACGTGTCCAGCTTCGACACCCAGTAGTTGTAGGGAGCAGAGGCGTCATGGAGGACAGTCGTGCGATCGGCTACGTACTCCCTCACCATCCTCTTACAGTGCTCCCGCCGAGTCAGCCTTGACTGGGGAGCGGTGACACAGTCTTGCTGGGGAGCCATAAAGCTGGCAAAGGCCTTGGAGAGTGTTCCCCTGCCTGCGCTGTACATGCTGCCTGATCTCCGCGCCTCCCCTGCTACCTGGCCCTCGGAACTGCGCCTTCTGCCACTAGCGCTGTCGGATGGGAAGTTTACCATCAGTTTGTCCGCCAGGATCCTGTGGTATAGCATCATTCTCGAACCCCTTTCCTCTTCGGGTATGAGAGTGGAAAGGTTCTCCTTATACCGTGGGTCGAGCAGTGTGTACACCCAGTAATCCGTAGCGGCCAGAATGCAAGTAACGCGAGGGTCATGAGAAGGGCATCCTAATATGAAGTCCGCTATGTGTGCCAGGGTACCTGTACGCAACACATGGCTGTCCTCACTACGAAGATCACTTTCAGGATCCTCCTCCTCCTCAGGCCATACACGCTGAAAGGATGACAGGCAAGCAGCATGGGTACCCTCAGCAGTGGGCCAAGCTGTCTCTTCCACCTCCTCCTCATGCTCCTCCTCCTCCTCCTCCACCTCAATGCGCTGAGATATAGACATGAGGGTGCTCTGACTATCCAGCGACATACTGTCCCTCCCCGCCTCCGTTTCTGAGCGCAAAGCGTCTGCCTTTATGCTTTGCAGGGAACTTCTCAAGATGCATAGCAGAGGAATGGTGACGCTAATGATTGCAGCATCGCCGCTCACCATCTGGGTAGACTCCTCAAAGTTTCCAAGGACCTGGCAGATGTCTGCCATCCAGGCCCACTCTTCTGTAAATAATTGAGGAGGCTGACTCCCACTACGCCGCCCATGTTGGAGTTGGTATTCCACTATAGCTCTACGCTGCTCATAGAGCCTGGCCAACATGTGGAGCGTAGAGTTCCACCGTGTGGGCACGTCGCACAGCAGTCGGTGCACTGGCAGATTAAACCGATGTTGCAGGGTCCGCAGGGTGGCAGCGTCCGTGTTGGACTTGCGGAAATGTGCGCAGAGTCGGCGCACCTTTCCGAGCAGGTCTGACAAGCGTGGCTAGCTTTTCAGAAAGCGCTGAACCACCAAATTAAAGACGGGGGCCAGGCATGGCACGTGCATGAGGCTGCCGAGCACTGCAGAGGCTGCCGAGCACGTAACGCACTGCAGAGACAGGCAACAATTATGTGCAAGGCTGGGTTTAATTCACCAACTACTACCCCCAGCAGAGACGCAGTAAACTGAAGGCAGTGAAAGGCAGGCCTAATATTGTATTTTTTTGAAGTTTTCGGGAAAAACCACACTGCCTGTGATATACACTGTATTTCGATTTCCCTGTTGGAGGCTGACTTCGCATACGTAACGCACTGCAGAGCAGGAAACAATTATGCGCAAGGCTGGGTATTAATTCACTAACTACTACCCCCAGCAGAGATGCAGTAAACTGAAGGCAGTGACAGGCAGGCTTAATATTGTATTTTTTTGAAGTTTTTGGGAACAACCACACTGCCTGTGATATACACTGTATTTCGATTTCCCTGTTGGAGGCTGACTTCGCGTACGTAACGCACTGCAGAAGTAGGCAACAATTATGCGCAAGGCTGGGTATTAATTCACCAACTACTACCCCCAGCAGAGACGCAGTAAACTGAAGACAGTGACAGGCAGGCCAAACACAGTATTTTTTTGAACTTTTTGGGAAAAAGCCCACTGCCTATATAGCCAGTATACCTCTTTCCCTGCCTCACCAGTACTGCCCCTATACTCTGTAAAATGACTGCAGACTGAGGACGCTATGGTCTGCACGCCCGATATAAAAAATTAAAAAAAAATTGTGCAACACTGCTAAAAGCAGCCTCAACAGTACTGCACATGGTCAGATGTGGCCCTAAGAAGGACCGTTGGGGTTCTTGAAGACTAAAATAACACCTAACGCTCTCCCTATAGCAGCTAAAACAAGACAGCACTTTCCCTGATCTTTGTCAGCATGCATCTGTGGTGAGCCGCGGGCGGGGCAGATTTAAATACTCCGGTGTCATCTGATCTCCCCAGCCACTCACTGCAGGGGGGTGGTATAGGGCTGGAACGTCACAGGAGGAAGTTGTAATGCCTTCCCTGTCTTTCTATTGGCCAGAAAAGCGCGCAAAGTGAAAGTAACTTGAACATCGCGTGGTGCTCATCTCAAGTAACAAGCATCGAACTGAGCTAAAGTGCTCAGTCAATCACAATCAGAGCTACCAGCAGGCGGGAATTTTAAATCCCCTTCTGCTGATAGCTCAGAACTACAGAGCCGGGGACAACGCCAGAAGTCGCGGCTGAGCCCCGGCAGCTGAAGGGAGGTGAGTATTTTTTTTTTTTTAAATACACATTTTTAAATGGCTTTTCAGGGAAGATCTTATGTAGCCCTTCCCAGAAAATCCATTGACGGGATGCCGGCAGCAGGATTCTCTATCGCAGCTGTCATGTGTGACAGCTGCGGTTGAGAATTGAAGAATTCCCTTTGCTGCATCTGCCACAGATGTGGCAGATGTAGCAGCAGGGAATTTTTTTAACTAGCGGAGGTGAAGGAAACATCTGCCGCATGCGGCAGATGTATTCTTCATGCCCACGGGGGTCACGGCAGCGGCGGAAAGGTAAGTTATTTTTTTCTTTTTTTGCACTAAAATGTTTCTTTTTCAGGGAAGGGCTTATCTGTAAAGCCCTTCTCTGAAAAAGAATGCAGGGGGCGGGCAGAGCATTGTTTTCAATGGAGCCGCCGGCAGCAGCTACGACTCCATTGACAACAAGCACGCAGCTGTGTTCACGCGTGTTTTTGCTCGTACCTAGGTGAAGACGTATGTACGTACCTAAGTATGCACAAAAACAAGCTCGTGTGAAGGCACCCTAAGAAAAAATTTTGGAAAAAAAGACAGACATTCAAAAACCTACCTGTAGGATCTATTTACACTTCGCAGGGCCCTATGTTTGGCATTTTTGCCAGGGAAAGTTCCCAATGTATTCATCAAACATATCTATAGGGTTCCCTACATATGAGGAAGGCAAAAAATGTTGGTCTAGTTTACGCCAGCATAAGACTGAGCCTTCCTACACAGCAGGGCACAGCAAAAAAGTATTCTTGCAAATGGAGTCAATGGGTGACGCATGCCGCTGTGTGTTTATACAATGTAAATGACAGAACTAAATAAATACCATGTGCTATACTTATCAGTATATGGTTTATATGCAGAAGTATAGTGAGAAGAAAACTCATATGTGGAAATAACTTCCAAGGCGGTTTCACGTGGCCAAGAAATTCACACGAGATTTGTGTGTTGCGAGAGGCGTGAATTTGTGGTGTTTTGTCCCACTGCAGCTTTGGAGTCCAGTCTCAGAGCAATGATCTTCAAACTGTTGTATCCCATGGTGTCATAATTGAATTTGAAGAGTCGCAAAGGGATGCAAGTGACAGTGCTACACAATTGGAGTGCTTCTTGCCTCCTTTTGCAACTCTTCAAATGCGCTGAAACGTGGACACATAGCCAGTGCTATTATTTATTAATAAATGCTCTGGACCTTTATTCTTGATATTAGTGGGAGTCCAGGGAGTCTTAACCTCACCTTTTAGCAAGTTATTCCCTATACTGTGGAAAGGGGATAATTTGTGATCATGGGAATAACCTAAATTAAACCTCTGGCTTGTATCTCATACTTTACACTCCAGCTTTAATGCCAAACTGAAATTACATGAAAAAAGTCATTATTAGCTACAAGCAAGTAAATCCCCAATCGAAGGACTATCAGGCTACGGCTGCACATAAAGTATTCTAAACTAGCTGAGCCAGAGCAAGATAGTCTTGAAGTGTTAATTTAAATGAAGCAAACATTCTTGGCATTCAGTGCTTGCTCTTATTGAAATAATTAATGTAGATTGCCAATTATGCAATACTTTTTAAAGAAACATATTTTTCTAAGCTAACAGGCATATAACGAGTCATGGCCTGTAGCTAAAGCTACAAGTAATAGCAGATAATCTGCACAGTAAATACATTCATGGCTATGAAGTTTCAGTTTTCTACGGCTCCTTCAGTTTATGGGCAATAAAAAACACCATTCTCACATGGTCTGCAGGGTCAGTGTACATAATATTATCAAAAGTCTCACAATGCTTAAAGGGGTTGTCCCGCTGCCAAAATGAAAATTTTTTCACAGCTCAGTCCCCCTTGTTCAGCAAACATCACAAACTACCCATATAAATCGTTTGTATAGAGCGTTTCTACTCACCATGAAGCAGTTTTATGAAGTTATAAAATTCTTCTTCCAAGATGGCTGCCGTCATTTCCCAAGGTGCACCGCTGGTCTTCTCCCATGGTGCACTGCAGGTCTTCTCCCATGGTGCACTGTGGATGTTCTTCTCCAGTCTGAGCTCCACTGCTGATTACAGCCACCTCCTTGGCTGATCGGCACCATGTGATGGGGCGGAGCTACGCAATGATGCAGAGAAGAGGGAGGAGCCAGAACGCAGCTCGTTAGCCCGGACCATCCAGAAGAGGAATCTTCAGTGCGCAAGCGCGACTGTTCGTGCGACCAGAAGAGAAGTTTGGTCGTCGCCATGGAGACGGGGACGCCAGCACCGGAGGGGGTAAATGTATAACTTCTGTATGGCCAATATTTAATGCACGATGTATATTACAAAGTGCATTAATATGGCCATACAGAAGTGTTTAACCCCACTTGCTGTCGTGGGACAACCCCTTTAATTTTTGAAACCTTCCTCACTTATAACGTTCCTATAGAAACTTTCATCACAGGATAAGGCTTCTTTCACACGAGCGCATATCGTGCGGCCGTTTTCACGGCCAGCTGATATGCACTGTGATCTAATGCATTGGATTCCAATGCACAAGATCACATGGGCGTATTTGTGAGACGTAAAAACGCCCGGGCAAGCCAATATAGGGTCGGGCATTTTTATCTCGGATGCAAAACATAGTCCTGGAACTATGTTTTGGCCCGAAATACGTCGGCCACTGCATGGGCTCCTAGGGAGCCCATGGCAGCGGACGTAGGTGGGAGGGAGTTTAGCAGCGTGGCTGCTAAACTCCCTCCCTCTGCTCTCCTCCCCATGTGCAGGCTCACCTCTCTTCCTTCCCGCTCGTTCTGTGCAATGGGAGTGGGCGGGGCGGGGACAGAGCCAAGCGTTGGTCCTCCCCGCCTCCTCCACTTGATGCTATTGACAAGGGGCGGGACGGTGGCAGAGCTAAGCACCTGCCCTCTTTCCACTTCTTGTCCATAGCCATCAATGGGGGGAGGTGGGGCGGACCTGCGCTTAGCTCCAGCCACGCCCTTCCCCCTTCCATTGCATAGAACGAGCAGGAAGGAGGAGAAATGAGCCTGCAGTGAGGAGGGAGGGGAAATGGCTGATGCTCTGGTGAGCTTGGCACATTTGCGCCGGCCTCACCAGGCCATATGAACGGGTGCAGAAATGTTTGATTAGTGCACCCGTTCACCAGATATAGGCCTAACGCTTTGGTGGGTGTCTGGTTGTCTCCCTGGTTTAGAAAGGGTAACTATTAAGGCTTGTTGGTTTTCTTCAGGAAAGGAGCCTTCTTTGACTGCTAGTTAAAAGGTTTTGTAAAGTTGCGGTAATGAAATATTTTGAAAGGTCTTATAATAGGCATTCCTAAGACCACCAGGACTAGGTGATTTACCATCTGGTAGGGAGTTGATATGTTTTAGCTCTTTCAATATTGTCATGTCCTGTGAGAAACACCAATATTCTGTACCGCACCATTGGATGGACGCTACATATATCAGTGCCATGTGGCAGTGAACACTGTGAACTTGGCCGGAGGACTAGTCCTTGTCACGGTGTAACCGAGTGGTAACACAGGGGAAATGCTTATTGAAGTATATATATCACGTTGTAATTCCACTGTTCCCACACCATTATTTCTATGTGCTGGAGTAATAAACACTGGACAAGTGTATTGTACCTTGGGTCCTCAGGAACGGTTGAGGCCCGGTAAAACTTTACTTGAATAAACTTTGCAAACAGGTAATTACAGGTACATTCACGGCAGCAGTTACAGGCAGAAGCTCAGAGGTTGGGAGTAGAGATGAGCGAGCACCAAAATGCTCGGGTGCTCGTTACTCGGGACGAACTTTTCGCGATGCTCGAGGGTTCGTTTCGAGTAACGAACCCCATTGAAGTCAATGGGCGACCCGAGCATTTTTGTATTTCGTCGATGTTCGCTAAGGTTTCCTTGTGTGAAAATCTGGGCAATTCAAGAAAGTGATGGGAACGACACAGCAACGGATAGGGCAGGCGAGGGGCTACATGTTGGGCTGCATCTCAAGTTCACAGGTCCCACTATTAAGCCACAATAGCGGCAAGAGTGGGCCCCCCCTCCCAAAAACGTTTACTTCTGAAAAGCCCTCATTAGCATGGCATACCTTTGCTAAGCACCACACTACCTCCAACAAAGCACAATCACTGCCTGCATGACACTCCGCTGCCACTTCTCCTGGGTTACATGCTGACCAACCCCCCCCCCCTCCCCCCCACAGCGCACACCAAAGTGTCCCTGCGTAGCCTTCAGCTGCCCTCATGCCACACCACCCTCATGTCTATTTAGAAGTGCGTCTGCCATGAGGAGGAACCGCAGGCACACACTGCAGAGGGTTGGCACGGCTAGGCAGCGACCCTCTTTAATAGGGGCGGGGCGATAGCCCACAATGCTGTACAGAAGCAATGAGAAATATAATCCTGTGCCACCACCATCAGGAGCTGCACATGTGGGCATAGCAATGGGGAACCTATGTGCCATACACTATTCATTCTGTCAAGGTGTCTCTGCATGCCCCAGTCAGACCGGGCTTTTTAATTCATAGACACAGGCAGGTACAACTCCCTATTGTGAAGTCCCTGTCGACCGACAGCATGGGTGGCTCCCTGGAACCCACCGGCGATACACAAAAATATCCCATTGCATTGCCCAACACAGCTGAGGTAGTAATGTCGTGCTTAATGCAGGTGGGCTTCGGCCCACACTGCATACCCAGTCAGACAGGGGTTCTTTACAAGTGGAAACAGATGCATTTATAATTCCCTGTGGACCCACAGCATGGGTGGGTGCCAGGAAGCCACCGGCGGTACATAGAAATATCCCATTGCATTGCCCAACACAGCTGAGGTAGTAATGTTGTGCTTAATACAGGTGGGCTTCGGCCCACACTGCATGCCCCAGTCAGACTGGGGTTCTTTACAAGTGGACAGATGTAGGTTAAAGTCCGTGTGCACCTACAGCATGGGTGGCTCCCTGGAACCCACCAGCGGTACATAAAAATATCCCATTGCATTGCCCAACACAGCTGAGGTAGTAATGTCGTGCTTAATGCAGGTGGGCTTCGGCCCACACTGCATGCCCCAGTCAGACTGGGGTTCTTTACAAGTGGAAACAGATGCATTTATAATTCCCTGTGGACCCACAGCATGGGTGGGTGCCAGGAAGCCACCGGCGGTACATAGAAATATCCCATTGCATTGCCCAACACAGCTGAGGTAGTAATGTTGTGCTTAATACAGGTGGGCTTCGGCCCACACTGCATGCCCCAGTCAGACTGGGGTTCTTTACAAGTGGACAGATGTAGGTTAAACTCCGTGTGCACCTACAGCATGGGTGGCTCCCTGGAACCCACCGGCGGTACATAAAAATATCCCATTGCATTGCCCAACACAGCTGAGGTAGTAATGTCGTGCTTAATGCAGGTGGGCTTCGGCCCACACTGCATGCCCCAGTCAGACTGGGGTTCTTTACAAGTGGAAACAGATGCATTTATAATTCCCTGTGGACCCACAGCATGGGTGGGTGCCAGGAAGCCACCGGCGGTACATAGAAATATCCCATTGCATTGCCCAACACAGCTGAGGTAGTAATGTTGTGCTTAATACAGGTGGGCTTCGGCCCACACTGCATGCCCCAGTCAGACTGGGGTTCTTTACAAGTGGACAGATGTAGGTTAAACTCCGTGTGCACCTACAGCATGGGTGGCTCCCTGGAACCCCCCGGCGGTACATAAAAATATCCCATTGCATTGCCCAACACAGCTGAGGTAGTATTGTCGTGCTTAATGCAGGTGGGCTTCGGCCCACACTGCATGCCCCAGTCAGACTGGGGTTCTTTACAAGTGGAAACAGATGCATTTATAATTCCCTGTGCACACACAGCATGGGTGGGTGCCAGGAAGCCACCGGTGGTACATAGAAATATCCCATTGCATTGCCCAACACAGCTGAGGTAGTAATGTTGTGCTTAATGCAGGTGGGCTTCGGCCCACACTGCATGCCCCAGTCAGACTGGGGTTCTTTACAAGTGGAAACAGATGCATTTATAATTCCCTGTGGACCCACAGCATGGGTGGGTGCCAGGAAGCCACCGGCGGTACATAGAAATATCCCATTGCATTGCCCAACACAGCTGAGGTAGTAATGTTGTGCTTAATACAGGTGGGCTTCGGCCCACACTGCATGCCCCAGTCTGACTGGGGTTCTTTACAAGTGGAATCAGATGCATTTATAATTCCCTGTGGACCCACAGCATGGGTGGGTGCCAGGAAGCCACCAGCGGTACACAGAAATATCACATTGCATTGCCCAACACAGCGGATGTAACGTCAGCTGTAATGCAGGTGGGCTAAAAATTCATTTGATTACACTGTAGGCGAGGGCTCACAAAAATTGCTGTATCAACAGTACTAATGTACATCAAAAAAATTGACCATGGCCAACCAAGAGGGCAGGTGAAACCCATTAATCGCTTTGGTTAATGTGGCTTAAGTGGTAACTAGGCCTGGAGGCAGCCCAGTTTAACGAAAAATTGGTTCAAGTTAAAGTTTCAACGCTTTTAAGAGCATTGAAACATATAAAAATTGTTTAGAAAAATTATGAGTGAGCCTTGTGGCCCTAAGAAAAATTGCCCGTTCAGCGTGATTACGTGAGGTTTCAGGAGGAGGAGGAGGAATATTAGACACAGATTGATGAAGCAGAAATGTCCCTATTTTGGATGGTGAGAGAGAACGTAGCTTCCATCCGCGGGTGCAGCCTACGTATTGCTTACATATCGCTGCTGTCCGCTGGTGGAGAAGAGAAGTCTGGGGAAATCCAGGCTTTGTTCATCTTGATGAGTGTTAGCCTGTCGGCACTGTCGGTTGACAGGCGGGTACGCTTATCTGTGATGATTCCCCCAGCCGCACTAAACACCCTTTCCGACAAGACGCTAGCCGCAGGACAAGCAAGCACCTCCAGGGCATACAGCGCTAGTTCAGGCCACGTGTCCAGCTTCGACACCCAGTAGTTGTAGGGGGCAGAGGCGTCACCGAGGATGGTCGTGCGATCGGCTACGTACTCCCTCACCATCCTTTTACAGTGCTCCCGCCGACTCAGCCTTGACTGGGGAGCGGTGACACAGTCTTGCTGGGGAGCCATAAAGCTGGCCAGGCCCTTAAAGACTGTTGCACTGCCTGGGCTGTACATGCTGCTCGATCTACGCACCTCCCCTGCTACCTGGCCCTCGGAACTGCGCCTTCTGCCACTACCGCTGTCGGATGGGAATTTTACCATCAGCTTGTCCGCCAGGGTCCTGTGGTATAGCAACACTCTCGAACCCCTTTCCTCTTCGGGAATGAGAGTGGGAAGGTTCTCCTTATACCGTGGGTCGAGCAGTGTGTACACCCAGTAATCCGTAGTGGCCAGAATGCGTTGAATGCGAGGGTCACGAGAAAGGCATCCTACCATGAAGTCAGCCATGTGTGCCAGGGTACCTGTAGGCAACACATGGCTGTCCGCACTAGGAAGATCACTTTCAGGATCCTCCTCCTCCTCCTCCTCCTCAGGCCATACACGCTGAAATGATGACAGGCAAGCAGCATGGGTACCGTCAGCAGTGGGCCAAGCTGTCTCTTCCCCCTCCTCCTCATCCTCCTCATGCTCCTCCTCCTCCTCCTGAACGCGCTGAGATATAGACAGGAGGGTGCTCTGACTATCCAGCGACATACTGTCTTCCCCCGGCTCGGTTTCCGAGCGCAAAGCGGCTGCCTTTATGGTTTGCAGGGAACTTCTCAAGATGCATAGCAGAGGAATGGTGACGCTAATGATTGCAGCATCGCCGCTCACCACCTGGGTAGACTGCTCAAAGTTTCGAAGGACCTGGCAGATGTCTGCCAACCAGGCCCACTCTTCTGAAAATAATTGAGGAGGCTGACTCCCACTGCGCCGCCCATGTTGGAGTTGGTATTCCACTATAGCTCTACGCTGCTCATAGAGCCTAGCCAACATGTGGAGCGTAGAGTTCCACCGTGTGGGCACGTCGCACAGCAGTCGGTGCACTGGCAGATTAAACCGATGTTGCAGGGTGCGCAGGGTGGCAGCGTCCGTGTGGGACTTGCAGAAATGCGCGCAGAGCCGGCGCACCTTTACGAGCAGGTCTGACAAGTGTGGGTAGCTTTTCAGAAAGCGCTGAACCACCAAATTAAAGACGTGGGCCAGGCATGGCACGTGCGTGAGGCTGCCGAGCTGCAGAGCCGCCACCAGGTTACGGCCGTTGTCACACACGACCATGCCCGGTTGGAGGCTCAGCGGCGCAAGCCAACGGTCGGTCTGCTCTGTCAGACCCTGCAGCAGTTCGTGGGCCGTGTGCCTCCTATCTCCTAAGCTGAGTAGTTTCAGCACGGCCTGCTGACGCTTGCCCACCGCTGTGCTGCCACGCCGCGCGACACCGCGCTGACACATCTAGATTGCGAGACAGAGGTTGAGGAGGAGGAGGAGGAGGAGGGTGCTTTAGTGGAGGAAGCATACACCGCTGCAGATACCACCACCGAGCTGGCGCCCGCAATTCGGGGGGTGGGTAGGACGTGAGCGGTCCCAGGCTCTGACTCTGTCCCAGCCTCCACTAAATTCACCCAATGTGCCGTCAGGGAGATGTAGTGGCCCTGCCCGCCTGTGCTTGTCCGCGTGTCCGTAGTTAAGTGGACCTTGCCACTAACCGCATTGGTGAGGGCGCGTACAATGTTGCGGGAGACGTGGTCGTGCAGGGCTGGGACGGCACATCGGGAAAAGTAGTGGCGACTGGGAACTGAGTAGCGCGGGGCCGCCGCCGCCATCATAGCTTTGAAGGACTCCGTTTCCACAACCCTATACGGCAGCATCTCAAGGCTGATAAATTTGGCTATGTGGACGGTTAACGATTGAGCGTGCGGGTGCGTGGTGGCGTACTTGCGCTTGCGCTCCAACAGTTGCGCTAGCGACGGCTGGACTGTGCGGTGCGAGACATTGGTGGATGGGGCCGAGGACAGCGGAGGTGAGGGTGTGGGTGCAGGCCATAAGACGGTCGTGCCTGTGTCCTGAGAGGGGGGTTGGATCTCAGTGGCAGGTTGGGGCACAGGGGGAGAGGCAGCGGTGCAAACCGGAGGCGGTGAACGGCCTTCGTCCCACCTTGTGGGGTGCTTGGCCATCATATGTCTGCGCATGCTGGTGGTGGTGAGGCTGTTGGTGGTGGCTTCCCGGCTGATCTTGGCGCGACAAAGGTTGCACACCACTGTTCGTCGGTTGTCAGGCGTCTCGGTGAAAAACTGCCAGACCTTAGAGCACCTCGGCCTCTGCAGGGTGGCATGGCGCGAGGGGGCGCTTTGGGAAACACTTGGTGGATTATTCGGTCTGGCCCTGCCTCTACCCCTGGCCACCGCACTGCCTCTTGCAACCTGCCCTGCTGCTGCCCGTGCCTCCCCCTCTGAAGACCTGTCCTGTGTAGGCGTTGCACACCAGGTGGGGTCAGTCACCTCATCGTCCTGCTGCTCTTCCTCCGAATCCTCTGTGCGCTGCTCCCTCGGACTTACTGCCCTTACTACTACCTCACTGCAAGACAACTGTGTCTCATCGTCATCGTCCTCCTCACCCACTGAAAGGTCTTGAGACAGTTGCCGGAAGTCCCCAGCCTCATCCCCCGGACCCCGGGAACTTTCCAATGGTTGGGCATCAGTGACGATAAACTCCTATGGTGGTAGAGGAACCACTGCTGCCCAATCTGAGCAGGGGCCCGAGAAAAGTTCCTGGGAGTGTTCCCGCTCCTGAGCATGTGTCATTGTAGTGGAGTGAGGAGGCTGGGAGGAAGGAGGAGCAGCAGACAGAGGATTCGGATTTGCAGCAGTGGACGGCGCAGAACTGTGGCTGGACGATAGGTTGCTCGAAGCACTTTCTGCCATCCAGGACAGGACCTGCTCACACTGCTCATTTTCTAATAAAGGTCTCCCGCGTGGACCCATTAATTGGGCGATGAATGTAGGGACGCCAGAAACGTGCCTCTCTCCTAATCGCGCAGCAGTCGGCTGCGACACACCTGGATCAGGAGCTCGGCCTGTGCCCACACCCTCACTTGGCCCTCCGCGTCCTCGGCCGCATCCACGTCCTCTAGGCCTACCCCTACCCCTCAGCATGCTGTATTACCAGTGATTTGATTTCCCAGGCAGGAAATAAATTGGCGCAAGCCTGCAGGTCAAATATAATTTTTTCGCTTTTTTGCAAAGGGAAGGCCCCACTGCGTATATTCAATGAACAATATGTTTAATAACTGTGGTGTGGCCCTGAAAAAGTGTCACACAACTTTAGTGTAGCAGAGTTATTAACTCTGGCAGAGCAGGTATTTGCCAGTCAGGAAAGGCAATGGCGCAAGCCTGCAGTAAACCGTAGCTGGTTGCGTCTGATTTTTGTACGTTCTCCACGCAGCACACACGTACACGGAGACCTTAGGACTGACACAGGCAGGCCAAATATAATTTTTTCGCTTTTTTGCAAAGGGAAGGCCCCACTGCGTATATTCAATGAACAATACGTTTAATAACTGTGGTGTGGCCCTGAAAAAGTGTCACACAACTTTAGTGTAGCAGAGTTATTAACTCTGGCAGAGCAGGTATTTGCCAGTCAGGAAAGGCAATGGCGCAAGCCTGCAGTAAACCGTAGCTGGTTGCGTCTGATTTTTGTACGTTCTCCACGCAGCACACACGTACACGGAGACCTTAGGACTGACACAGGCAGGCCAAATATAATTTTTTCGCTTTTTTGCAAAGGGAAGGCCCCACTGCGTATATTCAATGAACAATACGTTTAATAACTGTGGTGTGGCCCTGAAAAAGTGTCACACAACTTTAGTGTAGCAGAGTTATTAACTCTGGCAGAGCAGGTATTTGCCAGTCAGGAAAGACAATGGCGCAAGCCTGCAGTAAACCGTAGCTGGTTGCGTCTGATTTTTGTACGTTCTCCACGCAGCACACACGTACACGGAGACCTTAGGACTGACACAGGCAGGCCAAATATAATTTTTTCGCTTTTTTGCAAAGGGAAGGCCCCACTGCGTATATTCAATGAACAATAACTGTGTTGTGGCCCTGCCTACACAATTCTGTCCCTGTAGTATCAATGGAGGGTGCAATGCTCTGCACAGACGATTTTTAGAAAAAAAAAAATGCAACACTGCTAACAGCAGCCAGCACAGTACTGCACACGGTTAAATTTGGCCCTAGAAAGGACCGTTGAGGTTCTTGAAAGCTACACTCACTCCTAACACTCTCCCTGCCTAAGCACCACTTCTGTCCCTAATGCCGGGTGCAATGCTCTGCACTGCCGATTTTGAGGGAAAAAAAAAAAAAAACACTGCTAGCAGCAGCCTGCACGCAGGTAGATGTGGCCCTAAGAAGGACCTTTGGGGTTCTTGAAGCCTACACTCACTACTAACACTCTCCCTACAGCAGCTCAGGCACCAACAGCACTGTCCCTCAGCTAAGTCACAAGGCATGTGTGGTGAGCCGCGGGAGGGGCCGACTTTTATACTCGGGTGACATCTGATCTTCCCAGCCACTCACAGCAGGGGGTGGTATAGGGCTTGAACGTCACAGGGGGAAGTTGTAATGCCTTCCCTGTCTTTCAATTGGCCAGAAAAGCGCGCTAACGTCTCAGAGAGGAAACTGAAAGTAACCAGAACACCGCGTGGTACTCGTTACGAGTAACGAGCATCCCGAACACCGTAATATTCGCACGAATATCAAGCTCGGACGAGTACGTTCGCTCATCTCTAGTTGGGAGGGAAAATACACAGGAACCATATGGCCCTATAGTCCACATTATCTATATGTCTATAGGTCCTGGACATGAAATATACTCTGGAGGAGGTAAAAAGACAAGAACCACTCCACATACTCTCTGGCAAGAAAATTTCTTAGAAGAAGGCTTAGCCAAGAAGCAGCCCGCACATTCTCTGCGTGGGTGTCAAAATCACATACCTCTATGTGGTGATCCTATTGGCGGACAGCCACACAGGAAAAATAAATGCCTGTAGTGTGAACGGGGACCTGGTTTGTGTGAAGTGGAATATTGAAGGTTGTGCGCTCTCTCTCTCTGGCATGGACTCACTCCTATTACATCCACTCTACATGCGCTACGGGTAGACGTTCCTCTTCCTCCATCTTCACCGACATGGAATCTGATGGTGCTTCCATGCGGCTCTGTGTTAGCAATCCAGGTGAAGACAGAAGCTCCCTTTTCCGCTCTCAGACACTCATATTTATCATACACTTGTAACCCATGACACAGAAAGATAGATACATTCAGCAGCAGAGCTGACAGGGAATGATTTTAGGGGAATTAACCCTTCAGATGCTGCAGCTGTGCAACACACATACAGATAATTGACATGACGCTTTGCACAGTGCATCCACATAAGACAATACATGTATGACAATTATGGAGGGGAACAGGATGATGTTCTAGGACACTACAATATTATTATTAGAGAATCAGGGGCCTTCATTGGGATTTCAGAAAGAGTAGGTAGCTTAATATTTTGCAGTAATGTTTGAATTTGATGTGTGACACTTGGAAATGCAAAAGGGTCATTTTTTTAGATTATACAAAACCGAGTAATAGCCTCTTAAGCTATTTGCTATATCTATAGAGTTTGTGAGTTTTCCTTTGTTGTTAATTAGATTCAGGATCCATGATTTGAAATGTTGGACTTTAAGGCAAGATACCAATAGCTTTCCAGATTTATTATTCTGAAAATAGTATCCTTTTTTAGCTTTCTCACTCACTTACCCGCACTTACACACATTCCCTTACCCACACAATTACCAGTATACTTATTTGCCCACCTTAGCAGCAATCTTTACAGCTCTTTTACTTCTTGATCTGGCTTATGATGACGTCACCCACCAGGAGCAGGTTCAGTGTTCTGACTTTTATCTCTCACCAGCATTCAGTCTCCGCCGATGGCACTCTTGGCTTCAGGTCCCACTCCTCTTCTCCACGCCAGATGGATCCCTTCAGCAGCTCTTCTGCAGCCACAGATGGCAGCCCACCAGGTGGCCTGGCAGCTCCGATGGGTCCTGCATTCCACGTCCCTGCTCCCTTGGTTCCCGCCTAATGTCACTTCTGGTCACTTCTGTCACTCCTTCAAGCTCAAGGTTAATTGATGAATCATTGCCATTCAGGACTCTGGGAGACTGGGTGGATTATTTACCCACAGTGGATTTCACTTACAACAATTCCCAACATAGTTTGACCACGCAGAGCCCGTTCTATGCTAACTACGGTACACACCCCACCTTCATTCCGGGCCATCCTATCAACATTCCTGTCTTGAATGTCAATCACAGACTGAGGATGTTGGCTAAAACTCAGAAGGAATTGAAAGAAGCTTTAGGGGAAAGCCCAGAATGCCCATAAGAAAGCGGCTGACCAACACCACCAAGCAGCTCCTACTTTCCAGGCTGGAGAAAAAGTATGGTTATCCACTAAGAATCTGAAAGCTCATGTTCACTCTCCTAAACATGAGCAAAAATGTATTGGAAACTTCTAAGCCACTGCAAGGATCAGCCAGGTGGCTTTCTGTTTACAGCTCCTGGGGCAGCCTGAAGTTTCATCTTGTCTTTCATCTATCCTCATTATAACCGTTCTAGGAGAACACCATCGTCAGAAGACAGCAACCACCTCCTCCTCCAGTTAAAGTGCAATGTCCCTTAGTCTGAGGAACAAAGCAAGTTGTCCTGCCCTCCCACCTGGTTGTGTGAAGTTATGTGAGGCTGTCACGGGGATTTTTTTTTTTAAAGGGCGATTGCCGCCTGCCTTCGGCAGGTGGGCATCAGCAGTTGAGTTTAGATTTGATGGTGATAGCTTTGATTCGTACGACCAAGACTAATCAGTGTTATACAATATATGGAGTTATTTAATTGTTAAACCTGTTTGAAAAATAAATGTAGCAGCCATTAAATCCCATGCAGTTGTCCGAGTCGTTATTTCAGGTAGATTGTCAAGAATTTCATTTAAAGCGTAAGATTCCATGAAAACACATGCTTTACTCAGGGGTGTAGCTTGAGAGTTAAGAGTCATTTCCAGGATCACAAGTAATCTCCTGCCCACAATATAGAGGATAACTTGCTGATGAGTGGGGAATCCCCAAAATCTCGAGAACAAGGGAGCAGAGCATTCACGCATGTGTGTTGCAGCTTCATTCATTTCAATAAGAGTGCCAAAAATACTTTACACTCTAGCTTTAATGCCAAACTGAAATTACATAAAAAAAAGTCATTATAAGCTGCAATATAGTAAACCTACTGGTATTTCCACCCTCCACTAACCAACCTCATCCTGACATCTCCATCTCAGTATGTGGCGCCACCATAACTCCCAGACAGCACGCCCGCTGCCTTAGGGTCATATTTGACTCAGATCTCTCCTTTACCCCCTACATCCAATCTCTTGTCCGAACATGTCAGTTGCACCTCAAGAATATCGCAAGAATCCGCTCTTTTCTCACTGCAGACATGCTAAAAACGCTTATTGTTGCCCTCGCCCACTCTTGGCTCGATTATTGCAACTCGTTGCTGATCAGCCTCCCCTGCACCAGACTCTACCCTCTTCAATCTATCCTGAATGCGGCAGCCAGGCTCATCTTCCTGTCCAGCCGCTACTCAGACGCCTCTGCTCTGTGCCGGTCACTGCACTGGCTGCCTGTTAAATACAGAATTCAATTTAAACTCACTACCTTCTTCCACAAAGACGTCCACAGCGCAGCGCCACCCTACATTGCCTCCCTCATCTCAATCTATCACCCCATCAGACTGTGCACCCCTCTAATTCGAACTTCTCATTCCCGCCCCCAAGACTTCTAAAGAGCAGCACCAGTCCTCTGAAACGCACTACCAAAGGATACCCGAGCAATCCAGGATTTACAGAACTTCAGGCGTGCTCTAAAAATGCACCTCTTCAGGGAGGCATACCGCATTCCCTAAACAAAGCCCTCTGTATGCCACCTGATAACATGCTCCCTGACCTACTGACTTCAATCCTTGCCAGCCACCATCAACTGCCCTTGCAGTCATACCATTTCTGCCGTCACACGGGTGAATATCTGACCATTGTCTATGTGTACAGCACCCCTCACACTCCACCTCGCCATTCCATGCACATCTCCATCCCCTTTACCTTTTGTATCACCCCCCAATCTGTAGTATGTAAGCTCTTTAGAGCAGGACCCTCGCCCCTATTGTTTCCATCAACTGATTACCATGTAACCATGGTTCTGTAATTTTTTGTACTTTTGTCTTTCTGTATTCCCCTTATCTATGTAAGCGCTGCGGAATATGTTGGCGCAATACAAATAAAGATTATTATTATTATTATTAATAATAAATCCTCAGTAGAACGACTATCAGGCTGCTGCTGCACATAAAGTATTCTAAATAGAGATGAGCGAACGCGTTCGTCCGAGCTTGATATTCGTGCGAATATTAGGGTGTTCGGGATGTTCGTTATTCGTAACGAACACCATGCGGTGTTCTGGTAAATTAAACTTTCTTCCCTGAGACGTTAGCGCTTTTTTTTGGCCAATATAAAGACAGGGAAGGCATTACAACTTCCCCCTGCAACGTTTAAGCCCTATACCACCCCCCTGCTGTGAGTGGCTGGGGAGATAAGGTGTCCGCCTGATATGAAAGTCTGCCCCTCCCGCGGTTCGCTATGGATGCATTCTATATGCGCTCAATGGGGCCAGCGGCAGCAGCGCTGACCCCATTGAGAACATATAGAAGACAAATCCTTCTTCTCTGGCACAGCTGTAACAGCTGTAGCAGAGAAGAACGATGTTTGCCCATTGAATTCAATGGAACCGGCAATACAGCCGACTCCACTGAATGCAATGGGCTGCCGGCGATCGCAGGATGAATGGTCGGAAAGGGGTTAAATATATAACCCCTTTCCTGCAATTCATCCAGAAATGTGTTACACTAAAAATATATACCGGCGTATAAGGCGACGGGGCGTATAAGACGACCCCCCAACTGTCACCTTATACGCCGGTAATACAGTGGAGCAAAGAATAAAAATCATTACTTACGTTTTTAGATGATCTGCGGCGCTCCTGCAGGCTGTCACTCCCTCCTGGTCCACGGCAGAGTATTGCTTTCTCCACGAAAGACTTTAAATCCCTGCCTCCAGAAAGACACGTGCCTTCAGCCAATCACAGCCAATGACAATGATGTCATTGAATGGCTGTGATTGGCTGTGTTTCTGGAGGCGGGGATTTCAAGCCTTGAAATCCCCGCCTCCAGAAACACAGCCAATCACAGCCATTCAATGACATCATTGTCATTGGCTGTGATTGGCTGAAGGCACGTGTGCTTCTGGAGGCAGGGATTTAAAGTCTTTCATAGAGAAAGCTTGTCTGCCGTGGATTAGGAGGGAGTGACAGCCTGCAGGAGCGCCGCAGATCATCTAAAAACGTAAGTAATGATTTTTATTCTTTGCTCCACTGTATTACCGGCGTATAAGGTGACAGTTGGGGGGTCGTCTTATACGCCCCGTCGCCTTATACGCCGGTATATATTTTTAGTGTAACACATTTCTGGATGAATTGCAGGAAAGGGGTTATATATTTAACCCCTTTCCGACCATTCATCCTGCGATCGCCGGCAGCCCATTGCATTCAGTGGAGTCGGCTGTATTGCCGGTTCCATTGAATTCAATGGGCAAACATCGTTCTTCTCTGCTACAGCTGTTACAGCTGTGCCAGAGGAGGACGATCTTTATGCTGACAGTGGGGGGGGGGGGGGCACTCTTGCCGCTATTGTGGCTTAATAGTGGGACCTGTGAACTTGAGATGCAGCCCACCATGTAGCCCCTCGCCTGCCCTATCCGTCACTGTGTCATTCCCATCACTTTCCTGAATTGCCCAGATTTTCACACATGAAAACCTTAGCGAGCATCGGCGAAATACAAAAATGTTCTGGTCGCCCATTGACTTCAATGGGGTTCGTTGTTCGAAACGAACCCTCGAGCATCACGGGAAGTTCGTTACGAATAACGAACACCCGAACATTTTGGTGTTCGCTCATCTCTAATTCTAAACTAGCTGAGCCTGAGAAAGATAGTCTTGAAGTGTTAATTTGAATGAAGCAAACATTCTTGGCATTCAGTGCTTGCTCTTGTTGAAATAATTAATGTAGATTGACAATTTTGCAAGACTTTCTAAAGAAACATATTTTTCTAAGCTAACAGGCATATAATGAGTCATGGCCTGTAGCTAAAGCTGCAAGTAATAGCACATAATCTGCACAGTAAATACATTCATGGCTATGAAGTTTCAGTTTTCTACGGCTCCTTCAGTTTATAGGCAATAAAAAACACCATTCTCTCATGGTCTGTAGGGTCAGTGTATATAATATTATCAAAAGTCTCACAATGCTTAATTTTTGAAACCTTCTTCACTTATAACTTTCCTATAGAAACTCTCATCAGAGGGTAAGACTTGAAAGTAATAGGCATTAATAACTGCATATAATAAGAGATATCCCCCAAGTTTGATTACATTGGAAATTGTCCTCAGGTTTCTTCGGTAATCATCATAATCCTTCCTGATCAGTTCCAGACATGCCATACTTGTGACACAGTCAACCTTTTGCATGTGTATGTAGACAATGTTGAATTTGCAGATATTTGTATTGTCCCCCTAAATCAGATAATAGTGAGCTTTGAGTTGGTCAAGAAGAACAAGAGAAAAAAAAAAAACTCCGTTTGGTCTGAACGAGGTTTTAGAGAAATTTTGATATTTAATATTTTTTCCCACCACTACCGTTTTATATTTTTATATTGCATTTTTATGTATTTACCCCCCCCCCCCCCTTTGATAAGGTGTTTTTACTGTATGTGTATTTTTTGGCATCGGGCCCCCTTTTTTAGGCGTTGCTTCCATCTAATCTTCTGTGATGAATTCATTTATTTATTATCCACACTATGCATAATATAATTTCTAACTATTTATAACATTTATAATATTTTTATATAATTGGTTGTTTGAGTACTATAATTCCTTCTTATAATTCCTATTCCAATATTCTTTATCCACTGGTTTAGATCTAATCAGGTTCTTCTCTTTGGAGGTTGGATTTCCCCCGTTTTTTCATGAGATCGGGAGGTACGCTTTTAACGTGCCTTCCCTTCTACAACTACGGAGTTTACGTTTAGTATCAGCGTATTTTTACGCTGGAACACCCTCTCCGTTACACAGCTATGACACCTAGATACCGCGCCAGAGCGACACGGCACGGAGGTGCGCGCCAAGCACCTGGAACTCCCACCTCCAGAAAGGTAAGACTTGCTATTTAAATGTTGCATTTCAATTGTTTTTTATACTTGAGAAAGGCGTTTATAGAACGCTGAAACGCGTTGTACCACTATTTGCTGCAAGATTTCCACTTGCATGCAATTTTATTTTGGAAATAAATCTACGATTAATGTATATTAATACTGTCTGCTACGACAGTTTATTTGGTTCAAAGAGGAGCTCCAGCAGGAGCGCGGAAAGAGCATTTTTTATCTCTGAAGCTTGTTTATTTTACCCATTGAGGGGAGTTTCTCTCTTTGGGTTTGTTTTTTTCCTGGCGGCTCTCCTTCCCCACCGAAGGATCTCTGAAGTCTCTTCATATACTACGGGCATACTTGGATCACAGGTGCCGGCGGGTTGCTCCCTTAGGATCGAATGGTCTATGGGAACCCCGCAAGGCACCAGGTGAGTTACTTTCATTATTCACTTCATGGTGGCGCAGATCGTTACTTTGAATTAAACCTCTCAATATACTCAATTTCAAAACCTTCCTCGCTTATAACCTTCTTACAAAAACTCTCATCACAGGGTAAGACGTGTAACTTGTCTTCTCCAACATTAGCATAAGAGCAATTGAGTGCTGCATATAATAGGAGATATCCCCCAGGTTTGATTACATTGGACACTTTTCGTACATTTCCTCTGTATTCATTATGATCCTTGCTGATCGATTCCAGAATCCCTATACTTGCAGCAATGTAAGCTTCTGGCAGCGATAACACATCTGCAGGGTCACCTATGCTGGGGTCCCATTTCAAAATCTTGTCAATTTTTCCTCTTAGCTTTTCTTCTTTATCTTCCAACTCATCACTGAAAAATATAAACATTACAAGCCATAGATGAGTATTACTTACTGAATCAAAGACAATTGACCCCTTAATAACATGGCCTGTTTGGGGCTTAAAGACACACCAATTTTGGGGGGATTCTCACTTCCCCTTTTCAAGAGCCATAACTTTATTTTTCCATCGACATGGCAGTCAAAAGGCTTGTTTTTTACATGGCGAACACCTTTTCTGAAGAAAACCAACAAGCCTTAATAGCTACCCTTCCTAAACCAGGGAGACAACCAGACACCCACCAAAGCGTTAGGCCTATATCACTACTAAATACTGATATCAAAATTTGTGCAAAAATTCTAGCCTCTAGATTACCATCTAATTTAGCTTCTTTGATCAAAAAAGATCAAGTTGAATTTGTGAAAAGGCTTCAGAAAATAACAGAAGGGTCCTAATTCTTGCACACTTTGTCGAATCTACAAAGGTCCCCACTAGAGATGAGCGAGCACCCAAATGCTCAGGTCCACGTTATTCAAGTCGAGCTTTTCGTAAAATTCGAGAGCTCTACTCGAGTAACGAACCCCATCGACTACAATGGGAGACTCGAGCATTTTTGTATGTGGAACGCATGGTCCCGATTTTTTTTTTCTTGGTTCGTCTCTCTCTCTGATATCTTATTACAAAATATCCCTAATGATTATCTTTCCTATGAACAACATAGGCATCATTTTGATTGCAAAATGAAGGTATAAAATACCTGGACATAACAATTACTGCCCTATAGGGATGTTTATCATTGATCATAAAATGAAGTAGCCGTAGAACAGGAAAAGCTCATAGCCATGAATGTATTTCTATGATGGTTATCTGCTGTTACTTGCAGGTTCATCTGTTGGTTATGATACAGCTATGATTCAATTATGCAAGTTAGATTCTATCCAAGACATATTACAAAATTGAGTATTTACATTAACAGATACTCAATGCTAAAATAGTTGCTTCATTCCAAGAAAAAAATACCTGATATTCCTCTTATCAGTGATTTATAGTAGTTGGTTGGAATAAAGGCTTACATTTTTCCCCATTTGCAGGCAGCCAAACTACTATATGGAGGAGCTATTGCACAAGTGCTGACAAGTGCAAGGTACTAATGAACAACCACTCACACACCTTACTTATATCGAGCGGGCGGCTGCTTAGTACTACACTTGCATACAAATAAAGCTCCCTGCATGCTGAGGGAAGTGCTGTTTCTACCTGCTCTCTTGCATTAGTAGTATATCAGTAAGTATATGGCCGCTTTTTTTTTTTGTCTGTATATATTCCTGCGCCCGAAGGATAAACATAACAAGCAATTGTATACTCACCTCTCCCAGCTTTATTCTCTACACTGAGCCTGTATTGGCAGCCTGCATCAGCCCTTTTACAGGAAGCATTGGCTGCTGCAGACAATCATAGATAGTTCTCAAACTGAGGTCTGTGATTGGCTGCAGAAGCCTGTAATGTCCCGCACACAGGCTGCTGCAGGCTGTCAATACAGCACCAAAGCAGAGGATGTGGTGCTGGAGCTTTTTTTTCCTGCCACTAAAAAAAGTTTCCCTAAAATGGAGTCATTTCCAAACCTCCACTGAGCCTCCATCTAGCTGAGCAGTAAGAATACACAGCTTTGCTGATTCAGCAAATGGCAACTTTGCTCTCACACTGGCCAGCAGTTTGAGCAGGTCCCTTCTAGTAAAAGATGGAAGCAATGACAGATGGAAAGAGCTCCTGTATGTAAAAGACTGTAACCCTTTCACCGTGGGAGAAATTCAGTTCAAACATTCCAGGACTGCTGAGCCCTGTAGCATGTATAGCTCATATCACAAGGTGGTGAAAGGCACATTACACCCTGAGCCCACTGAAGGATTTCAGACAAATGACTCCCCAGGGGCCTTCTGTAGTCATGGGAAGAAGCCATAACAAATGTCTCATTTATTTATTTTTTGTTTGTTAAAGGGGTGGTCTCGCGAAACCAAGTGGGGTTATACACTTCCGTATGGCCATATTAATGCACTTTGTAATGTACATTGTGCATTAAATATGAGCCATACAGAAGTTATTCCACTTACCTGCTCCGTTGCTAGCGTCCTCGTCTCCATGGTTCCGTCTAAATTCGCTGGCAGCTTGCTTTTTTAGACGCGCTTGCGCAGTCCGGTCTTCTCCATTCAGCACGAGCCGCTTCAGTGTGCTCCCCGCTACAGCTCTTCTGCGCATGCGCAGACGAGCTGTCACTGCTCGGGAGCGCGCTGCAGCGGCCATTCTGCACCATCCTCTGTTAGAGGAAGGTGCAGAAACTGGAGCTGCCCGGAGAAGCCCAGCCCAGCAGCCCCGAGAAGCCTCCCAGGTAAGTGATTTGTCCGGGGGGGGGGCTGTCGCTGCGCCGCGCTGCGCCGGGGGGGGCTGTCGCTGCGCCGGGGGGGCTGTCGCTGCGATGGGGGGGCTGTCGCTAGGCCGGGGGGGCTGCCGCTAGGCCGGGGGGGGGGGGGGCTACCGCCGCGCTGCGCCGGGGGGGCTGTCGCTAGGCCGGGGGGGGCTGCCGCTAGGCCGGGGGAACTAGCGCTGGGCTCCGGAACCTAGCGCTGGGCTCCGGGGCCTTCACCTGGGCTGAGGGTCTAGCGCTGGGGAGCCGGGGGCTAGCGCCGGTTACCTGCTGTCTGGTCGGCGGCTGCGGGGCGTCTGGTCGGCGGCTGCGATGCGTCCGGTTGCCATGGAGACACAGCTGGCGGCGTCTCGGGAGCGCGCACGTCGGGCTGCAGCGAGCGACGGGGAAAGAGCCGGCGGCCATCTTGAGGAAACTTATATAAGTTGCTGAAACGCTGGAACGGTAAGTACGAACCAGCTAGAAATGTCATTTACAGGGGGGCTTAGTAATGTATGTTTAATGGGGGGGACTGGGCAAAAAAAAAATTTAACTGCTTCCTCGAGACATCTCCTTTAAATCTCTTTTTATTCAAAATTTTACATTAAACTTTACAAACAAAATTTTGCATTTTCATTTTCGCACATCAAATTTGTAAACAATATGATCTCTAATTAAATTGTGGTAAATTGTTTTTAATACAACTATATTACAATCATAAAAGTTTGATGTGTCTAGAAAGGGCTTCTAAACAAGATTAAAATTTATGTTTCCTTCTCAGCCCATGTAAATACCACAGATCAGAAATAAACTAACCAGTTCAAAGTCTTAACCTCTTCACACACACTCTGCATCATAAATCTAGACAGTAGGTATGGAGAAGAGAGAGAAATTACAAGATTGCGGTACTTATTGCTTAAAAAAAAGAGTAAAGAAGGTAAAAAGTAGCAAAAAAAGGGGGTTAGAGAGGGAATGGGGGTGATTTGGAGAGGGAGGGTCATGGGTAGGAAATGGAAGTGAGATCGCATAATAGAAGACCTCTCTTATTTGTGAAACAATATGCACATAATGTGTTATCCAAGATACAGCACATCAAAATCATATCTATCCTGATTTCACCATAACCTGATATCTAGTAGGCAGTGAGGTAAATTTTTGTTGGTATGCAGTGATTTTATTTTGAGAAATGTTGGATGGGATTGATTGACCCAGCTCAGCAGTTGTTCAACGACAAAAATTTGATGGGGGATTTGGTTTTACCCAGAGAAGGGGATTCAATGCTTTTTGCTGCTGCAATTAAGTACGAAGCTAACCTATTAGAGGGTTGAAGGGGGCATTGGATCTACTAAGGATCATTAGATCAGGAGGGAGCTGTATGTTTTTCTTTAGTATAATTTCCATTTCATTCGCAACATCCGCCCATAATTCTTTATTCTTAGTGCAGTTCCACCATATATGCACAATCGCTAAACATGCATATCTTCAAACTGATGAGCCTGGCTAGTAGAAACTGAGGCTTTATGCAACCTCATGGCAGTGGCCATACCTCGCCACTCGGTCCCCAGTCGCCACTATTTTTCCTGCTATGCCGTCCCCGCCCTACACCAGCACGTGTCACGGAATATCAACTGTTCCCTCACCAACTTGGTTACTGGGAAGGTCCACTTAACCAGCGACACGTGGACAAGTGCTGGCGGGTAGGGACACTACATCTCCCTAACAGCACATTGGGTTAACCTGGTGGAGGCTGGGACTGAGTCTGACCCTGGGTGCTACCCACACCGAGGATTGCGGGTCCTACCTCAGTCATGCCAACTCCTCCAACCCTCCCACTCCACCTCTTAATTACCATCTGTGAGCACGTCATCTTCAGTCGGTAGTTCGAGGCGCTGCAGCACTGCGGTGGGGAAATGTCAACATGCCCTGCTGAAAGTCCTGAGCTTAGGTGACAAGAGGCACACCGCCCAAGAGCTGTTACAGGGTTTCACGGAGCAGACAGATCTGTGGCTCTCGCCACTGAACCTCTAACCAGGTATGGTCCTGTCTGACAATGGGCATAACCTGGTCATAGCTCTGCAGCTTGGCAGACTAACACATGTGCCATGCCTGGCCCATGTGTTCAATCTGGTGGTTCAGCACTTTCTTAAAAACTACCCCAATTTTCCTGAGCTGCTCAGCAAGGTGTGTCGCGTGTGCGCACATTTCAGAAAGTCCACCACAGATGCTGCCACTCTCAGGACACTGCAACAGCGCTTCCATCTGCCAGTACACCGACTGTTGTGCGACGTGCCCACACGCTGGAATTCACCTTTGCACATATTGACCAGGGTTTACGAGCAGTGTAGAGCCATTGTCGAATACCAGCTACAACATGCCCGCCGGAGTGGTAGTCAGCCTCCACACTTCTTCACAGAGGGGAGGGCACGGATGTCTGACATCTGTCAGGTGCTAGGAAACTTTGAGAAGTCAACACAAATGGTGAGCGTCGATGCCGCCATTATTAGCATAACCATCCAGCTGCTTTGCGTGCTGAGAAGGTCACTGCTAAGCATTTAGGCCAACGCTCTACGGATAGAACAGGAGATGGGGGATGACAATATGTTGTTAGATAGCCAGACCATGCTCAGGTATGTTTCTCAGTGCGTATTGGAGGAGGAGGAGGAGGGGAAGAGACTGCTACCCACACTGCAGAGGGTACCCATGCTACTTCCGTCACATCTGTTCAGCGTGTATGGGCTGAAGAGTAGGAGAAGGGAACTGAGAGTCATCCTCCTAGTGAGGACAGCGATGTGTTGCATACTGGGGCTCTGGCACACATAGCTGACTTCATGTTAGGCTGCCTTTTCCGCGACCCTCGCATTAGACGCATTCTGGCCAACATGGATTACTGCGTGTTCACCCTTCTTAACCCACGATAAGGAAAACCTTTCCACTCTCATTCCCGAAGAGGAAAGGAGTACGAGAGTGAGGCAATACCACAAGGCCCTGGTGGAAAGCTGATACTAAACTTCCTATCTGACAACGCTAGCGGTAGAGGAGGTAGTTCAGTTGGCCAACTATCAGGGGAGATGAGGGGAACAGGCAGCATGTCCAGCGCAGGCATGGAAACACTCTCCAAGGCCTTTGCCAGTTTAATGGCACACCAGCCAGACTGTCACCACTCCCCAGTCTAGGCTGAGAAAGAGGGAACATTGTAAAAAGATAGTGAAGGAGTACATAGTCAACCGTACTAACGTCCTCCATGATCCCTCTTCTCCATACAAATATTGGGTGTCAAAGCTGGACACGTGGCACAAACTTGCACTGTACGCCTTGGAAGTGCTGGCCTGCCCTATCGCTAGCATGTTATCAGAGAGGGTGTTTAGTGTTGCTGGGGGGATTATCACGGATAAGCGTACCCATCTGTCAACTGACAACACCAACAAGCTTACACTTATGAAGATGAGCAAAGCCCGGATTTCCCCAGACTTCTCTTCTCCACTGGTGCAAAGCTGATTAACATAAAATATCTTTAATCTGGAAATGGAGAACCATGCACCCTCTATCACCCCAAAAAAGGGGAGAGGTAGCTTGGTCTATCCTTCTCTCATCTTCTTCCTCCTCAACCAGCATGCCAGCACGCTGAACAGCCAATTCTTCAGAGGGCCAAAAGGCTCTGTAAAAACTATTTTTTCGGAGGGCTGCCTTCAGGCTCTGTCAAAATAATTTTTTTGTGAGGGCCACCTCCAGGTTCTCACACACAATATTGAAGAGGTTCACCACTAGGGTTCAACAAATGTGCTGGTTCCACCTTGATACGCCCACAGAGTCCACAAATGTATCCCAGCGCAGTGTCCAGCTCTCTGACACCGCAAAAGAATGAATTGTCCTGGTTTGGCCACTCTAATTTCTTCATAGTACATGCTGTCTTTCCCTGGAGCACTGGTTAAAAAAATCCTCAGGGAGAGTCAGGGGCTGGGACAGGCAGTAGCTTGCCTGTCAGTGCATCTCCACCTGGATCCCATTAAGCAAGTATGAAATCTGTTTAAAAAATATTTCAGGGATTCACCTGCACTCTGGGTAAACAAATCTAACCTAGTTACACCTGTACTCTGGATAAAAAAATATTTTTTTTTAAAATGAGTTACAGAATTGTGGAGATGTGTAGAAGTACTAGCATCTAAGTCCCCTTTATGCCCATATTTGAGGCTCATGAAATTTTGTGATGGAGGTGGCATAGGATTGGAATTATGATCATTCATTTATTTATCAGCAATTCTCATCAACATTGTGAGCTATCGCCCACAATTTCAAAAATGGTCGTTGCCAGGCCCTGCCAACCCTCTGCAGTGTGTGTCTCCTGTTCCTCCTCATCCAATACACACTTATAAATAGACATGAGGGTGGTGTGGCTATCAAGCGACCATGTGGCATGAGGGCAGCTGAATGCTGCGCTGGTAAAAAATTCTGTACGCTGTGGACTACTGAGTAGGCGAAGGGGTGCGCCTTTCCCCGTCTGGGATGGGGACAGCCGGATGCTGCGCTGGGAAAAATGTCAGTACGCTGTGGACGCAGGCTCGTGCCTGCATCCTGGGGGGGTTTGGACAGCAATATCAGCATGTAACACAGGAGAAGAGGCAGTGGTGTCACCCACAGGCACTGATTGGCCTTCGTTCCACCTAGTGTGGTGCTTAGCTAAGATGTGCCAGCACGTGTGCCTTGCTGATTATGGATTGTCCCAACGAAATTGTTAGGGGGGTGACCACCAGGCTTTTGCCCCCAATTTGGCTTAATAGTGCGACCTGGCAGCCTCAGATGCATCCATGCATGCTGTCTCTGCTGTTCCCTATCCATTTCTGTGGTGTTTTCATGACTTTGATGTTTTCAGGTGAATCACACAACCTCCCCTATGCAAAGCATGGGTCACCTTGAAAAATGCTCGAGTCTCCCATTGACTTCAATGGGGTTTGTTACTCGAAACGAGCTCTTGAGCATTACAAAAAGTTCAGCTCGAGTAACGAGCCCCCGAGCATTTTGGTACTCGCTCATCTCTAATAATTAGAGGTGTTCTGAAAATAATGGGAAATAGGAAAAAGAGAAAAACAATCAATGAACTGAATTTTTTGTATATTCATTTGACAAAAAATATTGATGCTTTGTGGGAATGCAATAAGGAAAAAACTAAAGAATATGCTGTGTTACCAAGGCAAGAGTATCTTGTTTCCCTAAAGGGGTTTTGTCAACAACATAAAAAAAATTATACTCCTCTGCATCCTGCCCTGCATCCCTGTACAGTCCAACCTGTGAAAAGAAAAAAGAGTTTAAAAAACAAAGTAAACTTACCTAATTCCATTGTGTTTCTTCCCTCTGCTGTTTAGCTATTGCATGAGGGGCCATCTCCCAGCGGTTCCTGCACTCTGACGCTGACCTGGCCGCGTCTGACCTTTGACGTGCTCGGAGAGTCGACGGCGAGTTCATAAGGGTGCCAGGAAGAGAGACGCATGCACATTCGCTGTCGACTCTCTGAGGACTTCAGAGTTAGGACGCGGCCAGTCCAATCAGTGGGCGATGCGCCATTTGTGACGCATCGACCACTGACCAGAGCGGCAATACTTGCCGTCCGGCAGTTGTCAGAGCAGTGGTGGAAGCTGACACTTTGCCAGCTTCTGCACTGTGATAGAAAGGCTGCGGGAGGGACATCATTTTTGTGGTGAACGGCCCGGTAAGGCACAGGTAAGTTTATATATTTTTTTCTTCTTGCTGACAGATCCCTTTAAGGGTTGAGTGAGCAAAAGATCAACAACATGCAGTAGCAATGTGACTCCAAGGATCCTGCTTACATCCTCCTTGTAAGTATGACATGTGAGGGCATATGACAAAAACAAATATGATATTTATAAAGGAGGGACCTGATGAATTATCTATAAAACTCAGTTTATTTCGATAACATCACTATCCTGCTAAGAAAACAGATGCAACATGGACTCCAGCTGTAAAAAGATTTACTGTACCCATGAGATCGATGTCAAGAAATTTTTTGAGACCTACTTTTCTGACCATGCTCCATACTCAGTTATTAAGGAATCAACAATAAATATGTTACGAGCATTTCACAACGCATTTTGTACAGGTAAGTTAATCATTACTCATGAAGGATATTATTCTGTGTAAATATATGCGTGGTATTATACCGTATACAATGTAAACATGTTCATCTATTTCCCCAGAAACAATTTCTCAATAGTAGTAAGGAAAGCACATGCTGGAGCACATTTATTATTGGTCTAGCACCAGAATTCTGGTATAATTTACACCTTTTTTAGCATTAATAATACATTTGTCTAAATTAATTTATTTGTGACAAAAAGAATTGATGTTGCAGCTCTCACACCACTTATCATAAGTATCTAGAAAGTTTCTAGGGAAAAGGGCAGAGGTTGAGTGGGGTCACATTGTTAGACACATTTAAGAAATGCGACCTTTCAATCTTTTCTTTCTGCAACCCTTCTTGTTATTTCCATGTTTTCTCCCAACTTTCAAAAATGTAATAACTTTTTAGATTTTTATGGCGATATATTGCATGTGAGCTTGTTTTTTGCAGGATGAGCTTTTTTTCAATAGTACCTTTTAATATACCATATAATGTATTGGATAACCTTTAAGTTATACTTTGCTATTTGTTGGCAACTTTGAATCCCCATAACTTTATTTTCTTTGATGCAGATGTGTGAGGGCTCGTTTTTTGTGGAACCACCCTTAGTTTTTATTGATAGTATCGAGAAGGGTTCTAAAAGGTAGTCTAGTCTTTGGTGGGAGAGGTGAACCTGCGAAAAGAATGAGCAATCTCTATCTGATGGGTGTAAAAGACGCCAGGCGTCCACCAAGCCCAGCTCTTGTAAGCTTTTGTTTAATCTCCTCAGCCTCGTCTGAGATATTTGGGAACGGCCAGTAGAGGAATCCAATAAAGGATTAAGGGTGAGATTTAGATCACCCCCTAGAATGATCTGGCCCACCGCAAAATGTTTTAATGCCTCTAACTGGGAGATAAGCGAGGGGACCTGGTCCACATCTGGTGCGTACAAATTGGCAATTGTGATCTGTGTGTTGTTGATAGATCCCTTCAGAAACAAGACTCTGCCCTCACCGTCAGTGTACTGCGAGTCTCAAATAAAACTGACGGTTTTGTGGAAGAGAGTTGATACCCCTCTGGAGGTGGACACAGCGTGGGAGCTGTGAAAGTGCTGAGAGAATTGCTTACCTGGCAACGCGAAGCACCTGTCTCCCCTGAAGTGCGTCTCCTGGAGAAGAAGGATTTTCGTACCATATCTTTTAAGGAGGAGGGTGATGTTATGGCGAGTTGAAGCCACGGACATTAAAAGATGTGAGTCGAAGGTCATCCATATTTTGCTTCTTAGGAGGAAATAAAAGAAGAGGACAAATATTATATTGACGAACCTCTTCTCTGAACGTAGGGGGGGTCTTCACCTAGCCCAATAGGGAAAGGGAAGGAGGGAGGAAGAAAGGGGGAGGAGTGTGAGCAATAAGGAAAGGTACTAAAACACAAATAAGAAGGGATGGGAAAAATAAAAAAGGTAAAGTCAAAACAAATAAGCAGAATAAACACAACAAGGCAAATGGATTCAACTAGAGGGTCTGGTGTTTACCAGAGCCCTCGTTGAGGGGTGGGCGAGCTACAACAAGGTAACGCAACTGCGAAACCTGGGAGCAAAAGCTGAGTACAGTCGGTCTGACCTGACAGGCACAGTCGGGGACCCTGTCAGATTGAAAGAACAGCTGTGGTAAGTAAACATATAAAAAAGAACATGCTGTAAGTAGGGAGGAGTATTAGATCATCTACAGATGATTACAGCTTAACTAAGGAGAAATGGCGGAGAGCCACGAATAGGGAGGGGGGTGAGAATATGAGAATGGGTCTCCCCTCCAAGCAATGCATCGAGGCTGGTGCAGACACCAATGCTGCCCCAACTAGGTGGAAGCACCAGAGTTTCAGGCCCGGGTGCTTCTCCAGAGTTCTCGCATCATTAAGTTCTGGCTAGGAAAGGCATACAAATGGGGCCTAGATGGGAGCATGGGCGTGCAAAAGTCCTGTCTTAACGAGACAAACAGTTGCAGACTTTCCCGGGAGCCGATTTCAGGTATCCAGCGAGTCAGGATCCTCTCTTGTTTACTTTTTCTTGCCCCTGGGGGACTTATGGTTAGTGACTGGTTGCCAGCTCCCCGGGGTCGTCAGGGTGGAGAACCTTGGAAGATCTGGTAATGGTAGCCAACTTGGGATTTCGATTGGCTCAATGTCCAAAAATTGCCAGCATTGCTGAAGTTCATCTGGAGACCGGATATTTAATTTGCGTCCTTTATAAGTGATCCCTAGGCGGAAAGGGAACAGCCAGGCATATTTTATCCCTTTATCTCTAGGGCATCAAGAAACGGACGTAACAGGCAGCATTTGGCCAGGGTGGAAGGGGCCAAATCTTGAAAGATTTGTATAGGGGCATCTCCATATCTTAAGCCTTTAGAAATCCTTGCTGCTTTTAAGATATCCAAGGCATCGGGAAATGAGAGTATTTTGCATACTACATCCCTCGGGGGTTCTGAGGCAGAGGGCAGGGGCCTGAGGGCTCTGTGTATGCGTTCGATAATAATGGCCACAGCTTTGTCCTCGCCGAGAAGTTGACTGAAGATTTCTTTAGCCACTTTAGATAAGCAATCAGCAGCCCACGACTCAGGGAGTCCTATTATGCGCACATTATTGCGCCTATTTCTATTTTCAATGTCCTCCTGCATCAATAAGGATTTGTTAATCTGAGTGTGGTGCTCTTTAAAGGTTTTTTCAAGATCTAAGGAGTGAGCAGTGATGGCGGCCGTGGCGGATTCCAGCTCTTCCACTTTGCGGCCCATGTGTCTGAGATCTTCTTTTATTTCGGACAAATCTGCTTTTAGGGGATGCAGTGCCTGGGAGAACAGCTCTCTCATGAAGCTTCTGGACACATTTTCTCCATCCTCACCATCAGTAGAAGCCCCATCCTTCCCCTCCTTACTGTTCAAGGCAGTGAGTTCTGCAGCCGGCGCCATCTTGGAGGGAGTGCGAGGAGAGCGGGTGCTCTGATTTTGAAGGTACCGCTGCATGTCAGCCTGACCTTTGTAAGATCTGGGGGTGCTCTGAGACTCTCCCCTCTTCTCTCTCCCGATCTTCCCCATCAGCTCTTCTGATAGCCGCTGTGTCAGGTCCCCGCAGGTGCCGTTGAGACGGAGCTCCGAGCTTAGGACTCCATCTCGTTCAGCGGTCAGCCTCCGCCTCCGAAAAGGGTTCTAAAAGGTCACTATATTTTTCACATCTCATTCCAGTAGCTGTGTGATGTACTAAATGACTCCACATCCCTAAACACATTTCAAGATGCAACATATTTAATGGGAAACATTTTTCTGATCCTCATACACACATGAAATAAGTAATGGAGGATCTGAACTTCACATTGACAAGCACGATATTGTCCCAGGGTTTTCAGCCCAATATCAAACTCGCCCATGTGAATGTAGCCTTAGGGTTTATTCACATAGGTAAAGAAATCAACAAAGTTCTGTGCATTTGCATGACGCACAGAACTTGTGCGATGTATTAACTCATTGTTTCCTATGGCTTCATTTATATGAGAAAATTTTTGTCTCGCAGTGATGTATCAAGATGGAAAAAATGAGTATTTTACATTTCTTAGCAAGATTGCTGAAAACTTGCCCATTATTTGCTATGGGCTAGTTAAAAATTTTATTGCACTTGCATGAAACTTGCATATAAGACCAAGTTTAATGTGAGTGCAATGATTTTTTTATTTTTTTCCTTTTGAAGCAAAATGTGCTTTTCAAAATGTGTGTGAAAATCACATGTACTGTGGTGCAATGCAGTGACATTTTCTCAAAATAGCATCGCACTCGCATTGAAATTGTGGGTTTTATAGTGGGATATTAGTCTGAGAAACTCAGACTAATTTCGCACTCACCCATATAAATACAGACGTATAGCAAAATCCCTCCACTGAAGTCATATGAAGCACATTGCGGCAGATTTGCTATTAGTACTGCACTGTAGGGGAAGGGACTTGTTATTTGTATAGTGCTAACTTACTCTGCAATGCTTTCAGGTAATTTATTTATTAACCACCCCGAGCTAGCTGGGAACTCATTTTACTGACCTCAGAAGGATGGAAGGCTGAGTCAACTTTGTATTGATTACCTAAATAAAGCAGGGATTGAACTCGCAACCCTCAGGTCGTGAGCGAGAGTTTAGGACTGCATTCTTCTGTCTCACCACTCTGAGCCACACGAGGCAAAAAATCTTGTTTTTGTATAGCGCCAACGTCTTCTGCAGTGCTTTCAGGTGATTTATTACTCCCCACTAAACTGGGTACTAATTTTACAGACCTCAGAAGGTTCTATACTTTTGGCATAAGTTGTGCCTTCTATTTGCAGCAAATTAATGTAAACAAGTATAGTGATTATTTGTGCCATTAAGAGATGTTGCGCATCACTAGACATTAGAGATGAGCGAGCACCAAAATGCTCGGGTGCTCGTTACTCGAGACGAATTTTTCGCGATGCTCGAGGGTTCGTTTCGAGTAACGAACCCCATTGAAGTCAATGGGCGACTCGAGCATTTTTGTATATCGCCGATGCTCGCTAAGGTTTCCATTTGTGAAAATCTGGGCAATTCAAGAAAGTGATGGGAACGACACAGCAACGGATAGGGCAGGCGAGGGGCTACATGTTGGGCTGCATCTCAAGTTCCCAGGTCCCACTATTAAGCCACAATAGCGGCAAGAGTGGGCCCCCCCCTCCCAACAATTTTTACTTCTGAAAAGCCCTCATTAGCAATGCATACCTTAGCTAAGCACCACACTACCTCCAACAAAGCACAATCACTGCCTGCATGACACTCCGCTGCCACTTCTCCTGGGTTACATGCTGCCAATTCCCCCCCCCCCCACGACCCAGTGTCCACAGCGCACACCAAACTGTCCCTGCCCAGCCTTCAGCTGCCCTCATTCCACGCCACCCTCATGTCTATTTATAAGTGCGTCTGCCACAGGAAAAGCAGGCACACACTGCAGAGGGTTGGCACGGCTAGGCAGCGACCCTCTTTAAAAGGGGCGGGGCGATAGCCCACAATGCTGTACAGAAGCAATGAGAAATCCAATCCTGTGCCACCTCCATCTGGAGCTGCACACGTGGGCATAGCAATGGGGAACCTATGTGCCACACACTATTCATTCTGTCAAGGTGTCTGCACGCCCCAGTCAGACCGCGGTTTTTTATAAACAGTCACAGGCAGGTACAACTCCGCAATGGGAATTCCGTGTGCACACACAGCATGGGTGGCTCCCTGGAACCCACCGGCGGTACATAAAAATATCCCATTGCAGTGCCCATCACAGCTGAGGTAGTAATGTCATGTTTAATGCAGGTGGGCTTCGGCCCACACTGCATGCCCCAGTCAGACTGGGGTTCTTTAGAAGTGGAAACAGATGCATTTACAACTCCCTGTGGACCCACAGCATGGGTGGGTGCCAGGAAGCCACAGGCGGTACATAAATATATCCCATTGCATTGCCCAACACAGCAGAGGTAGTAATGTGATGTTTAATGCAGGTGGGCTTCGGCCCACACTGCATGCCCCAGTCAGACTGGGGTTCTTTAGAAGTGGAAACAGATGCATTTACAACTCCCTGTGGACCCACAGCATGGGTGGGTGCCGGGAAGCCACCGGCGGTACATAAATATATCCCATTGCATTGCCCAACACAGCTGAGGTAGTAATGTCATGTTTAATGCAGGTGGGCTTCGGCCCACACTGCATGCCCCAGTCAGACTGGGGTTCTTTAGAAGTGGAAACAGATGCATTTACAACTCCCTGTGGACCCACAGCATGGGTGGCTCCCTGGAACCCACCGGAGGTACATAAATATATCCCATTGCATTGCCCATCACAGCTGAGGTAATGTCATGTTAAATGCAGGTGGGCTTCGGCCCACACTGCATGCCCCAGTCAGACGGGGTTCTTTAGAAGTGGAAACTGATGCATTTACAACTCCCTGTGGACCCACAGCATGGGTGGGTGCCAGGAAGCCACCGGCGGTACATAAATATATCCCATTGCATTGCCCAACACAGCTGAGGTAGTAATGTCATGTTTAATGCAGGTGGGCTTCGGCCCACACTGCATGCCCCAGTCAGACTGGGGTTCTTTAGAAGTGGAAACAGATGCATTTACAACTCCCTGTGGACCCACAGCATGGGTGGCTCCCTGGAACCCACCGGCGGTACATAAAAATATCCCATTGCATTGCCCAACACAGCGGATGTAACGTCAGCTGTAATGCAGGTGGGCTAAAAATTCATTTGATTACACTGTAGGCGAGGGCCCACAAAAATTGCTGTATCAACAGTAGTAATGTACATCAGAAAAATTGGCCATGGCCAACCAAGAGGGCAGGTGAAACCCATTAATCGCTTTGGTTAATGTGGCTTAATTGGTAACTAGGCCAGGAGGCAGCCCAGTTAAAATAAAAATTGGTGGAGGTGAAAGTTTCAACGCTTTAATGAGCATTGAAACGTATAAAAATTGTTTAGAAAAATTATATGACTGAGCCTTGTGGGCCTAAGAAAAATTGCCCGTTCGGCGTGATTATGTGAGGTTTCAAGAGGAGGAGCAGGAGGAGGAGGAATATTATACACAGATTGATGAAGCGAAAAGGTCCCCGTTTTTGATGGGGATACAGAACGATGCTTCCATCCGCTGGTGCAGCCTACCTATTGCTTAGGTATCGCTGCTGTCCGCTGGTGGAGAAGAGAAGTCTGGGGAAATCCAGGCTTTGTTCATCTTGATGAGTGTTAGCCTGTCGGCACTGTCGGTTGACAGGCGGGTACGCTTATTTGTGATGATTCCCCCAGCCACACTAAACACCCTCTCTGACAAGACGCTAGCCGCAGGACAAGCAAGCACCTCCAGGGCATACAGCGCGAGTTCAGGCCACGTGTCCAGCTTCGACACCCAGTAGTTGTAGGGGGCAGAGGAGTCACGGAGGACGGTGGTGCGATCGGCTACGTACTCCCTCACCATCCTTTTACAGTGCTCCCGCTGACTCAGCCGTGACTGGGGAGCGGTGACACAGTCTTGCTGGGGAGCCAGAAAGCTGTCAAGGGCCTTAAAGAGTGTTGGCCTGCCTGTGCTGTACATGCTGCCTGATCTCCGCGCCTCCCCTGCTACCTGGCCCTCGGAACTGCGCCTTCGGCCACTAGCGCTGTCGGATGGGAATTTTACCATCAGTTTGTCCGCCAGGGTCCTGTGGTATAGCAACACTCTCGAACCCCTTTCCTCTTCGGGTATGAGAGTGGAAAGGTTCTCCTTATACCGTGGGTCGAGCAGTACACCCAGTAATCCGTAGTGGCCAGAATGCGTGTAACGCGAGGGTCACGAGAAAGGCATCCTAACATGAAGTCAGCCATGTGTGCCAGGGTACCTGTACGCAACACATGGCTGTCCTCACTAGGAAGATCACTTTCAGGATCCTCCTCCTCCTCCTCCTCCTCCTCCTCCTCAGGCCATACACGCTGAAAGGATGACAGGCCAGCAGCATGTGTACCCTCACCAGTGGGCCAAGCTGTGTCTTCCCCCTCCTCCTCATCTTCCTCCTCCTCCTCACCGCGCTGAGATATAGACAGGAGGGTGCTCTGACTATCCAGCGACATACTGTCTTCCCCCGGCTCTGTTTCCGAGTGCAAAGCGTCTGCCTTTATGCTTTGCAGGGAACTTCTCAAGAGGCATAAAAGAGGAATGGTGACGCTAATGATTGCAGCATCGCCGCTCACCACCTGGGTAGACTCCTCAAAGTTTCGAAGGACCTGGCAGATGTCTGCCAACCAGGCCCACTCTTCTGAAAATAATTGAGGAGGCTGACTCCCACTGCGCCGCCCATGTTGGAGTTGGTATTCCACAATAGCTCTACGCTGCTCATAGAGCCTGGCCAACATGTGGAGCGTAGAGTTCCACCATGTGGGCACGTCGCACAGCAGTCGGTGCACTGGCAGATTAAACCGATGTTGCAGGGTGCGCAGGGTGCGTGTGGGACTTGCGGAAATGTGCGCAGAGCCGGCGCACCTTTCCGAGCAGGTCTGACAAGCGTGGGTAGCTTTTCAGAAAGCGCTGAACCACCAAATTAAAGACGTGGGCCAGGCATGGCACGTGCGTGAGGCTGCCGAGCTGCAGAGTCGCCACCAGGTTACGGCCGTTGTCACACACGACCATGCCCGGTTGGAGGCTCAGCGGCGCAAGTCAGCGGTCGGTCTGCTCTGTCTGACCCTGCAGCAGTTCGTGGGCCGTGTGCCTCTTCTCTCCTAAGCTGAGTAGTTTCAGCACGGCCTGCTGACGCTTGCCCACCGCTGTGCTGCCACGCCGCGCGACACCGACTGCTGGCAACGTGCTGCTGCTGACACATCTTGATTGCGAGACAGAGGTTGCGTTGGAGGAGGAGGAGGAGGAGGGTGGTTTAGTGGAGGAAGCATACACCGCCGCAGATACCACCACCGACCTGTGGCCCGCAATTCTGGGGGTGGGTAGGACGTGAGCAGTCCCAGGCTCTGACTCTGTCCCAGCCTCCACTAAATTCACCCAATGTGCCGTCCATTGTTAAGTGGACCTTGGCAGTAACCGCGTTGGTGAGGGCGCGTACAATGTTGCGGGAGACGTGGTCGTGCAGGGCTGGGACGGCACATCGGGAAAAGTAGTGGCGACTGGGAACTGAGTAGCGCGGGGCCGCCGCCGCCATTATACTTTTAAAGGACTCCGTTTCCACAACCCTATACGGCAGCATCTCCAGGCTGATAAATTTGGCTATGTGCACGTTTAACGCTTGAGCGTGCGGGTGCGTGGTGGCGTACTTGCGCTTGCGCTCAAACACTTGCGCTAGCGACGGCTGGACGCTGCGCTGACAGACATTGCTGGATGGGGCCGAGGACAGCGGAGGTGAGGGTGTGGGTGCAGGCCAGGAGACGGTAGTGCCTGTGTCCTCAGAGTGGGGTTGGATCTCAGTGGCAGGTTGGGGCACAGGGGGAGAGGCAGCGGTGCAAACCGGAGGCGGTGAACGGCCTTCGTCCCACCTTGTGGGGTGCTTGGCCATCATATGTCTGCGCATGCTGGTGGTGGTGAGGCTGCTGGTGGTGGCTCCCCGGCTGATCTTGGCGCGACAAAGGTTGCACACCACTGTTCGTCGGTCGTCTGCACTCTCAGTGAAAAACTGCCAGACCTTTGAGCACCTTGGCCTCTGCAGGGTGGCATGGCGCAAGGGGGCGCTTTGGGAAACAGTTGGTGGATTATTCGGTCTGGCCCTGCCTCTACCCCTGGACACCGCACTGCCTCTTGCAACCTGCCCTGCTGCTGCCCTTGCCTCCCCCTCTGAAGACCTGTCCTCAGTAGGCGTAGCAAACCAGGTGGGGTCAGTCACCTCATTGTCCTGCTGCTCTTCCTCAGAATCCTCGGTGCGCTCCTCCCTCGGACTTAATGCCCTTACTACTACCTCACTGATAGACAACTGTGTCTCATCGTCATCGGCCTCCTCACCCACTGAAAGGTCTTGAGACAGTTGCCGGAAGTCCCCAGCCTCATCCCCCGGACCCCGGGAACTTTCCAATGGTTGGGCATCAGTCACGATAAACTCCTCTGGTGGGAGAGGAACCACTGCTGCCCAATCTGAGCAGGGTCCCGAGAACAGTTCCTGGGAGTCTGCCTGCTCCTCAGAATGTCTCATTTTCATGGAGTGAGGAGGCTGGGAGGAAGGAGGAGCAGCAGCCAGAGGATTCTGAGTTGCAGCAGTGGACGGCGCAGAACTCTGGGTGGACGATAGGTTGCTGGAAGCACTTTCTGCCATCCACGACAGGACCTGCTCACACTGCTCATTTTCTAATAAAGGTCTACCGCGTGGACCCATTAAATGTGCTATGAATGTGGGGACGCCAGAAACTTGCCTCTCTCCTAATCCCGCAGCAGTCGGCTGCGATACACCTGGATCAGGAGCTCGGCCTGTGCCCACACCCGGACTAGGGCCTCTGCGTCCTCGGCCATGCCCACGTCCTCTAGGCCTACCCCTACCCCTCAGCATGCTGTATTACCAGGAATGCAGAAACACAACACTGTAATTAAATGTGCCGCTTATTGGCCTGTGGTTGGAGGCTGAGTTCGCTTACGGAACGCCAGGAAATAATTTGGCGCAAGCCTGCTGTAACACTTAGCTGGCTGCGTATTTATTTGGGGAAATACTACCCCCAGCAGACACGGACCCAGAACACTGAGCAGAGTGACAGGCAGGCCAAATAGATTTTTTCCAAATATTTTTTTCTAAAGGACCACTGTGTATATTCAATCTATAATATGTCTTCTGGCCCTGACTACACAATTCTGTCCCTGATGTGTGCGTCACGGAACTGCAGTGTTGCACTGTTATTAACTGCAACAGACCGGTGATTTCAGAGCCAGGAAATAATTTGGCGCAAGCCTGCTGTAACACTTAGCTGGCTGCGTATTTATTTGGAGAACTACTACCCCCAGCAGACACAGACCCAGAACACTGAGCAGAGTGACAGGCAGGCCAAATAGATTTTTTCCAAATATTTTTTTCTAAAGGATTACTGCGTATATTCAATCTATAATATGTCTTCTGGCCCTGCCTACACAATTCTGTCCTTGATGTGTGTGTCACGGAACTGCAGTGTTGCACTGTTATTAACTGCAACAGACCGGTGATTTCAGAGCCAGGAAATAATTTGGCGCAAGCCTGCTGTAACACTTAGCTGGCTGCGTATTTATTTGGAGAACTACTACTCCCAGCAGACACAGACCCAGAACACTGAGCAGAGTGACAGGCAGGCCAAATAGATTTTTTTCAAATATTTTTTTCTAAAGGACCACTGCGTATATTCAATCTATAATATATGTCTTCTGGCCCTGCCTACACAATTCTATCCCTGGAGTATTACTGCAGGGCGCAATGCTCTGCACAGCCGATATATCAAAAAAAAAAAAGGGCAACACTGCTAAAAGCAGCCTCCACACTACTGCACACGGTTAGATGTGGCCCTAAGAAGGACCGTTGGGGTTCTTGAAGCCTACAATAACTCCTAACGCTCTCCCTGCCTCCACACTTCTGTCCCTGGACTATTACTGCAGGGCGCAATGCTCTGCACGGCCGATATACCAAAAAAAAAAAAAAAGGTGCAACACTGCTAAAAGCAGCCTCCACACTACTGCACACGGTTAGATGTGGCCCTAAGAAGGACCGTTGGGGTTCTTGAAGCCTACACTAACTCCTAACACTCTCCCTACAGCAGCTCCAACACGATACCACTGTCCCTCAGCTATCTCACAACGCATCTGAGGCGAGCCGCGGGAGGGGCCGATTTTTATACTCCGGTGACACCTGATCTCGCCAGTCACTCACTGCAGGGGGGTGGTATAGGGCTTGAACGTCGCAGGGGGAAGTTGTAATGCCTTCCCTGTCTTTCAATTGGCCAGAAAAGCGCGCTAACGTCTTAGAGAGGAAAGTGAAAGTAACCCGAACATCGCGTGGTACTCGTTACGAGTAACGAGCATCTCGAACACGCTAATACTCGAACGAGTATCAAGCTCGGACGAGTACGTTCGCTCATCTCTACTAGACATTTAATAACAGGTGTGTAGAAAAATGTGTTAGGTTTGAGGGAAGTGAAAAATTCAGACAGATTAATCAATTGATTTATATTTAAATACTCTCAAAATCTTGGAGCAATCTCCACCTAGTAAGTGAACAGCATAAAAAGTGTAGAAACAGTTCTGGACATATTGAAAGATGCAACAAATTTTGTAACATTATATGACAAAAGGATAAATTTGCCCCATATAGCAATGGAAATGTGAAAAAATAACATGCCAGAAAAGTGTCAAAAATTCCTGTGACTATAACATTTCCTAATGGGGCACATTCATTCCCTGTACTGCACCAGAATTCTGCAAAAGTTCTGCCTTTACACACATTTATAATTGACTGGATTGCCCTATAAAGAAAACATGCTCTTTATGTCTCTTTGGAGGACTCAGTGAGACTTTACATTACTGAGACAGTCAACTAATTTCAATAAACACCATGCAACCTGACTTTTCCTGTGGTGGTGCTGCAGGGAATTTAACGCTTGCTTCCCTACAGATTGCAGATGATCACTGGGGGACACAAAAAGGAGACACTGTGAACAGCCTATTCTTGGGTGACACGTCTACCAAAAAGAAGAAAACAATTTAGAGGGGTTGTACAACGAATAGAAGTTCTAACATAGCCACAGGATAGCAGATAACTTGCTGACAGCTGAGACGCCAGCTGTTCTCAAGATTGCAGATCCTGTGTCCTACATCCTATTTTTTAAGGGGTTACTTGACTCTGCCTGCACTCCAGCATTCAGCCAGCCCTCTATTCATTCTAACATCAGTCCATGAATTAATGTGACCTGCCAAGGTGATAGGCAGAGAAAAAACACAGGACCCCAGTTCTCAAGATGAGTCGGGATCCCAACAGAAAGAGTCCCACTGTTCAGCAAGTTATCCCTTATCTTGTGCTTAGGGGATAACTGGTAATTCTGGAAAACCTATTTAATAAGAAAATTAGCCAAATTAGCCAAATCAGAAAAAAAAAAAAACAAAGTTAGGGTGCGGGCAGACGAGCGCATAAACGGCGCATTTTTGCGACCAAACGTATATACGTGACCATCTGAGGCAATGGTTTCGAATGTATTCGTTCACATGGGCGATTTTACGGCGCGTAAAAACGGCAATTCGAAAAAAAACGGAACATATGCGACCGAAATACGCGCCAACGCATATTCGATGGCTGAAAAGACCGTTTGCAAAGTAGGAATAAACGAAAATACGCTTTCTAGCTCTGGTCGTGATCGGTGAAAAACGATCGCTCGGGCGATTATACGTTGCGCTCGTGCGAACGTAAATACGCCTACGCTCGTCTGCCCGCACCCTTAATGTCATATAAGTAAGCTTTTGTCCATACTAGCATTATGGATCTCCTAACAATCATTTCTTCATTAATTTTCTAATGGCTGAAAATGAACCCAAATCATTTTAATGAGTTACATTTGGGTATTTTTGATGCTAGCAATAGCTCTGTAGACAGCGCTATTCATAAGTATAAAGTAAAAGAAAGTCTGACAGAAGTTGGTATTTCTTTTTAAAAAAAATGGAAATTGTAATATATTTCTTGCATTTAAAAACTTTAGGTATGGTTACTGGAAGAACCGTGATTGATTGCAGTATCAGTCCCATTGCTTATCATCTTTTTGCAATATGTGACTTCGTAGAGAAGATTACCATTCTAAAAGTAAATGATGGCTGCCTGAAGGAACTTGAAAAATGGAAGAATAAAGACCCAGATGCTCTTGATTGGTCTTTTGCCACAGAAATCTTGGAGTCAAAAAGAAACAGGTTTAGTATTGTCCCACACACCTTCACCCTACATAACATGAGTTTAGGGGTAACTGTGCAGCCACACAAGCTTAATTTTCCACAGCAGAATTTCCTTTATAGATTTTCTCACCAATCAATTTGGATTTTGCTCTGGATGCAATGAAAATCCCTAAGATGCATTGGCATGCTACAGATTTGAAATCTACAATGCAAGTTTTGATTCATCCACTTTTTCTGCTGCTATAAATTTTCTGCACACAATTCCATAATGGAAAATCCACAGCTAAAACCCATATTTTAGGGGTCATCTTAGTGATACAATCCTAATAGTTTTGATGCACAAATATAATAGATGATACAATTTCTAGACCTTCTTCGAGGGCAACATTTTTAAAAATCTTGTAAAAAACTGTCATGAATTCAAAGCATTTTTCATAGACATTGTTTGAGTGGTTTTTGTCCTAATGAGGGGAGGGGTGCAGCGACTCCTGCTAAATATGTGATCACGACAGTATGAGTGATTTTTTTTCTAAAGTAGTTAGCAAGGTGCTGCCAGTCCAAGTGCCGTCACCGTGGTTAATGGGGTATGGAAGTTCTTAATAATAAAAGAAGAAAATAAGGGACTATAGATGCAACCTTTCTAATGTAAAGTACATTTAGACAAAAGGAATGTAACTAGAGATGAGCGAACGTACTCGTCCGAGCTTGATACTCGTTCGAGTATTAGCGTGTTCGAGATGCTCGTTACTCGAGACGAGTACCACGCGATGTTCGAGTTACTTTCACTTTCATCTCTGAGACGTTAGCGCGCTTTTCTGGCCAATAGAAAGACAGGGAAACCATTACCCCCTGCGACGTTCAAGCCCTATACCACCCCCCTGCAGTGAGTGGCTGGCGAGATCAGGTGTCACCCGAGTATATAAACCGGCCCCTCCCGCAGCTCACCACAGATGCATTCTGACAGAGATCAGGGACAGTGCTGCTGGTGCCGGAGCTGCTATAGGGAGAGCATTAGGAGTTATTTTAGGCTTCAAGAACCCCAACGGTCCTTCTTAGGGCCACATCTAACCGTGTGCAGTAGTGTGGAGGCTGCTTTTTGCAGTGTTGCACTTTTTTTTTTTTTTTGTATATCGGCCGTGCAGAGCATTGCGTTCTGCAGTAATTTTACATTGTCCAGGGCCAGTAGTGGTGAGGCAGGGACAGAAGACATATTTAGTGTATATAGGCAGTGGGCCTTTCCAAAAACATTTGGGAAAAAAAATCTATTTGGGCTGCCTGTGACCGTCCTCAGTGTACTGGGTCTCTGCTGGGGGTAGTTGTCCTAATTCATACGCAGCCAGCTAAGTGTTACAGCAGGCTTGCGCAAAATTCTTTCCTGCCTCTGTGTTGCCTCTTACATCACCGCTGTATTCCTGTCCACAAGTGTACTGGGTCTCTGCTGGGGGTAGTTGTCCTAATTCATACGCAGCCAGCTAAGTGTTACAGCAGGCTTGCGCAAAATTCTTTCCTGCCTCTGTGTTGCCTCTTACATCACCGCTGTATTCCTATCCACAAGTGTACTGGGTCTCTGCTGGGGGTAGTTGTCCTAATTCATACGCAGCCAGCTAAGTGTTACAGCAGGCTTGCGCAAAATTCTTTCCTGCCTCTGTGTTGCCTCTTACATCACCGCTGTATTCCTGTCCACAAGTGTACTGGGTCTCTGCTGGGGGTAGTTGTCCTAATTCATACGCAGCCAGCTAAGTGTTACAGCAGGCTTGCGCAAAATTCTTTCCTGCCTCTGTGTTGCCTCTTACATCACCGCTGTATTCCTGTCCACAAGTGTACCGGGTCTCTGCTGGGGGTAGTTGTCCTAATTCATACGCAGCCAGCTAAGTGTTACAGCAGGCTTGCGCAAAATTCTTTCCGGTTTCTGTGTTGCCTCTTACATCACCGCTGTATTCCTGTCCACAAGTGTACTGGGTCTCTGCTGGGGGTAGTTGTCCTAATTCATACGCAGCCAGCTAAGTGTTACAGCAGGCTTGCGCAAAATTCTTTCCTGCCTCTGTGTTGCCTCTTACATCACCGCTGTATTCCTGTCCACAAGTGTACTGGGTCTCTGCTGGGGGTAGTTGTCCTAATTCATACGCAGCCAGCTAAGTGTTACAGCAGGCTTGCGCAAAATTCTTTCCTGCCTCTGTGTTGCCTCTTACATCACCGCTGTATTCCTGTCCACAAGTGTACTGGGTCTCTGCTGGGGGTAGTTGTCCTAATTCATACGCAGCCAGCTAAGTGTTACAGCAGGCTTGTGAAAATTCTTTCCTGCCTCTGTGTTGCCTCTTACATCACCGCTGTATTCCTGTCCACAGTGAAACAGTCTGCAGTAATTTTACATTGTCCAGGGCCAGAAGTGGTGAGGCAGGGACAAAAGACATATTTAGTGTATATAGGCAGTGGGCCTTTCCAAAAACATTTGGGAAAAAAAATCTATTTGGGCTGCCTGTGAACGTCCTCAGTGTACTGGGTTTCTGCTGGGGGTAGTTGTCCTAATTCATACGCAGCCAGCTAAGTGTTACAGCAGGCTTGCGCAAAATTCTTTTCTGCCTCTGTGTTGCCTCTTACATCACCGCTGTATTCCTGTCCACAAGTGTACTGGGTCTCTGCTGGGGGTAGTTGTCCTAATTCATACGCAGCCAGCTAAGTGTTACAGACTTCTCTTCTCCACCAGCTGACAGCAGCGATACCTAAGCAATATGTAGGCTGCACCCGCGGATGGAAGCATTGTTCTCTATCACCATCCAAAACGGGGACCTTTTAGCTTCATCAATCTGTGTATAATATTCATCCTCCTCCTCCTGCTCCTCCTCCTAAAACCTCACGTAATCACGCCGAACGTGCAATTTTTCTTAGGCCCACAAGGCTCAGTCATATAATTTTTCTAAACAATTTTTATACGTTTCAATGCTCATTAAAGCGTTGAAACTTTCACCTGAACCAATTTTTATTTTAACTGGGCTGCCTCCAGGCCTAGTTACCAATTAAGCCACATTAACCAAAGCCATTAATGGGTTTCACCTGCCCTCTCGGTCGGGCATGGGCAATTTTTCTCAGGTACATTAGAACTGTTGGCACACCAATTTTTGTGGGCCCTCGCCTACAGTGTAATCCAATAAATTTTTGGCCCACCTGCATTACAGCTGACATAACATCAGCTGTGATGGGCAATGCAATGGGATATATTTATGTACCAGTGGTTTCCAGGGAGCAGGAGGAGGCGCGGGTGCAGCCTACGTATTGTTTAGGTATCGCTGCTGTCCGGTGGTGGAGAAGAGAAGTCTGAGGAAATCCAGGCTTTTTTCATCTTGATGAGTGTAAGCCTGTCGGCACTGTCGGTTGACAGGCGGGTACGCTTATCCGTGATGATTCCCCCAGCCACACTAAACACACTCTCGGACAAGACGCTAGCCGCAGGACAAGCAAGCACCTCCAGGGCATACAGCGCGAGTTCAGGCCACGTGTCCAGCTTCGACACCCAGTAGTTGTAGGGGGCAGAGGCGTCACCGAGGACGGTGCTGCAATCTGCTACGTACTCCCTCACCATCCTTTTACAGTGCTCCCGCCAACTCAGCCTTGACTGGGGACCGGTGACACAGTCTTGCTGGGGAGCCATAAAGCTGTCAAAGGCCTTAGAGAGTGTTCCCCTGCCTGCGCTGTACATGCTGCCTGATCTCTGAGCCTCCCCTGCTACCTGGGCCGCGGAAATGAGCCTTCTGCCACTAGCGCTGTCGGATGGGAAGTTTACCATCAGTTTGTCCACCAGCGCCCTGTGGTATAGCATCATTCTCGAACCCCTTTCCTCTTCGGGAATGAGAGTGCAAAGGCTCTCCTTATACCGTGGATCGAGCAGTGTGTACACCCAGTAATCCGTAGTGGCCAGAATGCGTGTAACGCAAGGGTCACGAGAAAGGCATCCTAACATGAAGTCAGCCATGTGTGCCAGGGTACCTGTACGCAACACATGGCTGTCCTCACTCGGAAGATCACTTTCAGGATCCTCATCCTCCTCCTCCTCCTCTGGCCATACACGCTGAAAGGATGACAGGCAAGCTGCATCTGTACCCTCAGCAGTGGGCCAAGCTGTCTCTTCCCCCTCCTCCTCATGCTCCTCCCCCCCTCCTCCTCCTCCTCCTCCTCCTCCTCTGGCCATACACGCTGAAAGGATGACAGGCAAGCAGCATCTGTCCCCTCAGCAGTGGGCCAAGCTGTCTCTTCCCCCTACTCCTCATGCTCCTCCCCCTCCTCCTCAACGCGCTGAGATATAGACATGAGGTTGCTCTGACTATCCAGCGACATACTGTCTTCCCCCGCCACCGTTTCTGATTCCAAAGCGTCTGCCTTTATGCTTTGCAGGGAACTTCTCAAGAGGCATAGCAGAGGAATGGTGACGCTAATGATTGCAGCATCCCCGCTCACCATCTGGGTAGACTCCTCAAATTTTCCAAGGACCTGGCAGATGGCTGCCAACCAGGCCCACTCTTCTGTAAATAATTGAGGAGGCTGACTCCCACTGCGGCGCGCAAGTTGGAGTTAGTATTCCACTATAGTTCTACGCTGCTCATAGAGTCTGGCCAACATGTGGAGCGTAGAGTTCCACTGTGTGGGCACGTCGCACAGCAGTCGGTGCACTGGCAGATTAAACCAATATTGCAGGGTGCGCAGGGTGGCAGCGTGCGTGTGGGATTTGCGGAAATGTGCGCAGAGCTGGCGCACCTTTCCGAGCAGGTATGACAAGTGGGGGTAGCTTTTCAGAAAGCGCTGAACCCCGATTGGAGGCTCAGCGGCGCAAGCCAGCGGTCCGTCTGCTCTGTCAGACCCTGCAGCAGTTCGTGGGCCGTGTGGCTCTTCTCTCCTAAGCTGAGTAGTTTCAGCACGGCCTGCTGACGCTTGCCCACCGCTGTGCTGCCACGCCGCGTGACACCGACTGCTGGCGACGTGCTGCTGCTGCTGACACATCTTGATTGCGAGACAGAGGTTGCGTAGGAGGAGGAGGAGGGTTTAGTGGAGGAAGCATACACCCCCGCACATACCACCACCGAGCTGGAGCACGCAATTCTGGGGGTGGGTAGGACGTGAGCGGTCCCAGGCTCTGACTCTGTCCCAGCCTCCACTAAATTCACCCAATGTGCCGTCAGGGAGATATAGTGGCCCTGCCCGCCTGTGCTTGTCCACGTGTCTGTTGTTAAGTGGACCTTGGCAGTAACCGCGTTGGTGAGGGCGCGTACAATGTTGCGGGAGACGTGGTCGTGCAGGCCTGGGACGGCACATCGGGAAAAGTAGTGGCGACTGGGAACCGAGTAGCGCGGGGCCGCCACCGCCATCATGCTTTTGAAAGCCTCCGTTTCCACAAGCCTATACGGCAGTATCTCTAGGCTGATCAATTTTGCAATGTGCATGTTTAACGCTTGAGCGTGCGGGTGCGTGGCGTCGTACTTGCGCTTGCGCTCAAACTGTGGCGCTAGCGATGTCTGGACGCTACGCTGAGAGACATTGCTGGATGGGGCCGAGGACAGCGGAGGTGAGGGTGTGGGTGCAGGCCAGGAGACGGTACTGCCTGTGTCCTCAGAGGGGGGTTGGATCTCAGTGGCAGGTTGGGGCACAGGGGGAGAGGCAGTGGTGCAAACCGGAGGCGGTGAACGGGCATCGTCCCACCTTGTGGGGTGCTTGGCCATCATATGCCTGCGCATGCTGGTGGTGGTGCCTCCCCAGCTGATCTTGGCGCGACAAAGGTTGCACACCACTGTTCGTCGGTCGTCAGGCGTCTCTGTGAAAAACTGCCACACCGTAGAGCACCTTGACCTCTGCAGGGTGGCATGGCGCGAGGGGGCGCTTTGGGAACCAGTTGGTGGATTATTTGGTCTGGCCCTGCCTCTACCCCTGGCCACCGCACTGGCTCGGCCTGTGCCCACACCCTGACTTGGGCCTCCGCGTCCTCGCCCGCATCCACGTCCTATAGGCCTACCCCTACCCCTCAGCATGGTGTATTAGCAGTAGTGCAGAAACAGAATGCTGTAATTAAATGTGCCGCTTATTGGCCTGTGGTTGGAGGCTGACTTCGTTTACGGAACCCCAGGAAATAATTTGGCGCACGCCTGCTGTAACACTTAGCTGGCTGCGTATTTATTTGGAGAACTACTACCCCCAGCAGACACGGACCCAGAACACTGAGCACAGTGACAGGCAGGCCAAATAGATTTTTTTTCAAGATTTTTTTCAAAAGGACCACTGCGTATATTCAATCTATAATATATGTCTTCTGTCACCTGCCTACACAATTCTGTCCCTGAACTGTGTCACGGAACTGCAGTGTTGCACTGTTATTAACTGCAACAGACCGGTAATTTCAGAGCCAGGAAATAATTCGGCGCAAGCCTGCTGTAACACTTAGCTGGCTGCGTATTTATTTGGAGAACTACTACCCCCAGCAGACACAGACCCAGAACACTGAGCAGAGTGACAGGCAGGCCAAATAGATTTTTTTCAAATATTTTTTTCAAAAGGACCACTGCGTATATTCAATCTATATATGTCTTCTGTCCTTGCCTACACAATTCTGTCCCTGGACTGTGTGACGGAACCGCAGTGTTGCACTGTTATTAACTGCAACAGACCGGTGATTTCAGAGCCAGGAAATAATTTGGCGCAAGCCTGCTGTAACACTTAGCTGGCTGCGTATTTATTTGGAGAACTACTACCCCCAGCACACACGGACCCAGAACACTGAGCACAGTGACAGGCAGGCCAAATAGATTTTTTTTCAAGATTTTTTTCCAAAGGACCACTGCGTATATTCAATCTATAATAAATGTCTTCTGTCCCTGATGTGTGTGTGACGGAACTGCAGTGTTGCACTGTTATTAACTGCAACAGACCGGTGATTTCAGAGCCAGGAAATAATTTGGCACAAGCCTGCTGTAACACTTAGCTGGCTGCGTATTTATTTGGATAACTACTAGCCCCAGCACACACGGACCCAGAACACTGAGCAGAGTGACAGGCAGACCAAATAGATTTTTTTCAAATATTTTTTTCAAAAGGACCACTGCGTATATTCAATCTATATATGTCTTCTGGCCCTGCCTACACAATTCTGTCCCTGATGTGTGTGTCACGGAACTGCAGTGTTGCACTGTTATTAACTGCAACAGACCGGTGATTTCAGAGCCAGGAAATAATTGGGCGCAAGCCTGCTGTAACACTTAACTGGCTGCGTATTTATTTGTAGAACTACTACCCCCAGCAGACACAGACCCAGAACACTGAGCACAGTGACAGGCAGGCCAAATAGATTTTTTTCAAATATTTTTTTCTAAAGGACCACTGCGTATATTCAAGCTATAATATATGTCTTCTGGCCCTGCCTACACAATTCTATCCCTGGAGTATTACTGCAGGGCGCAATGCTCTGCACGGCCGATATACCAAAAAAAAAAAGTGCAGCACTGCTAAAAGCAGCCTCCACACTACTGCACACGGTTAGATGTGGCCCTAAGAAGGACCGTTGGGGTTCTTGAAGCCTACAATCACTCCTAACACTCTCCCTGCCTAACCACCACTTCTGTCCCTGTAGTATTACTGCAGGGCGCAATGCTCTGCACGGCCGATATACCAAAAAAAAAAAAAAGTGCAACACTGCAAAAAGCAGCCTCCACAGTACTGCACACAGTTAGATGTGGCCCTAAGAAGGACCGTTGGGGTTCTTGAAGCCTACACTAACTCCTAACACTCTCCCTACAGCAGCTCCAACACGATACCACTGTCCCTCAGCTATCTCACAACGCATCTGAGGCGAGCCGCGGGAGGGGCCGATTTTTATACTCAGGTGACACCTGATCTCCCCAGCCACTCAATGCAGGGGTGTGGTTTAGGGCTTGAACGTCGCAGGGGGAAGTTGTAATGCCTTCCCTGTCTTTCAATTGGCCAGAAAAGCGCGCTAACGTCTCAGAGAGGAAACTGAAAGTAACCCGAACATCGCGTGGTACTCGTTACGAGTAACGAGCATCTCGAACACGCTAATACTCGAACGAGTATCAAGCTCAGACGAGTACGTTCGCTCATCTCTAGTACTTTCTAATATTAAAATCGCATCACACAAAAATCTCAGCAAATCAAACTTGTTGCAAGCATGTTTGTAAAAAGGAATTTAAAAAAGAGTGCATCAGAGCTTAGAACAGTTCTTTTTTTTTTTTTTGCAGATTTTCAAGTTAAAACCATTTTTTCTATAACACAGCAGGATTTAGCAGAAAAACAAATTGTATTACCTGGATTCTGCAGTTTTTTGGAAATTCCCCAAAATGTGGACGTTAACTGTTGTGGCAGGGCTAAGAAGGGAAGGAGTGCAATTTGGCTTTTTGAATGCAGATTTTGCAGGAATAATTTTCAGACCCCTTGTAGTGTTTGCAGCACCCCTGAGATACCAGTACATTTAAAACCCCCAAGAACTGACCCCACTTTGGAAACTAGACCCCTCAGGGGATTTATCAAGGGGTGTAGTGAGCGTTTTGAACCCACATGTGTTTGAGGAATTTTTTTTTGAATTTGAGTTGAAAACAAAAAATTCCAATTTTTCCAGTACTGCTTAATCAGTTTTTATTGAAGTATTTTCGTTTTACATAACCGTAAAGAAACATTTTTAACAACATCATCTCATACATCTGAACACAATAAGGTAGTTAAACAACAGCAGTGCTAAAATCCCAATTATACTAATAGCCTTGTATTAGTATCACTGTCTATCAAGTGAACCAAAAGTTGCATTTATCTAAGCTCTTTTTTTAAGCTTTCCTGTGAACAACAGCTCTTATAACAATCTAATACTGGTAGCTGTACTAAGAGAAGGAAGAAAGAAATAAAAAGAAGAGAAAAAGAGAAAAAAAGGGGGGGGGGGAATCTCATCCACACACCATCCACACATCAGTGGGAAAGGAAGAATATATAATATAATGATACTTGGAAGAAAAAATGTGTCCATACCCATGCAAAGTTATTATTTCTCACTTGACATATAAACAGAGAAATAAAGATCAATCCTAAACTGCTGTCTGCAAGTTTCTAATCATTCTCCTACAATCCGGAGATTTCTGGAAGTGCATCTTTGGATGCACATAAACTTCTTCCGACTGTCTCTCTCCTCAGCCACCAACTCCTTCATAGTTATCAACTCGTCAACCTGCTGTATCCATTCTACCCTTGTTGGGACCCTTTGCATTTTCCAATATCTAGGTATAACTGACTGTGCGGCTATTAAAAAGAAATGTAGCAGGTCTGTTTTGATAGCTGTCACTGAACCTGGTGGAATAGACAGGTGTGCTGTCTGCTTGGTGGGAGTAATCAAACTTTTTGTAATTTTCTTCTAAGTGGAAAACATCGTATCCCAAAAGGCCACAATGCTGGGACAATTCCACCAAATATGCAGCATAGTTCCCAGTTCCCTACCACATCTACAACAGCTTGGAGAGACCATGGGGAAAATGTGGTGCAACATAGCCGAACATCTGTCGTGGATGACCTTTGGGGGTTTACGGCGTGATCAATAGGAATGTTTGCATCATTCCAAATTAATGTTATGAGACTGTGCGCTCAGCCTGAAGCAATCACACTGACACAAGTTCAGTATATGAAAACTTCCTCATTTCTGTTTTATTTGTGGGCACGTAGCCTCTTTTATAGAAATTAACATATCTGCCCTTTATGGGCAGGCCAAAGATTGCATAGATAAAACGTATGAATAGACAACTGGATAAGCTGTTTAAGGTCCTTCCTGCATCCGGTCATCTGTTGTTCTTGGCGTTGCCCGTCACATGGTATCAGTCAGGAGGGGGCAAGATGGGATGAGCAAGTTGTCTTAGGTACCATGTGTGGATGGTCCGGTATGATTGGAGGTTCTGACTTGAATTATTTTAAATTTCCTGTAAACAGCTTATACTGATTATTGCAGTTGCTAAAAAGCGGTAATGTTAAAACTGTGGATTTGTGTGTCTGGCTTGCTTCTGCTAAAGTCTGCTAGAAATCGCGAAACAGAGTTTTCACTGTATATTCTTGTATGAGGAAGTGAATATATAAGATATAAAAAGATATATGTGTGTAAGCAAACGAAGGATGGAAAAATACTGTGATAGGTATATAGAAGATAAAGAATGTATAGTATATAAAGGATATATGAGGGAGAATAGCCACTACAGGTATATGAAAGTGTATGTCCACTGTCACTGAAGTATATATTGGGTATGTCCACTACACATCTTTGCGATGCAACAGGGCTACAGAGCGCATGTATGTGAAGCCCATGCTTTTCTATGGGTTTCTTCACATTAGCGATGTTTTGTAGCATGCGACATTGCCAGACAAAAATATTGCAGGTTGCTAGAGATGCCCATGACTTGCGATGTTTTGTAGCCCATGTTTCCCTATGGAGACTTCCTCTCTTCCGCATCGCATCACAAGAAAATGTGGTTTTCGTGCGGTGCAGTGCAATTTTTACAGTAGGAAATCCTACTGTAAAAGACCTAAAATAAGCCCTAGCTGGAAAACAAAAAAACACAAACATTACCTAAGAAGCGTTGTTGCCATTCAAATGAAAGGAAAATTATCTGTAATACCATGTTGGACAGCTATACAGTAACAAAGCTCCATACACCAGGCCACTGGCCCACCAAACCGCCATCATTCAATATTGATGACCTATCCTGAGGATAAGTCATCTATATTTAGAATCTGGACAACCCCTCTAACCACAAACAGTTATTCAATAAGAGAAAGGCCACACGTGATTTCTACACATAAGTATTCAGGAACATTGGATTTAGTTTTTAATCATCTTTGATTCAGTAAGTGATGCTCATCCATGCCTTGTGATGTTTATATTTTTCAGTGATGAGTTGGAAGATAAAGAAGAAACCCTAAGAGGAAAAATTGACCAGAGTTTGAAATGGGACCCCAGCAGAGGTGACCCTGCAGATGTGCTATTGCTGCCAAAAGCTGACATTCTCTTAATGTTTGGTATTCTGGAAATGATCAGCAAGGATCATGATGATTACAGAAGAAACCTAAGGAAAATTTGCTGTGTCATCAAACCTGGAGGATATGTATTACTATTTACAGCTATCAATTGCTCTCATTTTAAGGTTGGAGAAGAAACATATCACTTCTTAGCCTGTGATGAGAGTTTTTATAGGAAGGTTTTAAGTGAGGAAGATTTAGAAATTAAGTATATGGAGAAGTTTGATAGACGTATGCGCTCTGACGTTATGGACCATGAGGGAGCAATATGTATTATTGCTCGTAAAGTGAAGATGATGTAGAACAGGAAAAGTCATGAATGTATTTATGTGATGGTTATCTGCTATCGTTAGCTGGATTTGCTGCGTCTTGCTGGTTCTGCTAGTGGCTATAATTTAGTTATTGAATAGTGCGAAATATGCTTTATCCAAGAAGTATAACACATTTGGTTATTTACATTAACAGATACTTCATGCCAAATTTGTTACTTCATTCCGAGAAAAAAAAAAAATCAGAGAGACTCCCTTACTAAGGCTGAACTAATTTCAATGTATGTACACAAATGCCTGATATTCTTATCACTGATTTACAGTAGTTGCTTGGAGTTTATATTAAATGTATTCTTATTAAAATGTAAATGTTGCGTGATATAGAATTCAAGCTGCGGTATAAAGCATGGGGAGCAAGTCAGAGACTTAACGTGAGATGGTGTGCTCTAATACAAAATAGGACCCAAATTGCTATGTGCGATTTTTAATATTGATGTCCTTTTCTATCTTGGGCACCAAGACCTGGTGCATCTGCAAACTCAGTATATGCCGATAGATACACCATTGACAATAGCCTAAGCTCCTAACAATCAGGAAGGAAATAAGAAATGAGTTTGAGATTACCTCTAATTGCAGAAGATAATGTGGGTGGTAGAACCACACTGTAAGAAGCCTTTATTGTTCTTGCAAATTCGAGTGGCCCATGTATTACTTCCATAGCCTACATCTCAATAGTCATCATGCAATACTTTACATACTTCCAACAACCACAACTTTTCCTGACACAATCTCTGTGAACCTGGTGAATCCATGCACTGAAAAAATGCTGAAAATATTCTGCTTAAACTTTAGAAAATTGGCATGCAGTTGAGAGCAAAGTAAATATTTTGTAATCAACAGCATGCCAAGTCTGTTCCAGATTTGTTGTAGACCTAGTGGGAGGAAAATCGCACAGAGAAAATGTATCATGGAAAGACTCTTTCTTCTCCTATTAGAACCACCCTTAGTTTATGAATACTGATGCAAAACAGTGAGCAGTGGAGTAGATAATGTTTCATGGGCCAAGGTGCATAAGTCCATTTTCCCCCACCCCCCCCACTTCCCAGTTACTCTGCATAGCTGCTGACCTTGTTCAGGCCCAGTAAATACATACATGTATAATAAATATCAGATCCTGTCTAGCTGAGCAGTAAGAACACACAGCTTTCATGAATCAGTGAACAGCAGGTCTGCACTCACACTGCCTGCTATGTGGCCAGTAGTATGAGCAGTGAATGATGAAAGCCATGACAGCTGGTCAGGGCTCTTGTAAGTTAAAGGCTGTAATCTTTTCACTGTGGAAGAGATTCAGTGTAAACATTCCAGGACTGCTGAGCCCTATAGCATGCATGGAAGAAAACCCTTAGCTTTTTGCCGACAGCACATATAGTAAAATTGTGAAAGGCACATTACACACTGAGCCCAATGAGGTATTTCTGACAGTTGACCCCTCAGGGGCCTTCTGCAGTAATGGGAAAAAAACATCACAAATGTCTCATTTGTTAAATTCATGTGAGTTAAGGCCATCAATGTTAGTGGTGAAGGGGGCTTCCTAGCCTGAGTGCCTGGGTGTAACTACAATCCCTAAAGCTACGCCATTGATACTGACCAAAATGCTGCCATGGAAATGATAAGTTAGAGCAACTTAACCAATCAACTGAACGCATTTTCTTTTACTATTTTCAGCAACAGATTAGTATTTTACTGTCTAGCTCAGAAGTTATTTTTAATTTGATGTTTTTATAATTATTTTGCAAATTATGGTAAGCAATTAAAAAAAATGTACTCAAGTTCAATCAATGTGCAAACTTTAGCAAATAAATTGTATGCATCAATCTATACAGTATTATTGTGCACATTTATTACGGATAAAAATATGTAGTGCGATACTCCAAATACTAGACTATCCCCAACCGAAACAAAAAACATTCCCCTGCATGTAAGGTGCAATACTCAGGGAGAAATTATCTGCTGTCACACCCGTCCTGCACTGCTTCCTCTTTTTTCAAGCTTAAAACACATTACTTTGTTCCTGTCCCCTCTTAAAGGCACAACACTCTGAACCATTTTTAATGTAACAAACATGGTACAGCATAATGTGGACTTACCCATTTACAATGATGCTGTAAATTACAGTACTTCTCTGGTACAAGTACTGTATAGCTGGAGGGTGCTTGGATAGTGAGGAATCCCAATACTAGGAAATAAAAGCCGAGAGGAGCTGAAGACGGTCTGGGCACCTGCTATCCCTCCTTTCCTTACGATTTCTGGGGTGTGTGCATTGTGTAGCGTGTGGTACGGTGACCATACAAGTGCAGGCGACCTGCAGGCTTCCTTATCCCTGGAAAGGTGCGGACCCCAGATGTCTGATGTCCTATGTGTGAGTCAGATGGATGATGCCTGACACTGCTCCCTATGTCAGCATGGTGGCTGACTCTCCATATTCCCCTGGAGTAAGGACACTTGGACTGCTTCGTTTTGCCATTGATATGCATGTGAGCTCTGGGTGGGGTCCGTGTTATATGCACTACCTGTTGTATGTTGGTGTGAACAGTCACTTGTGTTGTATGTCTGTGCAAGTGGCCAAACATTAGGTGTATACAGTCTTGTTCTATGTGGTATGTGTTACACTGTATGTTGCTGTGAACAGCGACATATGTTAAGTCTGAACAGGGTGCCTAACATTTCCTTTATGCTCTGTCCTGTTCTGTCAGGGATAGTCAGGTCAGTAGAGGAAGACAGTGGGTCTGCCTTTATCGAGGCAATGACTCTGCTTTTAGGCAGGGGTGCACCTCTTTCCCTGATCAGTTAGGGACAGTTGTCCATTCTTCCTCCTGGAGAAATGCAGTTGGTACATGCAAGTACTGTATGTGTGTGTTTGCGGTTGTAAATGAACATGTTTGCATCCGCTGTCAAGAGTGGAGCTTTTTTACACCCAGCAGACGTAACAAGAACGTCACCGCTATCTCATTCGCACTAATGCAGCGTGTTTAGACAGGCAAATGGATCATTTGCTTGTTCAAATGTGTATTGTTTATTTCCTGCATAAGAGAGTACAGGAAGTAAATGATTGTTGTTTACCCCTATGCAATCCAATTTTGGATTCAGGGTTTCCTAGGGTTTTTTCTCTTTCTGCCATTATACAATGGTGCCATCTGCTGGCTAGAGCCAGTACTGCTGTATGGGACATGCTAGAGAGGCCCCCAACAACAGAGCGGCCAGTGATATACAGTAAGAATACCCTGCCGGACATCTTGCGACATCGGAGCTGTACAGTCTTCAATCAGAATGTCTTCAGACGTCAGACAGTGGATTGGAAAGGGTTAAATCAAATGATAAGTGAACAATGTAATCTAGGACTAATCTTTATTTGTATAGAGTTAACTTATTCCGCAGCGCTTTTGAGGCACATGGGAAACACAAACAATATGAAAATTACAGAAAATACAAAAGTTACATGTGGTATTTAATTATTTGGAAATAAAGGGGGTGGGGTGACACAGAAGGTACAGAGGAAGGTAATGGAGCAAGGGGGAACACAGCAGTGTGACTTAAACATGTGATATACAGTTTTTTGGGACACAAACAGGGTGGAGGTAGTACATGAGATGTGGGGAAGGAAGTGTATATAATAGGCAAAAGTGGAAAGCAATGGGGAGGGGAATGGGGCATATTGTGGGGATGGTGGACTAGATCAGGAGGTTTGGTATGTTTCTATGAAAAGGTGAATCTTTAAGACACATCTGAAGTTCCGCGAATCAGGGATTGTCTGGATGTTTGAGGGTAGAGCTTTTTAGAGGATCGGTGCTACTCTAGAGAGGTACTGGAGGCAAGCATGTGAGGTCCATATTAGAGGGGTGTTTAGCTGGAGTGTCTTAGCAGAGGGGAGTACATGGGCTGGGTGATGTATGGGCAGGAGGGAAGCGATGTGCAGTAGCATGGGGCCATGGAGAGGGTGAGGAGTTTGAATTAAGTTCTGTGGTGGAGAAGTCACCCATCAATTTGGCTGTCATCAGGTTATTTGATACTTTTGTGAGGGCGGTTTCAGTTGAATATAGGGGCGGAAGCTGGACTGAAGGAGGTCAAGAAGAGAGTTATCAGAGAAAAATCATATGAGGCGGGAATAATGATTTTTATACTACCATAAAATGAACAACAAATGAAAACTAAAAGATTATCGTTCATTATTAAGTTAATGGCTCAAGTTTAGACCATTATCGTTCACTTTTGCTCATTTTAACTACAATTGTTATATCTAAAAGACACAAGACAAACACAAATATAACAATGGAAGAGATAAACAACTGTAAAGTCGCTACTCGTGTTTGCTGCCCTCATGCGGTTCTGGGCAGCTGCAAGCGTCACTCTACTCTCCCTGTCTGCTTTTGTCAAGCACTGAGAGGGTTAACCAGTTCTCTGGCTCTCAGCTCACCTTTGAAGGTAATTAGTAGAGATGAGCGAACGTGTTCGTCCGAACTTGATATCCGTGCGGATATTAGGGTGTTCGGGATGTTCGTTATTCGTAACGAACACCATGCGGTGTTCGGGTTACTTTCACTTCCTTCCCTGAGACGTTTGCGCGCTTTTCTGGCCAATTGAAAGACAGGGAAGGCATTACAACTTCCCCCTGCAACGTTTAAGCCCTATACCACCCCCCTGCTGTGAGTGGCTGGCGAGATCAGGTGTCCGCCTAATATAAAAGTCGGCCCCTCCCGCGGCTCGCCTCAGATGCCTTGTGAGTTAGATGAGGGACAGTGCTGTTTGTACCGGAGCTGCTGTAGGGAAAGAATTGGTAGTTAGTGTAGGCTTCAAGACCCCCAAAGGTCCTTATTAGGGCCACTGATAGCTGTGTGTTGGCTGCTGTTAGCAGTGGCAAAATTTTTTTCTTCTCAAAATCGCCTCTGCAGAGCGTTGCACCCGGCATTAGGGACAGAAGTGTTGCATAGGCAGGGAGAGTGTTAGGAGTGAGTGTAGCCTTCAAGAACCTCAACGGTCCTTTCTAGAGCCATATTTAACCGTGTGCAGTACTGTGCTGGCTGCTGTTAGCTGTGCTGCATATTTTTTTTCTTCTCAAAATCGCCTCTGCAGAGCATTGCACCCTCCATTGATACTGCAGGGAAAGAATTGTGTAGGCAGGGCCACAACACAGTTATTATTCATTGAATATACGCAGTGCGGCGTTTTGCTTGTAAAACAAGTGAAAAAAATTCTATTTGACCTGCCTCTGTCCGTCCTAAGGGCTGTGGACACGTGTCGGCTGCGTGTGCAACGTTTAAAAATCAGACGCACCCAGCTACGTTTTACTGCTGGCTTCGCCATTTGCTTTCCTTAATTTGGAAAAAAAATACCTGCTCTGCCAGAGTTATAATAACTCTGCTACCCTCAAGTTCTGTGCCACATTAGCAGGGCCACAGCACAGTTATTAAACTTCTCATGTTCATTGAATATACGCAGTGCTGCCTTTTGGTGGAAAAAAACAGAAAAAATTTCTATTTGTCCTGCCTCTGTCCGTCCTAAGGGCGGTGGACACGTGTCGGCTGCGTGTGCAACGTTTAAAAATCAGACGCACCCAGCTACGTTTTACTGCTGGCTTCGCCATTTGCTTTCCTTAATTGGGAAAAAAATACCTGCTCTGCCAGAGTTATAATAACTCTGCTACCCTCACGTTCTGTGACACATTAGCAGGGCCACAGCACAGTTATTAAACTTAGATTATTCATTCACTAGAGGCAGTGGGGCCTTTCGTTTTCAAAAAAGGGAAAAAATTATATTTGGCCTGCAGTCTTGCGCCAATTTATTTCCTGCCTGTGAAATCAAATCACTGGTAATACAGCATGCTGAGGGGTAGGGGTAGGCCTAGAGGACGTGGACGCGGCCGAGGACGCGGAGGGCCAAGTCAGGGTGTGGGCACAGGCCGAGCTCCTGATCCAGGTGTGTCGCAGCCGACTGCTGCGCGATTAGGAGAGAGGCACGTTTCTGGCGTCCCCACATTCATCGCCCAATTAATGGGTCCACGCGGGAGACGGTTATTAGAAAATGAGCAGTGTGAGCAGGTCCTGTCCTGGATGGCAGAAAGTGCTTCGAGCAACCTATCGTCAACACGCAGTTCTGCGCCGTTCACTCCTGCAAATCCGAATCCTCTGTCTGCTGCTCCTCCTTCCTCCCAGCCTCCTCACTCCACTACAATGACACCTGCTCAGGAGCGGGAACACTCCCAGGAACTGTTCTCGGGCCCCTGCTTAGATTGGGCAGCAGTGGTTCCTCTCAAACCAGAGGAGTTTATCGTCACTGATGCCCAACCATTCGAAAGTTCCCGGGGTCCGGGGGAAGAGGCTGGGGACTTCCGCCAACTGTCTCAAGAACTTTCTGTGGGTGAGGAGGACGATGACGATCAGACACAGTTGTCTTGCAGTGAGGTAGTAGTAAGGGCAGTAAGTCCGAGGGAGCAGCGCACAGAGGATTCGGAGGAAGAGCAGCAGGACGATGAGGTGACTGACCCCACCTGGTGTGCAACGCTTACTCAGGAGGACAGGTCTTCAGAGGGGGAGTCAAGGGCATCAGCAGGGCAGGTTGCAAGAGGCAGTGCGGTGGCCAGGGCCAGGGGTAGAGGCAGGGCCAGACCGAATAATCCACCAAGTGTTTCCCAAAGCGCCCCCTCGCGCCATGCCACCCTGCAGAGGCCGAGGTGCTCTAAGGTCTGGCAGTTTTTCACAGAGACGCCTGACGACCGACGAACAGTGGTGTGCAACCTTTGTTGCGCAAAGCTCAGCCGGGGAGCCAACACCAACAGCCTCACCACCACCACCATGCGCAGACATATGATGGCCAAGCACCCCACAAGGTGGGACGAAGGCCGTTCAGCGCCTCCGGTTTGCACCCCTGCCTCTCCCCCTGTGCCCCAACCTGCCACTGAGATGCAACCCCCCTCTCAGGACACAGGCACTTCCGCCTCATGGCCTGCACCCACACCCTCATCTCCGCTCTCCTCGGCCCCATCCAGCAGTGTAGTTCAGCGCACCGTCCAGCCGTCGCTTGCGCAAGTGTTCGAGCGCAAGCGCAAGTACGCCGCCACGCACCCGCACGCTCAAACGTTAACCGTCCGCATAGCAAAATTCATCAGCCTTGAGATGCTGCCGTATAGGGTTGTGGAAACTGAGTCCTTCAAAAGTATCATGGAGGCGGCGGCCCCGCGCTACTCAGTTCCCAGTCGCCACTACTTTTCCCGATGTGCCGTCCCAGCCCTGCACGACCACGTCTCCCGCAACATTGTACGCGCCCTCACCAACGCGGTTACTGCGACGGTCCACTTAACAACGGACACGTGGACAAGCACAGGCGGGCAGGGCCACTACATCTCCCTGACGGCACATTGGGTGAATTTAGTGGAGGCTGGGACAGAGTCAGAGCCTGGGACCGCTCACGTCCTACCCACCCCCAGAATTGCGGGCCCCAGCTCGGTGCTGGTATGTGCGGAGGTGTATGCTTCCTCCACTAAAGCACCCTCCTCCTCCTCCTCCTCTGTCTCGCAATCAAGATGTGTTAGCAGCAGCATGTCGCCAGCAGTCGGTGTCGCGCGGTGTGGCAGCGCAGCGGTGGGCAAGCGTCAGCAGGCCGTGCTGAAACTACTCAGCTTAGGCGATAAGAGGCACACGGCCCACGAACTGCTGCAGGGTCTGACACAGCAGACCGACCGCTGGCTTGCGCCGCTGAGGCTCCAACCGGGCATGGTCGTGTGTGACAACGGCCGTAACCTGGTGGCGGCTCTGCAGCTCGGCAGCCTCACGCACGTGCCATGCCTGGCCCACGTCTTTAATTTGGTGGTTCAGCGCTTTCTGAAAAGCTACCCACGCTTGTCAGACCTGCTCATAAAGGCGCGCCGGCTCTGCGCACATTTCCGCAAGTCCCACACGGACGCTGCCACCCTGCGCACCCTGCAACATCACTTTAAGCTGCCAGTGCACCGACTGCTGTGCGACGTGCCCACACAGTGGAACTCTACGCTCCACATGTTGGCCAGGCTCTATGAACAGCGTAGAGCTATAGTCGAATACCAACTCCAACATGGGCGGCGCAGTGGGAGTCAGCCTCCTCAATTCCTTTCAGAAGAGTGGGCCTGGTTGGCAGACATCTGCCATGTCCTTGGTAATTTTGAGGAGTCTACCCAGGTGGTGAGCGGCGATGCTACAATCATTAGCGTCACCATTCCTCTGCTATGCATCTTGAGAAATTCCCTGCAAACCATAAAGGCAGCTGCTTTGCGCTCGGAAACAGAGCCGGGGGAAGACAGTATGCCGCTGGATAGTCAGGGCACCCTCCTGTCTATTTCTCAGTGCGTACAGGAGGAGGAGGAGGAGCATGAGGAGGATGAGGAGGAGGGGAAAGAGACAGCTTGGCCCGCTGCTGACGGTACACCGGCTGATTGCCTGTCATCCTTTCAGCGTGTATGGCCTGAGGAGGAGGAGGAGGAGGAGGATCCTGAAAGTGATCTTCCTAGTGAAGACAGCCATGTGTTGCGTACTGGTACCCTGGCACACATGGCTGACTTCATGTTAGGATGCCTTTCTCGTGACCCTCGCGTTGCACGCATTCTGGCCACAACGGATTACTGGGTGTACACACTGCTCGACCCACGCTATAAGGAGAACCTGCCCACTCTCATTCCCGAAGAGGAAAGGGGTTCGAGAGTGTTGCTATACCACAGGACCCTTGCGGACAAGCTGATGGTAAAATTCCCAGCCGACAGCGCTAGTGGCAGAAGGCGCAGTACCGAGGGCAAGATAGCAGGGGAGGTGCGGAGATCGAGCAGCATGTACATCCCAGGCAGTGCAACAGTCTTTAAGGGCCTGGACAGCTTTATGGCTCCCCACCCAGACTGTGTCACCGCTCCCCAGTCAAGGCTGAGTCGGCGGGAGCACTGTAAAAGGATGGTGAGGGAGTACGTAGCCGATCGCACGACCGTCCTCCGTGACGCCTCTGCCGTGTGTGCCTGCGGTTCCTCCTCATGGCAGACGCACTTCTAAATAGACATGAGGGTGGTGTGGCATGAGGGCAGCTGAAGGCTGCGCAGGGACACTTTGGTGTGCGCTGTGGGGGGGGAGGGGGGGCGGTTGCGCAGCATGTAACCCAGTAGAAGTGGCAGTGGAGTGTCATGCAGGCGGTGATTGTGCTTTGTTGGAGGTAGTGTGGTGCTTAGCTAAGGTATGCCATGCTAATGATGGCTTTTCAGAAGTAAAAGTTGTTGGGAGGGGGGGGCCCACTCTTGCCGGTATTCTGGCTTAATAGTGGGACCTGTGAACTTGAGATGCAGCCCAACATGTAGCCCCTCGCCTGCCCTATCCGTTGCTGTGTCGTTCCCATCACTTTCTTGAATTGCCCAGATTTTCACACATTAAAACCTTAGCGAGCATCGGCGAAATACAAAAATGTTCTGGTCGCCCATTGACTTCAATGGGGTTCGTTATTCGAAACGAACCCTCGAACATCGCGGGAAGTTCGTTTCGAATAACGAACACCCGAACATTTTGGTGTTCGCTCATCTCTAGTAATTAGGCATTACTCCTCTATTTAAGCTGAGCTGTGTCACTTTCCCTGCGACTCAGAAGTAGTGTGTTAGGTTCTGTCACTCAGCTTTCTTTGGTCACCTACTTCTGTCTCTGTTCTACCTGTGCCATCTCAGTTCTGTCCCACTCTCTGAGTTCTTTGTATGCAGTAGGAGTTCTGTCTGTATTCCTGATTTTGAGTTTGTTCTGTATTCCTGAGTGATCTGTCTTATCTGTGTCTTGTTAGTCTTTCTCAGTCTCCCTGTGCTGGGTCTGTGCTAGGCCTGCATCTGTGTACTCCTCTGTCTGCTTCCAGTTCCTATGTTTGCTACCCCATCAAGGACAGTCAGACACAAGGTTCCAGGGCAGGGCCGCCTTTATTGGGGTGATCGCTTTGCTAATAGGTTGGGGTTTTCCATTCCCTCTGCAGCCAAGGGTCAGTCTCCCTTTTCTTGACAACAGTCTCTCTATCTGAGAAGTTAGCTGCCAACCACTCCAGGACTCGTCAAGGCTTGGTTGGTTTGTCCAGTGGAACCACAATCCGTAATCCGTAACAACAAATTATAAGGCTAAGATTCAAGGACTGTACTAGAAATAATCACGGGAGCAAAACAACACTGACAAAAAACAAAGCTAGATTTGGAGCAAGATACTAGAAGCACATAAAGAATCCCCAGTTTGAATGCATAGAAATGAAATCCATTTAACTTAAGGCTTTAAATATAAGACTGGGCTGCTCCATTGTAGTCAGCTAACCCACTCTAAGGGATCATCTGTGAGACAGTTACCTAACAACTGCCCCCAAAACAACTAGGTAGGCAGGAGATAATGTAAAAACAGCAGGAACATTCCTGCTGATCTTTTACGCTGAGTACCGGTAATTGTTCTATTGGGAAACCAAGAAAAGAAGGAAACACCAGGGGCATCATGTACCATGGAAGGCACAGAGGCTGCAGTCCCACTATGATCATAGTACTTAAGAAGTCCACACAGCACTTCGATCAAATCACCTGTGACTCTCTGTGTTCAAGATTTTCCACTGGGGTCCAGAAACTTATTGTTGTCCATCTGATAAAGGAGACCAGTCTTATTTGCCTCTGAAAATGGCCATTCTGGACCTATGCCCCAATTCTAATATTGGATTCTTTGCTAAATTTTATGCACATAGTGCAAGAGTTGTAAATCAAGAAATTATGGATTCTTTTAGGATTTGAAATAAATTCTCTTTCCTATTAAATTGTTCCTCTTAAAATACAGTATTTGTCTGTTAGACAAATGAAGAGGTGGACATTTACATACTGAAGACTGAGGTTATATAATGCTGGAAAAATATATAGCACTACTGGAATGTGTCAGTACTACAGGAGATGGGTTTACATCATAGCTTAAATACAGGCAATAACAGTAACTAATAGTAGATAAACTGCACAGAAATACATTCAGAGCTATGAAGGGTTCCTTCGCCTTTTGATCAATGTATTATACAAGAATTCCCTAAAATGGTACCTGATGTTGTGTCTTCTAAATCAGATGTCACCTTTAAAACTAAAAATTAAATTAAATAAAAAAACAACTATGTCATAATAATAATCTTTATTTGTATAGCGCCACTTTTGTAAGTGTTGTTTTTAACTTTTTTGATGCTATTAAAAAATTGTTTTAATAATTACTTATAATAATTAGAGATGAGCGAACGTACTCGTCCGAGCTTGATACTCGTTCGAGTATTAGCGTGTTCGAGATGCTCGTTACTCGTAACGAGTACCACGCGATGTTCGGGTGACTTTCACTTTCATCTCTGAGACGTTAGCGCGCTTTTCTGGCCAATTGAAAGACAGGGAAGGCATTACAACTTCCCCCTGCGACGTTCAAGCCCTATACCACCCCCGTGCAGTGAGTGGCTGGGGAGATCAGGTGTCACCCGAGTATAAAAATCGGCCCCTCCCGCGACTCGCCTCAGATGCGTTGTGACATAGCTGAGGGACAGTGGTATCGTGTTGGAGCTTCTGTAGGGAGAGTGTTAGGAGTGATTTTAGGCTTCAAGAACCCCAACGGTCCTTCTTAGGGCCACATCTAACCGTGTGCAGTAGTGTGGAGGCTGCTTTTAGTAGTGTTGCACATTTTTTTTTTTTTGGTATATCGGCCGTGCAGAGCATTGTGCCCTGCAGTAATAGTCCTGGGACAGCATTTAGTAGGCAGGGCCAGAAGACATATATTATAGATTGAATATACGCAGTGTGGTCATTTTCAAAAAAATATTGGAAAAAAATCTATTTGGCCTGCCTGTCACTGTGCTCAGTGTTCTGGGTCCGTGTCTGCTGGGGGTAGTAGTTCTCCAAAATCATACGCAGCCAGCTAAGTGTTACAACAGGCTTGCGCCAAATTATTTCCTGGCTCTGAAATCACCGCTCTGTTGCAGTTAATAACAGTGCAACACTGCAGTTCCGTGACACACTCCAGGGACAGAATTGTGTAGGCAGCGCCAGAAGACATATATTATAGATTGAATATACGCAGTGGTCCTTTTCAAAAAAAATATTGGAAAAAAATCTATTTGGCCTGCCTGTCACTGTGCTCAGTGTTCTGGGTCCGTGTCTGCTGGGGGTATTAGTTCTCCAAATAAATACGCAGCCAGCTAAGTGTTACAGCAGGCTTGCGCCAAATTATTTCCTGGCTCTGAAATCACCGCTCTGTTGCAGTTAATAACAGTGCAACACTGCAGTTCCGTGACACACTCCAGGGACAGAATTGTGTAGGCAGGGCCAGAAGACATATATTATAGATTGAATATACGCAGTGGTCCTTTTCAAAAAAATATTGGAAAAAAATCTATTTGGCCTGCCTGTCACTGTGCTCAGTGTTCTGGGTCCGTGTCTGCTGGGGGTATTAGTTCTCCAAATAAATACGCAGCCAGCTAAGTGTTACAGCAGGCTTGCGCCAAATTATTTCCTGGCGTTTCGTAAGCGAACTCAGCCTCCAACCGCAGGCCAATAAGCGGCACATTTAATTACAGCGTTGTGTTTCTGCATTCCTGGTAATACAGCATGCTGAGGGGTAGGGGTAGGCCTAGAGGACGTGGGCGCGGCCGAGGACGCAGAGGCCCTAGTCCGGGTGTGGGCACAGGCCGAGCTCCTGATCCAGGTGTATCGCAGCCGACTGCTGCGGGATTAGGAGAGAGGCACGTTTCTGGCGTCCCCACATTCATAGCACATTTAATGGGTCCACGCGGTAGACCTTTATTAGAAAATGAGCAGTGTGAGCAGGTCCTGTCGTGGATGGCAGAAAGTGCTTCCAGCAACCTATCGTCCACCCAGAGTTCTGCGCCGTCCACTGCTGCAACTCAGAATCCTCTGGCTGCTGCTCCTCCTTCCTCCCAGCCTCCTCACTCCATGAAAATGAGACATTCTGAGGAGCGGGCAAACTCCCAGGAACTGTTCTCGGGCCCCTGCTCAGATTGGGCAGCAGTGGTTCCTCACCCACCAGAGGAGTTTATCGTGACTGATGCCCAACCATTGCAAAGTTCCCGGGGTCCGGGGGATGAGGCTGGGGACTTCCGGCAACTGTCTCAAGACCTTTCAGTGGGTGAGGAGGCCGATGACGATGAGACACAGTTGTCTATCAGTGAGGTAGTAGTAAGGGCATTAAGTCCGAGGGAGGAGCGCACGGAGGATTCTGAGGAAGAGCAGCAGGACAATGAGGTGACTGACCCCACCTGGTTTGCTACGCCTACTGAGGACAGGTCTTTAGAGGGGGAGGCAAGGGCAGCAGCAGGCCAGGTTGCAAGAGGCAGTGCGGTGGCCAGGGGTAGAGGCAGAGCCAGACCGAATAATCCACCAACTGTTTCCCAAAGCGCCCCCTCGCACCATGCCACCCTGCAGAGGCCGAGGTGCTCAAAGGTCTGGCAGTTTTTCACTGAGAGTGCAGACGACCGACGAACAGTGGTGTGCAACCTTTGTCGCGCCAAGATCAGCCGGGGAGCCACCACCACCAGCCTCACCACCACCAGCATGCGCAGACATATGATGGCCAAGCACCCCACAAGGTGGGACGAAGGCCGTTCACCGCCTCCGGTTTGCACCGCTGCCTCTCCCCCTGTGCCCCAACCTGCCACTGAGATCCAACCCCGCTCTGAGGACACAGGCACTACCGTCTCCTGGCCTGCACCCACACCCTCACCTCCGCTGTCCTCGGCCCCATCCAGCAATGTCTGTCAGCGCAGCGTACAGCCGTCGCTAGCGCAAGTGTTTGAGCGCAAGCGCAAGTATGCCGCCACGCACCCACACGCTCAAGCGTTAAACGTGCATGTAGCCAAATTTATCAGCCTGGAGATGCTGCCGTATAGGGTTGTGGAAACGGAGTCCTTTAAAAGTATGATGGCGGCGGCGGCCCCGCGCTACTCAGTTCCCAGTCGCCACTACTTTTCCCGATGTGCCGTCCCAGCCCTGCACGACCACGTCTCCCGCAACATCGTACGCGCCCTCACCAACGCGGTTACTGCCAAGGTCCACTTAACAACGGACACGTGGACAAGCACAGGCGTGCAGGGCCACTATATCTCCCTGACGGCACATTGGGTGAATTTAGTGGAGGCTGGGACAGAGTCAGAGCCTGGGACCGCTCACGTCCTACCCACCCCCAGAATTGCGGGCCACAGCTCGGTGGTGGTATCTGCGGCTATGTATGCTTCCTTCACTAAACCACCCTCCTCCTCCTCCTCCTCCTCCAACACAACCTCTGTCTCGCAATCAAGATGTGTCAGCAGCAGCAGCACGTCGCCAGCAGTCGGTGTCGCGCAGCGTGGCAGCACAGCGGTGGGCAAGCGTCAGCAGGCCGTGCTGAAACTACTCAGCTTAGGAGATAAGAGGCACACGGCCCACAAACTGCTGCAGGGTCTGACAGAGCAGACCGACCGCTGGCTTGCGCCACTGAACCTCCAACCGGGCATGGTCGTGTGTGACAACGGCCGTAACCTGGTGGCGGCTCTGCAGCTCGGCAGCCTCACGCACGTGCCATGCCTAGCCCACGTCTTTAATTTGGTGGTTCAGCGCTTTCTGAAAAGCTACCCACGCTTGTCAGACCTGCTCGGAAAGGTGCGCCGACTCTGCGCACATTTCAGCAAGTCCCACACGGACGCTGCCACCCTGCGCACCCTGCAACATCGGTTTACTCTGCCAGTGCACCGACTGCTGTGCGACGTGCCCACACGGTGGAACTCTACGCTCCACATGTTGGTCAGGCTCTATGAGCAGCGTAGAGCTATAGTGGAATACCAACTCCAACATGGGCGGCGCAGTGGGAGTCAGCCTCCTCAATTATTTTCAGAAGAGTGGGCCTGGTTGGCAGACATCTGCCAGGTCCTTCGAAACTTTGAGGAGTCTACCCAGGTGGTGAGCGGCGATGCTGCAATCATTAGCATCACCATTCCTCTGCTATGCTTCTTGAGAAGTTCCCTGCAAAGCATAAAGGCAGACACTTTGCGCTCGGAAACAGAGCCGGGGGAAGACAGTATGTCGCTGGATAGTCAGAGCACCCTCCTGTCTATATCTCAGCGCGTTCAGGAGGAGGAGGAGGAGCATGAGGAGGATGAGGAGGAGGGGGAAGAGACAGCTTGGCCCACTGCTGACGGTACCCATGCTGCTTGCCTGTCATCCTTTCAGCGTGTATGGCCTGAGGAGGAGGAGGAGGAGGAGGATCCTGAAAGTGATCTTCCTAGTAAAGACAGCCATGTGTTGCGTACAGGTACCCTGGCACACATGGCTGACTTCATGTTAGGATGCCTTTCTAGTGACCCTCGCGTTACACGCATTCTGGCCACTACGCATTACTGGGTGTACACACTGCTCGACCCACAGTATAAGGAGAACCTTTCCACTCTCATTCCCGAAGAGGAAAGGGGTTCAAGAGTGTTGCTATACCACAGGACCCTGGCGGACAAGCTGATGGTAAAATTCCCATCCGACAGCGCTAGTGGCAGAAGGCGCAGTTCCGAGGGCCAGGTAGCAGGGGAGGTGCGGAGATCGAGCAGCATGTACAGCACAGGCAGTACAACAGTCTTTAAGGCCCTGGACAGCTTTATGGCTCCCCAGCAAGACTGTGTCACTGCTCCCCAGTCAAGGCTGAGTCGGCGGGAGCACTGTAAAAGGATGGTGAGGGAGTACGTAGCCGATCGCACGACCGTCCTCCCTGACGCCTCTGCCACCTACAACTACTCGGTGTCAAAGCTGGACACGTTGCCTGAACTCGCGCTGTATGCCCTGGAGGTGCTTGCTTGTCCTGCGGCTAGCGTCCTGTCAGAGAGGGTGTTTAGTGCGGCTGGGGGAATCATCACAGATAAGCGTACCCGCCTGTCAACCGACAGTGCCGACAGGCTTACACTCATCAAGATGAACAGAGCCTGGATTTCCCCAGACTTCTCTTCTCCACCAGCGGACAGCAGCGATACCTAAGCAATACGTAGGCTGCACCCGCGGATGGAAGCATCGTTCTCTCTCACCATCCAAAACGGGGACATTTCTGCTTCATCAATCTGTGTATAATATTCCTCCTCCTCCTCCTGCTCCTCCTCCTGAAACCTCACGTAATCACGCCGAACGGGCAATTTTTCTTAGGGCCAAAAGGCTCACTCATATAATTTTTCTTAAAATTTTTTATACGTTTCAATGCTCTTAAAAGCGTTGAAACTTTAACTTGAACCAATTTTTCGTTAAACTGGGCTGCCTCCAGGCCTAGTTACCACTTAAGCCACATTAACCAAAGCGATTAATGGGTTTCACCTGCCATCTTGGTTGGGCATGGCCAATTTTTTCTGAGGTACATTAGTACTGTTGGTACACCAATTTTTTTGGGCCCTCACCTACAGTGTAATCATAGTAATTTCTATGTTCTTCGCCTGCACTCATGGTACAGAAAGGTGTGTGTGGTTGGCCTACACTTTAGCTACATAAATGTAACTGGGGCCTTGTTTATACTGCAGCTACTGAAATGTGAAAGAGACTGTTATCTCCCTAAACTGCTGCAATGGGAATGTTACTGGGGCCTGTCTTGAGTGCTACTATTACTGAAATGGAACTAAGACTGCGCTCCCCCTATACTGCTGCTAGTGATATGTTAGTGGGGCCTGTCCCTAATGCTACCGCTGAAATGTTAATAATTCTGGGCTCTGCCTATACCGCTGCTAATGGTATGTCACTGGGGTGTGGAAACAGAGGCTTCACAAAGACATGATGGTGGTGAGGCCATTTCCCACCAACGCTGTTACTGTTTAGGTGCATATAACAACGGACACGTGTAGAGGACACATAGTGCCTCCAAAACATCACCCTCCTCCTCCAACAATGAAAACATTCTTGGCAAATACCTTTGCATTGGTCCGTCTGGTGGCAGTCCAAGAATTTCACCTTTACCGACACAACAAGAGAGCACCACCACCATCCCCCCGCCATGGCCCACTGAATCCTGGCCACATTCCGAAAACCAACTACATTAAACCGCGCTACCAGGTCTGCAGTCACCACCACATTACCACCAACGAGGTTACTGTTAAGGTACATATTACCAGTCAGACTGGGGCATGCAGTGTGGGCCGAAGCCCACCTGTATTAAGCACGACATTACTACCTCAGCTGTGTTGGGCAATGCAATGGGATATTTTTATGTACCGCCGGTGGCTTCCTGGCACCCACCCATGCTGTGGGTCCACAGGGAATTATAAATGCATCTGTTTCCACTTCTAAAGAACCCCAGTCAGACTGGGGCATGCAGTGTGGGCCGAAGCCCACCTGCATTAAGCACGACATTACTACCTCAGCTGTGTTGGGCAATGCAATGGGATATTTTTATGTACCGCCGGTGGGTTCCAGGGAGCCACCCATGCTGTGGGTCCACAGGGAATTATAAATGCATCTGTTTCCACTTCTAAAGAACCCCAGTCAGACTGGGGCATGCAGTGTGGGCCGAAGCCCACCTGCATTAAGCACGACATTACTACCTCAGCTGTGTTGGGCAATGCAATGGGATATTTTTATGTACCGCTGGTGGCTTCCTGGCACCCACCCATGCTATGGGTCCACAGGGAATTATAAATGCATCTGTTTCCACTTCTAAAGAACCCCAGTCAGACTGGGGCATGCAGTGTGGGCCGAAGCCCACCTGTATTAAGCACGACATTACTACCTCAGCTGTGTTGGGCAATGCAATGGGATATTTTTATGTACCGCTGGTGGCTTCCTGGCACCCACCCATGCTGTGGGTCCACAGGGAATTATAAATGCATCTGTTTCCACTTCTAAAGAACCCCAGTCAGACTGGGGCATGCAGCGTGGGCCGAAGCCCACCTGCATTAAGCACAACATTACTACCTCAGCTGTGTTGGGCAATGCAATGGGATATTTTTATGTACCGCCGGTGGGTTCCAGGGAGCCACCCATGCTGTGGGTTCACAGGGAATTATAAATGCATCTGTTTCCACTTCTAAAGATCCCCAGTCAGACTGGGGCATGCAGTGTGGGCCGAAGCCCACCTGCATTAAGCACGACATTACTACCTCAGCTGTGTTGGGCAATGCAATGGGATATTTTTATGTACCGCCGGTGGGTTCCAGGGAGCCACCCATGCTGTGGGTCCACAGGGAATTATAAATGCATCTGTTTCCACTTCTAAAGAACCCCAGTCAGACTGGGGCATGCAGTGTGGGCCGAAGCCCACCTGCATTAAGCATGACATTACTACCTCAGCTGTGTTGGGCAATGCAACACCCATGCTGTCGGTCCACAGGGACTTCACAATAGGGAGTTGCACCAACGAGGTTACTGTTAAGGTACATATTACCAGTCAGACTGGGGCATGCAGTGTGGGCCGAAGCCCACCTGTATTAAGCACGACATTACTACCTCAGCTGTGTTGGGCACTGCAATGGCATATTTTTATGTACCGCCGGTGGCTTCCTGGCACCCACCCATGCTGTGGGTCCACAGGGAATTATAAATGCATCTGTTTCCACTTCTAAAGAACCCCAGTCAGACTGGGGCATGCAGTGTGGGCCAAAGCCCACCTGCATTAAACATGACATTACTACCTCAGCTGTGTTGGGCAATGCAATGGGATATTTTTATGTACCGCCGGTGGCTTCCTGGCACCCACCCATGCTGTGGGTCCACAGGGAATTATAAATGCATCTGTTTCCACTTCTAAAGAACCCCAGTCAGACTGGGGCATGCAGTGTGGGCCGAAGCCCACCTGCATTAAGCACGACATTACTACCTCAGCTGTGTTGGGCAATGCAATGGGATATTTTTATGTACCGCCGGTGGGTTCCAGGGAGCCACCCATGCTGTGGGTCCACAGGGAATTATAAATGCATCTGTTTCCACTTCTAAAGAACCCCAGTCAGACTGGGGAATGCAGTGTGGGCCGAAGCCCACCTGTATTAAGCACGACATTACTACCTCAGCTGTGTTGGGCAATGCAATGGGATATTTTTATGTACCGCCGGTGGCTTCCTGGCACCCACCCATGCTGTGGGTCCACAGGGAATTATAAATGCATCTGTTTCCACTTCTAAAGAACCCCAGTCAGACTGGGGCATGCAGTGTGGGCCGAAGCCCACCTGCATTAAGCACGACATTACTACCTCAACTGTGTTGGGCAATGCAATGGGATATTTTTATGTACCGCCGGTGGGTTCCAGGGAGCCACCCATGCTGTGGGTCCACAGGGAATTATAAATGCATCTGTTTCCACTTCTAAAGAACCCCAGTCAGACTGGGGCATGCAGTGTGGGCCGAAGCCCACCTGCATTAAGCACGACATTACTACCTCAGCTGTGATGGGCACTGCAATGGGATATTTTTATGTACCGCCGGTGGGTTCCAGGGAGCCTCCCATGCTGTCGGTCCACAGGGACTTCACAATAGGGAGTTGTACCTGCCTGTGTCTATGAATTAAAAAGCCTAGTCTGACTGGGGCATGCAGACACCTTGACAGAATGAATAGTGTGTGGCACATAAGTTCCCCATTGCTATGCACACGTGTGCAGCTCCTGATGGCGGTGGCACAGGATTATATTTCTCATTGCTTCTGTACAGCATTGTGGGCTATCGCCCCACCCCTTTTAAAGAGGGTCGCTGCCTAGCCGTGCCAACCCTCTGCAGTGTGTGCCTGCTTTTCCTGTGGCAGACGCACTTATAAATAGACATGAGTGTGGCGTGGCATGAGGGCAGCTGAAGGCTGGGCAGGGACACTTTGGTGTGCGCTGTGGACACTGGGTCGTGCAGGGGGGGTTGGGCAGCATGTAACCCAGGAGAAGTGGCAGCGGAGTGTCATGCAGGCAGTGATTGTGCTTTGTTGGAGGTAGTGTGGTGCTTAGCTAAGGTATGCTTTGCTAATGAGGGCTTTTCAGAAGTAAAAATTGTTGGGGGGGGGGGGGCACTCTTGCCGCTATTGTGGCTTAATAGTGGGACCTGTGAACTTGAGATGCAGCCCAACATGTAGCCCCTCGCCTGCCCTATCCGTTGCTGTGTCGTTTCCATCATTCCATCACTTTCTTGAATTGCCCAGATTTTCACACATGAAAACCTTAGCGAGCATCGGCAAAATACAAAAATGCTCGGGTTGCCCATTGACTTCAATGGGGTTCGTTATTCGAAATGAACCCCCGAGCATCGCGATAATTTCGTCCCGAGTAACGAGCACCCGAGCATTTTGGTGCTCGCTCATCTCTAGTCAGTATGATAGATACCCCTACAAATGACACCATTAAAAAAATAGACCACTTAATGCATTCACTGAGGGGTGTCCTGAGTATTTTGACCCCACCTTTTTTTCCAGGAGTCAATGCAATTCAGAAGAGAAGAAATTAAATTTCATATATTTGCAAATATGTCATTTTAAAGACAGGTTTATTTTCTAAAGTGAACATGAAAATGAAAATGTGCACCCAAAATGGATACCTGGTTGTCCTGTGTTCAGAAACATACACAGTGGCTTTCAGAACATACATTTTGCTGGATTGTATTACAGGCACCATTGCATAATTGCAGAACCCTTAAACTGCCAAAATAGTTGCAGAATCCCCACAAATGACCCCATTTTGAAAACTAGACAACTTAATGAATTTATCTAGAGCTGTACTGCTTATTTTCACCCCACGGTTTTTAAATTCATTTAAGCAAAGCAGGAGAAAAAAAATTTAAATTTAAATTTTTTTGCCACTTGTGTCATTAAAAAAACAAAACTTTTTTTGTACAGCACACATATGAATGATGACTTGCAACCAAAAATGGATAACCCTGTTTGTCCTATGTTTAGCAATAGCCCCATTGTAGCGCCAATCTGCTTACTGGACACATGGCTAGGCCTGCAATAGAGGGAACACCCTTGGCCTTCAGGGCACAATTGAATAATTTGGGGATTATGTACAAAATGCAAGAAACGCTGCAGAGTTTCAAAGCGGGCTCGGGACATAACTGACGCAAACACAGGGGTGGCATGTACTGCACTGGTGGACCAGTATGAGCAGATGGAGTATTTTTCAGCTAAACCCATTAAAAAGTGATTCCCCCCAAATGTTTTTTATTTTTGTGGGGATCCCTTATCTGGAATTCACAAAGGTGGGATGCTCTGCAAGTAATTGCCCAGCATAGATGTTTGTCTGCTGGGCAATTAATTCCAAGAGAGGGCCATTGATGATCAAATACAAAAAAATTACTGAAGAAAAATTTGCGACAGCCCAATTTATACCCCGAGTCTCTACAAATTGTGGTATTTGGGTGGGGGGGGGGGGAATCACCAGAATTCCTCATTGCGGGAGGCATCGCAGTACTAGGGCCTGACGATTACAGCTACTGCAACGTCCTTGAAACTAGAGGTAGAAGCAGAGTCATCAGTACAAAATCTTATTTCTGCTCTGACGCAGATTCAGTTTCGCTAGACCTGCAGAAACAAAGCACTCTGTGTGCCTGCTTGACACTGTACCTCCTGAGCGCCATTTTAATACAATTTTTTTTTGCGAAAATGAAAATAGAAAAAGTAGGAAACTAAGCAGTGATTAATTTAATTGTGGAACGCTGTCTGCACAGCGTTACAATCCACCAAGTGCAAAAGAAAATAGCAAAAAAAAATTACAAGTGTGTTTTTCATCCACACTTGGAATGTCTCAGAAAAATTGCACCCAGATCCATCTTGCAGCATGGGATGCAAGATGCTGAGGAACCTCAAGAAAAAAACAAAACTTTCTCTTTCTAGCCTACACTCTCTAAGGCCACGGTCAGATGAGCGTCTATCATAACCATTGGTTTACTATGCAGTGTTCACATGTCCATTTTCTAGAGGTGCTAAATACTCGCACATGCAAAAAATAGGACATGCGTGCCTTGAATGTGCGCCAGTAAGGTTCGTGCTGCATGGAAAGACATCATGTTAATCGCCGTGGGGAGTCCCCTCATCATTGAACACTGTGACAGCGCTGTCACATATCGAAGCATTATTTGAATGTGCATTTACTGGTATAGATGAAATCGTAATAGCCCAAACAATAAATTCAAAGCATTTTTAAAACTTTATAGTAAATAGGGAATACAAAAAAAAATCAGTGCAGTGCACTGCTGCAGTTTTGCTGTATGTATTGTGACACACTGCAAATGGTCCATTGAAACTCTATAACCTGAGTCCTATATAAACCTGGACCCAGCCGAGGTGTCAACTTCACATTGTCTGATATCTGCTGCTGATGGTGCAGACTTAGCTCCTGCACCCATGTCAACAGTGTGCTGTACAACACAGGGCATTACATCTCATCTGCTCATGACATAATTGTTCTGGTTTATAGACAGTGGTCCTCAATGTCTGACCTCCTCTATAATGTCCATATGCTAATAGGGCATATGTAGTGGGATTCTATTTATAAAATAATCCTTTTAATTGTTTAAACCAATTCAATAAGTGTAAAACATAATCAGAGGTGTTCTGAAAATAATGGGAAACAACTAGAGATGAGCGAGCACCAAAATGCTCGGGTGCTCGTTACTCGAGACGAATTTTTCGCGATGCTCGAGGGTTCGTTTCGAGTAACGAACCCCATTGAAGTCAATGGGCGACTCAAGCATTTTTGTATATCGCCGATGCTCGCTAAGGTTTTCATTTGTGAAAATCTGGCCAATTCAAGAAAGTGATGGGAACGACACAGCAACGGATAGGGCAGGCGAGGGGCTGCATGTTGGGCTGCATCTCAAGTTCCCAGGTCCCACTATTAAGCCACAATAGCGGCAAGAGTGTCCCCCCCCCCAACAATTTTTACTTCTGAAAAACCCTCATTAGCAATGCATACCTTAGCTAAGCACCACACTACCTCCAACAAAGCACAATCACTGCCTGCATGACACTCCGCTGACACTTCTCCTGGGTTACATGTTGCCCAACCCCTCCCCCCCCCCCGCACGACCCAGTGTCCACAGTGCACACCAAAGCACACCAAAGTGTCCCTGCGCAGCCTTCAGCTGCCCTCATGCCACACCACCCTCATGTCTATTTATAAGTGCGTCTGCCATGAGGAGGAACCGCAGGCACACACTGCAGAGGGTTGGCATGGCCATGCAGCGACCCTCTTTAAAAGGGGCGGGGCGATAGCCAACAATGTTGTACAGAAGCAATGAGAAATCCAATCCTGTGCCACCTTCATCAGGAGCTGCACACGTGGGCATAGCAATGGGGAACCTATGTGCCACACACTATTCATTCTGTCAAGGTGTCTGCATGCCCCAGTCAGACCACGGTTTTTTATAAATAGTCACAGGCAGGTACAACTCCGCAATGGGAATTCCGTGTGCACCCACAGCATGGGTGGCTCCCTGGAACCCACCGGCTGTTGTACATAAATGTATCCCATTGCAGTGCCCTGGACAGCAGAGCTAACGTCAGATTAAATGCAGGTGGGCTTCGGGCCACACTGCATGCCCCAGTCAGACTGTGGTTTTTTATAAGTAGACACAGGCAGGAACAACTCCCTATTGTGAAGTCCGTGTGGACCGACAGCATGGGTGGGTCCCAGGAAGCCACCGGCGGTACATAAATATATCCCATTGCAGAGCCCAGCACAGCTGAGGTAATGTCAGGTTTAATGCAGGTGGGCTTCGGCCCACACTGCATGCCCCAGTCAGACTGGGGTTCTTTAGAAGTGGACACATGCAGTTACAACTCCGTGTGGACCGACAGCATGGGTGGCTCCCTGGAACCCACCGGCGGTAGATAAATATATCCCATTGCAGTGCCCAGTACAGCTAAGGTAATGTAAGGTTTAATGCAGGTGGTCTTCGGCCCACACTGCATGCCCCAGTCAGACTGGGGTTCTTTAGAAGTGGACACATGCAGTTACAACTCCGTGTGGACCAACAGCATGGGTGGGTCCCAGGAAGCCACCGGCGGTACATAAATATATCCCATTGCAGTGCCTCAGGTTTAATGCAGGTGGGCTAAAAATTAGTAGGATTACACTGTAGGCGAGGGCCAAAAAAAATTGGTGTATTAACAGTACTAATGTACTAATTGCCCATGCCCAACCAAGAGGGCAGGTGAAACCCATTAAACACTTTGGTTACTGTGCCTTAATTTGTAACTAGGCCTGGAGGCAGCCCAGTTAAAATAAAAATTGGTTCAGGTGCAAGTTTCAACGCTTTAATGAGAATTGAAACGTATAAACATTTTTTACAAAAGTTATATGACTGAGCCTTGTGGGCCTAAGAAAAATTGCCCGTTCGGCGAGATTACGTGAGGTTTCAGGAGGAGGAGCAGGAGGAGGAGGATGAATATAATACACAGATTGATGAAGCTAAAAGGTCCCCGATTTTTATGGTGATAGAGAACGATGCTTCCATCCGCGGATGCAGCCTACGTATTGTTTAGGTATCGCTGCTGTCCGCTGGTGGAGAAGAGAAGTCTGGGGAAATCCAGGCTTTGTTCATCTTTATGATTGTAAGCCTGTCGGCACTGTCGGTTGACAGGCGGGTACGCTTATCCGTGATGATTCCCCCAGCCGCAGTAAACACCCTCTCTGACAAGATGCTAGTCGCGCTGTAAGCACCTCCAGGGCATACAGCGCGAGTTCAGGCCACGTGTCCAGCTTCGACACCCAGAAGTTGTAGGGGGCAGAGGCGTCACGGAGGACGGTCGTGCGATCGGCTACGTACTCCCTCACCATCCTTTTACAGTGCTCCCGCCGACTCAGCCTTGACTGGGGAGCGGTGACACAGTCTTGCTGGGGAGCCATAAAGCTGTCAAAGGCCTTGGAGAGTGTTCTGCTGGCTGTGCTGTACATGCTGCCTGATCTCTGCGCCTCCCCTGCTACCTGGCCCGCGGAAATGCGCCTTCTGCCACTAGCGCTGTCGGATGGGAATTTTACCATGAGTTTGTCCGCCAGGGTCCTGTGGTATAGCATCACTCTCGAACCCCTTTCCTCTTCGGGTATGAGAGTGGAAAGGTTCTCCTTATACCGTGGGTCGAGCAGTGTGTACACCCAGTAATCCGTAGTGGCCAGAATACATCTAACGCGAGGGTCACGAGAAAGGCATCCTAACATGAAGTCAGCCATGTGTGCCAGGGTACCTGTACGCAACACATGGCTGTCTTCACTAGGAAGATCACTTTCAGGATCCTCCTCCTCCTCTGGCCATACACGCTGAAAGGATGACAGGCAAGCAGCATGGGTACCGTCAGCAGTGGGCCAAGCTGTCTCTTCCCCCTCCTCTTCATGCTCCTCCCCCTCCTCCTCCTCCTCCTCAACGCGCTGAGATATAGACATGAGGGTGCTCTGACTATCCAGCGACATACTGTCTTCACCCGCCTCCGTTTCCGAGCGCAAAGCGTCTGCCTTTATGCTTTGCAGGGAACTTCTCAAGAGGCATAGCAGAGGAATGGTGACGCTAATGATTGCAGCATCGCCGCTCACCACCTGGGTAGACTCCTCAAAGTTCCCAAGGACCTGGCAGATGTCTGCCAACCAGGCCCACTCTTCTGTAAAGAATTTAGGAGGCTGACTCCCACTACGCCGCCCATGTTGCAGTTGGTATTCCACTATAGCTCTACGCTGCTCATAAAGCCTGGGCAACATGTGGAGCATAGAGTTCCACCGTGTGAGCACGTCGCACAGCAGTCACTGCACTGGCAGTTTAAACCGATGTTGCATGGTGCGCAGGGTGGCAGCGTCCGTCTTGGACTTGCGGAAATGTGCGCTGAGCCGGTGCACCTTTCCGAGCAGGTCTGACAAGCGTGGGTAGCTTTTCAGAAAACGCTGAACCACCAAATTAAAGACGTGGGCCAAGCATGGCATGTGCGTGAGGCTGCCGAGCTGCAGAGCCGCCACCAGGTTACGGCCGTTGTCACACATGACCATGCCCGGTTGGAGGCTCAGCGGCGAAAGCCAGGGGTCCGTCTGCTCTGTCAGACCCTGCAGAAGTTCATGGGCCGTGTGCCTCTTCTCTCCTAAGCTGAGTAGTTTCAGCACGGCCTGCTGACGCTTGCCCACCGCTGTGCTGCCACGCCGCGCGACACCGACTGCTGGCGACGTGCTGCTGCTGCTGACACATCTTGATTGCGAGACAGAGGTTGCGTAGGAGGAGGAGGAGGGTGGTTTAGTGGAGGAAGCATACACCGCCGCAGATACCAGCACCGAGCTGGGGCCCACAATTCTGGGGGTGGGTAGGACGTGAGCGGTCCCAGGCTCTGACTCGGTCCCAGCCTCCACTAAATTCACCCAATGTGCCGTCAGGGAGATGTAGTGGCCCTGCCCGCCTGTGCTTGTCCACGTGTCCGTAGTTAAGTGGACCGTGGCAGTAACCGCGTTGGTGAGGGCGCGTACAATTGTGCGGGAGACGGCACAGGGCTGGGACGGCACATCAGGAAAAGTAGTGGCGACTGGGAACCGAGTAGCGTGGGGCCGCTGCCGCCATCATGTTTTTGAAAGCCTCCGTTTCCACAAGCCTATATGGCAGCATCTCCAGGCTGATCAATTTGGCTATGTGCACGTTTAACGCTTGAGCGTGCGGGTGCATGGCGGCGTACTTGCGCTTGCGCTCAAACAGTTGCGCTAGCGACGGCTGGACGGTGTGCTAAGAGACATTGCTGGATGGGGCCGAGGACAGCGGAGGTGAGGGTGTGGGTGCAGGTCGGGAGACGGTCGTGCCTGTGTCCTAAGAGGGGGGTTGGATCTCAGTGGCAGGTTGGGGCACAGGGGGAGAGGCAGTGGTGCAAACCGGAGGCGGTGAATGGCCTTCGTCCCACCTTGTGGGGTGCTTGGCCATCATATGCCTGCGCATGCTGGTGGTGGTGAGGCTGGTGGTGGTGGCTCCATGGCTGATCTTGGCGCGACAAGCCTTGCACACCACTGTTCGTCGGTCGTCTGCACTCTCAGTGAAAAACTGCCACACCTTTGAGCACCTCGGCCTCTGCAGGGTGGCATGGCGCGAGGGGGCGCTTTGGGAAACAGTTGGTGGATTATTTGGTCTGGCCCGGCCTCTACCCCTGGCCACCGCACTGCCTCTCCCAACCTGCCCTGCTGCTGCACTTGCCTCCCCCTCTGAAGACCTGTCCTCAGTAGGCTTAGCAAACCAGGTGGGGTCAGTCACCTCATCGTCCAGCTGCTCTTCCTCCGAATCCTCTGTGCGCTCCCCCCTCGGACTTACTGCAATTACTACTACCTGAGTGATAGACAACTGTGTCTCATTGTCATCGTCCTCCTCACCCACTGAAAGCTCTTGAGACAGTTGCCAGAAGTCCCCAGCCTCATCCCCCGGACCCCGGGAACTTTCCAATGGTTGGGCATCGGTCACGACAAACTCCTCCGGTGGGAGAGAAACCATTGCTGCCCATTCTGGGCAGGGGCCCGAGAACAGTTCCTGGGAGTCTGCCTGCTCCTCAGAATGTGTCATTGTAATGGAGTGAGGAGGCTGGGAGGAAGGAGGAGCAGCAGCCAGAGGATTCAGAGTTGTAGCAGTGGACGGCGTAGAACTATGGCTGGTCGATAGATTGCTGAATGCACTTTCTGCCATCCACGACAGGACCTGCTCACACTGCTAATTTTCTAATAAAGGTCTACCGCGCGGACCCATTAATTGTGAGATTAATCTGGGGACACGAGAAACGTGCCTCTCTCCTAATCCTGCAGCAGTCGGCTGCGATACACCTGGATCAGAAGCTTGACCTGTGCCCACACCCTGACTTGGGCCTCCGCGTCCACGTCCTCTAGGCCTACCCCTACCCCTCAGCATGGTGTATTACCAGTAGTGCAGAAACAGAACGCTGTAATTAAATGTGCCGCTTATTGGCCTGTGGTTGGAGGCTGACTTCGCTTACGGAACGCACAGCAGAGCCAGGAAAGAATTTTGCGCAAGCCTGTAGTGAGACGTAGGTGCGTAGGACTCAGCTAGTGGAATTCACAGCGCAGAAGCAGTCAAGTGGCCAAACGCCACTAGTAGGCCTTAAGTATTTTGCTTCTATTATTTTAAAGGCTGAGCTGAGACAGCAGACAGTTACTGTAGGCAGCGTATATATGTATACTGTTTCCCTCTGGCGGGATGACGGCGGTGATGTAACGGGCAACGCAGGGCCAGGAAACAATTTTGCGCTCGCCTGTAGTGAGACGTAGGTACGTATGACTCAGCTAGTGGAATTCACAGCGCAGAAGCAGTGAAGTGGCCAAACGCCACTGGTAGGCCTTAAGTATTTTGCTTCTATTTTTTTTAAAGGCTGAGCTGAGACAGCAGACAGATACTGTAGGCACCGTATATATGTATACGGTTTCCCTCTGGACGGGATGACGGCGGTGATGTAACGGGCAACGCAGAGCCAGCAAACAATTTTGCGCAAGCCTGCTGTAACACTTAGCTGCGTATTAATTAGGACTACTACCCCCAGCAGACACGCAGTACACTGAAGACGGTCACAGGCAGCCCAAATATAGTATTTTTCCCAAATTTGTTTGAAAAAGCCCACTGCCTATATAGACAGTATATCTCTTTCACCTTTCCCACTGTCCCTGCCTCACCAGTACTGGCCCTATACTATGTAAAATTATGTATACTGTTTCTCTCTGGATGGGATGACGGCGGTGATGTAACGGGCAACGCAGAGCTAGGAAACAATTGTGCGCATGCCTGTAGTGAGACGTAGGTGCGTATGACTCAGCTAGTGGAATTCACAGCGCAGAAGCAGTCAAGTGGCCAAACGCCACTGGTAGACCTTAAGTATTTTGCTTCTATTTTTTTTAAAGGCTGAGCTGAGACAGCAGACAGATACTGTAGGCAGCGTATATATGTATACTGTTTCCCTCTGGACGGGATGACGGCGGTGATGTAACGGGCAACGCAGAGCCAGCAAACAATTTTGCGCAAGCCTGCTGTAACACTTAGCTGCGTATTAATTAGGACTACTACCCCCAGCAGACACGCAGTACACTGAAGACGGTCACAGGCAGCCCAAATATAGTATTTTTCCCAAATTTGTTTGAAAAAGCCCACTGCCTATATAGACAGTATATCTCTTTCACCTTTCCCACTGTCCCTGCCTCACCAGTACTGGCCCTATACTATGTACAATGACTGCAGACTAAGGACGCAATGCTCTGCACGCCCGATATACAAAAAAAAAATTGTGCAACACTGCTAAAAGCAGCCTCAACAGTACTGTACACGGTCAGATGTGGCCCTAAGAAGGACCGTTGGGGTTCTTGAAGCCTAATATTACACCTAACACTGTCCCTATAGCAGCAGCAGCACTTTCCCTGATCTATGTCAGAATGCATCTGTGGCGAGCCGCGGGAGGGGCAGATTTAAATACTCGGGTGACACCTGATCTCCCCAGCCACTCACTGCAGGGGGGTGGTATAGGGCTGGAACGTCACAGGAGGAAGTTGTAATGCCTTCCATGTCTTTCTATTGGCCAGAAAAGCGCGCAAATGTCTCAGAGATGAAAGTGAAAGTAAGTCGAACATCGCGTGGTGCTCGCCTCGAGTAACGAGCATCTCGAACACCCTAATACTCGAACGAGCATCAAGCTCGGACGAGTACGTTCGTTCATCTCTAGAAACAACCATCAAGAAAAAACAAAGGAGGAATTTAATTTTTTATATAAATGTTGATGCTTGGCGAAAATGCAGTGAGGAAAAAAACTGAAAAATATGCTTTGTTACCAAGGCAAGAGTGAAATGTTTCCTTAAGAGTTTAAATAGTGAGCAAAAAATCAACAACATACAGTAGCAAAGTGATCCTGAAGATCCTGCTTACATCCTCTTTGTATGTGTGTCATGTGAGGTCATATGACAAAAACAAATGTGATATTTATAAGGGAGGAGACTGATGAAACTACGTAAAGAATGTAGTTTATTTTACTAGCATTACTATTTTACTAAGAAAACCGACACATCATGGACTCCAGCTGTAAAAAGAATTACTGTACCCATGAGGTTGATGCCAAGAAACTATTTGAGACCTACTATTCTGCACATGCTCCATACTCTGTTATTAAGGAAACAACACTAAATATGTTACAAGCATTTCACAAAGCATTTAATACGGGTAAGTTAATCATTAAGCATGAAGGATATTATTCAGCGTAAATATATGCATGGTAATGCACTGTACACGACGTAAACATGTTCCTTTATTTCCGCAGAAATGATTTCTCAATTGTATTTAAGAAAAAGCACACTGCAGCACATTTATTATTGGTCTTGCACCAGAATTCTGAATAATTGACCCCTTTTTGACACAAATTATTTTAGACAAATTTACTACTGCTATGCGACGAAAATAACAGATATTGCAACTCTTACACCACTTTTCAAAAGTTCGTGTTACATATGGGCTTGGTTGTTGCAGAATACGTTTTCTATTTCAATTCTACCATTTAATATACCATACTATTAGAGATGAGCGAGCACCAAAATGCTCGGGTGCTCGTTACTCGGGACGAAATTTTCGCAATGCTCGAGGGTTCGTTTCGAGTAACGAATCCCATTGAAGTCAATGGGCGACCCGAGCTGCCCTCATGCCACACCACCCTCATGTCTATTTATAAGTGCGTCTGCCATGACGAGGAACTGCAGGCACACACTGCAGAGGGTTGGCATGGCTAGGCAGCGACCCTCTTTAAAAGTGGTGGGGCAATAGCCCACAATGCTGTACAGAAGCAATGAGAAATATAATCCTGTGCCACCGCCATCAGGAGCTGCACACGTGGGCATAGCAATGGGGAACCTATGTGCCACACACTATTCATTCTGTCAAGGTGTCTGCATGCCCCAGTCAGACTGGTAATATGTACCTTAACAGTAACCGCGTTGGTGGTAATGTGGTGGTGACTGTGGACCTAGTAGCGCGGTTGTATTTTGTTGGTTTTCGGAATGTGGCCAGGATTAAGTTGGCCGTGGCGGGGGGATGTTTTTGAGGCACTACGTGTCCTCTCCACGTGTCCGTGGTTATATGCACCTTAACAGTAACCGCGTTGGTGGTAATGTGGTGGTGACTGCGGACCTAGTAGCGCGGTTGTATTTTGTTGGTTTTCGGAATGTGGCCAGGATTAAGTGGGCCGTGGCGGGGGGATGGTGGGGGGGCTCTCTTGTTGTGTCGGTAAAGGTGAAATTCTTGGACTGCCACCAGACGAACCAATGCAAAGGCATTTGCCAAGAATGTTTTCATTGTTGGAGGAGGAGGGGGATGTTTTTGAGGCACTACGTGTCCTCTCCACGTGTCCGTGGTTATATGCACCTTAACAGTAACCGCGTTGGTGGGAAATGGCCTCGCCGCCATCATGTCTTTGTGAAGCCTCTGTTTCCACACCCCAGAGACATACAATTAGCAGCGGTATAGGCAGAGCCCATAATTCGTAACATTTCAGCCGTAGCATTAGGACAGGCCCCACTAACATATCACTAGCAGCATTATAGGGGGAGCACAGTATTAGTTCCATTTCAGTAATAGTAGCACTCAAGACAGGCCCCAGTAACAATTCCGAAGCAGCAGTATAGTGGGAGCGCAGTCTTCGTTCCATTTCAGTAATAGTAGCACTCAAGACAGGCCCCAGTAACAATTCCGAAGCAGCAGTATAGTGGGAGCGCAGTCTTCGTTCCATTTCAATAATAGTAGCACTCAAGACAGGCCCCAGTAACAATTCCGAAGCAGCAGTATAGTGGGAGCGCAGTCTTCGTTCCATTTCAGTAATAGTAGCACTCAAGACAGGCACCAGTAACAATTCCGAAGCAGCAGTATAGGAGGAGCATAGTCTAACTTCCATTTAAGTAATAGTAGCAGCCTACACAGGCCCCAGGAACAATTCCGAAGCAGCAGTATAGTCGGAGCGCAGTCTTAGTTCCATTTCAGTAGCTGCAGTATAGCCAAGGCCCAAGTTACATTTATGTAGCTAAAGTGTAGGCCAACCCCACACACCTTTCTGTACCATGAGTGCAGGCGAAGAACATAGAAATTGCTATGATTACACTGTAGGTGAGGGCCCCAAAAAATTGGTGTACCAACAGTACTAATGTACCTCAGTAAAAATTGGGCATGCCCAACCAAGATGGCAGGTGAAACCCATTAATCGCTTTGGTTAATGTGGCTTAAGTGGTAACTAGGCCTGGAGGCAGCCCAGTTTAACGAAAAATTGTTTCAAGTTAAAGTTCAACGCTTTTAAGAGCATTGAAACGTATAAAAATTTTTAGAAAAATTATATGACTGAGCCTTGTGGCCCTAAGAAAAATTGCCCGTTCAGCGTGATTACGTGAGGTTTCAGGAGGAGGAGCAGGAGGAGGAGGAGGAATATTAGACACAGATTGATGAAGCAGAAATGTCCCCGTTTTGGATGGTGAGAGAGAACGATGCTTCCATCCGCGGGTGCAGCCTACGTATTGCTTAGGTATCGCTGCTGTCCGCTGGTGGAGAAGAGAAGTCTGGGGAAATCCAGGCTTTGTTCATCTTGATGAGTGTAAGCCTGTCGGCACTGTCGGTTGACAGGCGGGTACGCTTATCTGTGATGATTCCCCCAGCCGCACTAAACACCCTCTCCGACAAGACGCTAGCCGCAGGACAAGCAAGCACCTCCAGGGCATAGAGCGCTAGTTCAGGCCACGTGTCCAGCTTCGACACCCAGTAGTTGTAAGTGGCAGAGGCGTCACGGAGGACGGTCGTGCGATCGGCTACGTACTCCCTCACCATCCTTTTACAGTGCTCCCGCCGACTCAGCCTTGACTGGGGAGCGGTGACACAGTCTTGCTGGGGAGCCATAAAGCTGTCCAGGCCCTTAAAGACTGTTGCACTGCCTGGGCTGTACATGCTGCTCGATCTCCGCACCTCCCCTGCTACCTGGCCCTCGGAACTGCGCCTTCTGCCACTAGCGCTGTCAGATGGGAATTTTACCATCAGCTTGTCCGCCAGGGTCCTGTGGTATAGCAACACTCTCGAACCCCTTTCCTCTTCGGGAATGAGAGTGGGAAGGTTCTCCTTATAGCGTGGGTCGAGCAGTGTGTACACCCAGTAATCCATAGTGGCCAGAATGCGTGTAACGCGAGGGTCACGAGAAAGGCATCCTAACAAGAAGTCAGCCATGTGTGCCAGGGTACCTGTACGCAACACATGGCTGTCCGCACTAGGAAGATCACTTTCAGGATCCTCCTCCTCCTCCTCAGGCCATACACGTTGAAATAATGACAGGCAAGCAGCATGTGTACCGTCAGCAGTGGGCCAAGCTATCTCTTCCCCCTCCTCCTCATCCTCCTCATGCTCCTCCTCCTCCTCAACGCGCTGAGATACAGACATGAGGGTGCTCTGACTATCCAGCGACATACTGTCTTCCCCTCCTCCGTTTCCGAGCGCAAAGCGTCTGCCTTTATGCTTTGCAGGGAACTTCTGAAGAGGCATAGCAGAGGAATGGTGACGCTAATGATTGCAGCATCGCCGCTCACCATCTGGGTAGACTCCTCAAAGTTTCCAAGGACCTGGCAGATGTCTGCCAAACAGGCCCACTCTTTTGTAAAGAATTGAGGAGGCTGACTCCCACTACGCCGCCCATGTTGGAGTTGGTATTCCACTATAGCTCTACGCTGCTCATAGAGCCTGGCCAACATGTGGAGCGTAGAGTTCCACCGTGTGGGCACGTCGCACAGCAGTCGGTGCACTGGCCTGCTGGCGACGTGCTGCTGCTGACACATCTTGATTGCGAGACAGAGGTTGCGGAGGAGGAGGAGGAAGCATACACCGCCGCAGATACCAGCACCGAGCTGGGGCCCGCAATTCTGGGGGTGGGTAGGACATGAGCGGTCGCAGGCTCTGACTCGGTCACAGCCTCCAATAAATTCACCCAATGTGCCGTCAGGGAGATATAGTGGCCCTGCCCGCCTGTGCTTGTCCACGTGTTCGTTGTTAAGTGGACCTTGCCACTAACCGCGTTGGTGAGGGCGCGTACAATGTTGCGGGAGACGTGGTCGTGCAAGGCTGGGACGGCACATCGGGAAAAGTAGTGGCGACTGGGAACCAAGTAGCGCGGGGCCGCCGCCGCCATCATGTTTTTGAAAGCCTCCGTTTCCACAAGCCTATACGACAGCATCTCCAGGCTGATCAATTTGGCTATGTGCACGTTTAACGCTTGAGCGTGCGGGTGCATGGCGGCGTACTTGCGCTTGCGCTCAAACAGTTGCGCTAGCGACGGCTGGACGGTGTGCTGAGAGACATTGCTGGATGGGGCCGAGGACAGCGGAGGTGAGGGTGTGGGTGCATGTCGGGAGACGGTCGTGCCTGTGTCCTGAGAGGGGGGTTGGATCTCAGTGGCAGGTTGGGGCACAGGGGGAGAGGCAGTGGTGCAAACCGGAGGCGGTGAACGGCCTTCGTCCCACCCTGTGGGGTGCTTGGCCATCATATGCCTGCGCATGCTGGTGGTGGTGAGGCTGGTGGTGGTGGCTCCACGGCTGATCTTGGCGCGACAAACCTTGCACACCACAGTTCGTCAGTCGTCTGCACTCTCAGTGAAAAACTGCCAGACCTTTGAGCACCTCGGCCTCTGCAGGGTGGCATGGCGCGAGGGGGCGCTTTGGGAAACAGTTGGTGGATTATTTGGTCTGGCCCTGCCTCTACCCCTGGCCACCGCACTGCCTCTTCCAACCTGCCCTGCTGCTGCACTTGCCTCCCCCTCTGAAGACCTGTCCTCAGTAGGCTTAGCAAACCAGGTGGGGTCAGTCACCTCATCGTCCTGCTGCTCTTCCTTTGAATCCCCTGTGCGCTCCTCCCTCGGACTTACTGAAATTACTACTACCGGAGTGATAGACAACTGTGTCTCATCGTCATCGTCCTCCTCACCCACTGAAAGCACTTGAGACAGTTGCCGGAAGTCCCCAGTCTCCTCACCTGGATCCCGGGAACTTTCCAAAGGTTGGGCATCGGTCATGAGAAACTCCTCAGGTGATAGAGGATCCATTTTTTCGCACTCAAGGCCGGGACCCAAGAACAGTTCCTGGGAGCCTGCCTGCTCTTCTGAATTTGTCATTTGCTGGGAGGGAGGAGGCTGGGAGAAAGGAGGAGCAGCAGCGAGAGGATTCAGGGATGCAGCAGTGGACGGCGTAGAAAACTAGGTGGTGACGGTGGATAGTTTGCTGGATGCACTTTCTGCCATCCACGACAGGACCTGCTCACACTGCTCACTTTCTAATAAAGGTCTACCGCTTGTACCCTTTAATTGTGAGATTAATCTGGGGACCCCAGAAACTTGCCTCTCTCCTAATCCCGCAGCAGTCGGCTGCGATACACCTGGACCAGGAGCTCGGCCTGTGCCCACACCCTGACTAGGGCCTCCGCATCCTCGCCCGCGTCCACGTCCTCTAGGCCTACCCCTACCCCTCAGCATGGTGTATTACCAGTAGTGCAGAAACAGAACGCTGTAATTAAATGTGCCGCTTATTGGCCTGTGGTTTGAGGCTGACTTCGCTTACGGAACGCACAGCAGAGCCAGGAAACAATTATGCACAAGCCTGTAGTCAGACCTAGGTGCGTATGACTGAGCTATTGGAATTCACAGGGCAGAACCAGTCAAGTGGCCAAAGGCCAGTGGTAGGCCTTAAGTATTTTGCTTCAATTTTTTAAAATGGTGAGGTGAAAAACCAGACAGACACCTAATGCAGCGTATATATGTATACTCTTTCCCTCTGGCGGGATGACGGCGATCATGTAATGGACACAGCAGAGCCAGGAAACAATTATGTGCAAGCCTGTAGTCAGACCTAGGTGCGTATGACTGAGCTACTGGAATTCACAGGGCAGAACCAGTCAAGTGGCCAAAGGCCAGTGGTAGGCCTTAAAGGGGTTGTCTCGCGAAATCAAGTGGGGTTATGCACTTCTGTATGGCCATATTAATGCACTTTGTAATATACATCGTGCATTAAATATGAGCCATACAGAAGTTATTCACTTACCTGCTCCGTTGCTAGCGTCCCCGTCGCCATGGTTCCGTCTAATTTCGGTGTCTTCTTGCTTTTTTAGACGCGCTTGCGCAGATGGGTCTTCTCCCTCGGCTCGGCTCGACAGCATCGGCGTTTTGGCTCCGCCCCCTTGTACGCGTCATCGCGTAGCTCCGCCATTACGTGCCGATTCCAGCCAATCAGGAGGCTGGAACCGGCACACGTCATGGGGCGGAGCTACGCGATGACGCGTGCAAGGGGGCGGAGCCAAAACACAGATGCTGTCGAGCCGAGCCGAAGGGAGAAGACCCATCTGCGCAAGCGCGTCTAAAAAAGCAAGAAGACACCAAATTTAGACGGAACCATGGCGACGGGGACGCTAGCAACGGAGCAGGTAAGTGAATAACTTCTGTATGGCTCATATTTAATGCACGATGTATATTACAAAGTGCATTAATATGGCCATACAGAAGTGTATAACCCCACTTGATTTCGCGAGACAACCCCTTTAAGTATTTTGCTTCAATTTTTTTAAATGGTGAGGTAAAAAACCAGACAGACACCGTATGCAGCGTATATATGTATACTCTTTCCCTCTGGCGGGATGACAGTGATCATGTAACGGACACAGCAGAGCCAGGAAACAATTATGCGCAAGCCTGCTGTAACGCTTAGCTGGGTAATAATGAGCGACTACTACCCCCAGCAGACACGCAGTAAACTGAAGACGGTCACAGGCAGCCCAAATATAGTATTTTTTTCCAATTTTTGGGTAAAAGCCCACTGCCTATATAGCCTGTATATGGATTTCGCTGTTGGAGGATGACTGTGGTTATTGAAAGCACAGTGCAGCCAGAAGAAATTATGCGCAAGGCTGGGTATTAATGAGCGACTACTACCCCCAGCAGACACGCAGTAAACTGTAGACAGTCACAGGCTTGGCTGGGAAATAATGAGCGACTACTACCCCCAGCAGACACGCAGTAAACTGAAGACGGTCACAGGCAGCCCAAATATAGTATTTTTTTCCAATTTTTGGGAAAAAGCCCACTGCCTATATAGCCTGTACATGGATTTCGCTGTTGGAGGATGACTGTGGTTACTGAAAGCACTGTGCAGCCAGAAGAAATTATGCGCAAGGCTGGGTATTAATGAGCGACTACTACCCCCAGCAGACACGCAGCAAACTGAACACGGTCACAGGCAGCCCAAATATAGTATTTTTTTCCAATTTTTGGGAAAAAGCCCACTGCCTATATAGCCTGTATATGGATTTCCCTGTTGGAGGATGACTGTGGTTATTGAAAGCACAGTGCAGCCAGAAAAAAATTATGCGCAAGGCTGCAGTAACACCTAGCTGGGTAATAGTGAGCGACTACTACCCCCAGCAGACACGCAGTAAACTGAACACGGTCTCAGGCAGCCCCAAAAATTTTTTTTACAATTTTTTTGAAAAAGCCCACTGCCTATATAGCCAGTATATCTCTTTCCCTGTACCACTGTCCCTGCCTCAGCAGTACTGCCCCTATACTCAGTAAAATGACTGCAGACTGAGGACGCTATGGTCTGCACTAGAGATGAGCGAGCACCAAAATGCTCGGGTGCTCGTTACTCGGAACGAAATTACCGCGATGCTCGAGGGCTCGTTTCGAGTAACAAACCCCATTGAAGTCAATGGGCGACCCGAGCATTTTTGTATTTCGCCGATGCTCGCTAAGGTTTTCATGTGTGAAAATCTGGGCAATTCAAGAAAGTGATGGGAACGACACAGCAATGGACAGGGCAGGCGAGGGGCTACATGTTGGGCTGCATCTCAAGTTCACAGGTCCCACTATTAAGCCACAATAGCGGCAAGAGTGGGCCCCCCCCCCTCCCAAAAACTTTTACTTCTGAAAAGCCCTCATTAGCAATGCATACCTTAGCTAAGCACCACACTACCTCCAACAAAGCACAATCACTGCCTGCATGACACTCCACTGCCACTTCTCCTGGCTTACATGCTGCCCAACCGCCCCCCCTCCCCCCACAGCGCACACCAAAGTGTCCCTGCGCAGCCTTCAGCTGCCCTCATGCCACGCCACACTCATGTCTATTTAGAAGTGCGTCTGCCATGAGGAGGAACCGCAGGCACACACTGCAGAGGGTTGGCACGGCTAGGCAGCGACCCTCTTTAAAAGGGGCGGGGCGATAGCCCACAATGCTGTACAGAAGCAATGAGAAATAGAATCCTGTGCCACCGCCATCAGGAGCTGCACACGTGGGCATAGCAATGGGGAACCTATGTGCCACACACTATTCATTCTGTCAAGGTGTCTGCATGCCCCAGTCAGACCGCGGTTTTTAATTCATAGACACAGGCAGGTACAACTCCCTATTGTGAAGTCCCTGTGGACCGACAGCATGAGTGGCTCCCTGGAACCCACCGGCGGTACATAAAAATATCCCATTGCAGTGCCCATCACAGCTGAGGTAGTAATGTCATGTTTAATGCAGGTGGGCTTCGGCCCACACTGCATGCCCCAGTCAGACTGGGGTTCTTTACAAGTGGAAACAGATGCATTTATAATTCCCTGTGGACCCACAGCATGGGTGGGTGCCAGGAAGCCACCGGCGGTACATAGAAATATCCCATTGCATTGCCCAACACAGCTGAGGTAGTAATGTCGTGCTTAATACAGGTGGGCTTCGGCCCACACTGCATGCCCCAGTCAGACTGGGGTTCTTTACAAGTGGACAGATGTAGGTTAAACTCCGTGTGCACCTACAGCATGGGTGGCTCCCTGGAACCCACCGGCGATACACAAAAATATCCCATTGCATTGCCCAACACAGCGGATGTAACATCAGCTGTAATGCAGGTGGGCTAAAAATTCATTTGATTACACTGTAGGCGAGGGCCCACAAAAATTGCTGTATCAACAGTACTAATGTACATAAAAAAAATTGGCCATGGCCAACCAAGATGGCAGGTGAAACCCATTAATCGCTTTGGTTAATGTGGCTTAAGTGGTAACTAGGCCTGGAGGCAGCCCAGTTTAACGAAAAATTGGTTCAAGTTAAAGTTTCAACGCTTTTAAGAGCATTGAAACATATTAAAATTGTTTAGAAAAATTATATGACTGAGCCTTGTGGCCCTAAGAAAAATTGCCCGTTCAGCGTGATTACGTGAGGTTTCAGGAGGAGGAGCAGGAGGAGGAGGAGGAATATTAGACACAGATTGATGAAGCAGAAATGTCCCCGTTTTGGATGGTGAGGGAATACGTAGCTTCCATCCGCGGGTGCAGCCTACGTATTGCTTACGTATCGCTGCTGTCCGCTGGTGGAGAAGAGAAGTCTGGGGAAATCCAGGCTTTGTTCATCTTGATGAGTGTAAGCCTGTCGGCACTGTCGGTTGACAGGTGGGTACGCTTATCCGTGATGATTCCCCCAGCCACACTAAACACACTCTCTGACAAGACGCTAGCCGCAGGACAAGCAAGCACCTCCAGGGCATACAGCGCGAGTTCAGGCCACGTGTCCAGCTTCGACACCCAGTAGTTGTAGGGGGCAGAGGCGTCACGGAGGACGGTCGTGCGATCGGCTACGTACTCCCTCACCATCCTTTTACAGTGCTCCCGCCGACTCAGCCTTGACTGGGGAGCGGTGACACAGTCTTGCAGGGGAGCCATAATGCTGGCAAAGGCCTTGGATAATGTTCCCCTGCCTGCGCTGTACATGCTGCCTGATCTCTGCGCCTCCCCTGCTACCTGGCCCTCGGAACTGCGCCTTCTGCCACTAGCGCTGTCGGATAGGAAGTTTACCATCAGTTTGTCCACCAGCGCCCTGTGGTATAGCATCATTCTCGAACCCCTTTCCTCTTCGGGAATGAGAGTGCAAAGGCTCTCCTTATACCGTGGATCGAGCAGTGTGTACACCCAGTAATCCGTAGTGGCCAGAATGCGTGCAACGCGAGGGTCACGCGAAAGGCATCCTAACATGAAGTCAGCCATGTGTGCCAGGGTACCTGTACGCAACACATGGCTGTCCTCACTAGGAAGATCACTTTCAGGATCCTCCTCCTCCTCCTCTTCCTCCTCCTCAGGCCATACACGCTGAAAGGATGACAGCCCAGCAGCATCTGTACCCTCAGCAGTGGGCCAAGCTGTCTCTTCCCCCTCCTCCTCATCCTCCTCATGCTCCTCCTCCTCCTCCTCAACGCGCTGAGATATAGACAGGCGGGTGCTCTGACTATCCAGCGACATACTGTCTTCCCCCGGCTCTGTTTCCGAGCGCAAAGCGTCTGCCTTTATGCTTTGCAGGGAACTTCTCAAGATGCATAGCAGAGGAATGGTGACGCTAATGATTGCAGCATCGCCGCTCACCACCTGGGTAGACTCCTCAAATGTTCCAAGGACCTGACAGATGGCTGCCAACCAGGGCCACTCTTCTGTAAATAATTGAGGAGGCTGACTCCCACTGCGCCGCGCAAGTTGGAGTTGGTATTCCACTATAGCTCTACGCTGCTCATAGAGTCTGGCCAACATGTGGAGCGTAGAGTTCCACTGTGTGAGCACGTCGCACAGCAGTCGGTGCACTGGCAGATTAAAGCGATGTTGCAGTGTCCGCAGGGTGGCAGCGTGCGTGTGGGATTTGCGGAAATGTGCGCAGAGCTGGCGCACCTTTCCGAGCAGGTATGACAAGTGGGGGTAGCTTTTCAGAAAGCGCTGAACCACCAAATTAAAGACATGGGCCAGGCATGGCACGTGCGGGAGGCTGCCGAGCTGCAGAGCCGCCACCAGGTTACGGCCGTTGTCACACACGACCATGCCCGGTTGGAGGCTCAGCGGCGCAAGCCAGCGGTCGGTGTGCTCTGTCAGACCCTGCAGCAGTTCGTGGGCCGTGGGCCTCTTCTCTCCTAAGCTGAGTAGTTTTAGCACGGCCTGCTGACGCTTGCCCACCGCTGTGCTGCCACGCCGCGTGACACCGACTGCTGGCGACGTACTGCTGACACATCTTGATTGCGAGACAGAGGTTGCGTTGGAGGAGGAGGAGGAGGAGGAGGAAGGTGCTTTAGTGGAGGAAGCATACACCGCCGCAGATACCACCACCGAGCTGTGGCCCGCTATTCTGGGGGTGGGTAGGACGTGAGCGGTCCCAGGCTCTGACTCTGTCCCAGCCTCCACTAAATTCACCCAATGTGCCGTCAGGGAGATATAGTGGCACTGCCCGCCTGTGCTTGTCCACGTGTCCGTTGTTAAGTGGACCTTGGCAGTTACCGCGTTGGTGAGGGCGCGTACAATGTTGCGGGAGACGTGGTCGTGCAGGGCTGGGACGGCACATCGGGAAAAGTAGTGGCGACTGGGAACCGAGTAGCGCGGGGCAGCCACCGCCATCATGCTTTTGAAAGCCTCCGTTTCCACAAGCCTATACGGCAGCATCTGTAGGCTGATCAATTTTGCAATGTGCACGTTTAACGCTTGAGCGTGCGGGTGCGTGGCGTCGTACTTGCGCTTGCGCTCAAACTGTGGCACTAGCGACGTCTGGACGCTGCGCTGAGAGCCATTGCTGGATGGGGCCGAGGACAGCTGAGGTGATGGTGTGGGTGCAGGCCAGGAGACGGTAGTGCCTGTGTCCTCAGAGGGGGGTTGGATCTCAGTGGCAGGTTGGGGCACAGGGGGAGAGGCAGTGGTGCAAACCGGAGGCGGTGAACGGGCATCGTCCCACCTTGTGGGGTGCTTGGCCATCATATGCCTGCGCATGCTGTTGGTGGTGCCTCCCCAGCTGATCTTGGCGTGACAAAGGTTGCACACCACTGTTCGTCGGTCGTCAGGCGTCTCTGTGAAAAACTGCCACACCGTAGAGCACCTTGACCTGTGCAGGGTGGCATGGCGCGAGGGGGCGCTTTGGGAAACAGTTGGTGGATTATTCGGTCTGGCCCTGCCTCTACCCCTGGCCACCGCACTGGCTCGGCCTGTGCCCACACCCTCACTTGGCCCTCCGCGTCCTCGGCCGCGTCCACATCCTCTAGGCCTACCCCTACCCCTCAGCATGCTGTATTACCAGTGATTTGATTTCCCAGGCAGGAAAGAAATTGGCGCAAGGCTGCACTCAACCGTAGCTGGTTGCGTCTGATTTTTTTACGTTCTCCACGCAGCGCACACGTACCCAGAGCCCTTAGGACTGACACAGGCAGGCCAAATATAATTAATTGAATTCGCTTTTTTGCAAAGGGAGGGCCCCACTGCGGATGTTTAATGAACAATACGTTTAATAACTGTGGTGTGGCCCTGAAAAAGTGTCACACAACTTTAGTGTAGCAGAGTTATTAACTCTGGCAGAGCAGGTATTTGCCAGTCAGGAAAGACAATGGCGCAAGCCTGCAGTAAACCGTAGCTGGTTGCGTTTGATTTTTGTACGTTCTCCACGCAGCACACACGTACACGGAGACCTTAGGACTGACACAGGCAGGCCAAATATAATTAATTGAATTCGCTTTTTTGCAAAGGGAGGGCCCCACTGCGGATATTCAATGAACAATACGTTTAATAACTGTGGTGTGGCCCTGAAAAAGTGTCACACAACTTTAGTGTAGCAGAGTTATTAACTCTGGCAGAGCAGGTATTTGCCAGTCAGGAAAGACAATGGCGCAAGCCTGCAGTAAACCGTAGCTGGTTGCGTTTGATTTTTGTACGTTCTCCACGCAGCACACATGTACACGGAGACCTTAGGACTGACACAGGCAGGCCAAATATAATTAATTCGCTTTTTTGCAAAGGGAGGGCCCCACTGCGGATATTCAATGAACAATAACTGTGTTGTGGCCCTGCCTACACAATTCTGTACCTGTAGTATCAATGGAGGGTGCAATGCTCTGCACAGACGATTTTTTGAAAAAAAAAAATATGCAACACTGCTAACAGCAGCCAGCACAGTACTGCACACGGTTAAATTTGGCCCTAGAAAGGACCGTTGAGGTTCTTGAAGGCTACACTCACTCCTAACACTCTCCCTGCCTAAGCACCACTTCTGTCCCTAATACCGGGTGCAATGCTCTGCACTGCCGATTTTGAGAAAAAAAAATAAAAAATTTCCACTGCTAACAGCAGCCTGCACACACGTAGATGTGGCCCTAAGAAGGACCGTTGGGGTTCTTGAAGCCTACACTCACTACAAACACTCTCCCTACAGCAACTCCAATAGAACAGCACTGTCCCTCAGCTAACTCACACGGCATCTGAGCCGAGCCGCGGGAGGGGCCGACTTTTATACTCGGGTGACATCTGATCTCCCCAGCCACTCACTGCAGGGGGGTGGTATAGGGCTTGAACGTCACAGGGGGAAGTTGTAATGCCTTCCCTGTCTTTCAATTGGCCAGAAAAGCGCGCTAACGTCTCAGAGAGGAAACTGAAAGTAACCGGAACACCGCGTGGTACTCGTTACGAGTAACGAGCATCCCGAACACCGTAATATTCGCACGAATATCAAGCTCGGACGAGTACGTTCGCTCATCTCTAGTCTGCACGCCAGATATACAAAAAAAAAAAAAAGTGCAAAACTGCTAAAAGCAGCCTCAACAGTACTGCACATGGTCAGATGTGGCCCTAAGAAGGACCGTTGGGGTTCTTGAAGACGAAGATAACAGCCTAACACTCTCCCTATAGCAGCTACAGCAGGACGGCACTTTCCCTAATGTCTCTCAGCGTGCATCTGTGGCGAGCCGCGACCGGCCCCAGTTTATATACTCGGGTGTCACCTGATCTCCTCAGCCACTCACTGCAGGGGGGTGGGATAGGGCTGGAACTTCACAGGAGGAAGTTGTAATGCCTTCCCTGTGTTTCTATTAGCCAGAAAACGGCGCAAATTTTTCTGGGAAGAAAATGGAAGTGACTCGAACACCGCGTGGTACTCGTCTCGAGTAACGAGCATCTCGAGTACCCTAATACTCGAACGAGCATCAAGCTCGGACGAGTACGCTCGCTCATCTCTAATTATGGGGAATAATCTAGGTAGATCCCTGTCAATTGTAAGGGTCATACTATCTCAATAAAGCTCTCTATTATTACAATATGGTTGTCAGTGGCTTCAAGATATTATTCTATGCTATATGGTAGCTACTATAGGTGACATAGTGGGAAAGTAGAGAAGTGACATGTGTTTTTATTAGTGTGAAGGTGGGGGGGAAGTGCTTTAATATTATACTTGTTCTCTTTCTGCATATTGTTTTTTCTAGTATTTGTCTCAGTCTTCTATTATGACCTCCTAGGCACATTTTTATCCATATTAATAAAAGTAATATTTTAGTATACAGTATTTGGTCTTTCATTCACATTTTAACTTGAATGAGACATCTAGTTTAGAAAATCCACATTTAACCCCTTAATGACATGGCCTATTTTGGCATTGAGGACCAAGCGATTTTTTGGTACTTTTCCCATCTCCATTTTTCAAAAGCCATAACTTTTTTATTTTTCCGTCGACGCAGCCATATAAGGGCTTGTTTTTTTGTGTGGTGAACTGTAGATTTTTTTGGTACCATGTTTGGGTACATGGACTACATTGTAAAACTTTTATTATTTTTTTCTATGATCGTAGGAAGAGAAAACGCATCAATTCTGCCATAGATTTTTCTTTCTTTTTTTTTAAAGCGTTAATTATGAAGCATAAATGATACAACACATTTTTTTCTGCGGGTCGATACGGTTACAACGATATCAAAATTATTATATTTTTTTTAGGTTTTTTCACTTTTCCACAATAAAAACCCTTTTTTGAAAATTATTTTTTTCTAAACTCACTGCATTCAAAGTGCTATAACTTTTTTATTTTTCCATTGACGGAGCTCTGTGAGGGCTTATTTTTTGCGAGACGAGCTGTAGTTTTTATTGGTACATACGTTTTTTTAATCACTTTTATTGCGTTTTATGGGAGGCAAAATGCTACACATTAGCATTTTGCCTCAGTTTTTTAGCATTTTTTAACGCTTTTTGCCATGCAGGATAAAAAGTGAGTTCAATGTATTGTACGCATCATTACGGACGCGTCAATACCAAATATGTGGGGTTTTGAATTTTTTAAATTTTTTTTATGCTAATATGAGAAAAAGCATTTAAAAAAGGGTTTTTTTACTTTTTTTTTGACATTTTTATTTTTTGAATTATATTTTGATCTTTTTTTTACAACACTTGTGTCCCTCTGAGGGACTTTTACTGTAGCACTTCAGATCGCTGCGATAATGCATGGCAGGGCTTCTTCCCTGCCATGCCTTATCGCTTACTATAGCGATCATAGGCTATGGCAGTACTGGACGCCGGTATCCGTCGTCCTGTTGCCATAGCAACCAGCCGGCTCACGCGATAAAATCGCGAGAGCCGGCTGGAGACACAGAGGGAGCGCGCTTCCTCTGTGAACCCTTTCCCTGCCGCGATCTACTTAGATCGCAGCAGGGAAGGGGTTAACAGCGGGGGGCACATCTCCAATGCCCCCTCCTGCTGTTGCAGCGGGATGCCGGCTGTGACTGACAGCCAGCTCCCTCTGCGGGATAGCGCGGGATCATATGTGATCCCGCGCTATCTCCAGGACTTACGTTTACGCCCTGTTGCGGGAAGTACCCGCCTCCCAGGACATAAACTTACGCCCTGAAGTGGGAAGGGGTTAACTACCCTATTCGGGATTTCATGGCCAATAGAGTGAAGTCCCCAACTCTGGACCTTCACTATTTTGGAATAGAATCGCTACTTGAAAAAAGAAACAGCTGTACAAAGTGTCTACATATTTAGTCTTTGTCAAACACAGGTTTGGAGTGTCAGAGCTAATTGCTGTTTATGTGGCCCATTGTACATCATTAACTGCCAAGCTATGCAAACAGCACAGATGTGCCTTGATAGCGCTGTAGTGCATCTCAACATTCAGCTAAAGAATAATATATCTGTATTTCTCTTTGGATGACTCAGCATTAGAGATGAGCGACCCTACTCGTTTCGAGTAATTACTCGATCAAGCACCGCGATTTTCGAGTACTTCAGTACTCGGGTAAAAAGATTCGGGTGGCGCCGGGGGGCGGGGGGAGGCGCGGCGGAGCAGGGGGTAGCAGCGGGGAACAGGGCGGAGCCCTCTCTCTCTCTTCCCCCCACTCCCCGCTGCAACCCCCCACTCACCCACGGCGCCCCCCGAATCTTTTCGCCCGAGTACGGAAGTACTCGAAAATCGTGGTGCTGGGGCGAAAAAGGGGCGTGGCTGAGTAGGTTCGCTCATCTCTACTCAGCATGACTTTGCATTACAGAGACAGCCCACTAATTTCAATAAACAGTTTGTAAAACTTAATTTTTCCTATTGCGGTACAACAGGAAAATTGAACACTTGCTCTCCTACATGTAACAGATGATGATCGCTAGGGGGCACAAAAAGGGTTTACTGCGATCAGCTTTTTCTTAAGTGACACTGCTAGCAAAAACAAAATAATGCTTTAGAGGGCTTCTAGAAAGAGTACAGCTCATCCCATAGCCACTGAATAGGGCATAACTTGCAGATCGGTGGGGGTCTGACAGCTGAGACCCCAGGTGTTTTCAGTAATGCAGATGCTGTATCCCCCAACAGTGGGGGTAGGGGTTACTTGACCCTACCCCCACTGCAGCATCCTCCGAGCGGGGCACACCAAAGTGGGAGAGACCACGGGTGAAAGACGGTTGTCACAGGTGCCTCTGCAATCTCTCCCAGCAATGGCAGCAAGGTACCTGGATTGGTCGCCGCCAATGGCTAAAATGGTTTTGTAATGTATAGTTTTTAATGGTGGTTTGTCACATGATGCCAGCACTTCATACGAGACTCCAATAGTTAGTGACAAAATAACTGACAGGAGCCCTGTTAGATTTAATTTAGTGAACTGGAAGGGCAGTTTTACTTCAGCTTGTTTTGTAATGCAACAATAACAACCATGGCAGTCTTGCAGAAGTTAGCAGAGATGGTATTTCAAAGCAGAATAAACATTGATGCACAGTTGAATTCAATATGGCACAATTTAACCGTCAATGCTCTCTCTATTTGAATCTAGAGGTTACTCTGTAGAATTACCACAGTCCTAGTTATCTGGTTGGCTTACTGGAAGATTATGAAGCAGATAAATAAGTGGACTTTAAGATGGGCCTATTTACTTTCCCTGGGTTTGTGTAACTCACTATTTTAGTGGAACAAGTCCACACTACTGCTGATGAAGAAGCTGGTGAATCCTGGCTTCCTCAATCAAAGACATGATAGCTCTGCTCTCACTGCAGAACTTCTCTTGTACATTCTCCTCATCCAACTGCTCACTATCAACTCCTATCTACACCTCCTTCTCTTCCTGTTTGTGTCCCACACTTTTATCAACCACTCCCACATCCTGTCTCCCTCTTCAGCTATTTTTTGTTGCCCTTGGCTCTCACCATCCCCCTCTACCAATCAGTAGTAGCATGACAAGCAGCCAATGAGCAGCCAGCTGATGCCAACCAGTTTACCTGTAGTTTGAGAAGAAAGAGAAAAACAGAGTTTTTACAATGTAAGGCACCTTCTATACCTCCTAGGAGCAAGTAGCTAGGTGTTACAGAACTGGTGACTGGATGACTATCTTGTAGGACCCCCAGGCCACTACAGTCCCCCCCCCCCCTATTTAAAACACAGCCGTCCCCGGCTGTACAGAGTTTCGAGGGATGGAGAAGTTTGCCTACTGGCAATAAGTGGTGGAATTCTATGTATGGAATATTTAGTCCTCAAATGTGTGACAGTACATTATTGTCCTCATATAATGCACAAATATGGCCTCAAATTGGTGGTCCTCAAATGCGTGACAGCACATTGTTTAGGTATTAGAGTAAAATATTTTTAGGGAATACATTGGGCTAAGTTGGAATCTTAGGTCCCCACTAGCTATGGGGTCCTTAAGTTGTTCTTATCCCCAAAGTCAGACACATTTTGCATAAACACATGAATGCAGTAAAAGACATTTGAAAAACATGTACTGTACAGTAGGCAACCTGGAAGGGAAGGAATTTAAGGGTTAAGCAGTAGTCACACATCATAACTTTTCAGTCCTGTTTTGAAAGTCCATAAGCATGTAGAAATCTGAAAAGGAAACATGCAATATGACAGTTTTCAGCCTGGCAAACCTTTACTGGTGGCTACCACCATCATTCTCAATTTCCTTTATTCCAAAATCAGTAGATACAGCTGATGAAAGTGGGGCCAGGTAAATTTGATTTCTATGTACCACTTGGTTAGTTCCATTGTGATGTGCTATACGATACAGTATAGACTTGTTAGTAGGATCGTTAGACTGTTCAGCCTGCCAGTATATGTCACGCTTGCGGGAGTGGGACATCTTATCATCTCCCATCAGCGTCATGCAGTGCTTAGACTCCTCCCCCTCAGTGGTCTGGGGCTCCGTACCCAGAATTTGAATAGCCAGCTCTTTGAATTTAAGAAAATCACTATTTGGATGCTATACAGACATTTTAAGCTGACTTCTGAGGGTTTCTGTTAAAGAGCGTTCTATAAACTGTTACCTCAGGGTCTGGTCAATGCCATTGCCTTCTTTACAATCGGCATGTACTACCACCTGCATATCCTCCTGCAAGGACAATGCATTTTCTTGGAGTGTCTCACCCACTTTCTGAGACAATCTCTTCTTTATCTCTGACATTGTGTGCATATCTAATATAATTTGCAATCGCTGAATTATATTTTTCACTGTCCATTTATGCTTACACGGTCATGTTTTAACTTCTCTAGCTGCAGCTCCTTCTAACTGTTCCATTAGGTTCTCAACTTTCTGTTCTGCTGTAAATGGATATAATCTGAACACAGCTCCCATCTTTCCCCTGAAATCTCTGAGGGTATTGAGCACCCAGACAGTATGGCATGGTTAATTGCACAAAACCAGATGCGCTAGGGCCTATCTGAGAGGCATCTGCAGATGCTGCAGCAACTTGAGTGGCAGCAAGCGCAGGGTTTGGGGAAACTACCAGGGCATTAGCAAGCGCTTGCTGGTTGCCAGGTTGATTTACTTCGCTGTCCAACATTTAAAAAAAAATTGGTTCTTTTTGTATGCAGTTAAATTTTTCACCATCCCCCACTACCAATCAATGGTAGAATGACAAGCAGCCAATGAGGAACCAGCTGATGCCAAGCAGTTTAGCTGAAGCTTGAGAAGAAAGGGGAAAAGAAGGGTTTTCGAAAGTAAGGCACCTTCTATGCCTCCTAGGAGCACATAGCTAGGTGTTACAGGACTGGTGACTGGATGATCCCCGGGCTACTACATCATAATGAAGATGTCATTACAGATGGAGAAATGACCTCCACAGTGACAGACAAAGGGGAACATAGGACCACCGTCCACGAGATAAGCCAGCTTCTCAGCGGTGAGTCAACCAGCGATCATCAAGTTACCCCATATCTTGTGTATAGGGAATAACGTAATATTTGTAAAACTTTTTAATACGAAAATTAACCAAACAGAAAAAAATTAAAATCTTTATAGTAAATTCCATACAAATAGGCTTCTATCATACTAGCATCATGGATCTTCTAACTGTCTTTACACTCTCAATTTCCATTGGCTCTACATGAACCGTATTCATTTTAATGAGTTTCAATGGTCATTTTTGATGCTAACAATAGCTCTGTAGATGGCACTATTTAGGCAGTAAAAAGTAAGATATAGTCTGACAAAACTTGGTACTGCTTTAAATAAATGGAGATTATAATATATTTCTTGCATCTAACCACTATAGGTATGGTTACTGGAAGAACCGTGATTGATTGCAGTTTTGGTCCCATGTTTCATCATCTTCTTGCAGTGAAGGACTTCATACAGAAGATTACCATTCTTAAAGTAAATGATGGCAGCCTGAAGGAACTTGAAAAATGGATGAATAAGGAGCCAGATGCTTTTGATTGGGCTCATATCACAGAAATCGTACAGGAGTTAAAAGGGAAAAGGTTTAGTATAGTCTCACACACCTTCACCCTACATGATATGAGTTTAGCTATTAGTGTATGGCCAAATAAGGACGATTTTCCCCAGCAGTATTTTTGGCACAGATTTTCTCACTAATGAATGTGGATTTTGCATTGGATTTGCCATGGTATTCACATTACACATTGTAATGGGTGAAATCCGAAATGAAAATCCACAACATACACTGCTGTAGATTAAAATTTTAAATGCAAGTCGATTCATTCACTTTACTGTTACTGTAATTTTCTGCCTAATATTCCATAATGAAAAATCCACTGTATATTCACCCTATGTAACTGTTCCCTAAATTTTTTTTCTTGATTTTATAGGAGTTTTCCAACAGTTGATTTTGATTACGTTCTTGGGAGCCCATATTTTAGGGGCCATCTTAGTGATGCAATCCAATTAGTTATTATGCACAAAAATAGCAGATGATACAATTTCTTGGCCTTCTTCATGCACACTATTTTTTAAAATCTTGTAAAAAAAAACTGTCATAAATTTTAAACATTTTTAAAAGTCATTGTCATAGTATTTGTTGTCCAAAAGAAGGGAAGGGTGGAGTGACCCCTGCTATCGATGTAATCCAAATAATAAGAGTAATTTTTTGTTGTTACAGTGTTTCCCTGAAAATAAGCTTTCCCCTGATAATAAGCCCTGTGTGTTATATAAGATGGTGTTTGTCAGCATGCTGTTGAAAAAGGCTGCAGGACTAGCCAAAATGTGTCCAGCTCCTTGACAACTTGTCTTTTATGATGTCTGTTCCCTGAAAATAAAGAAGATTTTAGACACAGAAGCCTACCTTTTTTTACATTTGCATGGTCATTCGTAAATTATATGGGCAGTACAGTGGCTCGGTAATTAGCATATGGTGCACTGGCTCTTTTGGGTATTTTCCAATTTAGTGCAGAAAGAAGTTGGGGGAGAACACCTGGTGGAACGAGACAGTAGGTTTGTGCTGTGGCCACAAGGATAGGAAAAGGAGCCGTGGCCACAAATTGTTTTTCTTTTTCATTTTTCAACATTAAGCCTTGCCTCTGGATTACAGATCTGGGTTCTTTCATTAGGCCCCTGATTTCCAAGACAAACTATTGGCAACCTCAAATCAGTAAGGGAGGAGGTCAAAAACCGTGAAGAGTTCACAGCGTCACATCAGTCCTGCAGACTCTTCAACATTTAGGATCAGATCATAAACTGATTAAAGAGAATTAGTTTTAAAGTAATATAAAAAGCAATCAAAGAGTCATGTGTATTCTAAAACTGTAACAAGAATTATAATTTATCTAGCAAAAAACAAGCCCCCTTTATAGCTCTGTTGAAGCAAAAAGAAAAATGTTACGGGGATTTTTGTAATGCGACAACAGAAAAATTCATTATTTTTTTTGAAAAAAAATGGTTTTTTTGGGCAAACATAGTAAGACACAAAAAAGATTAACTTGTTATTGCTGTAATTGTTTTGTATTTAAAAATACCTCTAACCCACAAAACAATCTCTCTCAGGGTGGACACCCACTGGCGTTCTTTTCTCCACTGCGCTGCGAGAGTAAAGGAAAAGTCTTGCAGCGCCATGCAAGAAAAACGCTGGCAGATCGCTGCCACATCGCCAGTCTTTTCAATGGGGCCAGCGGGGAAGGGCTTGAAATATAACCCCTTCCTCGATAATCATCAATAAGTGGTTACAATTTTTTATTTAAATTACTCACCTCTCCGGCGCTCAGGCGCGTCCTCCGGCTGGCTCCCCGACACTGCTGTCTAGCACTTTTAGGCGGGGATTTAAAAATCCCCGCCTCCTGAAAGAGCTGTGCTGATTGGCTAAGGGCTCAGCCAATAGCAGCTAGTACTTAGCTATTGGCTGAGCGCTCAGCCAATGACAGATAGCTCTTAGCTATTCATTCATGAATAGCAATATCTTAGCTATTCATGAATGAATAGCTAAGGGCTATCTGTCATTGGCTGAGCGCTCAGCCAATAGCTAAGCACTAGCTGCTATTGGCTGAGCCCTTAGCCAATCAGCACAGCCCTTTCAGGAGGCAGGGATTTTTAAATCCCCGCCTGCTGAAAGTGCTGGACAGCAGTGTCGGGGAGCCAGCCGGATGACGCATCTGAGCGCCGGAGAGGTGAGTAATTTAAAAAAAAAAAATTTAACCACTTATTTATGATTATTGGGGAAGGGCTTATATTTCAAGCCCCTCCCTGATAATCATACTGCGGGGCTTGTCAGAAACCACTGTTTTCAGTGGGAGCTAAGCTTCCACCCATGAACCTTGTCCATAGCCAGCTATGGGAGGCTGTGTGATGGGGCAGAGCTTATCTCTGCCCCTTTCCCGCCCCCTCTCATTGCAAACAGCCAGAGGGTAGGAGAGAGGAGGAGAGAAGGGGGAAGGAGTTTAGCAGTCATGCTGCTAAACTTCTTCCACCTCCCTTCTCCGCTCACTGTCATTGGCTGCCATAAGAGTCTATGCAGCAGCCAACGCATTCCAGACAGGATGATAGTTCCAGGACTATCTCTCCGGCCCAGCATAAAAGTGCCGCTGTATTGGCCGACCGGGCGCTTTTATGCCACAGGAATACGCCTGTGTGATCTTATGCATTGGAATCCAATTGATCAGATGGTAGTGTATTGCGACCGGCCGTGAAAACAGCGACCGATATATGCTCGTGTGAATAAGCCTTCAGTTTGCTAATCTTGAGGAAGACAGCTCAATACATTTTGCAGTGGCTTGGCTTGGTACTGTAGGCATTGTTCCTATTCAAATGATAGGAAAAGTGTTTGCAATACCAAGTTGGATGACATTAAAGTATACACAGCTGTCTGCTTCTGGCTCTATACACCAGCACACCACCACCATTCCATATGACCTATCCTGCGTATAAGTCAGCTTTAGGGCGCCCACCCACTGGCGATTTGCGTTTCTCTGCGTTTTGCGTTTTTTCTCAAGAGCAATTAGAATTGAATGTACTCCCACCCACTGGCGTTTTGCGTTGCGTTGCGTGGCGTTTTTTAACATAGGAACTGTCAGTTGCATATGTGTCCTTATTTTTCTCCTAATGCACCCATGAAAGTCAATGGAAATTAATGGAAACGCCGCGAAAACGCCGCGAAAACGCGGAAACAAAACGCCGCGAAAAACGCTGGAAAAACGCAGCGAAAACGCGGCGTTTTTCACGCACGGAAATCGCAAACGCCAGTGGGTGGGCGCCCTTAATGTGAAATCTGTGGGGTAATTCATCTGCAGCGTGGGGCTCAGTTAGACTGCAATATTCTGTTCAGTATTAGGGCGCCCACCCACTGGCGTTTGCGATTTCCGTGCGTGAAAAACGCCACGTTTTTCCCGCGTTTTTCGCGGCGTTTTTTGCCGCGTTTTCGCGGCGTTTTCGCGGCTTTTCCATTAATTTCCATTGACTTCCATGGGTGCATTAGGAGAAAAATAAGGACACATATGCAACTGACAGTCCCTATGTTAAAAAACGCAACGCAACGCAACGCAACGCAAAACGCCAGTGGACAGGAGTACATTCAATTCTAATTGCTCTGCAGAAAAAAAGCAAAACGCAGAGAAACGCAAATCGCCAGTGGGTGGGCGCCCTTATACAGCAGTATCTATAAGCCAAAACTAGGAGTGTGAGCTGCAGAGAAAAAGTATCATGGAAAGATTCTCTCCTGTTTATTAGAGAAACTCCTGGTTGTGGCTTACAAATACTAATGCAAAATACTGACTAGTAAAGTCTCATCAGCCCAGGCGGAAAAGTCTAGCTTGCCTCATCTCATCTATTTGACATGGCTGATGGGCGTTTAGGCTCACACAATACATAAAAATACATATGTGTAAAATAAGTATTAGATAGCATATATAAAGAGAACATTTATAACTCGATAGTTTAGATACAGTGGCTCAGTTCTTGTAACTTTTATATAATTCAATCAGATATTACAGAGCCGTTACCACCAAGGATCACAGGGGGCATCAGCTCTGATTTGTGTCATCCAATTTCTCTTTTCTTCTCCATCCAACAAGACAATTATGAATATTTTTTAAGGTTACAACTCTATTGCATATACTCTCCACCCCACTATTACCCCTATTGGTGCCTCCCACAGTTAAAGTGACCCTTGTTGTGCTCCACACATCAATATTGCTTGCATACAGTAATAATTCACCTATAGTGACCAACACAAGAAATAGTACTTACTTTGTGTCCCTAAACTTTAATCATACCCATTAATCTGCCCCACATAGTAAAAATTCCACTCTGTGTCCTCTCACAAAGTAATGATGGTCACTTTAAGCCCCCAAAACTAAAAATATCCATGTATGCTCACAAAGTAATATTGGCTCCTTTGTACCCCTTAACGACACATGACAGTTGGTGTTTATATGGAGGAGGATTGGGGGTCGATCTCTCTTCATACAATGCGGGTGCTGGCTGTTTCTTACAGCTCACCTTTGCTGTCACTAGCTGAAATCAGCACTGCCGCTAATTGCGATGGTTAACCCTTTAAATGCTTCAGTCAATTCTGCCAGTAGCATTTAAATGCCCCGATTGAAGCTTGGAGGTCCCATATGACCCTTCGTGATGAGATTGCAGCGTGCCATTTGATTGTCATGAAAGCCAGGAGTTTTCTGAAAGCCCCCAATGCTTCCATTGCAGATTACTTATTAAGCCCCACCTGTGGCGTGGCTTGATAGATTGCTTGTCAGATCACAGTATAAAGTATTACTATATTATTACATAATATTGCAGATGCAATCAAACCATCACAAGTTCGTGTCTCATATGGGGATTAAAATAAAATGCTCTAAGCAGTTTAGAAAAGTTTTATAGGGGGTGTGGCCTGACTGAGAAAGAAGACGGATGTCTCGGGCTGAGCTCCATCTCTATCCAGCCTAAAAAGCTAATAAACCACTATGCCAGCAGCAAACTCCTATCTTCAAATTACCTCCGAAGCCTTTGGACACCATGCCAAAGACAAAGGTATTCAAGCCGCTGCCGCAGAGGGTCTCGGACTTCTTGCCAATGTGACCTGAAGACAGAGAGCGATCCGTGCTCCCTGTGAAACCACCTTCCCTCATTGCCTCAGCATCGGACACGGAGCCAGGGAGAATGCCTGTCACAGCTGCTGCAGCGTCCGTAGCTCTGGACACAGACGGCGCTTACAAACAGCCGACAGTGCAGGAGAGCCCGCCGAGCGGAGTGGTAAGCAAAGGGAGAGGGGAGGGAACCAATATATTACAGAACTCTTCTAACATGGCACCCACACGCCCTCCAACCCCCCGTCCCCAACAACACAGCAGAGAGCTCAAATAAACAGCTCAAACAAAAATGATAAAAGTAAAGCAAAATCCCTGCAGAGATTAACTCTGTGGCATACAGGGGAAGAAGAAGATAATATGCCCAAAAATACATTAGCTACATCTGAGCTCCTGAGAACCTCAAAGATACACAAAATGGCCGCTCCGCCATTTTATTCTACCTCGCCTCAGCCTCAGTCATCTTCAAATAGTCCAGAAAAACAGAAACTTAGACTGTCCTCACCTCACTCCTCACAATTAAGTCCAATATTTCTGCCTCAGAAGACTTTATAAAAAACATGATTATAGCATTAAGAAATACGCCACAAAATGACATGAAACAAATGTCCTCCTCATTCCGCCAATCCCTTTTAGAACTGGGAGACCGCACAGAGCATGTTGAAAACAAAATGACGGAATTCACATCCTCGCACAATAACCTAATTGATGTGCACTATGCGTTGGAGGAAAAGTCCTCAGTAAAGAATTGGGGGGGGGGGGGGGCTGACTACCACTACACCGCCCATGTTGCAGCTGGTATTCCACTATTGCTCTAAGGTGCTCATACAGCCTGGCCAACATGTGCAGCCTAGAATTCCAGTGTGTGGGCACGTCGCACAGCAGTCGGTGCTCTGGCAGCTGAAACCAATGTTGCAGGGTCCTCAGGGTGGCAGCGTCCGTGGTGGACTTGCGGAAATGTGCACAGACGCGGTGCACCTTGCCGAGCAGGTCACACAAGTGGGGGTAGTTTTTCAGAAACCGCTGAACCACCAGATTGAAGACGTGGGCCAAGCATGGCACGTGTGTGAGGCTCCCGAGCTGCAGAGCCGCCACCTGGTTACGGCCGTTGTCACACACGACCATGCCCGGTTGGAGGCTCAGCGGCGAAAGCCATAGGTCGGTCTGCTCTGTCAGACCCTGCAACAGCTCAGGGGCCGTGTGCCTCTTGTCACCTAAGCTGATTAGTTTCAGCACGGCTTGCTGATGCTTGCCCACCGCTGTTCTGCCACGTCGCGCGCTACCGATTGCTGGCGACGTGCTCACACTTCTTAATTGAGAGGTAGAGGTGGTGGAGGAGGAGCAGAGAGAGGGTTTGGAGGAGGTGGCATAAAACGCCGCAGATGCCAACACCGAGGTAGAACCCGCTACAGGTCGGGAGGCGGTCGTGCCTGTGTCCTGGAAGGGGGATTGGATCTGTGTGGCAGGTTGGGGCACAGGGGAAGAGGCAGTGGTGTGACCCAGAGGCGGAAAATGGCCTTCGTCCCACCTTTTGGGGTGCTTGGCCATCATATGCCTGCACATGCTGGTGGTGGTGAGGCTGGTATTGGTAGCTCCCCGGCTCATCTTGGTGCAACACAGGTTGCACACCACAGTTCGTCGGTCGTCCGCGCTCTCACTAAAAACCATCTACACCTTTGAACACCTAGCCCTCTGCACGGAGGCTTGCCACGAGTGGGTGCTTTAGGAAACAGTTGGGAGATTCTTCGCTCTGGCCCTGCCTCTACCCCTGGCCACTCCACTGCCTCTTCCAACCTGTCCTGTTGCTGCACTTGCCTCTCCCTCCGAAGCTCTGCCATCAGTAGGCTTAGCAAACCAGGTGGGGTCAGTCACTTCATCGTCCAGCTGCTCTTCCTCCGAATCCTACTACCTCACTGACAGACAACTGTGTCTCATCATCATCCTCACCCACAAAAAGCTCTTGAGACAGTTGCCGGAAGTCCCTGGCCTCATCACCCGGACTCCGGGAACTTTCCAAAGATTGGGCATCGGTCACGACAATCTCCTCAGGTGAGCGAGGAACCAGTTTTTCCCACTCATGGCAGGGACCCGAGAACAGTTCCTGGGAGTTTGCCTGCTCATCAGAATATGTCATTTTCATGGAGTGAGGAGGCTGGGAGGAAGGAGGAGCAGCAGCCAGAGGATTAAGAGTTGCAGTCCCTAGGCCGGGAGTAGTGGACTGCGTAGAAGACTGGGTGGTTGATATATTTCTGGATGCATTTTCTGCCATCCACGACAGGACCTGCTCACACTGTTCTGTTTGCAATAAAGGTCTACCACGTGGACCCGTAAATTGTGATATGAGGCTGGGGACCCAAGAAACTTGCCACTCTCCTAATCCCGCAGCAACCGGCTGTGATTCACCACGACCAGGAACTCGGCCTGTGCCCACACCCTCACTTGGACGTCCGCGTCTACGTCCACATCCACGTCCTCGACCCTTACCCCTACTCCTCATCATGGCGGATTAAGAATAGAGCAGCGCCCAAATAAATTACCCCACTGTACAGCACTGACGACTGTGGCTTAATTCACCGCACACAGGGACTTGTAGATAGCGGAGGCTCTATGCTGTGACTTGAAAAAATTAACCCGCTGTCTTGCGCTGATACTTAGGGGTAATTTACCGCTTGCAGAGACTTGTAGATAATAGAGGCTGGGTGGAGTGGGAGAAGAATCTAAAGCTAGTGGATAGTTCTGGTAACTGCGGCTATCTCAAGTCAACCCCACCAAGGAAAGGGTATTGTGAGACGCTCTGCACAGCGGCAGAGCTGAAATACTTTGCAGTGGCCCAGGAAATATTACAGTACTGTTTAGTGGTGAGACCTCTGTCTAATGCACTGCAGACACACAACGGTATAACAGAAGTGGTTCGCAGTAGGCTAGGAGATATTAGAGAGCAGTTTCACAGTGAGAGCTGGTTGTACAGCACTGCAGTCTGAGAACGCTATTACTGAAAGGCTGGGAACAGGCCGAGATGCTGTGGCTGTGCCCCAACACTCTGTGTCTAATTCACTGCAGACAGAGAACAGTATAAATGAAGTCGTTAGCAGGCTAGCCTAGGAAATGTTTGAGTGCAGTTTCACGGTGGGAGCTGGTTGTACGGCACTGCAGCCTGAAAAAGCTATTACTGAAAGGCTGGGAACAGGCCTAGATGCGTAATACAAAAATGGATGCACTACTACTCCCAGCAGGCCACAGCTTGGTGGGGGGTAATTAAGTAATAATTACCTGAAAGCGCTGCGTAATAAGTTGGCGCTATACAAATACCAAGATTTATTTAACAAAAATGCACACGGTCAGATGTAGCCCAACAAAGGAGCTTTGGGGCTTTTGCACGGAGGATACAGATTGTATAGTGTATATAACTTTCCCCATAGAAGTGGCTGTGCCCCAACACTCTGTTATCCACTGCAGTCAGAGAACGGTATAAATGAAGTCGTTCGCAGCAGGCTAGGAAATATTTGATTGCAGTTTCACGATGAGAGCTGGTTGTATGGCACTGCAGCCTGAAAAAACTATTACTGAAAGGCTGGGAGCAGGCCTAGATGTGCAAGACAAAAATGGATGCACTACTGCTCCCAGCCAGCCACAAGTATAATGCACACGGTCAGCTGTAGCCCAACGAAGGAGCTTTGGGGTTTTTGAAGACAGGATCCTACTCTAACACTTCCCCTATATCAGCAGCAGCTCTTTCCTTAAACTCTGTATAATACACTGCAGACTGAGAACACTATAGATGAAATGGCCTGCACAGCCCGAGATAAAAAAAAAATGGTGCACTACTGCTCCCAGCCAGCCACAACAGTAATGCACACGATCAGATGTAGCCCTAAGAAGGACCGTTGGGGTTCTTGAAGACAGGACCTACTCTAACACAATCCCTGAATCAGCAGCAGCACTTTCCCTAACCTCTGCCAGCATGTGTCTGAGGCAAGCCGCGGGCGGGACAGCTTTAAGTACTGGGCGGTCCCCTGATCTCGCCAGACACTCACTGCTGTGGGGTGGGATTGGGCTGGCACATGACAGCAGAAAGTGCTAATGCCTTCCCCACATGTCTATTGGCTTGAAAATGGCACTAAACATGCGGGGAAGGAAATGCAATTGACTCGAGTACTGCGTGGTGTTCGTCCCGAGTAACGAGCACCAAGCTCGGACGAGTGTGCTCGCTCATCTCTAGTGTTTAACTATCCTGAAGGACAAACTTAGTTATTAAGTTCTATCAGGAGATCCAACTGACACCTTCTCCAGCGAACTACGTAATATCCTGTTACCAGCCAAAGAAAATGATCTAATAGGAGAGAAGGAATTTCAGTTCCAATATCCTCAAAATTCGCAGATAGCGACATTCTATGGCCTGCCCAAAGTACATAAAGGTCTATCACCACTTAAGGGCAGGCCCATAGTTTCTGGGATCGACAGCCTAACCCAGGGGATTAGTAAATATTTGGACATCCTATTGCGACCGTTCGTAGAGGCATTATCTGCCTATATCCAAGATACTACTGATGTCTTCAGAAAATTTGAGGGTTTATCTATATCATCAGACACCAAACTGGCGAGCTTAGATGTGGAAGCTTTGTATAGCACGATACCCCATTAGGGTGGGCTGCGAGCGGTTGACTTCTATTTAAATCAGAGAGGTGTCCATCTGAAACCTCATAACAACTTTTTGTTAAAACTCCTCTCATTCGCCCTCCACACAAACTACTTCCTCTTCGAAGTGAAGTACTTCCATCAGCTCAGGGGTACAGCTATGGGGAGCCCGTGTGCCCCCAGTTATGCCAACTTGTGCCTGGGCTGGTGGGAGGAAACATCTGTGTTCTGTGAGGAGAATGAGAGGTGGACGTCATCTGTAGACCTTTGGATTAGGTTTATAGATGATGTCCTAATCCTCCGGACGGGCTCCTCTGAGGAGTTCTACAGCTTTGTTAAACATCTGAACAACAATAGTCTAGGCCTCTTCTTCACGGCAGAAATTGATCCTGTGACTATAACCTTTTGTATCTTCGGATTCAAAAGTTGGAGAATGGGACCCTTGAAACAACTATCTTCCGAAAATCAACGGCAATAAACACACTACTACATTTTAGCAGTCACCATTCTTTACCCCTCAAGAAAGGGATCCCCAAGGGGAAAATGAATAGAATCAAAAGGAACTGTTCTCTAAATGAGGACTTTAAAGAGAAAGCTCAACAGATGTCTTTGCGTTTTAAAAATCGAGGCTACCCGGAACAACTTGTAACATCTGCATCCGATTTTGCCTGTAATTCTGGGAGGGAAGATATCCTGATTAATCGACCAAAGAGAACAGGGGACAATAAAATTTGGGTGATTGGAATTTATGACGATCGATCTAGTGAGGTGAAACAGATTCTTCAAAAATATTAAGGTATTCTCTTGAAAGACAATGATCTATTGGATTGTCTACATGAGAAACCTCTAATCACCTACAAACGTGGTAGGAATTTACACGATCGCCTGGTACATAGTCATCTACCGTCACCAACATCAACCAACATGTGGTTAACTAGTAATCCCACCAAAAGCTTTTATAATTGCTCGGGCTGCAAGGCTTGCAAACTTATGAGAAGGGAACCGTCCTTCAGAAGTTCTGTGACTGGCAATGTATACTCGATCAGAGACTACATTAACTGCAAAGCAAGTGGAGTTGTTTATTTGGCATGTTGTTCGTGCCCCCTTGACTATGTCGGGAAAACGACTCAACAACTTCGTAGAAAGGTTCTAGCCCATATTGGAAACATTAATCGGGGAGAGCAAACAAGTATAGCCAACCACATTAGGGACAAGCACAACAACAATCCCAACGCACTGCGAGGTCATCAAGAACAATGCTAGGCAACTTGGATCGGAAATTACTTCAGAAGGAAAGTGCGTGGATCTACAGGCTTGAGTCTTCTTCCCCTAAGGGCCTGAATGAATGCTTGTCCTTTACATCATTTATTTAATGTTTAATTACTATCTTTATTTGGACATTTGTTGAGCTATGTAATACCTCCCTAGGGACCTAGGGAGACAATATGAAACAACTGGCGATGTTTTTTGCCATCATATTGGAGATTGACTATACCATCATTGATCTGTAATCCAAATTATGGAGAGAATTATGTATATAGGGCATTTATCATGTTGATGTTATATATACTATATATGCATACCCCTATGTTATCTTGTGGCATAGGTAATTTAATCTATAATTCAAAGTCTAACCTATGAGTAAATCATTCGTATAGGGTATTAATCATGTGCATATATATTATGCATATTACATCCGTACCTGTGGCACAAACCATCATTTATTTATTTATTATCATTTAACATTAAGTAACCCCACCATCATATAGGGGCCTATCTACTCTCTCCACGATATCTTCAACATGTAATACAAACTTCAGATCATTATAAGCTTTATTATTCAATATTTAACCCCATTTGTGTTTATACTTTATAATACTGATGTTTGTTAGTACCTTACAACTAAATATATTTTGCCATGGGATCTGCCATAAATGAATTAATTTGAATTTCCAATCATTTTATTAGCTATAGTGTTGGTTTGCTATTATGCTAAATTACATCCAGGAACATCATATAAATAGGACTGCTTGGCTACAGTATTATCACTCTGTGGGGCAAAGTAGGTTTTGTGCTTTCAGTTGTCTCCTAGGGAACGAAGATATGCCAGATCTGCGCCAACATGACGCTCTGGCAATGCTGTAGCGGGTTACCATGGAGAAGTGTTGCTAGTACATCACAGGCGCCCAGCACGGATGTATGTGGCTCGCTGTGTCCATGTGTACCCGTGCACATGCGCATCTCGCCGGCCATCGCGATACTTCGCTACCACGGAGACATTGTTGCATCCTATTGGAGCAGACGGAACGAGCCCCCACCAGAGGAGGCGGAAAAACAGATACAAAAGCCTAGGTTTGCACAACACTTACCATCTCTGTCCATTTCATGCGTGACACCCTCAAGGGCTGGTTCATACCACATCTAAGTCTCCATCCTGATGAAACAACCACTTTAATAGTGGTTGTGGAAACGCGTAGATGGGGATAAAGGGATTGGAATATTCTATCTAATCTCTCCTTATTTTTCTTTGGCAACATAGTGACAATCATCAACAAATATCTTATGCTAAATAGAGATAGATGTGCATATTATTTAATGGTCTGAATATCATAAGAATTATATACAACCACTAATTACTGATGATCATCTCCATTAAATCAGTTCTATCACAGATCCACCCTGATACTATATTGCACATTTATTTGAGCTAGGGAATATTAGATATCGTTTCATATATTATAAGTACTGAAGGTCTAGGAGAAATTGCTATACAAACATTGGGACTAACAGTTGATATGCAACCACAATGGTGGAATTAATATCATCTTTTATTGGGTATAATTCACATGCCAATATTTGTGAATTCTATATTGATATCAGAAAAATTAGTGCCCTACCCCCTCAGGAACTATCTATCCTTTTCCCTTGGGCATATTGCATGAAGAGTTACCACGGTGAATTAAAGCTGTGGTTTATACATTACTCTGGGCCAATATTCACTATTGTGGTTGCCAGTTATATAGAGCTATCACAGGGAATTAATTCATTATATTGGCTCTAATTTGTTCCCCACTAAAGATCACACAATAATGCATGTGGGATCCATCAGGACTGTTTTCACTTGTTGTAGATCAACGTACTTAAGCTTATAAGCTCTACACTGATGATAGAGATATTAATGTCTGAGCATCATAATACTGACCTTGGTCAGTCTTTCGTAAGTGGAGTGGGATATTGACATAAGTAATAAGGATACTTGGTTGTTATTAGGTTAGAGGTGTAGATTAATAATTTCATATTGTCTATTATAGACAAAATAACTACAATTAAATCACCTCAGAATACCTTTTTAATTTTTGTGTGACTAACTGTCACATATAGGATTTATATGTGGACACGCCATTTTTTAACATTAGTTTAATAAAAGTTATATATTATTGTTCAATCATTTTTATTGAGTTTGTTTGCATTAACATCATAGAGTAATAACAATGCATGCCTTGAATGTCCAATTAGATTTGACATTATATATATTTTTTCATAACATGGTGTTATCGATATACGGACAGTCATACATTTGTGAACATTTTTTTTTCCTCAAATTTTTTAAATCAAATACTTGTAACAAATAGTTTGACAAATAATAAGGGAGGGGGGGGGACAATTAGGGAAGGGGTGGAAAAGGGAGGCGAAGGGGGAAAGTGGAGGGAGATTAGAGAAAAAAAAAAACCCTAAAGTATAAACTATAAGGATCCTATCCATGTTTGCGCACCAAATGACTAAATATCCTGTAAGGGGAGATGGTCACCAGAGACGTCAGGAGGGATCCAACCGAAAGTGTGTCTGCCATGATTCCCAAGTTTCCATGAATTGTTTGACTTTGTCATTTCTATATGCAAATACTTTTTCATACACACAGTGGTCTGAGAGCGTCTGAGTTACATCTGTTAGTGAGGGGACAACATTTGATTTCCAATTCCTTGTTATAAGAAGTTTAATAGTTAGAAGGCCATGTGTAACCAATTTCCTAAACTTAGGGGGAATTCCATCAATTCCGATAAGAAGAATGGCCAATTCAGGAAAGAAGGGAACCCCTATTTCGATAATTCTCTTGAGTAGAGAAAAGAACTCCCGCCAAACCTTTTGAATCAGTGGGCAAGCCCAAAAGATATGGAGCAATGAGCCCCATCCCCCGCAACCTCTCCAGCATCTATCAGAGGAATCTGGAAAGAAGTCTGATAGTCTCACAGGGGATCTATACCATCTGGTGATGACTTTGCTATGGACTTCCATTAGGGTAGCACAGGAAGAGGCTTTACTGGCCCATGAATGTGCAATCTTCCATTGAGCAGGTGTGAAAGACTGGCTAAAATCTTTTTCCTAGCTCAGTAAGTGGGCTTTTTTATAGATATTTTGATTGTAATCTCCCGTTCCACAAAATATTTCATACAGGTTTTTGAGTTTCAGGTTGTAAGACGGGGGGTCGTATAAATATCTATACATGTATTGGGGTAAAGAAAATTTTAGGCTGGTTACCTTGGCCCTTAAACTATTGATTTGAGAGTATAAGAAAAACTCTCCATCCGGGAGGCTAAATTCTTTCTGCAAGGAGCCGAAGGGTTTCATTTTTGTACCTTCAGCCAAATCTGAGATTAGGTTGATCCCTCGTCTTTTCCAGTTTTGCATTGTTATGTTTTCTGACCAAAATTCTAGTATATCTACTGGGAGGGAGATATTTCTTCTAGAGGAATGATCTATGGACACTTGGAATAGTTGTTGCCAGGTTTTAATTGCTGTTTCAATCGTAGGAGATTTTGGTGTAGCTATATTGGGGTCCAAAATAGAAATGAGTAGAAGATTGCGGAGAGTCTTTTTCCCCAAGACACTCTGTTCTATGTTGGGCCAACTAATCCCCTGATGCGGCACGCACCAAGCTCTAAGTTGTTTTATTCTAATTGCCTTAAAATACGCTTCTAAGTTGGGAACTCCCATTCCCCCGTCTTCTAGGAATGAACAAAATAGACGCGGCTACTCTGGGTCTTTTATTCCCCCATATAAAAGACATTAATTGTTTCTGAAGACCTTGGATTAATTTTTGGGGGCATTTAATCGCAAGTATTCGAAATCTATATAAGATTTTTGGGAGTATCATCATTTTATATACAACAATTTTTCCCAACCAAGGGAGTTCTGTTTTGTTGAAATTGTTTAGGCTTACTTGTGTTTCGTCTGTTAGAGGGTCCAAGTTGATTTGCATTGTGTTTTTTAAGGGGGAGGTGATAGTTATACCCAAATATGTAGTACCTAGTAAGTCCCATCCATATTGGAACTCCTTTTTAATCTGAGCTTGGAGTTTACTAGGCATATTTAAAGGTAAAATTTTTGACTTTGTTGGGTTAATCTTATAATAAGAGATTTTGCCGAAATTATTCAAGAGAGATGTTACCCTTCTGAGGGAATTTAGTGGAGAGGTTAACATAAGAATTATGTCATCTGCAAAGAGACTGATCTTATGTTGTCTAGATGACAGCGGAACTCCTCTAATATCACTTTCCATGCGGATTGCCTCTGCCAGGGGTTCTATTGTTAGTACAAACAGGGTGGGGGATAGAGGGCACCCCTGTCTGGTCCCATTTGTTATCTCAAATGAATGATAGATTACTCCATTAATCAGGACTCTGGCAGAGGGGGCTCCATATAATGCTCGAATTGCTCCCAGAATTGGTCCTTCAAAACCCAGCTTCTTCAGTACTGAGAAGGCATAGCCCCAGTGGATCCTGTTGAACGCCTTCTCCGCATCCAAAGTGAGGAGCAGACAAGGCGTTCGTGAGGCCTCCACCTCCCCCATTACATTCAACAACTTCCTGGTGGCGTCCGATGTTTGTCTCCACTTGACAAAGCCTGTCTGCTCACTATGAATAAGGTCCGGAGTGATTTCTAGAAGACTTAACACCAGGATTTTTGCATAAAATTTAGTGTCACTATTTAATAGGGAGATCGGTCTAAAGTTGCCCGGGGAAGAGGAGTCCTTATCAGGCTTGGGTATTGTGACTATATTAGCTTGGAGCATTTCGGGGGTAGGTGTCCCTTTGCCATTGCCTCATTAAAAAGCTCTCTCATGTGAGTTGATAGTTGAGACTTATAGATTTTGAAATATTCATTGGAGAAGCCATCTGGGCCAGGGGTCTTATCTTTCTTGGAAGTGTTGATAACCTGTAAAATCTCCTGAAGTGAAATAGGGCTACTTAATGTATCTAATTGATATGGTTTTAACTTTGGTAGTTGAATTGTTGATAGAAATTGATTCACCTCACTCTCAGTGGGCTGTATGAGGGAGGGGTCCCTTTTTAAGTTGTATAGGGATTCATAGAATTTTCTAAAAATTTCAGCTATTTCTATTGGGTTAGAGGTCTTGCAACCTGAGCTTGGGTCTATTACATAGGGAATTTTACCTTTAATTCTCTTTTGCTTGACTCTATTTGCCATCAAGCGGGTAAATGTATTGTTGCTATTATAATATCCGGATTTTAGGTTTTTTAGGTTCTTTTCATGTTCGGTTATAAGAATGTCCCGAACTTTAAGTCTTGTTTCTAAGAGGGCATTGTGTTTGAGAATAGATGGTGAAGTAGTAAGATCCTTTTCTAATTCTTTGAGTTTGCCTAGAGTGTTTTTGAGTAATTTGTCTCTTTCCCTTTTGTGAATATGGCCTTGCTGTATCATCACCCCTCTAATCACCGGTTTGTGTGCATTCCATAAAGTAGATCGACACATTTCTGGGGAATAGTTAAGACGGAAATACTCCTCCAATGTTTCTCTTATTTTCTTTTGGTATCTGGGTACTTTCAATAGGAAAGTGTTATTTCTCCAGCTCCCATATGCTGGGGCCTGGGGACCCACTTTTAGTTTGAGTATTATCGGAGCATGGTCAGACCATGATGTTATGCCTATTGTTGCTTCAAGAGCTCTCTTAAGAATTGGGAGATCTCCCAGGAACATGTCGATCCTAGAAAGTGACCTGTGTCGGGGCGAATAGAATGTATATTCTCTAGAATTAACATTCAAACATCTAAATGTGTCGAACAGCTCTGCTTGGTGGGTCCAGTTGGAAAGGGTCGGGCCTCTCCCCCTACCCAAGGAGCTGGTATCCATGTCTCCGTCCATTATTATGTTAAAGTCCCCGCACAAAATTAGATTACCTTGCTGTACCTTTTTTATTTTTCTCATGACTCTGTTCATAAACCTAAGTTGCCCTAGGTTAGGCGGATAGATATTGGCTAGGGTCACGAGAAAATTTTCAATTTTACAAATCAAAATTAAATATCTACCCCCAACATCCACTATCTGCTCCAGAAGCTGAAAATTTACAGAGTCTCTTATAGCAATTGATACACCTGCTTTTTTCTTAACAGCGATAGCTGAGAATATTGTAGAGAACCTGGGGTGGGAAAAAGTGGGAGTTTTGTCTCTGGCAAAATGAGTTTCCTGTATGCATAGTATGTCTACTTTGGAGGAGAGAGCCTCCCTCCACAGTGACGATCTTTTGAATGGGGAATTAAGCCCTCTCACATTTAAAGACAACAGTCTTAGCTCCATTTAAGGTGTCTGGGAAATGCTTGTAAGACCAGTGAGATGTTCTTGACCGCCACCCTGCTGGCCACCGGGTTAATCTGGTACCAAGTCATGGTGCTGTTAGACAAAATCAAGAGGAGGATCCTGGTTTGAAAAAATAAAAATGAGATAGGATTGTTTGTAGGAAGAAAAAACTGGTGAGTCTCACATAACGCAGGAGAGACTCGGGTAGAATGGGACCTTTTCAGAGTATGGGGCCGGTGAAAGCCCATTAAAAGGTCTTGGTCGGGGGTAAACACAGTTTAGCCATCTAACGGATGGTATCTAATAAGCTGATCCGAGGACCGCGTGTGGAAGTGGAGGTTTCTCCGCATAAACCATCAACGGAGAGTAGGAGGTTTCTTATTTGCTTTGGAAGCCTGTTTGTAGGACCAATCTTTGGCGAATTGAAGGAGGCCTCCCTCCTTTGGAATGGGGGGATTCCATTTTTTCAGCAACCCTATACCCTCTTCCGGTGAGTTAATGACATTGAAAGTTCCCTCTTTGTTGATAAGGAGCTTAGTTGGGAATCCCCATCTGTAAAGGATTTCGTGCTCTCTAAGAGTTGCCGTTACTGGGAGAAACTTCTTGCGAGCTAGCATTGTGATTTGTGAGAAGTCGGAAAAAAGTTTGATATCTTCAAATGGGTGGGGTAACTCCTTGAGGTTTCTAGAGATTTTCATGAGCTCGTCCCTAATATGGAAGAAATGCACTCTAGCTATCACACCCCTGGGAGCTTTTTTAGGGATATTCCTAGGTTTAGGGAGCCTATGAATTCTGTCCAGAATATGCTCCTCTGGTTTGGAATCAGGCAGGAGGGTTTTGATGAGATCTCTAACATATTTGTTTAAATCTTCTGGTTTAACCGATTCTGAGATTACTCTAAACTTGACGTTATTACGCCTATTGCGGTCCTCCATGTCCGCCATTTTGTGTTTTAGATATTCAAAATCCTCTTCCAGTTTATAATGAGCGTCTACAAGCTCATTACGTGAGCTAGTAATTTCACTTGTTTTGTTATCCAAATGGTCCACTCTGTCTCCTATGTCTGATATAGCAGAGCCGACTCTGCTGTTGAGCTCAGATAGGTCATTTTTAAGGGAGTCTCTTAATGCTAGCACCATGTTCCTTATGAGGAACTCGGATGCCGCCTGGCTGGAACATTCTATATTCAGAATAGGGTCTACAATCTCTCCATCATCTAGATTGTAATGCAATGAAGAATACTGCAGGGGTTCCTCTCTTCTGGGTTTTCTTTTTTCAGGGCTCACTCTGGGGGAGACTGTATTCCCACTCTCTGCACTTGCTTGTGACTGTGTGGGAGAAGATGGTGACAGGCTGCCCGGGCCCCCCCTCTCTTCTTTGCACTGGGCTGGGATGCATTCCCCCCTCTCTGTTCCTGTTGCTCCGTGTGAGACATATCCTGTGCTGTAATCTGAGAGGATTTTGTCTGCAGGGCTTGCCAAGGACGCGAAGGGCTAGAGGAAGCTCTCTTTTCACTGCTGTTAAGTGCTGGGTCCCCCCTTCCACTGCCTCCGACTGCTCACCGTGCTCTGCTTTGTCGGCCATGTCCTCCTCTGTTGGCTCTCCTGCAGTGCTGCGCGCTGGGAAGAAGTCTGTTAAGCGATTGGGACCTGTCTTTGACTGTCTCCTCTTTGTCAGTATTCTGTGCAGGACGCCTTCACATACCTCCAGAGTAAGTTTTGCGATCCTCTGGCGTTGCTGTGGGTTGCTTTTGGTGTGTTAGACAGCAGAGCTTACTAGCAGACATCTGCCATTAGAGCCATCCAGGCCATGCCCCATAAAAGTTATATTTTAGATTTAGTGGTCCTTTCGGTGACTAATCCTCTTGTTTATAGGACTTTAATGCCACTGTGATAGTGATTTAATACATTATGGCAGGTTTTTGACAGGGGGTATTAATACAGCCCCCTGGCTTATAGAAGCCAAAACAGTCTTTTCTGATAAAGACATGGATATGCATGCTCAAACCAACTCTATAAATCAAGCATTCAAAAATCTCACTAAGGTGTATAAGAAATTCATAAGATCATGGTGGGAGGTACAGGGGCTTACTAAATATATTGAGAGCAAAATTGTGCCCCGTGGCCTTCGAGTCCATATATTGCCACCCCCTAAATTGAGAAATATCCCCTTTATTGAAAAATGGCAAAAGGAAGTAATGGAGAGCTCATTTAAATTGATGAATCTACTATTAGAAGAGGAGAAGTTAAACATGGAGAGGAATAGTAGGAATTTGGAGGACTTAATAAAAGATACTTAGAAATTCTCAGGTTAGGGAGATTTTGAGAAAAAAGAACATACACTCAAACTCACAATTGATAAATACACCGGGTTCCTAAAAGAAAGTAAGCATTTTCAATACAATAGGGACCTACGGGATTTCACCGAGAACAAAGCTTACGAAATGAGATCTTACATCAAGTCTGAATTAATTTCCTCAGAGGGTGAGTTCTCTGGCAATGTAATCTTAAGGATCCTGTTTACATCCTTCTTGTATGAATGACATGTAAATATCATATTTGTTTTTGTCATATGCCCTCACAAGGGAGGGGACTGATGAAATTATCTCTAAAACACAGTTTATTGAACTAGCATTACTATTCTAATAAGAAAACAGACACATCATGGACTCCAGCTGTAAAAATAATTACTGTTCCCATGAGATTGATGCCAAGAATCTATTTGACACCTACTATTCTGGACATTCTTCATACTCTGTTATTAAGGAATCAGCAATAAATATGGTACAAGCATTTTACAAAGCATTTAGTACAGGTAAGTTAATCATTACTCATGAAGGATAATATTTTGTGAAAATAAATGCATGGTATTATATGGTATTATGTCATACACAACGTAAATATGTTCATCTATATCCCCAGGAACTCTCTCTCAATACTATTTAAGAAAAAACACATAATGGGGCAAATTTATTGTTTGTCTTGCAGCACAGTTCTGGTAAAAATATGCTTTTTGTTTTAGTACAAATTAATTTTAGACAAATTTACTACTGATTTGCTACAAAAAGAACTGATTTTGCACCTTTTACATCATTTTCAAAATTGCCTAGAAAAGAGGGCCGGTTTGAGTGGAGTGACATTCTGAGACAGATTAAAGAATTGCCACCTTTTAATTTCTTCCAGTTGTAGTCTTTTTTATTTTCATTTTTTTTCCTCCCCACTTTCAAAACTAATTCCTATTTTATTTGTGCCAACATCTTGCAAGTGAGCTTGTTTTTGCAGGCTATTTCTTTTGTCCAATAGTATCACTTACTATATTATTTAATATATTAACCCCTTAGTGATGAAGCCTGTTTGCACCTTAGTGACGGAGCCAAATTTTGGAAATCTGTCACTCAACATAGCATAACTCCATGAAAGATTTTGCATATCCCAGTGATTCTGACATTGTTTTTTTGCCACATATTGTGCTTCATTTAGGTTGTAAAAATAGACCAATACAATTTGTGTATATTTATTAAAAGCACCAGTATTGGAAACGTTGAAAAAAATTTCTTTTTTTTCACATTTTCAACTGTAATATCTCAAATATCTGCAAAAATACTGTACAAATTTTTGATAGGATATATATTTCTATCTGTTTACTTTATTCTGAATGCACATTTGAAAAACTTTCGTGTTTTTTTTAACCATTTAGATGACGTATAAATTTAACATTACTTTTCAGCATTTTGAGGAACACTGTTTTCTTACACCAAGCCAAGTTTGCAAAGACTCATGGGTATCAGAATGATAGATACCCCCACAAATGACCCCATTTTAAAAACGACACCCCTTAATGTATTCACTGAGGGGTGTCATTAGGATTATGACCCAATGTTTTTTTTTCAGGAACTAATTCAATTTAGAGGGAAAAAAAATCATATTTTTGCAAATATGTCATGTAAAAGACATATTTTTTTCCTATAGTGCACATGAAAATGAGGATTGACACCCCAAAATGGATACCCCTGTTTCAGAGACATACCCGTTGTAGCCCTAATCTTTTGTTTGGTGGAACAACGGGGCCCAAAATGAAAGGAGTAGTTGGTAGTTTTCAGAACAGAAATTTTGCTTGAAGGCCTTTTAGGCGCCATAGCACACTTGTAGAGCTCTTGAGCATCCAAAACCATAGCGAACCCCCACAAGTGACCCCATTTTGAAAACTAGACCCCTTATCGAATTTATCTAGGGGTGTACTGCATATTTTGACCACAGAGTTTTTGAATGAATTCAAGCAAAGCAAAAGGAATAAATTGTGATTTTAATTTTTTTGGCAATTCAGTCATTTTAAAAACATCTTTTTTTGTACAGCACACATATGAAGGAAGACTTGCACCCCAAAATGGATACCCCTGTTTGTCTTGTTTTCAGAAATATACCCATTGTGGCCCTAATCTTATGTCTAGATGCACAACGGGGCCCAAAATGTAAGGAGTAGTCGGTAGCTTTCAGAACAGAAAGCGGACAGGTAAGTAATTTTTTCTTTTTCAGGGAACAGCTTATATGTAAAGCACTTTCCTGAAAAACAATTCAGGTGTGCCAGCAGACCATTATCTTCAATGGAGTCGCCGGCAGCAGCAGCGGTTCCATTGAAGAGAATGCCTGCATTTTTTTTTTTTACTAAAATTTTTCTTTTTCAGGGAAGAGCTTATATGTAAAGCCCTTCCCTGAAAAAGAATGCATGGGGGCGGCAGACCATTGTTCTCTATGGAGCTGCCGGCAGCAGCTGCGGCTCCATTCAAAACAATGCGTGCATTCCCTATGGTGCACGCAAGTCCTATCTGTGCAGGCACGCACCTGCAAAGTACAGACATGTGCACACAGCATAGGGTATGCATTGTTGCAAATAGAAGCGTGTTTTTGTGCGTGCATATGTACGCACAAAAACACGCTCGTGTAAACGTACCCTCAGGATAAAATCCCTCCATGAACTCATATGAAACACATTGGGGCACAACATAACAAATCTAGCATCAGTTGCTGGGTGCTGTACAAAGTGTCCCCTATCATTCTTTCTGCGGGGTTAGTTGACCCTGCCCCCAACCCTAATCTTCAGCCAGCACTCAATTCATTCTGACATCACTGCAGGGGAGAAGTGACCCCTACAGTTATAGAAGGGAACACAGGATCCCTGTTTTCGAGATGGGTCAAGATCTCAGTAGTGAACCCCCACCGATCAGTAAATTATCCCATATCTTGTGCATAGAGGATAATTTGTAATTTTGGTAAAAGAAAATTTTTCAAATCAGAAAACAAATTAAATCCTCAAAATCATTGCCATACAAGTAAGCCTCTGTCCATACTAGCATCTTGGATCTGTTGACTATCATCATATTTTCATTTTCTAATGATTCTACACAGACCCTACTCATTTCAATGGGTATTTTTGATGCTTACAATAGCTCTGCAGCTGGCACTATTAATGCAGTAAAAAGAGTAAGTCTGACAAAACGTAGTACTTTTTAAAAAAAATGGAGATTGTAATATATTTCTTAAATTTCTTGCATTTAACCACTTTAGGTTTGGTTACTGGAAAAAACGTTATTGATTTCAGCGCTAGTCCCACTGCTTATCATCTTTTTGCAATATGTGACTTCATACAGAAGATTACCATTCTAAAAGTAAATGATGGCAGCCTGAAGGAACTTGAAAAATGGAAGAATAAAGACCCAGATGCTTTTGATTGGGCTCATGCCACAGATATCTTACAGGAGTTCAAAGAAACCAGGTTTAGTATTGTTCCAGACACTTTCATACGTGACATGAGTTTAGTTATAAATGTATGGCAACACAAGGGTGATTTTCCACAGCACGCTTACAATTTATTATTAGAAGCTACAAGTAGAGGAGTACAGGAAGTAGTCCTTAATATTAATTAGCTTCAGGCTAGCAATGCTGACCACACTCTATAGCTAGTGATTGACAGTTATGTCTCTAAACACATAACCAAACAGCTGTAAATGCCAAATTGAAGTTCATAAAAAAAATCAATGACTACTTCCTGTAATTTGGCTAATGCTGATAAAGTTTTTCACACACTGTTTCACAGATACATCAAAAGAAATTTTTAAAAGAAAACAAAATGTCACACAGTAGGTTACACTAACTGATTTGATTTTGAGTTATTCATGAAGAAAGCACTTAGGGGTCCCTTGGTTTTCATCCTTTAAACCCTCCAAGTAACATAGTAACATAGTAACATAGTATGTAAGGCCGAATGAAGACATTGTCCATCTAGTCCAGCCTGTCTATCCTACTGTGTTGATCCAGAGGAAGGCAAAAAACCCCAAGGCCAGAAGTCAATTAGCCCTTTTGGGGAAAAAATTCCTTCCCGACTCCCTAATGGCAATCAGACTGTTCCCTGGATCAACCCCTAATAGTTCCTACCTGCCTATATACCAGGATTGACACTTAACCTAATATTTATATCCTGTAATATCCTTCTTCTCCAGAAAGACATCAAGTCCCCTTTTAAACTCCTCTATGGATTTTGCCATCACCACTTCCTCCGGTAGAGAGTTCCACAGTCTAACTGCTCTTACAGTAAAGAACCCCTTTCTGTGTTGGTGATGAAACCTACTTTCCTCTAATCGTAGCGGATGTCCTCTTGTTACCGTCGTGGTCCTGGGTGTAAACAGATCGCGGGAGAGATCCATGTGTTGTCCCCTCATGTACTTATACATGGTTATTTGGTCGCCTCTTAACCTTCTTTTTTCTAGAGTAAATAGTCCCAATTTTGATAGCCTCTCTGGGTATTCCAGTCCCGTCATTCCATGTATTAGTTTAGTCGCTCTTCTTTGAACCCCCTCAAGCACTGTGACATCTTTCCTGAGCACCGGTGTCCAGAATTGTACGCAGTATTCCATGTGAGGTCTGACAAGTGCCTTATATAGTGGGAGGATGATGTTCTCGTCCTTCGCCCCTATTCCTCTTTTGATGCACCCCAAGACTTTATTTGCCTTTGCAGCGGCTGACTGGCATTGGTTACTCCAGTTTAGTCTATTATCCACTAATACCGCCAGATCCTTTTCCATATCACTTTTCCCTAGTGGTACCCCATTAAGTGAATATTTGTGACATCCGTTCCTCTTGCCCATGTGCATAGTCTTACATTTTTCAACATTGAACTTCATTTGCCATTTTTCTGCCCAAGCCCCCAGCTTATCCAGGTCCGTTTGTAGCCGCACATTGTCCTCCGTTGCATTAATTATATTGTATAATTTTGTGTCATCTGCAAATATTGATATTTTGCTGTGCAGCCCCTCTATCAGGTCATTGATAAATATGTTGAACAGAGTGGGGCCTAATACTGAACCCTGTGGCACCCCGCTAGCGACTGTGGTCCAATCAGAGTACGAACCATTTATTACCACCCTCTGCTTTCTATCGTTGAGCCAATTTTTTACCCACTTACACACGTTTTCGCCCAGTCCGAGCTGCCTCATTTTGTATATTAGCCTATTATGTGGCACGGTGTCAAAGGCTTTAGAGAAGTCCAGATATACAAGATCAATAGATTCTCCCTGGTCCAGCTTAGAGCTTACTTCATCGTAGAAACTGATCAGATTTGTCTGACATGAGCGACCCTTCATGAATCCATGCTGGTGAGGAGTTATTCCCGTAATCTCCTTGAGGTACTCATCGATGGCGTCTCTCAGAATCCCCTCGAAAATTTTTCCCGTTACTGAAGTGAGACTTACTGGCCTGTAGTTACCAGGCTCACTTTTGCTCCCTTTTTTGTAAATTGGGACCACGTTGGCAATGCGCCAGTCCAATGGTACTACTCCGGTCTTGATAGTGTCTAGAAATATAAGGTATAGCGGCCTAGCTATCTCGTCACTTAGTTCCTTTAGTATCCTTGGGTGTAATCCATCAGGGCCCGGTGATTTATCAATTTTAGTTTTCTTTAGACGCTTCCGCACCTCCTCCTGCGTTAGGTATGAGATATTTTGTGAGGGGTTTGTTTTATTCCCCTGCACCTCGTGTGGCATTTCCTTTTCTTTGGTGAACACACTTGAGAAGAAACTGTTTATTAGATTTGCTTTCCCTTCGTCATCATCAATGATTTCTCCTGCATTGTTTTTTAAAGGGCCAGCGCTCTCCCTGCAAATCCTTTTGCTGTTTATGTAGTTGAAAAATAGCTTCGGGTTGTTTCTGCTCTCTTTTGCGATCCGTCTTTCCGCTTCCTCCTTGGCAGTTTTAATCGTATCTTTGCATATTTTGTTTTTTTCCCTGTATGATTTTAGCGCTTCTTCGCTGCCTTGTTGCTTTAGTAGTTTGAACGCTTTCTTCTTTTCGTTTATTGCCCCTCGTACCGTCTTGTCAAGCCACATTGGTTTCCTTTTAGCTGAGTTACTTTTATTTTTGAAGGGAATGAACTGCTCACATGAGGCGATTAGGATCCTTTTGAACTTTTCCCATTTTTCCTCCGTACTGATATTTTTGAGGATGTTGTCCCAATTAATGTTACCGATAGTAGTTCTAAGCTCATCAAATTTTGCTTTACTAAAGTTTAGTTTCTTTGTCACTCCTTGATAAGGCATCCTATTGATTGACAGCTGGAAGTTGATTATATTGTGGTCGCTGTTCCCCAAGTGCCCCTCAACCTGCACCCCCTTTATACGTTCCGGTTTGTTAGTTAGCACTAGGTCCAGAATGGCTTTCCCTCTTGTTGGTTCCTGCACAAGTTGGTTCAGGTAATTGTCTTTAATTACTCTCAAGAACTTATCACCCCTGTGAGATTTGCAGGTTTCGTTCTCCCATGTTATATCTGGGTAATTAAAGTCCCCCATGATAATTACTTTGTTTCGTTTTGACACCTCCTCTATCTGCCTTAGTAGTAAGTCTTCAGTTTCTGCTGTTGCTTTTGGTGGTCGATAGAAGACCCCTATCAGGATTTTGTTGTTTTTTCCTCCCTGTATTTCTACCCACAGAGATTCCACCTGTTCGTCTCCTACCCCTATATCCTCCCGTAGCCTCGGCTTCAAGTTCGATTTGACGTACAGACATACCCCTCCCCCTTTCTGGTTCCTTCGGTCTCTTCTGAAGAGATTGTACCCCTGCAAATTCACCGCCCAATCGCACTTATCATCAAGCCAAGTTTCAGTAATTCCGACCATATCATAGTTTTCATCAGTCATTCTCGCTTCAAGCTCGCCCACTTTACCGATCAGACTTCGTGCATTCGTGATCATACAATTTATTTCATTTTTTTTGTTTTTTAAATTTGTTTTGTTGCTATTCGTACTTATGGCTGATCTGTCAGTTCTAACTGTACTAACCCCACCCCCTGCTCGTCCCCCATTCCCTTTGCTTGGACCCAGATCACTAATTACACTGGCTACCCCACTATTTCTCATTTTACCCTCCCCCCCAGTCCCTAGTTTAAACACTCCTCCAGCCTTCTAGCCATCTTTTCCCCCAGCACAGCTGCACCCTCCCCATTTAGATGCAGCCCGTCCCTACGGTAGAGCCTGTAGCCGACCGCAAAGTCAGCCCAGTTCTCCAGGAACCCAAATCCCTCCTTCTTGCACCAACTCCGGAGCCACTTGTTTACCTCCCTAAGGTCCTGCTGCCTTTCTAGTGTGGCTTTAGGTACAGGTAGTATTTCCGAGAAAACTACCCTGGAGGTCCGCGCCCTGAGCTTGGACCCTAAGTCCCTGAAATCATTTTTGAGGGCCCTCCATTGACCTCTAACTTGTTCATTGGTGCCAACGTGCACCATGACTGCTGGATCCTCACCAGCCCCTCCCAGTAACCTGTCAATCCGATCCGCGATGTGTCGAACTCGAGCGCCAGGAAGACAACACACCGTTCGACGATCCCGGTCTTTATGGCAGATTGCCCTCTCTGTCCCCCTAATAATTGAGTCCCCCACCACTAGAACCTGTCTAGCCTGCCCTGCGCTCCCCGTCCCCGTCTCACTGGAGCAGTCATCCCCCTGGCGTTCAGAGGGCGTGTCGTGCTGCAGCGGTGCAGGCTCTGTAATGGCATCCCCCTCATCTGCCAATCGTGCAGACTTGTTGGGTTGTGCCAGTTCAGGACTAGCCTCCCTGGTTCTCTTCCCTCTATCCCTCCTTCTTTCTGTCACCCAGCTGACTGCCTGCTCCCCCTGCTCTTCCGTACTACCATCCGCCCCCGCCTCTACCCCAGCGAGTGCCTGCTCAGTGAGCACCAAACTCCTTTCCATGATGTCAATGGCTCTCAGTGTTGCCAGTTGCCCATTTAGATCCAGAATTTGGGCTTCTAAATTTGCAACGTGCATGCATCTTGCGCAACAGTATGCACCCTCGATCGGCTGATCAAGGACCGCATACATTGCACAAGTAGCACACTGGATGACATTGCCAGGCATGGAGCTCATCCTAATGGGGATCTACAATTTACTTGTGGAAGTAGTGAAGATAGCCTTGCTCACACTCCGCTCACACGCTGCCGCAACCGCTGTCCTGCTGCCGCAACCGCTGACCCGCTGCCGCAACCGCTGACCCGCTGCCGCAACCGCTGTCCCGCTGCCGCACCCGCTGTCCCGCTGCCGCACCCGCTGTCCCGCTGCCGCAACCGCTGACCCGCTGCCGCAACCGCTGACCCGCTGCCGCAACCGCTGACCCGCTACCGCAACCGCTGGCCCGCTGCCGCAACCGCTGACCCGCTGCCGCAACCGCTGACCCGCTGCCGCAACCGCTGACCCGCTTTCGCAACCCCTCACCCGCTGCCGCAACCCCTCACCCGCTGCCTCTCTCGCGCAACCTCTTACCCGCTGACACTTATGCGCAAACAGTCAAAAAAATGTTTTGTTTTTTTTTTTTTTCCCCCCCCTCACAAACACTTAGACCCCCAGACACACACACACACAGAAGACACAACTAACCAGATACACAGAAGACACACAGCTCACAAACACACACAGAGGTAGATACTCAGCTCCTCCGCTTCTCCTGGTGACGTCACCCGCTGTCCCGGCGGCCGCTCACTCTGCCCTTCTGTCTCAGCTGCTCCGCTGAACTCCTGGTGGCCTCTTGGCGCCGGCTGCTGCGCTCCGGTCACACTGGTCACTCCTGCCCCCGCACCTGCTTCGGCTGCCGCTGCCCCCGCGCCTGCTTCGGCTGCCGCTGCCCCCGCACCTGCTTCGGCTGCTGAGCTGCTCCGCTGTCCCCTTCAGCTCCCCGCTCGCTCGTGCCTCCGTCTCGTGTCGCTACTCCTGGCGTCTGACGTCACTTCCGGCCAAGACCAAAAGACCATAGGAGGACACGAGAGGGATCTGGTCTTAGCTACAGGGCCTCCCAGGCTGTTACCATAAAATAGTGTTGGTGCAATCGCAGCAGATATGGACAAGTCAGAAGCACTGTAGCACGGTACGGAAGGGATAGACATAGACATAGTTAATAACACGGACAGAGAATAGGATATAGAAAAAAGATTAATCACAGTCATTCATAAATCATGGGGCAGTGAGTCAGTACTGCAGCTGCCAGGAGCAGAAATCAGGGGCTCTGGCAACAAACTAATTATCTTCCTTTTTCTTCTTTTTTAATTTCAATTTTTAACATTAAGCCCTGCCTCTGCATTAACAAAAACCTAGACAAACTGGAGCAAGTTCAGAGAAGAGTCTAGATCATGTGAGGTAATTAACAGCCTCTACTCCCTCTTAGCCAGACCTCATGCGGAATACTGTGCCCAGTTCTGGGCACCCCACTTTAAAAAAGACATAGACCAACTGGAGCAAGTTCAGAGAAGAGGTACCAAGATGGTAAGCGGTCTGCAAATCATATCCTATGAGGAACGGTTAAAGGATCTGGGAATGTTTTGCTTTCAAAAAAGAAGGCTGAGAGGAGACTTAATAGCTGTCTACAAATATCTGAAGGGCTGTCACAGTGCAGGGGGATCAGCCCTATTCTCATTTGTACAAGGGAAGACTGGAAGCAATGGGATGAAACTGAAAGGGAGGAGAGACAAATTAGATATCACCCTGACAGTGAGGGTGATGAATGAGTGGAACAGGTTACCATGGGAGGTGCTGAGTTCTGCTTCAATGGAAGTGTTCAAACAAAGGCTGGACAAATATCTGCACTGAGCAGGGGGTTGGACTTGATGACCCTGGAGGTCACTTCCAACTCTACCATTCTATGATTCTTCTATGATTCTATGAATGCAGATCTTAGTATTTTCATTAAACTCCTGATTGCCATAAAAACAATTGGCAACCTGCAATCACAGGGCTGAAGGGGAGACAATAGGGGGACCCCTGACTTTGTCTGATCCTCACTGTAATTGTCTTGGCCTGGAGAATATAGACAACAGATTATTTACACAGCACAATTCACACCATAAAAACAAAACCAACAAAATAATAGCAGAATTGTTGTTTTTTCCCCCAATAAACATAACCAATGCATTACATAGCTCAAACTGGTGCCATTAAAAGGTTCCTCTTATCCCACAAAAATAAGCCCTATAAAGTGTTGTTGAAGGAAAAGTTAGGTATTTAATGTGACGGTTGAAAAAAGATACATAAATTGGTTATAATTGAGGACAGAAAACCATAGGGGCATGCACTAATATGCCTGCCGCTACGGAACGTATTAGCGCATGAACTGGGGTTTGTTTGTTTGTTTTTTTGACTATTCAAACTCAGTGCTATTGTGCACAAGTTTGAAAGGAAAAAAAGGAAGATGGGTTCTGCACAAGAGCAGGAACTATCTCTTCTCATTCTTAGCATTAACGTTGGAGAATCCCAATAGTGAACACAAAACCATTGAAATCAATTATTGTGTTTTGTCGCATTATGTGGCTGTGATTTTCAAGGTCAAAAAAGAGGACTGAAAGTTAGAAGGCTATAAAGTATGCAGAGTAGAGATGAGCGAACGTACTCGTCCGAGCTTGATATTCGTGCGAATATTAGGGTGTTCGGGATGCTCGTTACTCTTAACGAGTACCACGCGATGTTTGGGTTACTTTCACTTTCATCTCTGAGACGTTAGCGCGCTTTTCTGGCCAATTGAAAGACAGGGAAGGCATTACAACTTCCCCCTGCGTCGTTCAAGCCCTATACCACCCCCCTGCAGTGAGTGGCTGGGGCGATCAGGTGTCACCCGAGTATAAAAGTCGGCCCCTCCCGCGGCTCGCCTCAGATGCCTTGTGAGATAGCTGAGGGACAGTGCTGCTGGTGCCGTAGCTGCTATAGGGAGAGCGTTAGGAGTTAGTGTAGGCTTCAAGAACCCCAACGGTCCTTCTTAGGGCCACATCTATCCGTGTGCAGTACTGTGCAGGCTGCTGTTAGCAGTGTTGCACTTTTTTTTTTTTTCATAATCGGCTGTCTGCAGAGCATTGCGCCCTGCATTAATACTAGAGGGACAGAAGTGGTGGTTAGGCAGGGAGAGTGTTAGGAGTGAGTGTAGGCTTCAAGAACCCCAACGGTCCTTTCTAGGGCCACATCTAACCGTGTGCAGTACTGTGCAGGCTGCAGTTAGCAGTGTTTCCCTTTTTTTTTTTTTTTCAAAATTGGCTGTCTGCAGAGCATTGCGCCCTGCATTAATACTAGAGGGACAGAATTGTGTAGGCAGGGCCAGAAGACATTTATTATTGAGTGAATATACGCAGTGGGCCTTTCCTTTAAAAACAAGGGAAAAAAATTGTATTTGGCCTGCCTCTGACAGTCCTCAGCGTTCGCTGTACGTGTGCTGGGTGGAGAACGTAAAAAAAAACAGACGCAGCCAGCTAAGTTTAACAGCAGGCTTGCGCCAATTAATTTATTTCCTGCCGGGGAAATATCACCGCTCTGCTGTAGATAATAACTCTGCAACACCGCAGTTCTGTGACACATTGCAGGGCCACAACAACACATTTATTATTGAGTGAATATACGCAGTGGGCCTTTCCTTTAAAAACAAGGGAAAAAAATTGTATTTGGCCTGCCTCTGACAGTCCTCAGCGTTCGCTGTACGTGTGCTGGGTGGAGAACGTAAAAAAAAACAGACGCAGCCAGCTAAGTTTAACAGCAGGCTTGCGCCAATTAATTTATTTCCTGCCGGGGAAATATCACCGCTCTGCTGTAGATAATAACTCTGCAACACCGCAGTTCTGTGACACATTGCAGGGCCACAACAACACATTTATTATTGAGTGAATATACGCAGTGGGCCTTTTCTTAAAAAAAAAGGGAAAAAATTGTATTTGGCCTGCAGGCTTGCGCCAATTTATTTCCTGCCTGGGAAATCAAATCACTGGTAATACAGCATGCTGAGGGGTAGGGATAGGCCTAGAGGACGTGGACGCAGCCGAGGACGCGGAGGGCCAAGTGAGGGTGTGGGCACAGGCCGAACTCCTGATCCAGGTGTATCGCAGCCGACTGCTGCGCGATTAGGAGAGAGGCACGTTTCTGGCGTCCCCACATTCATCGCACAATTAATGGGTCCACGCGGGAGACCTTTATTAGAAAATGAGCAGTGTGAGCAGGTCCTGTCGTGGATGGCAGAAAGTGCTTTGAGCAACCTATCGTCCACCCACAGTTCTGCGCCGTCCACTGCTGCAAATCCGAATCCTCTGTCTGCTGCTCCTCCTTCCTCCCAGCCTCCTCACTCCACTACAATGACACATGCTCAGGAGCGGGCAGACTCCCAGGAACTGTTCTCGGGCTCCTGCTCAGATTGGGCAGCAGTGGTTCCTCTCCCACCAGAGGAGTTTATCGTCACTGATGCCCAACCATTGGAAAGTTACCGGGGTCCGGGGGATGAGGCTGGGGACTTCCGGCAACTGTCTCAAGACCTTTCAGTGGGTGAGGAGGACGATGAGACACAGTTGTCTATCAGTGAGGTAGTAGTAAGGGCAGTAAGTCCGAGGGAGGAGCGCACAGAGGATTCGGAGGAAGAGCAGCAGGACGATGAGGTGACTGACCCCACCTGGTGTGCAACGCCTACTCAGGACAGGTCTTCAGAGGGGGAGGCAAGGGCAGCAGCAGGGCAGGTTGCAAGAGGCAGTGCGGTGTCCAGGGGTAGAGGCAGGGCCAGACCGAATAATCCACCAACTGCTTCCCAAAGCGCACCCTCGCGCCATGCCACCCTGCAGAGGCCGAGGTGCTCTAAGGTCTGGCAGTTTATCACAGAGACGCCTGACGACCGGCGAACAGTGGTGTGCAACCTTTGTCGCGCCAAGATCAGCCGGGGAGCCAAAACCAACAGCCTCACCACCACCAGCATGCGCAGGCATATGATGGCCAAGCACCCCATAAGGTGGGACGAAGGCCGTTCACCGCCTCCGGTTTGCACCGCTGCCTCTCGCCCTGTGCCCCAAACTTCCACTGAGATCCAACCCCCCTCTCAGGACACAGGCACTACGGTCTCCTGGCCTGCACCCACACCCTCACCTCCGCTGTCCTCGGCCCCATCCACCAATGTCTCTCAGCGCACCGTCCAGCCGTCGCTAGCGCAAGTGTTGGAGCGCAAGCGCAAGTATGCCGCCACGCACCCACAAGCTCAAGCGTTAACCATCCACATAGCCAAATTTATCAGCCTTGAGATGCTGCCGTATAGGGTTGTGGAAACCGAGTCCTTCAAAAGTATGATGGCGACGGCGGCCCCGCGCTACTCAGTTCCCAGTCGCCACTACTTTTCCCGATGTACCGTCCCAGCCCTGCACGACCACGTCTCCCGCAACATTGTACGCGCCCTCACCAACGCGGTTACTGGCAAGGTCCACTTAACAACGGACACGTGGACAAGCACAGGCGGGCAGGGCCACTACATCTCCCTGACGGCACATTGGGTGAATTTAGTGGAGGCTGGGACAGAGTCAGAGCCTGGGACCGCTCACGTCCTACCCACCCCCAGAATTGCCGGCCCCAGCTCGGTGGTGGTATCTGCGGCGGTGTATGCTTCCTCCACTAAAGCACCCTCCTCCTCCTCCTCAACCTCTGTCTCGCAATCAAGATGTGTCAGCAGCAGCAGCACGTCGCCAGCAGTCGGTGTCGCGCGGCGTGGCAGCACAGCGGTGGGCAAGCGTCAGCAGGCCGTGCTGAAACTACTCAGCTTAGGAGATAAGAGGCACACGGCCCACGAACTGCTGCAGGGTCTGACAGAGCAGACCGACCGCTGGCTTGCGCCGCTGAGCCTCCAACCGGGCATGGTCATGTGTGACAACGGCCGTAACCTAGTGGCGGCTCTGCAGCTCGGCAGCCTCACGCACGTGCCATGCCTGGCCGACGTCTTTAATTTGGTGGTTCAGCGCTTTCTGAAAAGCTACCCACGCTTGTCAGACCTGCTCGGAAAGGTGCGCCGGCTCTGCGCATATTTCCGCAAGTCCCACACGGACGCTGCCACCCTGCGCACCCTGCAACATCGGTTTAATCTGCCAGTGCACCGACTGCTGTGCGAGGTGCCCACACGGTGGAACTCTACGCTCCACATGTTGGCCAGGCTCTATGAGCAGCGTAGAGCTATAGTGGAATACCAACTCCAACATAGGCGGCGCAGTGGGAGTCAGCCTCCTCAATTATTTTCAGAAGAGTGGGCCTGGTTGGCAGACATCTGCCAGGTCCTTGGAAACTTTGAGCAGTCTACCCAGGTGGTGAGCGGCGATGCTGCAATCATTAGCGTCACCATTCCTCTGCTATGCATCTTGAGAAGTTCCCTGCAAAGCATAAAGGCAGATGCTTTGCGCTCGGAAACGGAGGCGGGGGAAGACAGTATGTCGCTGGATAGTCAGAGCACACTCCTGTCTATATCTCAGCGCGTTGAGGAGGAGGAGGAGGAGCATGAGGAAGATGAGGAGGAGGGGGAAGAGACAGCTTGGCCCACTGCTGACGGTACCCATGCTGGTTGCCTGTCATCCTTTCAGCATGTATGGCCTGAGGAGGAGGAGGAGGAGGATCCTGTAAGTGATCTTCCTAGTGAAGACAGCCATGTGTTGCGTACAGGTACCCTGGCACACATGGCTGACTTCATGTTAGCATGCCTTTCTCGTGACCCTCGCGTTGCACGCATTCTGGCCACTACGGATTACTGGGTGTACACACTGCTCGACCCACGGTATAAGGAGAACCTTTCCACTCTCATTCCCGAAGAGGAAAGGGGTTCGAGAGTGTTGCTATACCACAGGACCCGGCGGACAAGCTGATGGTAAAATTCCCATCCGACAGCGCTAGTGGCAGAAGGCGCAGTTCCGAGGGCCAGGTAGCAGGGGAGGTGCGGAGATCGAGCAGCATGTACAGCACAGGCAGTGCAACAGTCTTTAAGGGCCTGGACAGCTTTATGGCTCCCCAGCAAGACTGTGTCACCGCTCCCCAGTCAAGGCTGAGTCGGCGGGAGCACTGTAAAAGGATGGTGAGGGAGTACGTAGCCGATCGCACGACCGTCCTCCGTGACGCCTCTGCCACCTACAACTACTGGGTGTCGAAGCTGGACACGTGGCCTGAACTAGCGCTGTATGCCCTGGAGGTGCTTGCTTGTGCTGCGGCTAGCGTCTTGTCAGAGAGGGTGTTTAGTGCGGCTGGGGGAATCATCACAGATAAGCGTACCCGCCTGTCAACCGACAGTGCTGACAGGCTTACACTCATCAAGATGAACAAAGCCTGGATTTCCCCAGACTTCTCTTCTCCACCAGCGGACAGCAGCGATACCTAAGCAATACGTAGGCTGCACCCGCGGATGGAAGCATCGTTCTCTCTCACCATCCAAAACAGGGACATTTCTTCTTCATCAATCTGTGTATAATATTCCTCCTCCTCCTCCTGCTCCTCCTCCTGAAACCTCACGTAATCACGCAGAACGGGCAATTTTTCTTAGGGCCACAAGGCTCAGTCATATAATTTTTTCTAAACAATTTGTATACGTTTCAATGCTCTTAAAAGCGTTGGAACTTTAACTTGAACCAATTTTTCGTTAAATTGGGCTGCCTCCAGGCCTAGTTACCACTTAAGCCACATTAACCAAAGCGATTAATGGGTTTCACCTGCCATCTTGGTTGGGCATGGCCAATTTTTACTGAGGTACATTAGTACTGTTGGTACACCAATTTTTTTGGGCACTCACCTACAGTGTAATCATAGCAATTTCTATGTTCTTCGCCTGCACTCATATTACAGAAAGGTGTGTGGGGTTGGCCTACACTTTAGCTACATAAATGTAACTTGGGCCTTGTCTATACTGCAGCTACTGAAATGGAACGAAGACTGCGCTCCCACTATACTGCTGCTTCGGAATTGTTACTGGGGCCTGTCTTGAGTGCTACTATTACTGAAATGGAACGAAGACTGCGCTCCCACTATACTGCTGCTTCGGAATTGTTACTGGGGCCTGTCTTGAGTGCTACTATTACTGAAATGGAACTAATACTGTGCTCCCCCTATAATGCTGCTAGTGATATGTTAGTGGGGCCTGTCCTAATGCTACGGCTGAAATGTTACTAATTATGGGCTCTGCCTATACCGCTGCTAATGGTATGTCTCTGGGGTGTGGAAACAGAGGCTTCCCAAAGACATGATGGCGGCGAGGCCATTTCCCACCAACGCTGTTACTGTTAAGGTGCATATAACCACGAACACGTGGAGAGGACACATAGTGCCTCAAAAACATCCCCCGCCACGGCCCACTTAATCCTGGCCACATTCCGAAAACCAACAAAATAAAACCGCTCTACTAGGTCCGCAGTCACCACCACATTACCACCAACGCGGTTACTGTTAAGGTGCATATAACCACGGACACGTGGAGAGGACACGTAGTGCCTCAAAAACATCCCCCGCCACGGCCCACTTAATCCTGGCCACATTCCGAAAACCAACAAAATAAAACGGTGCTACTAGGTCCGCAGTCACCACCACATTACCACCAACGCGGTTACTGTTAAGGTGCATATAACCACGGACACGTGGAGAGGACACGTAGTGCCTCAAAAACATCCCCCGCTACGGCCCACTTAATCCTGGCCACATTCCGAAAACCAACAAAATAAAACGGCGCTACTAGGTCCGCAGTCACCACCACATTACCACCAACGCGGTTACTGTTAAGGTACATATTACCAGACTGACTGGGGCATGCAGTGTAGGCCGAAGCCCACCTGCATTAAGCACAACATTACTACCTCAGCTGTGCTGGGCAGTGCAATGGGATATTTTTATGTACCGCCGGTGGCTTCCTGGCACCCACCCATGCTGTGTGTCCACAGGGAATTATAAATGCATCTGTTTCCACTTGTAAAGAACCCCAGTCTGACTGGGGCATGCAGTGTGGGCCGAAGCCCACCTGCATTAAGCACGACATTACTACCTCAGCTGTGTTGGGCAATGCAATGGGATATTTTTATGTACCGCCGGTGGGTTCCAGGGAGCCACCCATGCTGTAGGTGCACACGGAGTTTAACCTACATGTGTCCACTTGTAAAGAACCCCAGTCTGACTGGGGCATGCAGTGTGGGCCGAAGCCCACCTGCATTTAGCACGACATTACTACCTCAGCTGTGTTGGGCAATGCAATGGGATATTTTTATGTACCGCCGGTGGCTTCCTGGCACCCACCCATGCTGTGGGTCCACAGGGACTTCACAATAGGGAGTTGTACCTGCCTGTGTCTATGAATTTAAAAGCCCGGTCTGACTGGGGCATGCAGACACCTTGACAGAATGAATAGTGTGTGGCACATAGGTTCCCCATTGCTATGCCCACGTGTGCAGCTCCTGATGGCGGTGGCACAGGATTATATTTCTCATTGCTTCTGTACAGCATTGTGGGCTATCGCCCCACCCCTTTTAAAGAGGGTCGCTGTCTAGCCGTGCCAACCCTCTGCAGTGTGTGCCTGCAGTTCCTCCTCATGGCAGACGCACTTATAAATAGACATGAGGGTGGTGTGGCATGAGGGCAGCTGAAGGCTGCGCAGGGACAGTTTGGTGTGCGCTGTGGACACTGCGTCGTGCAGGGGGGAGGGGGGTTGGGCAGCATGTAACCCAGGAGAAGTGGCAGCAGAGTGTCATGCAGGCAGTGATTGTGCTTTGTTGTAGGTAGTGTGGTGCTTAGCTAAGGTATGCCATGCTAATGAGGGCTTTTCAGAAGTAAAAATTGTTGGGAGGGGGGGGGCCCACTCTTGCCACTATTGTGGCTTAATAGTGGGACCTGGGAACTTGAGATGCAGCCCAACATGTAGCCCCTCGCCTGCCCTATCCGTTGCTGTGTCGTTCCCATCACTTTCTTGAATTGCCCAGATTTTCACACATGGAAACCTTAACGAGCATCGGCGAAATACAAAAATGCTCGGGTCGCCCATTGACTTCAATGGGGTTCGTTATTCGAAACGAACCCTCGAGCATCGCGAAAATTTCGTCCCGAGTAACGAGCACCCGAGCATTTTGGTGCTCGCTCATCTCTAATGCAGAGCTGTCTGCTTGTGGCTCCATAAATCAGCACACTGGCCCAGCCTGCCACCCCCATTCAATATTGATGGCTTATCCGGAGCAAAAGTCATTTATACTCAGAACCTGGACAATCACTCTACGCACAAACGGTTGATTTAACCCCTTAAGGACCAAGCCTGTTTTTTTCCCCCATTTTCGTTTTTTCCTCCCCCTTCACAAAATCGTAACTCCTTTATTTATCCATTGACGTCACTGTATGAGGGCTGTTTTTTGCAGGTCGAGTTGTATTTTTAAATGGTGCCATTTACTGTACCATATAACATACTGAAAAACTTTTAAAAATCTAAGTGGAGTAAAATGAAAAAAAAAAGCGACATTCCGCCTTCTTTTAGTGCGTCTTGTTTCTACAGCGCACAAACTGCAACTAAAACAACATGATAACTTTATTCTATGGGTCAGTATGATTGCTACGATACCAAGCATGAATAGTTTTTTTTTTAGTATACTACTCTTTTTTTTTTTTTTTAAAGACATTGAATTTTTTCAATTATTTTCTGTGGTCTTCTGCGCTCAATAACTTTTTTATTTTTGACATCAACATAGTTGTGTGAGGGCTCATTTTTTGCGAGATGTATTGTAGTTTACGTTAGTACTAGAGATGAGCGAGCATACTCGCTAAGGCAAACTACTCGAGCGAGTAGTGCCTTATTCGAGTACCTGCCCGCTCATCTCTAAAGATTCGGCTGCCGGTGCGGGTGAGCGGTGAGTTGCAAGAGTGAGCGGGGGGGGGGGGGGGGGGAGAGAGAGTGGGAGAGAGATCTCCCCTCCGTTCCTCCCAGTTCTCCTCCGTCGCTCCACGTTTCCTGCCGGCACCTGAATCTTTAGAGATGAGCGGGCAGGTACTCGAATAAGGCACTACTCGCTCGAGTAGTTTGCCTTAGAGAGTATGCTCGCTCATATCTAGTTAGTACCAATTCGGAATACATATGACTAGAGTTGAGCGAACGTACTCTGGCGAGCTTGATGCTCGTTCGAGTATTAGCGTACTCGATGATGCTCGTTACTCGAACGAGCATCAAATCGTGTTTGACCCCGCCCCAGCTTTTAGCTCCTCCCCACTGTGACAGAGACAGAGACAGAGAGAGAGACAGAGACAGAGAGAGAGACAGAGAGAGAGACCAAGAAAAAAAAAAAAGCTCGGGACCATGCGTTCCACATACAAAAATGCTCGAGTCTCCCATTGTAGTTGGGGTTCGTTACTCGAGTATAGCTCTACGAAAAGCGCAACTCGAATAACACGGACACGAGCATTTAGGTGCTCGCTCATCTCTACATATGACTTTTTGATTGCTTTTTATTGAGTTTTTTCTGCGAGACAGGGTAACTGAAAAAGTGCATTTCTAGTGTTCTTTATTTTTTTTTCGGACGAAGTTCACCATGCGGGGAGAATAACGTACTACTTTGATTGATAGATCGGACTTTTACGGACGCGGCGATGCCAAATATGTATTTTTATCGTATGATTTAGATTTTTAAATTATAGATATGGCAAAAGGGGGGTGATTTAAACTGTTATAACTTTTTTTTAAATAATAAATAAAACTTTATTGCTCTGATTTATACTTTTTTCTTAGCCCTTCACAGTTACAAACGCCTAAAATAATCTTTTATTTATACTAGTTAAAATATTGGGCTGACAAAGACAAACTCACACAAAACTCATCAAAAAACTTCCAACTCAACACCATGTTATAGGCAGTAGGCGGCACTGACTGCCACCATAGCTGATTGAGGGTGATAGTTTCAGATTTGTTGCAGTTGTCCAGTCATGCCAATTGGCAAGCATAGACTAATTGATCGACTGCAACCTCAAATCAATCAAGTAACCTTTTGAGTGGACAATATAAACAAAAATGGATCCCTGTTTTTCATTTTGATAGTAAATAATAATTATATTACCAAACGTGGATGTTTCAAGGTGCGATCATCAAGGTTAAATTTATGATGACTAGAAAGAAGGATCTTATTTGTATCAATATATATTTATGCTTCCAATATCAGAAAATTCTGATTAAAAATCATGTGGGTTCGGTTTGACGCGTTTCTGTGTCACGTGCAGACACTTCATCAGGAACCAGTATGTTATGTATTCACACTAACTATCCGATATATTAGTAACGCTTATAATGTGTGATGAGAGCTGAGCTATATAATCAGATCAAGGTAAGTGACTGGAACCATCAACCGTACTCGTGCTCAACTTTAGATAGATTTCCACTAGTACAGGGTATAAGTACCCAATGGAAACAGTCAGTAAGAGGAGCTAATAATTACCTCTATATAACTTAGATCAATGCAGAAAGCAGGGGACGATCACCGTGCTCAACTTTAGATAGATTTCCACTAGTACAGGGTATAAGTACCCAATGGAAGCAATCAGTAAGAGGAGCTAATAATTGCCTCTATATAACTTAGATCAATGCAGAGAGCAGATTTGTTAGATTTATTTTAAGATATAAACATAGCCTTAGAAGCCAAGATAATCTATCAGCTCAACACACAAAGCACAAAGATCCAAAATAAAAAATAAATGAGATGAGCGATAGAGCCTCCAGCCTTGGTGGTAGACCGGAGGGTATGAGGCTCTGTCAGAGCAGCCATGATTATATAGCAGCCTAAACCTGCCTCCAAACCGAGAACTGCCAATGCAATAAGGATGGGTGTGTCTAAGATACATAGGGAACACTCTTCCAGCAAGGCTGATCCACCTCCATTAGATTACCATATTGTCAGTAAGTCTGACTTCACCGGTTTGCTGTGATAAGCCTCGTGTGGTGCAGAGTGTAAGCTCTCGCTCACGACCCGAAGGTTGCAAGTTCAAACCTCACAATAAGTTGGCGCTATACAAATAACAAAATGTATTTATTTATTTAAAAATGGCTTGCACATTTCCAGTCCAAGTCATTGCACATGAGGCATGGCAGCGGCCCGAGTGTTAGTACGCAAGTGCAGGTGAGCAACACAAAGTTAGTTTAGCCGCGTCATCAGGAAGCGTGGTGGACGGTTCCCGTTGTAAGATGCAATAACGGAAGTACGTCATCAGGCTTGCTGTTGGCATGATATCGGCTCAGATGTTAATGTGCATACGCAGATGAGCGATTTGCTGAAGCAACACAGAGTCAGTTTCGCCGTATCATCAGGGGGCGTGAGGGACGTGCACGATGGCCATAGCAAGACGTTCTCTCACATAATTAGTCACAAGACCGCAGTGGAGAGGCATAATGAATACTTATGATGACCATAGCAGATTTTTTTCTTAATTCCCCCTGGGGGACTACAACAAGCGATGCTTTGATCGCTTCTGCAGTATGACGTAATGCTATAACATTACGTCATACTGTTTTTTGACAGGCAGTCTATCAAGCTGCCCCACGGGGATGGATTGATAGGCAGTCTGCTAAGGCAGCCCTGGGGCCTTTCAGAAGGCCCCCGGCTGCCATGACATCTGAACGGGATTTAAATGTCGCTGTCAAAGTTGACAGCAGCATTTAAAGGGATAATGGCCGCGATCGGCTGCACGGCCAATTGCAGCTATTGCCCGCGGGTGTCAGCTGTAATAAACAGCTGACACCCGCGGTGTATGAAGAGAGGTCGCCCCGCGACCTCTCTTCATACATTCCCAGACACTCCAGGACGTATCCTTACGTCCTTGGTTGTGAAGGGGTTAACAAGAGGAAGGCCACAAATGATTTCTATACATAAATATTCAGAAACACTAGAATTAATTTATATTAGTCTTTGATTCAGTAAGTAATACTCATCTATGTCTTGTAATGTTTATATTTTTCAGTGATGAGTTGGAAGATGAAGAGGAAAAGCTAAGAGGAAAAATTTACCAGGTTTTGAAATGGGACCCCAGCAAAGATGACCCTGTAGATGTGCTATTGCTGCCAGAAGCTGATATTGTCATAAATTATGCGATTCTGGAAGTGATCAGCAAGGATCATGATGAATACAGGACAAACCTAAGGAAAATGTCCAATGTCATCAAACCTGGGGGATATCTCTTATCATACGCAGCTTGTAATGCCTCTTATTTTAATGTTGGAGAAGACAGGTTTCACATCTTACCCTGTGATGAGCATTTTTATAGGAAGGTATTCAGTGAGGATGGTTTTGAAATTAAGCATTTAGAGAAGTTTGCTAGACTCATCTGCACTGACATATTAGACCATGAGGGAATGATTTTTATCATTGCTCATAAAGTGAAGAAACTGTAGAACAGGAAAAGTTTATAGCCATGAATGTAGTTTTCATTAACAGAAACTTAACGCCCAAATAGTTGCTTCATTCCAAGAAAAAAAAAATCATAGATGCTTTCTTACTAAGGCTAAATGTATGATATTCCTCTTATCAGTGATTTACAGTAGTTGTTTGGAGTTTTTAATAAAAATATCCTTAATTTAATGTAAATATTGTGTGATATAGATTTAATCTGGGGTATAAAGTATGAGGAACAAGTCTGAGACTTAATAAGAAGCTCCAAAACCCTAGTACAAAATATCTAACACCCCCCCCCCCCAAATTACTATGTGCCAATTTTATTATGAACTAGCTAATATACCCGGCTTTGCCCGAGTTAATTTGGTACTGTTGTTTATCTGGTGTTCACACGGAAAATCTTATGAAGTCGTGGTTACTTTAGAGATACCGAGAAAAAAACATATGTTCACCATTTTGCATAGTTCTCTGCGTTACCCAGGAAACACCACAGGAGGTAACCATGCGACGTTTCCGTTATATAAAATGACATCAGGAAGTGAGAGAATTAGATTCCGTACGTAAAATTTGGATGCTAATTCTTTTGCACTTAGAATTGAATACTCAAGTTGGGACCCATTAACTTTTCCTATTTATGACATATTCAATGCTTATGGCAAATTTCATGTTTCTATGACATTGGGAAGTGAGAGATTTAGATTATGTACGTAAAATTTCGACGCTAATTCTTTTGTGCCACAATTGAATAATCGAGTTGGGACCCATTAACTTTTCCAATATATGACACAATCAATTCCCGTGCTAAATTTCAAGTTTCTATGACACCGGAAGTGAGAGAATTAGATTCCGTACGTAAAATTTGGACGCTAATTCTTTTGCGCATATAATTTAATAATCGAGTTGGGACCCATTAGCTTTTCCTATTTATGACATAATCAATGCTCCTGCCAAATTTCACGCTTCTATAACACCGGAAAGTGAGCAAATTACATTTCGTACGTAAAATTTGGACGCTAATTCTTTTGTGCATAGAATTGAATAATCAAGTTGGGACCCATTAGCTTTTCCTATTTATGACATAATCAATGCTCGTGCCAAATTTTACGTTTCTAAAACACCGGAAAGTGAGAAAATTACATTCCGTGCATAAAAATTAGACGCTAATTCTTTTGCGCATAGAATTGAATAATTGAGTTGGGACCCATTAGCTTTTCCTATTTATGACATAATCAATGCTCGTGCCAAATTTCAAGTTTCTATGACACCGGAAAGTGAAAAAATTACATTCCGTGCGTAAAATTTGAACGCTAATTCATTTGCGCATAGAATTGAATAATCGAGTTGGGACCCATTAGCTTTTCCTATTTATGACATAATCAATGCTCCTGCCAAATTTCGAGTTTCTATGACACCGGGAAGTGAGAGAATTAGATTCCGTACGTAAAATTTGGACGCTAATTCTTTTGTGCATAGAATTGAATAATCGAGTTGGGACCCATTAGCTTTTCCTATTTATGACATAATCAATGCTCGTGCCAAATTTTACGTTTCTAAAACACCGGAAAGTGAGAAAATTACATTCCGTGCATAAAAATTAGACGCTAATTCTTTTGCGCATAGAATTGAATAATTGAGTTGGGACCCATTAGCTTTTCCTATTTATGACATAATCAATGCTCGTGCCAAATTTCAAGTTTCTATGACACCGGAAAGTGAAAAAATTACATTCCGTGCGTAAAATTTGAACGCTAATTCGTTTGCGCATAGAATTGAATAATCGAGTTGGGACCCATTAGATTTTACTATTTATGACATAATCAATGCTCCTGCCAAATTTCGAGTTTCTATGACACCGGGAAGTGAGACAATTAGATTCCGTACGTAAAATTTGGACGCTAATTCTTTTGCGCAAAGAATTGAATAATCGAGTTGGGACCTATTAACTTTTCCTATTTATGACATATTCAATGCTCGTGCCAAAATTTGAAGTCTCTATGACATTGGGAAGTGAGAGATTTAGATTCCATACGCAAAATTTCAACGCCAATTCTTTTGCGCTAGAATTGAATGATCGAGTTGGGATCCAATTACTTTTCCTATTTTGGAGATAATCTATGCTTGTGCCAAATTTCATGTTTCTACGACATCGGGAAGTTGGAAAACTTTTGGCGAGTCAGTTAGTCAGTGAGTGAGTGAGTCAGTCAGTGAATGAGTCAGTGAGGGCTTTCGTCTTTATATATATAGATGTCCTTTTCTATCTTGTGCACCAAGATCAGGTGAACCTGCAAACTCATTTATGTCCGTCAATGCACGCCTGGCAGTAGCCTAAACTGCTTACAATCAGAAAAGACACAGGAAGTGGATTTGAGATTACCTCTATTTGCAGAAGACAATCTGTGTCGGAGAACCAATCTGTAAAGGCCCATTTAGACACAACGATAATCACTAAAAGATGTTGCTCTAGCGACTTTTGAGCGATCATCGTTGTATCATTTACAGCACAAGATGATCGCTCGAGATAAGTGATCACCTTGCACTGCCAGCGGAGGATGCAGAAGACAAGAGGGGTGTGCCCACTTTATTATTGTAATATTGTGGGGAATCACAATATTAGGAAATAAAAGGGGAGATATCTTGCTATGTGTAACAACACTGGTTGGACACAGGATGACAGAACTGGATTTCACCTATAGCAGTCTCTTTTCTCAGGTACTAAATAAGTCTTGCAGCACTTACATAACCCCAGGATTTAAAGTACGCCGAATTATGTAACAAATGGACAGTTTGATGAGAAATCATATGAAGCACGTACGATTCGTATTAACACTAGTAGGCAACAAACATTCAAGAATAGGAACTCACCAATAGATTGCAGGAACAGAATGGTGATGGTTATCAAATAATGGTACATGCAGATGACAGTGATATAGTCAGATATTGGAGCAGATGTGTGATGGAGAGCAGATAACAAACTATCAATAACTAACCCAAACTCTAATGGCCCTTTCACGTGCGCTGACAGTCGGGTAAACAACTGCATGAGCGCCGACATCATTGCTAAGGTTGTCAGTACTCATGCAGAACATTTACACTGACAGAGTTCACTGCTGCACCACTCTGGCTGCAATTATGGAGTCAGGAAAAAAATTTTTTCCTCCAAATGAGCTAAACTGGCTGGTTGTTTTTTTTTTGCCTTCCTCTGGACCAACAAGGAGGGGAAGGTGGGGTTGAAACAGGTTAAACTATATGGACATTGTCTTCATTTAGGGCTCAGTCACATGGGCGCATCCGGGCGCCGATGCGCCTGTGTTACTGCAGGATAAGACAGCAGCACTGTAGTTGCGGACGACTCTCCGCACCGCCGGAAGAAAGAACACATGACTGGCTCCATAGCTGGTCATGTGTTCTTTCTTCCGGCGGTACGGAGAGTCGTCCCCACTTGCAGTGCGGCTGTCTTCTTCGTGCAGTAACACGGGTGCATCGGTGCCCGGATGCGCCCATGTGACTGAGCCCTAAGCCTAACATGCTATGTTACTATTGCAAGCTTCTTGGATTTTTACTCAGCACTTCACCTGCTATGTGAAGCGTTGAGTGGGGTACGTTTAAACAGAACAACAAGCTCGCAATCCAGCAATGGTTTTTAAGCTGACTAAAAAGTTATCTTAACATTTGCACGAAAAATGAGCGATTTTTGTGCATTTATATTGCACGATTATCGCTCAAATTCATTTGTTTAAATGAATTTTGAGCGATTATTGTCATGTGTAAATGGCTTATAACTTTCCTTAAGTTTTCACTAATATATCCCGTGGGCTGCATTCCCACGAACGTATATCGGCTCGGTTTTCACGCCGACCCGATATACGTCGTCCTCCTCTGCGGGGGGTTGAGGATGGAAGAGCCAGGAGCAGGAACTGATCTCCCGCCCCCTCTCTGCCTCCTCTCGCCCCTCTGCACTATTTGCAATGAAAGGGAGCGGGGCTAAGTTCCGAGAATTAGCCCCGCCCCCATCCCGCCTCTCTGCATTGAAAATAGTGCAGAGGGGCGGAGAGGAGGCAGAGAGGGGGCGGGAGCTCAGTTCCTGCTCCTGGCTCTTCCATCCTCCCCCCCTGCAGATGGGGAGGACGTATATCGGCTCGGCGTGAAAACCGACCCGATATATGTTCGTGGAAATGCACCCTAATACTGATCCTATTTCTAGACACCATTGACCCGGACTATCCTTAAATATATCATTAATGGAAACCCTATCTGAAACACTGACCCAGACAAATAGTGAAATTGCACTTAGGCTGCATTCACACGAATGTATATCGGCTCGGTTTTCACGCTGAGCCGATATACGTCGTTCTCCTCTGCAGGGGGGGGGGGTGATGGAAGAGCCAGGAGCAGGAACTGAGCTCCCGCCCCCTCTCTGCCTCCTCTCCACCCCCTCTGCACTATTTGCAATGAAAGGAGGTGGGACAGGGGTGGGGCTAAGGTCCTAGAATTAGCCCCGCCCTGTCCCGCCTCTCCCCATTGCAAATAGTGCAGAGGGGCGGAGAGGAGGCAGAGAGGGGGCTGGAGCTCAGTTCCTGCTCCTGGCTCTTCCATTCCCCCCCCCCCCCCTGCAGAGGAGAACGACGTATATCGGCTCAGCGTGAAAACCGAGCCAATATATGTTCGTGTGAATGCAGCCTTAGACACAGAGACAAGAAAAACAAACTGAACATGGTTGAACTAATGGTCTTTTAGACAAGCTGATTCTCATTTGAACGAGATAACGAGTGAATGACATCACTGCTAACTTGTTCGCACTCATGCAGCATGTTTAGACAGACGAGTGGATCATTGGTTTGTTCAAATAAAAATTGTTTTGAATCATTTAAATCCTGTATAAGCAAATACAGGGACTGAACGATTGCTGTTTAAACTGAACAATAAGCAAACAATGATTCTTTTACTTGCTGTGGGACTACAGTGTCAAAATGTCCAGCAGGGGGCTAGAGACGGGCATTCTGATGCTGCAGAAAGGGTTAACACCTATGGGCATGGGAGAACTTAATGTTAAAAGGGCCACTTCCTGCCATAAACAGGAGAAAAGAAAGACAGCTTAGCAAAGCTGAAGGGCTGTTAGCCTGAATTCTCGTGCGGACCAGTGAGATGCGGTATTAAGGAGCCGCTTCAGGAACTCGAAATCTAACCTCTTGTAGGGATCAGTGAGCGACCTGTCACCCCATCTGAAATAGGAGGACACAGGTGGGGGTTAGTGACAGGGGCCCTGTGGGTTGTGTACCTTGAAATGTTGGACATTATATGAACTGTGTTGTATACTGTGGACAAATGTTGCTATACTGTGCGGTGGAATAAATACTTGCAGGTGTCAGTTTTAAAGAACTTCAAGTGTCTGGAGCCATCTATCTATACAGGTGGTGCACCATTTCCCGGATGGTGAGGCTCAGTTATTGGCTTGCGTTTAGATCAAACATTTATCATTCACCTTCGCTCATTTGAATGATTTTTTGAACTACAATCATTATGTCTAAAAGCACCTTGAGAGAAGGCAAACATAACAAGGGAAGAGCTAAACAACAAACCACAAGGCTGAGCATCAGTGACTAAACTAGAAATAACCACAGGAACAAAGCTGCACTCATATGAAACAAAGCTAGACTAGGAGTAAGATGCTAGAAATATAAAAATAATTCCTGGTTTGAATGCATATAGGAACATTTATAAAAATGCTAAACATCAAATACTCCTCTAAATACAAGATTGTGCTGCTCCAGTATTGTCAGCTAATCCACTCTAGGCGTCAACAGTGAGACAGTTGCATAACAACTGCCCCAACAACAAATTAGTAGACAGGAGATGGTGAAACAGGAGGAGCATTCCTGCTAATCTAAACACTGGGTTTTTGCTCTATTGGAAAACCAAGATTATGTATGGAGCATGTTGAGAAAAATAGCTTTCCAATAGCTTCTTGCCCTCAGCCCCACAGGAACAGTAATTCTTTTTACAGCTGGAGTCCATGTTGTGTCCATTTTCTTAGCAGAAGAGTAATGTTGGAAAAATGAAAAGTGTCTCTTAGATAATTTCATCAGTTCTCTTCCTTATTAATATGAGACGTGTTTCTCATATGCCATCACATGCCTTACATAATGGTTGGATGCAACCAGGATCCTAAGGGCTTCTACCCACTAGTGTTTTTTTAACGCTGCGATATCGCTGCGTTTTTTTTCCCAATGGGACTTTAATGTTAAAATTGCATTGCACAAAAAAAAAAATCGCAAGTTTGTGCTTTTGCGAGTTTTGTGTGATGCGATTTTAACATTAGAAGGTCCCATTGAAAAAAACACTGATATTGCAGCATAAAAAAAAAGCTCGTGGGTAGAAGCCCTTAGGATGATATTACCAAATAGAGATGAGCGCATATACTCGGTAAAGGCAATTGCTCGAGCGAGCATTGCCTTTACCGAGTACCTGCCCACTCGAGATGAAACGTTCGGGTGCCGGCGCAGGGGAGCGGTGAGTAGCGGCTGTCAGCAGGATGGAGTGAGGGGGGGGGAGAGAGGGAGAGAGAGATCTCCCCTCCGTTCCGCTCTCCCCCGCAGCTCCCTGCCCGCCGCCGGCACCCGAACGTTTCCTCTCGAGCGGGCAGGCACTCGGTAAAGGCAATGCTCGCTCGAGCAATTGCCTTTACCGAGTATACTCGCTTATCTCTATTACCAAAGTATGGTGGTGGCACATAATTTGAAGCATAGGCGTAGAGTCAGGGGTTGCTGGGGTCGCCATGGCGACCCGGCCCCTGCGCTCAGGGGACCCCAAGGCTGCCCTCCAGCACACCCATATGCACATTCAGTGCATTAATGGCTGGCCGTTCTGTCTGCAGCAAGTGTTAGAAGCACCATGTTCGAGCGCAGATTTGAGTAAGCTCATTAAAATCTATTGGAGTGTTGTACTGTGGTTAGTATGGCACTCGGGACACCGCGCTAACAGCGGTAAAAAGCAGTGTGTGTGAGAGTGGCCTGCGGGGCTACAAACAAATTTTCACATTCAGGAAATGCGTCATGTTTGGAAAGATTACGCCAAGCGGCCAGATCATGTTTGCAGCACGATCTAGGTATGGGTACGGGGGAGTGTGGGCTGGAGGCCCAAGGGGGGGGGGAGGGAAGGGGCCCGAGCTGAACTTTTGCATCTGGGCCCCTGAGCCCTTAGGTACACACCTGATTTAAAGGGGTTGCTCCAGGACATCGTTTTGTTCAAAAAGTTCTTCAGCCTGTGCTAGTAAAATAAGTTAAATAATATTCATCTTTCATGCTCCCTCGCCACTGCCATCTCCGTTCTACGCGGAATCACTTCTGACAACCTGACACTAGGTCACATGAGCACTGTAGCTATTCATCAGCTGAAGGGATCCAGTGATTAGCTTTATCGTTCACATCCTTTTGTCTGGAGCCCTGCTGCCTGAGATGGATGCAGGAGCAGAGGACATAGGAGTTCCCTCATCAAAATAGCAAGGTAAAAGGGCTTCCCTTGGCCCCTCACTCCCTAGATGCCATCAGCTAAACAGCAGCAGCAGTAAGAAAGGAGAAGGTGAAAGTTCTGGTATTAGTGTTTCATGACGCCACCAGGAAGACCTGGTGGAGTTAAGATTGGCAGGGGGATGACTCTTCCTGTAGCTGATTGGCTGCAGATGTCGATGGGCCGCAGGTCATGGCAGCCCACTAAAGTAATGCAGTAGCTCCAGTGATTTCTGGGAGGGTTAGGATGAGGGCTAAGTGTAACAGTCTTAAATATGTAATATAATGCTAACTGTTAGACGTACCCCTCACCCTAACCCTCCATCCCTGGCACAAATGTTCGAACTGTGCTTTGCCTCACACCTGACAGGTCCACCATTTCCCTTCCCACTACAGTCTAGTTCTGTGGCCGTTCCCCTGCGGCCAAAGCAGCCGGGAGCACTGTGACTAGCGTACCCGCAACTGTGCCCTGCTCCCGCTCAGGGACCGCTGTGACTGCTGTACCAGCTGCTGTGCTTTGCTCCCACTCATGCAGCACAGCCACAGAACTCTTGAGCTGCCGCTCCACCTGCGGCAACAGTGTCTGGGAGAGGTTGTAGTGTGGTCGTCGCTGGTGTCCACAGTTCCCACTCCTGTAGTACTTGGATAGATGCTAGGCACTTCCGCTCCCACAAGGGGGCCAAGCAGCCAGCAGTGCTGTGACAGATGTCCCGCAGACGTGCGCGACTCTACTCTTCCTGTTCGTGTACACCTGCGCCCAAAGCAGGGGGCAGCACTGTGACTGGGTTGCACTGCTCCGGCAGCATGGGTCTGGATTCGTCTCCCCCGCAATTCTCCAAGGTTCCCCCAGCTCATAGCTACTTGCAGGACCTTAGCTTCTTGAGCCTATAAGGAGCTAGGGGTGTGAGAGGGGTGTTACTCATGTCAAACCCCTAGCTTCCGATGGCATCAAGAAACACTAATACCTAAAGTTCCTGCTCTGCCATGCTGAACAAACAGCTCAAGTGCAGGAGAGACTGCATATATGGAGATAGCAGCTCAGAGACAGAAAGCAATAGCCCTGTGAAGAAAGGACCAGGGAAGGAGTGTGTCCCCCATGTCCTAGCTCACACGCTCGCTCACACACACGCACACAGTAAAAGCAGCACAGAAATAAGCAATGATCAATTATTAAATATAGCTTGTAGAAACCAAGCTGCGTCAGAGAACTATATAAGAGAAATGATTGTAGCGCTGAGGGGCTCTCTGCAAAAAGACCTGACAGAAATGCACACCACATTCAACTCCACTATAAACCAGATGGGAGCAAGAGTGGATTACCTAGACAATAAGATTAGTGAATTTACAAGCTCTCATAATGAGTTGATCGACGCTCACTATAAGGTCGTGGGAGAATCAGAATTCATTAAAACTAAAATGGCTGATTTAGAGGATAGGAACAGACGCAATAAAGTCAATATAAGAGGAACGCTTCTACCTGCAGCCAATCAGGAGGACCTGATAATTGATAGAGTGCACAGGCTACAGGGACCTAAAATGCTTCCAGAAAACCTCCTTAGAGACACAATCATTCACGTTCACTCTTTCCAGACTAAGGAAGCCTTGATGATTAAAGCCCGGAAATCCTCTAAACTACCAGCGCCATACGAAAATATACAACTCTTCTCAGATCTGTTACAGGTGACTATGCAAGCCAGGAAGAAGTTTAACCCTATTACTTCTGTGTTACGGGAAGTATACAAATCCTATACAAATAGGGATTCCCAACCAGGTTGATCATATTCAAAGAGCGTACTACCTCTGTCTTAATGAACCCAGAAGAAGGTTGTAAACTGCTACAAAATGGAGTGTTGATCAGCTAGTAAAGGAGACTCCCCACGCAGAAACCAGGAGTGGTCGAGTCTATCCAAACCAAGATCGTAACAATCTTCTCAAGATCCTGCAGATCGCTGTCCTCCTTTGAACCTGCAGTTCCCACGTTAGTAAACTCATCAAAATTACAAAATGATCTAATGTGAGAGCACCATAAACTAAGAGACTTGCTTTTAGAAAAAACAAGACAAACATTTTAAATCCATGAGAGCAACTTACTACACAGCTAACAACATGTGAAGCAAACTCATGGGGAATAGGTTCAAAGAAAGGCAAGTTAGATCAAGGATATCTTTCCTGAAGGAGGCAGAATCCCCACATAAAATAAGCAGTCCCCGAGACATCGCAGAAGCCTTTAAAAAGTTCTACGAAAAACTGTATAACCTAAGAGAGGGTGCCTTGACTACCTAGCCTATGGTCAAGGGAATCGAGATGTTCTTATCTACCATCCATATACTGAGGCTAGGCCGACAACAATTGGAATTCCTAAATTCACCCATTGCATTACAAGAAGTAATGCAAAGGGCAACCCGCCAGGGATGCCCTTTGTTGCCAATACTATTCATGTTAATAATGGAACCCGTCACAAAAAGAATACTCACATCATGTCAGGAATCCCACTATCGCTTAGACAATACAGATTAGGATTATTTGCAGACAATGTTGTGTCACAACCCACTGATCCATACGCACAATCTCTTAACTGATAAACAAGTTTAGTAAGGTCTTCTATTATAGAGTTAATTACAATGAATGAGAAATTTTGGCCATTAATGATCCTAACAAATTGAGGGAACTTATTCAGAAGGAGTTCCCTTTCTCCTGGGAAGGCGTTAGGATTCCACACCTGGGAATAAAACTATGCTACTGTGAGGATGGGTAAATTCAAGGAACCTCAGACCCAGTTCTTCCAAAGAGCATATAGGCGTTTATTTAAAGCAGTCTATCTTTACATGGCAAACAGAAAAGTCCATTGACATGTTCCTCACACAGTCCTGGCACAACTAACAGCAGAACGGCACTGAACCCCACACTAATTGCTCAGGTGAGCCTTTATAGCAGTGAATCCTCCCACAATCGTTTTGAGGATTCCTATAAAGTCATTCATTTGCGGCTGGTCTGCCTCTATATTCTCAGAGCAGACACCCCGCTGCAGCTCCACCAGTGCAGGTAAGTACAAACAAACATAATACATTTTCCTTAGCTGTAGTACATGGTTCCCAGGAAAAGAAAGGGATAGATAAAGCACTAGGTGGCCAGCCTAATGAGAAAAGCAAAGAAGCATTCACACCCATTCACACAAAAGTGTTTATAAGTAAAGGAATGCATGCATCACAACTAAGGTTATACATGTAATGCTTATGACAAAAGAAAGAAAACCTTATACATCTTCACAGCTACCCTATGAAGAAGATGCCCAAAATAAATATATAAACCCACTGTTTGAGGAAATTCAAAGGGAACTAACTATCTTCACCAAGATAGAACCCTCTTGGCTTGGTAAAATCTAAATAAAATGTTAATTCTCCCAAAAATCCTAAATTGTTTTCATACAATGACGGTCTTGTGTCCCACACACTTAATTAAACATGTACAAAACAGATGATCGCTTTTATATAGAAATAGCTTACCCGTCGCGAAGACAGACAGACATTTGTTTTTATATATCTAGATAACAACCAATCACAGCGCAGCTTTCATGTTACCTCAGTGGTATAATAAAAACCAATCGCAGTGCAGCTTACATGTTACCTCAGCTTTATAATATATAACACCCAATCACAGCGCAGCTTTCATGTTACCTCAGCTTTATAATATATAACAACCAATCACAGCGCAGCTTTCATGTTACCTCAGCAGAAAGAGAAATAACAACCAATCACAGTGCAACTTTTATTCTGCCTCGGCAAAATATAAAAAATAGCAACCAATCACAGTGCAGCATTCATTTTACCTCAGCGGTATAATATATAGCAACCAATCACAGCACACCTTTCATGTAACCTCAGTAGTATAAAAAGTAGCAACCAATCACAGCACAGCTTTCATGTAACCTGAGTAGTATAAGTATCAACCAATCACAGCATAGCTTCCATGTTGCCTCAGTAGTATAATATATAGCGAGCAATCACAGCACAGCTTTCATGTTACCTCAGCAGTATAAGAAATAGCAACCAATCACAGCACAGCTTTCATTTTACCTCAGCATTTTCAATATCCAGCAATTGTCTTGCGAAACGGTCGGCGGATACATCATTTTGTAGTTGAACACGCATCCCGTTGCTCGTAATGCCTTTTGCTTTCGTGCTTAAAATGGAAATCAAACGATCTTTGTCTGGGGGCATAACTGTCGACGATGCTCGCACGCGTGCCACCTATCGTAGGATAGATGTACTATGCCAGTAATCTTCCCAGGAGTGTACTCAACAACTTCCCAAAGTTTCATGGTGATCGGATGAATGGTGTAGTAATGCATAAAGGACAGACAGACAGACATTCATTTTTATATATATATAGATGACATCAGGAAGTGAGAGAATTAGATTCCGTACGTAAAATTTGGACGCTAATTCTTTTGCGCTTAGAATTGAATAATCGAGTTGGGACCCATTAGCTTTTCCTATTTATGACATAATCAATGCTTGTGCTAAATTTCAAGTTTCTATGACATTGGGAAGTGAGAGAATTAGATTCCGTACGTAAAATTTGGACGCTAATTCTTTTGTGCTTAGAATTGAATAATCGAGTTGGGACCCATTAGTGTTTCCTACTTATGACATAATCAATGCCGTGCCAAATTTCAAGTTTCTATGACACCGTAAAGTGAAAAAATTAGATTCCGTACATAAGATTTGGACGCTAATTCTTTTGCGCTTAGAATTAAATCAAGTTTGGACCCATTAGCTTTTCCTATTTATGACATAATCAATGCTCGTGCCAAATTTCATGTTTCTACGACATCGGGAAGTGAGAGAATTAGTGACAATGATGGAAATCGAATGATCTACGTGGGGGGCGTAACTGTCGACGACGCTTGCACGCGCGCCATTTATCATAGGATAGATGTACTTTGCCAGTAATCTTCCCAGGAGTGTACTCAACAACTTCCCAAAGTTTCATGACGATCGGATGAATGGTGTAGTAGCGCATAAAGGACAGACACGACGAAGGAGTCAGCAGCAAAGAAAGCATCCGTATCTGGTTGAACGGGTTTGTCTGCAATCGCCTACTGTGGTTTAGATCCGAGTTCAACCACCAGAAGTTATCACATAGAAAGAAAAAGATGTAGGCAGCAGTTGCGGTGCAAACATAAATCTTCTTTATTCCTCCCAAAGCATGACGTTTCGACTAGAAGTCTTTGTCAAATTTGACAAAGACTTCTAGTCGAAACATCATGCTTTGGGAGGAATAAAGAAGATTTATGTTTGCACCGCAACTGCTGCCTACATCTTTTTCTTTCTACATAAAGGACAGACAGACAGACAGACACAGACAGAGACAGAGACAGAGACAGAGACAGACAGAGACAGACAGAGACAGACAGAGACAGACAGAGACAGACAGAGACAGGCAGACGCATACATGCAATTTTATATATATATATAGATGATAAAAAGCCCGGTCACGTGATTGCTGTTATCAAATGGATAATGGCGATCACTTAAAAGTTTAAAAAAAACAGTTGAAGTTTAATGCTATTTTCGGTTTGGGCCCTGTTGTGCATATATACATAAGATAAGGTCCACAATAGATATGTCTCTGAAGACAGGATAAACAGGGATATTCATTTTGGGGTGCAAATCCTCATTTTCACATGCTCTATAAAAAAAACTCTATCTTTAAAATTACATATTCGCAAAAATGACGTTTTATTTTTTATCTTCTAAATTGCATTAATTCCTGAAAAGAAACTGTGGGATCAAATACTAATTACACCCATCAGTAAATACATTAAAATGTTTATTTTTTTTAAAATGAGGTCATTTGTGGGGGTATCTATCATTCTGACACCTATGAGCCTTCGCAATCTTGGCTTCTTGTAGGAAAACAAAGTGTTCCTCAAAATGTTAATGTTAGATTTGTAAATCACTTAAATGGTTAAAAAAGACTGAAGTTTTTCAAATGTGCATCCAGACTAGAGTAAACAGATGGAAATATATATCTCATCAAAAATTTGTACCGCATGTTTCCTCATATTTGACGTATTGCAGTCGCAAATGTGAAAAAAATGATATTTTTTTCAAAATGTTCCCAGTTAGAGATGAGCGAGCATACTCGTCCGAGCTTGATACTCGTTCGAGTATTAGGGTGTTCGAGATGCTCGTTACTCATAACGAGTACCACACGGTGTTCTGGTTACTTTCATTTTCTTCCCTGACAAATTTGCGCGCTTTTCTGGCCAATAGAAAGACAGGGAAGGCATTACAACTTCCCCCTGCAACGTTCAAGCCCTATACCACCCCCCTGCAGTGAGTGGCTGGCGAGATTAGGTGTCACCTGATGCCCTACAAAGGGCTTTAAATCCCCGCCTCCAGAAACACACGTGCCTTCAGCCAATCACAGCCAATGACAATGATGTCATTAAATGGCTGTGATTGGCTGAAGGCACGTGTGTTTCTGGAGGCGGGGATTTCAACCACTGTGTCCAGAAAGCAATGCTCTGCCGGGGACCAGGAGGGAGCGACAGCCTGCAGGAGCACCGCAGAAGCACCGGTGAAGTGAGTAATGATTTTTATTCTTTGCTCCACTGTATTCCCGGCGTATAAGGTGACAGTTGGGGGGTCGTCTTATACGCCCCGTCGCCTTATACGCCGGTATATATTTTTATTGTAACACATTTCTGGATGAATTGCAGGGAAGGGCTTATATATTTAAGCCCTTCCCGACAATTCATCCCGCGATCGCCGGCAGCCCATTGCTTTCAGTGGAACCTGCTGTATTGCTGGCTCCATTGAATTCAATGGGCAAACATCGTTCTTCTCTGCCACAGCTGTTACAGCTATGGCAGAGGAGAACGATCTTTATGCTGACAATGGGGGGGGGGCACTCTTGCCGCTATTGTGGCTTAATAGTGGGACCTGTGAACTTGAGATGCAGCCCAACATGTAGCCCCTCGCCTGCCCTATCCGTTGCTGTGTCGTTCCCATCCCTTTCTTGAATTGCCCCGATTTTCACAAATGAAAACCTTAGCGAGCATCGGCGATATACAAAAATGCTCGGGTCGCCCATTGACTTCAATGGGGTTCGTTACTCTAAACGAACCCTCGAGCATCGCGAAAATTTCGTCCCAAGTAACGAGCACCCGAGCATTTTGGTGCTCGCTCATCTCTATTCCCAATTTTGGCGCTTTTAATAAATAATAATAATAATAATAAATACACACAAATCCTATTGGTCTATCTTCACCACCTAAATAAAGTACAATATGTGGCGAAAAAACGATGACAGAATCACTTGGATATGCAAAACCTTTACGGAGTTATTCTATGTAAAAGTTGGAGACAGTGTGAGCAAAAAAGTGCATTTCTGTCATTCTTTACTTTTTTTCTGACTATGTTCATCATGTGGGATAAATAATGCATTATATTGATAGATTGCACTTTTATGGATGTGACAATACCAAATTTATATTTTTGTTTTATGATATTGATTCTTTTATTCTAAATATGGAAAAAGGGGGGTGATTTAATCTTTTACAATTAGTTACATTTTATTGATCTTGGTTTTACTTTTTTTTTTTTTAGTCCCTACAGGGGACCACAACTTGCAATGCTTTGATCGCTCCTGCAGTAGGATGTAATGCCATAGCATTACATCATAATGCGATCAGGCAGGTGGTCTATCAAGCCAACCCACGGGGACGGCTTGATAGGCATTCTGCCAGGACAGCCCTGGGGCCTTTCAAACGGCACCCAGCTGCCATGACACCTGCATGGTTCTCTGTAATCTCATCAACAAACATCTTATTGATTCAGCAGTTTGTAATAACCCTCCAGCTTGTTCGATATTCAGAGAATTTAAATGCCGCTGTCAGAATTGACAGTGTTTAAAGGGTTAATAGCTTTGATCAGCCACACAGCTGATAAAGGCTGTTGCCGCTGGGTGTTGGCTGTCAGAAACAGACAGTGCCCGCGGTGTATGAAGGGAGATCACCCCATGATCTCCAATCATACATATCCTGCAGCTGCAAGGGGTAAATATACGCCCTGCAGGGGGAAGGGGTTAAGGTTCTCCAGTACTGTTCACTTGAGCTGGAGGGCTATTACAAACTGTTGAATCAATAACTTGTTTGTTCACTTGTTTGTAGTCAACAAAGACGTCAGAACATGACATTTTACTAATTTGCCAAGATATGTGAAACCTGGCTGCAAAGTAGTAAAATATCATATGTCCTTCTTTTTGTACTGACTAAAAATTAGCAAACAGTGTACACAATGGTGGACATTTGCCTATGAAGTTGGTTTGCCTGCGCAGTGGCTCCAGGTGTGAGGGGGCAGGGGTAATGGGCTTCCCTCAGTTATTTTTTTTTTCAATAAAGGCAGTGGAATAAAATTAAAAAATATTACACTGGACTCCTAACTTGTGCAGTGAATGCCACTTTGGTTCCCCACTGACTTCAAGGTAGCATCAGAACATGACAAATACACTTGACAACTGTGGTCAATTTCTGACTTTTTTCTTAGTGAGGACAGGGATTGGCTTCAGCGATCGTATGTGCTTGTGACGTGATCTGAGCAGCAGAGACTCCAGCCAGCAGGAAGTGAGTATAAGCTTATAAAAATATATATTAATGTTTATAGGGAAGATTTTAACTGATTAAATTATTACTAACTACTGACTTTATTACTGAATGCTGCCATAACTGAGTGAGGGCATAACTGGGCATTATACACTGTATAGACAAAGTTATTTGGACACTGCAGAGAACCAGAAAATATGCAAATACTGGGTTTATAGAACTGTATGTTGGGAAGGGCATGGGTAAAACAAAAAGCTGCTCATTTTGTAATTTGTAATTCATTCATCCAATCGAGCACTTATGGGATGAACATGTACGACACCACCTCCTTGTTTGGTTCCTGCCTGATTCACCCAGCTTTTACATCTTCTCCTGTTCTGAACTCAACTTGTACTTTGACCATGTTAAACAGTAGATATCTGCCTGATCCTCTGCTGCCTTATCATTACTTAAGAACTCCACCTGTTCTGATATCTGCTTTGCATATCATTTATGTCTCAAGGCTGATGCTCAAAGACAAGGCTGTGGTTCAGTGAAGTGCAAGATGCTGCAGTAAAAACAAAGCATCAGGGTCACTTCAGATCAAGGGAAGGGTTGTTATAAAGGTTTTTTTTCTGGTTACATCTAGATCTCACTCGTGTGTAGCAAAATGTAGTCATGTAAGCTTACAGAGCCAAATGTATGCCCCATTTCAGGTAATTTGAATTAATAATATATACAAGTTTAGTTATTCGGTTTTTTTTGCTATTGTTTCATAGTACTTTTCTTATCTACAGTATAAATAAAGATGCTGAGGGCTGGCCACCTTCGAACAATGCCTTCTATGAACTACAGGTGTCTGCGCTCTGTTGGTGTATTCTCAGAACCTTGCTAGATTCTTTTCACTGTACTATTAATTTAACAGTCAAGACTTGGTGACTTTAAAGCAAATTTACTGTGCAAAATCTTCCCCATAACTCAAAATTTAGTACAGTTCTAGTGGATTGGGTTTTTGAAACAACATTGTGAATTTTCAGTCTTTTGCAGAAAAGTTGCAGATTTTCACAGCAGATTTCCCATTTTGTAATGGATGCGGGTGAAATCCACATTGAATTCATGGTCAAATCCGCTACAAAATCTGCCTGTAATAACAAGTATATTTTGCCACTAAATCAATGTGGAAATGGCACAAATGTGTAGTTGTGTAGTCAAAGTTAAATTCCTATTTTGGTGGAATCAGTCTGTATAAGTGTACAGACTCCAACGCCGGCTTATAAAAAGACTAGCTTATATACCCGGCTACGCCCAAATTAATTTGGTACTGGTGTTTATCTGGTGTTCACACGGAAAATCTTATGAAGTCGTGGTTACTATAGAGATACAGAGGAAAAAAATATGTTCACCATTTTGCATGGTTCTTCGCGTTACCTAGAAAACACCATGTGGAGGTAACCATGCAATGATTCCTTTATATAAAAGGACATCAGGAAGTGAGAGAATTAGATTATATAAGTAAAATTTGGACGGTAATTCTTTTGCGCTTAGAATTGAATAATCGAGTTGGGACCGATTAACTTTTCCTATCTATGACATAATAATCAATGTTTGTGCCAAATTTCAAGTTTCTATGACATGGGGAAGTGAGAGAATTAGATTCCGTACATAAAATTTGGACGCTAGTTCTTTTGCGCTAGAATTGAATAATCGAGTTGGGACCCATTAACTTTTCCTATTTATGACATCATCAATACTCGTGCCAAATTTCAGGTTTCTATGACATCTGGAAGTGAGAAAATTAGATTCCGTACATAAAATTTGGACGCTAATTCTTTTGCGCCTAGAATTGAATAATCGAGTTGGGACCCATTGTTTTTTCTACTTATGACATATTCAATGCTCGTGCCAAATTTCAAGTTTCTATGACATCGGGAAGTGAGAAAATTAGATTCTGTACGTAAAATTTGCACGCTAGTTCTTTTGTGCTAGAATTGAATAATCGAGTTGGGACCCATTAACTTTTCTCATTTATAACATAGTCAATGCTTGTGCCAAATTTCAAATTTCTATGATACCAGGAAGTGAGAGAATTAGAATCCGTACGTAAAATTTGGACGCTAATTCTTTTGCGCTTAGAATTGAATAATCGAGTTGGGACCCATTATCTTTTCCTATTTATGATATAATCAATGCTCTTGCCAAATCTCATGTTTCTATGACATCGGGAAATGAGAGTATTAGATTCTGTACGTGAAATTTGGATGCTAGTTCTTTTATGCTAGAATTGAATAATCGAGTTGGGACCCATTAGCTTTTCCTATTTTGGACATAATCAATGCTTGTGCCAAATTTCAAGTTTCTAGGACATCGGGAAGTGAGAGAATTACATTACGTACATAAAATTTGGACGCTAATTCTTTTGCACTTAGCATTGAATAATCGAGTTAAACTTGTGATTTCTATGCAAGTGTGATGCAATTTTTTTGGGGGGAAATCATGCAGCATTGCATCGTGGTACATGCGATTTTTACTTGCGTTTTTTTCATGTTTGAAAATCACATATTCAGTGTCAGATAAAAGTTCCTGAGTAATGCATGATACAAGCAACACAAGCATATAACTAATAGCATTTGGAAATGTAATTAATGCTAATGAGAGACAGTAATGTACATAGAAAACATAGTTGCAAATTTTTAGACAGAATGAGTAAAGATTAATGTTACAAACTCATATAAAAATAATAAAAATATTTAACTTTTAATTAGTAAGTACGTTGAATGATGCATGATACATAATGTCTAGGTAATAAAATAAAATGGATAGAAATTATCTACATTTAGTAATGATCATGCAGAATCTTTCCTTGTATATAGGGGCAAGGTATTTTCTGACTGAATTAGCAAAAGCGCTCATAGGGTAAATTTCAGGTGATGTGGTTTTGAATTGATATGTGCAGTCTACTTAAAATGGAAGTGTATGGAGCGAATATTGAGGTGCACAAGAACCCATTTTAGGGTTTGAAACGTGTTCTCAGTGATTCCTGTACTTTATGACACTAATATTCAAATAAAGCAAGTCACTTTTTTCAAATCCACCGATTACCCTATTACTCTGGGACCTGGTTTGAGAAGCCGCTGCGACTGGCCAGAATGGTGTGACAAGGAGTGATTCTGCAGGAGCAGGAGAGTGCTTGATCCCAGTGATGGTGAGCTCTTTTTCTTTTTTGCTTGAATTTATATAAATTAAATGGCCCCATTTAAAAAATATATATCCTGCAAAAACAAGCTCACGTGTAACATTTGTCCTTAAAAATAAAAAAGTTATTACATTTTTGAAAAAAAGGGAAATAAATAAATAAAGGTGGCTGCAGCGGGTAGAGATTAAAATATCACAATTCCTAAATCTGTCTAACAACGCGACTTCACTCAAACCTTGCCCTCTTTTCTAGACACTTTTGAAAAGTGATGTGAAACAGGCAATATATGTTCTTTTTTTGCTGAAAATCAGAAGTACATATTCTAAATTAATTTGTTCTAAAAAAAATTAGACCAGTATTCTGGTGAAAGATCAACAATAAATGTGCTACAGTGTGTTTTATTTCAGTGTGTCGTGTCCGGCATAATACCATACATATATTTACACAGAATAATATCCTTCATGAATAATTATTAACTTACCTGTACAAAATGCTTTGTAAAATGCGCGTAACACATTTATTGTTAATTCCTTAGTAACTGAGTATGGAACATGTGCAGAAAAGTAGGTGTCAAATAGAATCTTGGCATCAATCTCATGGGTACAGTAATTCTTTTTACAGCTGGAGTCCATGTTGTGTCTGTTTTCTCAGCAGAATAGTAATGTTAGTAAAATTTGCTGAGTTTTATAGGTAATTTCATCAGTCTCCTCCTTTATAAATATCACATTTGTTTCAGTCATATGCCCTCACATGTCATACATACAAGGAGGATGTAAGCAGGATCCCCAAGATCACATTGCTACTGTATGTTGTTGATCTTTTGCTTACTGTTTAAGCCCTTAATGAAGCAACTCCCCCTTGCCAACACAGCAATTTTTTATTTTTTTTACTCAATACAATCCCGCAAGCTTTCAAGTTTTTTTTTCTCAGATAAATATACAAAAATATCAAATTCTTCCATTGTTTTTCTTTTTGGCTTTTTCCATTATTTTCAGAACACTTCTAATTATGTTTTAAACTTACTGCATGGGTTTTAACAGTAAGGGCGCCCACCCACTGGCGTTTGCGTTTTCCGCGGCGTTTTTCGCGGCGTTTTCGCGGCTTTTCCGTTAATTTCCATTGACATTCATGGGTGCATTAGGAGAAAAATAAGGACACATATGCAACTGACAGTTCCTATGTTAAAAACGCAAACGCAACGCAAAAAAAATGCCAGTGGACAGGAACACATGTTATCTCTATGCCTGTGCAGGAAAAACGCAAAACGCAAAACGCAGGTAAAAAAACGCCAGTGGGTGGACGCCCTAAGGCCTCCTTCCCACGAACGGATTTACGCCGCGTAAATTCGCGGCAAAAATCCGCTGCGTGGCCCCCTGCTATTAGGTTCTATTGAACCTAATAGCACAATGCTCACGATGCGTAATTCCACCGCGGAATTACGCACCGCGATTTCTCCCGTCCTCACCCGCAGCATGCTCTATTTGCTGCGGGTGAGGACGGGCTGTACGCGCTGACGGCTTCCATTGCAGTCAATGGAAGCCGTCCGTTCACGCTATCTCCCGCTGTAACCAGCGGGAGATAGCGTGAAAAAACGCTTCCCCGCCTACCGCCGCAGCGTCATTTGACACGGCCGGCGCGTCACATGACACTGCCGACCGCGTCACGTGACGCGGTGGGCGTGTCACACGACGCGACGGCGGTGGGCGGGGAAGCGGCTTCACGCTATCTCCCGCAGGTAAGTATAGGGGCTCTGGGGGGCGCCGTGACGGGCTTAATTGCGTAATATTACGCGGCGGAGCCCGTCACGCTCGTGGGAAGGAGGCCTTTAGGATTGCCTTCTGAAGATAAATACACTACATATGCTGTATTAGCATATACATATTATAGAGGGGTCAGACATTGAGGACCACTATCTATAAGTTAGAACAATTATGTCATGGACAGATGGGACTCAATGCACTGTGCTGCGCAGTTCACTGATGGTGTGGGCTTAGTCGCTGATCTGGAGCCATCAGCAGCATATATCAAAAAAGTTAAAAAATAAACTCTTAAGAAATGTAAGTAGATTAAAAAATGCATCCAAACATCTAGGATTGCCATAGAAAGGCTTTAGTATGTCACCAAAATGTACAGTAAAAAAGGAAAGTTATGACTCTCAGAATATGGCAATGCATGAATGATTTTACAGTACTTTTATTGTGCAAAGGTAGCAAAACATAAAACCTATATGTTTGATATCATCATAATTAAACTAACCACTACAATAAGGTTAATATTTATTTATGTTGCTTGGTGAACCGCGTAAAATTTAAAGCATGAAAAACAATGGCAGAATTGCAGAATTAATTTATACTGTAACCCAAAATATTGGTAATCACAAAGACAACCACTCTCAATAAAACAAGCTTTCATATAACGACGTTGAAAGAAGAATAAAAAAAGTTTAGGATCTTGGTATTAGGAGAAAAAAAGGCAAAAAAGTGCTGCACTTTTAAGACCAAAAGAGTCATGTCTTTAATTAGCTGAATAAAATATTATTCAGCACACCTTTGAATCTGATACTTAGACAATACATTGTATGGAGTTTATAATTAGGTACTAGAGATGAGCGAGCGTACTCGTCCGAGCTTGCTACTCGTTCGAGTATTAGGGTACTCGAGATGCTCGTTACTCGAGACGAACACCACGTGGTAATCAAGCTAATTGCATTTCTTTCCCCACATGTTTAGCGCCATTTTCTAGCCAATACACATGCAAGGAAGGCATTACCACTTCCTGCTGTGACGTGCCAGCCCTTTTTCCCCCACAGTAGTGAGTGGCTGGGCCGAGTACTTAAAGTGGTCCCGCCTGCGGCTCGCCTCAGACGCATGCTGGCAGAGGTTAGGGGTAGTGCTGCTGCAGATATAGGGACAGTGTTAGAGTAGGATCCTGTCATCAAGAAACCCAACGGTCCTTCTTAGGGCAACTCTTCATAGTGTGCATTACTGTTGTGGCTGGCTGGGAGCAGTAGTGCACCAATTTTTTTTTAAGCATCTCGGGCTGTGCAGGCCATTTCAACTATAGCGTTCTCAGTCTGCAGTGCATAACGCAGAGTTTAGGGACAGAGCTGCTTCTATAGGGAAAGTTATACAGTCCTGATCCTCCGTACAAGAACCCCAAAGGTCCTTCTTAGGGCTGCATCTGACCGTGTGCTTTACAGTTGTGGCTGGCTGGGAGCAGTAGTGCATCAATTTTTGTATTACGCATCTAGGGCTGTTCCCAGCCTTTCAGTAATAGTGTTCTCAGCCTGCAGTGCCATACAACCAGCTCTCACCGTGGCTGGCTGACTGGGAGCAGTAGTGCACCAACCTTTTTTTAAACATCTCGGGCTGTGCAGGCCATTTCAACTATACCATTCTGTGTGTGCTGTGCATAACACAGAGTTTAGGGACACAGCCACTTCCATAGGGTAAGTTATACAGTCCTGATCATCCGTGCAAGAACCTCAACGGTCCTTCTTAGGGCTACATCTGACCGCATGCTTTACAGTTGTGGCTGGCTGGGAGCAGTAGTGCATCAATTTTTGTATTTAGCATATAGGCCTGTTCCCAGCCTTTCAGTAATAATGTTCTCAACCAACTCTCACCGTGAAACTGCACTCTAACATTTCCTAACCTACTGCAAACTACTTCAGTTGTACTGTTCTGTGTCTGCAGTGCATTAGACAGAGGTCTCACCACTAAACAGTACTGTAATATTTCCTGGGCCACTGCAAAGTTCTTCAGCTCTGCCACTGTGCACAGCGTCTCACAATATGCTTTCCTTGGTGGGGTTGAGATAGCACTATCCACTGGCTTTAAAGTCTTCTCCCACTCCATACAGCCTCTCTTATCTACAAGTCTCTGCGAGCAGTAAATTACGCCTAGGTAAGAGCTCAAGACCGCAGGTTACTTTTTTCTGGGAAAACAGCCAAGCACGCGGCCTTCGTATACGATTCTGTATCATCTCTGAATTTCTGGACACATCTCTCTCAGCCTCGCAAAGCTTTGGAATATCTGATATAAGGCGACATATTAAGTTTTTGTCATTTTAGCGTAGAATTAGAACTTGCATAAAGGTATAAAAGCATAAAAAAAAACATATGGCAATATATACATATACCCTCACAAACCCCCCTAAAAACTTAATATGGAGATCAAGCACCAGGCCTCGCACTCTCCCACGGTCACCTCTACCTTGCGTCAGGGTTTCCCCACTACCCGTAAGGCCTTACTCCTAGGAGGGGGGATCCCTACCTCACCTCAGAAGGAGGCCATAGATTTCCTGGGCTCATTATCCGGGCATCCATATGCTCTATCTGTACAAGTTAACACCTTGCGGAGTGCGTCCTCGCTGGAACCTATGGTCTTCTGCACTATCCTTGGGCAAATGGGAATTCCACTGACAGTCCATCTTAGGAGACCGAGGCAGGTGTAGTACTAGTCCATCTCTCCATGTCTTTGGTAACGTATGGTGGTTGGCATTATCGGGACTGGCTCTTCATCTTCTTCAAATAAAGTAAATGTTGGTGTCACATTGTCCAGTTCCTGGTGTAGTTTTGCAAACCTCTGCTGATTGTAATAGATATAATTTATCCAGTCTACATTCTTGTTAACAGTGACAATAGCAAATAAGGACTCAAAACCTGCTCTAACCTGATCTCTGGCCTTAAATTCATCTGGCACCCCCCTTGGCACTCCTATTGCAACTATATATACATGTGGATCAAAGCTACCACCTGGAGCGTCAACTTCTCTCTTAGCATGATGCGGTGTTGGATTCTCACACTCAGTGTAGTTTTCGCATTGCACATTTAATTGTATTAATTTGTTCTGATCGCTGAAACAGGGGGCTAGTGTACAGTAGTCAAAGGTCCATGTGGCTACGTGTGTGTTATCGGAATTGTACCATAATGTCACTTCCCCTTCATATTCTCCAGACCTGGGGTTCTAGTTTCCTTCCTTTCTTGCCCTGAACGTGTGACGGTCACTTCCACCCAGGTCCCCCACCCTGCCCATAGCATGTATAGGATATGCAGGATCATGAGTTCTGTGCTCCGGGACCCAGGGCCTTTTTGCAGTGCAAGGCGTGGATCCAAGTGGGTCTTCCTTCGAGCTTGACTGCAGTTGGGGTGGTGAGAAACACCTGGTAGGGACCTTCAAACCGGGGCTCTGGTCCTTCTCTCTCAAACTTTTTCACATAGACCCTGTCACCTGGTTTCAGATTGTGACAATCGTCTGTAGAACCTGGGAGAGAAGCAGAGACTGCAGAATGCATTACTGACAATTCCTTGGAGAGGCCTATGACAAAATTAACAAGAGAATCATTCCCCAAGCTCAGCTACTGTGGCATGTACCCTCCTGAGAAAAAAAAATAATGGAAGGCACTCGATCCAAGATTTGTCCGTTTCCTCCATTGCCTTTTGTATCTTAAATTTCAGGGTACCATTCATGCTTTCTACTTTTCCACTACTTAGTGGATGTTAGGGTGTGTGAAAAACATGGGATATACCCAAAGCAGGCATGATGTGTTGCATTATTTCACCCGTGAAGTGTGTACTTTTGTTTGCCTCAATCACTTCCGGTGCCCCGTATCTGCAGATTACCTCATTCATGAGCTTCTGTGTGGTTACCTTCTCCCTTACCTTGGTAACAGGGTAGGTCTCCAACCTGAAAAGTCATCAACAAGCAGCACATATTCATACTTCCCAACAAGTGTGAGTTGAATGTAGTCAATTTTCAATCCCTGAAATGGGTAGAGTGGCCCCGGCAAGTGTTATGTGGCAAATTTACTTCTGCCCTGTTGCTTATGGCATAGATCCTTCAAGATTGGACAAATGATGCAGCACCTACAGAGAACCCAGGAGACACTGGTCCTCGTTCAAGCACCGACATCATTGCTGCTTCTGCTTTGATAGGTGCGACTTTCCGTGCATCAGCTGGGCCATCATGGGGCACAGGGACCGTGGTAGGCAAGTTCTGTTGACTGTTTGCCATACGTCGTTCTGTTCTGTTGCTACCATTTTTAGTCCATTTTTCCTTTTCTTCCTTGCTTGTAACTGTAAAGTCCTTAGCATATCAAAGTCCAAGTTTTTATCAATGATCAAAGTTTTGTCAATGTCCAAAACTTAGTCAATGTCCAAAGTTTTTGTCATTGTCTTCTTTTCTTCCATGGCTTGAGGGTCTGTACCTTTACTGTGCTTTCTACAATGGCATTGCCTCTGGCTTCTCCAGTGTAGGAATTGGTGTGAGCTCTCCACTTTTTCAGGTAGAAGTAGGGCATCCATGAGACTCTGCACCACTGCACTATTCTTAATTGGCTGTCCTGCTTCTGCCACTCCACATGCCTCAGTGAGGGCCTTCAGTTCCACTTCTTGTCCTGAGACATGCTGAGGCAGAGCTTCTGCTTTTAGAACATCTTGTTGTGTGATGACTGCATATCCGGTATGGAGTCGTCAATCCTCACCCTGGGACCATCTACAAAAAGCTCAAAATATGCATTGTTAACAAGGAGTTTCAGTAACTTTTTAAAACTTACATTTTCTTGTTGCATAAATGCTAGACAATTATGCTGATATTCTATTTCAAATAGATCAGAATCTTGTTGTAAAAAAATTAAAAATAGCTGATCTGCAATACCTAGATCACCTACTTCTTCGCCTCCCCCATTTGAACCAGGGTACTCAATTGGAAGAAGAGTAGCCTGGTTCAAAGTAGTACAACATAGGAAAAAGGTGCTATGAGGCATGAAGAGGGCTGGATCTGACAGGCCAGAGATAAGTGCTTGGGTTGCACTTGTGTGCATATGCTCTGGATGTCATGAGGGGTGAGGACCACTAGGGTGTAGTCCAGAACCCTAACCTTGTTCCCCTCGCAGAAGTCATGGACCATGCAGTAGGTGTCCACATGGACACCTATTTGTGTCTTTTCTTGACTGGAAAAGAAAGGTGTTTGCTGGAGGACATATCTCGCGCTAAACCTCATTGGAACCAAGGCTCCCACTTGTCCCGCATCAACATTTCTTGTGGGAAACTAAAGGAATACTGTTCGACCCAGGGGTGTGTACCCTGATTTCAAACACATCACCATAGGGGGTACATTCAACTTCCCTATGTCTGTCTTGGAGGTGGCCAACAATTTGTCAGGACCTGTGGAAAACTGAGTTTCTGCAGCAGCTGTCAGGGCAAACACATGAGTCGGATCCACCACAAGAGTATTTAGTTTACAAAACTCTTCTGAACTGGCACCTGAGGTCTCAACCTGTACCGATCCATCTGGTGAGAATTTGATGGATGCAGATAAGTTTGTAAGATGTCAGGGCTGATAACAGATACATGAGTTACATCAGGGCGGAATAATCTACAAACATCTATCCATATTTGAAATGTGATATCCTTTAAGCAAATTCATTATTAATCTGGTCCTGCCTGCAATGTCTCGTCAAATTTGAGAAGAAAAAAAACTTTTACTGGCTGCCCAAGATTCTCACCTCCTCCTTTGTGGTCAAGAGAGGGATGACCCATTATGTACTTTTACATCATCTAGCTCCACCCCTTCGATACTGGCCTTTTGCGTGTCTCTTTATACTTTCATTTAAACTTTACAGTCTGCACATCCACATCACAAATGAGTAATATCTTATGCAGAGGGAAAAGGGGGGGGGGGGGGGTTGGATTTTATCCCCAGTCAATACCTGCATTACACATTTTGCATTCATCACAGTCTGAACACGGGTCATTAACTCTCATCCATCCATGCACTCAAGTCTGCCCTGTCACCCCCCCCATTTGAAAACATACCAGGACATACAGATACACAGGAAAAAAAGTGTGACAAACAAACATACATCAGTTGAAAAACATTGAGGTGAGTGTTATAATGTTATAAAGAACGTGATTCTATTGAGATGAGATTGTGAATAAGTGCTTTTTTTGACAAATTATGTGAAGAAGTTTGCTTAGTGACTGAGACATTCTATCTTTCTTATTAACTGAAGCGATCATATGCTATATTAAACGCTAATATACTTTAGAATGTGTGGGTATTTTTCAGCCCCCCTGTCTTTCCTTCTCTGTCTGTGAATATGAAACCCAGACTTAACAAAGTTGTTTTAGTTTAACTATTCCCTGCATTTAAACTCCTAAATAATACATATGCTGGGACCTTCTGACAACGCAACATGTTCTGCATTTTCAACCCCTGTATTCTTAAAAGGCCCCACAGGATGTGAGTGAGGTATAACTTTCTTACACTTGTATGAAAGAGACCAAGACATATCTATCTGTGACCTCAGCAAGAATGTACCTTAAAATTCCTATCTTTCCTGCCTTCTAAGGCCTTGGTCACACGGGCGATTTTTCGCGCGATTTGCGCATGCGATCGGCGATTTTATAGAACCATTGCTTTGCAATGGTATCGGACACATGGGCGCTTGTAATGCGCTTGTCCGATAAATTATGGGAGAAGAAATCGCAGATCGCAGCTATCTGTGATCTGTGATTCCTTGTGTTCTCTATATGCGCTCAATGGGGCCGGTGGCAGCAGCGCCGACCCCATTGAGAACATATACTACACAAATCATTCTCCTCTGCCACAGCTGTGGCAGAGAAGAATGATGTTTGCCCATTGAATTCAATGGAGCCGGCAATACAGCCGGCTCCATTGAAAGCAATGGGGTGCCGGCGAGCGTGGGATGAATTTTCGGGAAGGGCTTAAAAATATAAGCCCTTCCCTGAAAATCATCCAAAAATGTGTAAAAAATAAAAAAAATATATATATACTCACCTTGTCCGTGCAGCGGAGTTCAGCCACGGTCGGCCGGCAGTTCTCCTGAACTGCTCTGAGTAGTACCCCAAATCAAAAATCTTACATGTAGGGAGGGACCTTTATGTTGAGTATGTCCCGACTGACAATGAGGCCTATAATAAAGAATGTCTCATGACCTGTCCTCTTAATCGATCAATCTAGATGAGTTAATCAAAAGCATACAGTCCTACTCTTGATAAACAGAGTTAGAGTGATGATAGCCTGATAGAGGAAAATAGATAGATGTTTGGTTATGGATCACTCTAAAAAGGAGGAATCCCACCAAAGGATGTTCTAGGATATAGACTGTAGGTTGACAAACAATGAAGGTTCAAACAAAGAGGCTTCAATGCATTTCAGTTGGACCGCCAACTCTTCAAGAACCAGGTGGTCAAATGCTTATAGGAGGAGGGAGTAGAATGTCCCTATACCCCCAAGGTTTATTGTACCCAAATCTCATCAACTGTCTCGCCATTCCTATCTATACTGATAGCCAAAAAGACAAAAATATACAGTATCAGGAGAGTAGAGCTTTGATTCCCATTCCACAGCCTTACATGTCTAGAGTCACCTGGATAGCAGTGGTGGCTACTAGATGATCATAGGACTACTTAGTTACTTGAAAGTTGATAATGGCCTGCCTCGCACATGTATCAAGACTTAGGCTACCATTCTTTATCAAGAATTACACAAATATATAAGTGGGGACCACGCCTTAATAGTTAATAGCTATGGTTCTCATGGGGGACAGTACCCCTCAAGGTTACAAAGATGGAATCAGGTAGGGGACAATACCCCATCAGGCTCAACTAGCTATAGTTCTTGTGGGGGACAGTACCCCTCTAAACTTCACTAGTAGGATGGAAGGATAGAAAAAGAGGCATGGCAGCCAACCCTGATGGTGGAGTGGCGACCGTATGATCAGACTGCAGACTTTGCTGTCTTATATAGTTCAGAGGTAGCCTAGGCCACACCCCAGTGGGAGTACTCTCTTTATATTCATAATTCCTTCCTAACAGTATAAGCCAATCAAGTTAATGTTGCCCTGACTACTTGAGAGGCGACAAGAGGCGTCACTATGGAATTAATTAGCCACATTTGGATGTTATTGCCGACCCTTTTATTGCTACAATCACAGCAATTGGTGGAGACAGCGCCACCTATTAGGTGGCCGCTTCCCTCATAAGATGTCACTCTATCGCCCTGATAATCCATGGGTGACCCCTGATTTCAGTCCCGCATTGGAGGTCTACCCTGCATGCGCCCGTACACACGGATTGTTGTTTCGCCCCTCTGGAGTCACAATGTGTTGCTAGATCTGATGTTTAGCTCTCAGAACACTGTCTAGATCTGAAAGTATTGTATCAATTCTCTAAAAGCAGGACTAGCTACAAATATTGAAACACTGGTCAACAGTGAAATTGTTACTGACTTAAAAAGGTCCTAATCTGTAGTATCTTGGTGTGCTGAACACGAATATGACCATGAAAAAATTTTATTGGCTCTCGTTTTGAAGATATTTCATATAGTTCATTTTCTGTGTTTCACAGTGTAAATTTATCCAGTAGGACTGTAACAGCATCCTTAAGGTTACACTTACAGTTTGAGCCAGACAGCAGCCGTGTGCATATAGGACCTGTGATGATGTCACCTGTGATCAGTCACTGCATCTGAGCTCATTAACTCATACCTAATCCCAACATAACCAGTACAACATGTTAAACATCCACAGTATCAGTGTACGTATCAACACCTAATCACTAGTGTACTATATACAGCCCAGTCGGAAAGGTTGGGCATATAAAATATTTTAGACCTTCTGGGATACAGTTTAGGCTACTGTTACATAAAACTGTTATTTTATTCATTTAGTTAGAATACAGAACACTAATGCATCAAAACTGAGTTAATACTGTGGATACTTTTTGCTATATTTGTGGGAAAGTGACATTTACAAACCAGAAGAAAAGTATCACTTCCCAAGTGAAGAAGGCATATCATCTTTACTTTGGATGCAACATTGGCATCCAAGACAAGCCTTGGGCCCTGCATATATGCTGTGCTACCGTACAACCCAGCTTTCACAGTGGTTAAATGGCAAAAAAAAAACATCAATGCCGTTTGAAGTTCCCATGGTGTTGAGAAAGCCAAGCAACCACAAAAATGACTGTTACTTCTGCTTGGTTCCTTTTCTTTTCAGCAGGATAACGAAGCAAATGAAGTTGATAATACTCTATCTGAACATTCCATCTGCATTGAGATCAGTTCCACATAGTGAATCATCAACCCCACACAGAATTACACAGGAAGAATTAAATTACCTGGTTTATGATTTGGACGTATGCAAGAACAAGGCAAAATTGCTAGGTTCAAAACTCTAACAATGGATTCTTTTAGAATAAGATGTCACAATTACTTCATATTGAAAGCGGCACCAGCAGTTTGAGCCTTTCTTCAGAAAGGAAGGTAATCTGGTATTCTTTTCCAATAATGAGGGCCTCATGAATACTTTAGAAATCACTCATGAGTGGGATAGCCGAGCAAGGGAATTGCACTACTTGTAGTAGGAATGGACTCACAGACAAAATGTAGTAGTTGGAGAGAAGAATATCCAGCACCCAGTTCTGGTCGAGGCTCATAAATTCCTGCTACCACCCCTTCACATCAAAGTAAGTTTAATGAAGAACTTTGTGAAAGCCCTGGACTTAACTTCGCCAGCTTTCTGATACCTTTATGAAAAATTCCCTTCAACTCAGTGAGGCAAGGATTATAGAGGGAGCTTTTGTGGGTCCTCAGATTTGAGAGCTCTTCAAAGATGAATGGTTGAACAACTTGCTGCAGGGTGATGCAAAACAAGCATGGAATGCTTTTCGCCTACTGTTTACAAACCTTCTCGGAAATGTTAGGGCAGAAAACTACACGGAACTAGTACAAGACATGCTGATGCAGTAAAGATCCACTTCCTTCATTCCTGTCTGGATTTCTTTCCAGACAACTGTGGTATGGCTAGTGATGAACATGGCAAATGTTTTCATCAAGATATTGCAACAATGGAACAAAGATATCAGAGAAAATGGCCGACTACCATGCTGGCCAACTACTGCTGGACACTCCACAGAAATACTCACGAACAGCTGTACAAGAAACAGGCAAAGAAATCTAAGACATAGTCTATGACTTGAATTTTTACATGGATTAACCATAGACCTATTACTACTGGCATGCATTTTGTGATGTAAACAATTATTGAAGATTACAAAAAAAATACAGCAAATTTTGCTTTTTGACTGTCATATTTATTCTGAGTATATAACTAATTTCATTTCAGTAACATGACTTGTGTAAAAATCTGTTGACCAGTAAAATCTGTTGACCAGTAAAATCTTTAACGCGACATGAAAAACATTATGACATCTTAATTATAATGGTATAAATTCTATTATTGCACTTCATTAGTCATAGTACAGAATATTAGAAAGTTGTAGAACTTTTAATTAGTACAATGATTACATTGCCCTCACCTGCAGTGAAGGGAGCTTCATAGCTTTGCAGCTGTGACCCGTTGAGTCCATTTTTGCTCTACTCCCTCTTGTTCCCATGTAAAGGATCTTCTTAGTTTCAGTTCCCAGGAGCGTGAATGTATCAAATGTGTAGTCCAAACTGTTCATTGTTGATGGGTGATGCCAGACTTGATTGACAGCAGTGGGAACCGCACACCTGACATTCACACTGAAGTTAATAAAAGCCTATACAAAGAATAGAGGGAAAAGAGACATTGTTGGAGTCAGCAGGGCCACAGCGACATGAGGACATGACAGCACTTATTTATAGACAATAGAGATGAGCGAGCATACTCGTCCGAGCTTGATGCTCGTTCGAGTATTAGGGTGCTCGATATGCTCGTTACTCGAGACAAGCACCACACGGTACTCGTCTCGATTAAACGAGCACTGACCATTGAATTCAATGGAGCCGGCAATACAGCCGGCTCCATTGAAAGCAATGGGCTGCCGGCGATCGCGGGATGAATTGTCGGGAAGGGCTTAAATATATAAGCCCTTCCCTTCAATTCATCCAGAAATGTGTAAAAATAAAAAAATATATATACTCACCTTGTCCCGGCAGACGGAGTTCAGCGCGGCCGGCCTGCAGTGGGTGTGAAGGGGGTGTGAGTCAGACATGCCCCTGATTGGCTCAGCGCTGAGCCAATCAGAGGCAGATCTCACTCACACCCATGGCTTAATAGCGAGACCTCGGAGCCCGAAATGCAGCCATGCATGTTGCTCCTCGCCTGCCCTATCCATTTCTGTGTCTTTTACATGACTTTGGTGATTTGCTAAGATTTTCACAAATGAAAACCTTAGCGGAGCACCAGTCATATACAAAAATGCTCGAGTCGCCCATTGACTTCAATGGGGTTCGTTACTCGAAACGAACTCTCGAGCATCACTGAAAGTTCGACTCGAGTAACGAGCACTCGAGCATTTTGGTGCTCGCTCATCTCTAATAGACAATTAGAAAATGCTGTTCATGGACTATGAGCAAATCAAAATAGCATTACATATTTACAAAAACTGTGTAATAAAGCGGACTGGGTACACAATGCTTAACCCCTTAGTGAACCAGGCCTGTTTGCGCTTTAATGACTAGGCCCAATTTGGAATTTAACATAGAATAATTCAGCAAAGATTTTGCATATCCAAGTAATTCTGACAATTTTTTTTGCCACATATTGTACTTCATTTAGGTAGTATAAATCGACTGATAGAATTTGTATATTTTTATTAAAAGCGCCCAAATTGGGACAATTTTGAAAAAATTATCATTCTGTCATATTTTTAACTGCAATATGTTAAATATGTGCAAACATACTGTACACATTTTTGATGACATATATATTTCCACTTGTTTACTTCATTCTGGAAGCACATTTGAAAAACTTTAGTTTTATAGCAATTTAAGAGACGGACAAATTTAACATTAACTATTGAAAGTTTGAGCAACATTTTGTTTTCCTACACCAAGCCAAGATCTCAAAGGCTCATAAGTGTCAGAATGATAAATACCCCTACTAATGACACCATTAAAAAAAATATACCCCTTAATGCATTCACTGACGGGCATCATGATAATTTTGACCCCCCCTTTTTTCCAGGAGTCAATGCAATTCAGAGGAAAAAAAATAAAATTTCATATATTTGCAAATATGTCAATTTAAAGACAGGTTTATTTTCTATAATGAACATGTAAATGAAGATGTGCACCCAAAATGAATACCCCTCTTTGACCTGTGTTCAGAAACATACCCAGTGGCTTTCAGAACAAAAGTTTTGCTCGATTGTATTTCAGGCCCCATTGAATAGTTGTAGAACCCTTAAACTGCCAAAATGATAGTTTTAGAATCCCCACAAATGACCCCATTTCGAAAAATAGACAGCTAAAGGTGTATTAGAGGTGTACTGCATATTTTGACCCCATGGTTTTTAAATGAATTTAAGCAAAGCAGGAGAAAAAATTACAATTTTAATTTTTTTGCCACTTGTGTCATTTTAAAAACAAGTTTTTTTGTACATTACACATATGAATGAAGACTTGCATCCCAAAATGGATAACCCTGTTTGTCCTATGTTCAGCAATACCCTCATTGTAGCCTCAATCTGTTTATTATACACATGGCTAGGCCTGCAATAGAGGGAACACCCCTTGGCCTTCAGGGCACAATTAAATAACTTGGGAATTAAGTGTGAAATGCAAGAAATGCTACAGACTTTCAAAGTGGCCTCAGGACATAACTGACGCAAACACAAAGGGGGTGGCATGTACTGCACTGGTGGACAGAGAGCAGATGGAGGATTTTTCAACTAAACCCATTAATAAAATGATTCTCCAAATGTTTTCTTTTTTTTTTTATTTCTGAGACTGTTGTGGGGATCCATTGTCTGGAATCCCAAAGGTGGGATGCTCTGCATTTAATTGCCCAGCAAAGATATTTGTCTGCTGGACAATTAATTCCAAAAAAGGGCCATTGATCAAAAAAACCCCCAAAAAACTATGGGGCAAAATTTGCGACATCCCCATTTATACCCAGAGTCTAAACAAATTGCGGTATTTGGGGGGGAGGGGGAATCACTGGAACCCAACTTTTCTTTTGCAAAAGTGAAAATAGAAAAATTGGAAACTAAGCAATTATTAATTTAATTGTGGAACGCTGTCTGCACAGCGTTACAATACACCAAACGGAAAAGAAAATGGCAAAAAAAATTATGTGTGCTTTTCATACACACTTGGAATGTCTCAGAAAAATTGTGCACCCAGATCCTAACTCGGCCTGAGATGCAAGATGCTGTGGAACCTCAAAAAAAAACCCTTTCTCTTGCCAACCTTCCCTCTCTATGCAGTGTTCACATGTCTGTTTTTTACAGGTGCTAAATACTCAGACTTACAAAAAATAAGACATGCGTGCCTTGAATGTGCAACAGTAAGGTCCATGCTGCTTGGAAAGACATTGTGTGATGTTCCGTTATCCCCGTGGGGAGACCCCTCATCATTAAACACTGTGATAGCACTGTCACAGTGTTCAGTGATGATGTCACTCCCTGTGGGGTTGTAAGAATCCTCTGCCACAGCTGTCATAGCTGTCTTATATTTCAAGCCCTTCCCTGAAAATCATCACTGCAGGGGTTTGCATTCATTCCATTGGTTTCAATGGGACAGCAGCAGCAATGCCCCATTGTGACAGCTGTGGCAGAGGAGCGCATCTTACTACCACCGGCCCCATTGATAACAAGGTGAAGCCCCTGGATGTGACAATATCCAGGGGTTTTAAATCCAAGCAATCCCATGAGTAGTATACCTCATGTCAAGCTGCCCCCTTTTGGAAAGTGACAGGTGCCATGCCCCATTCCCATGACCTTTGACCCTCCCCCCTTTGGCGCACCCCCTGGCAGCCACCTGGAGGTTGGTGGGGGACTCTTCCGCATTCCAGGGGCTGTGACTTATGAGGGCCCCCATCCGCATTCCATGGCCTTGGACGTATCATGAGACACACTATGAATAAAGTATGTCTCATGATAATCAAGGGCTTATTATATTTACAGTCTGACTTGATGTTATATACCATTCAAGTCGCCTTAGGAGTATAAGAGTTAATATATAGAATGCATTTCCGCCCCCTAATAACCTTTTTAGCATTCCCACCCCCTCCTAATAAGCTTTTATGTATTGCCTGACAGTGACAGTATTATAGAGAACACACAGTAGACAAAATTCAAACTTTTATAAAGCTTTATTGAGCGCACAAAATATATAACCAATGTGCGATAAAAAAAATACAGATTATAGAGTTATTACATAAATGAATGCATAAGAATTATTACATAGATGTGTATAACACTGTATAATGTTAACGGATATATAGTTACATTTTTTACAATCCTTTACAAACTTAACCATGACATGGGAAACAGCGGTGTTAATCGCTTTTCAGGCAGCAAGCTCCCCTGTGTTATTCCGTGTGGCGTAGGGGAGAAAAATCGGATTTGTTTTTGGGCGTACCATGTGCAAAACTGGGGTCCGAACCTGTTTTCAAACCCTGGAGATTTTCTCCAGTACTGTGGCTGCCAATGACCGTAGAAGGTATATTAATCTCGGCCAACGAACGCATAAAAACATCCCAGCCCAGAGGGTGATTTTTCTTGGTAGCGCTATGGCTCTGCATAGCATGATGGATCAACTTCAATATGTTTGATCCTAAAGAAGTCTTGCCCTTATAAACTAACTCGTCACGCGCATTCCACGATGTAATATCGGAATTCTGAGACAGTCTGTTTAGCAAAAGCTCCGCATTTTTTTAAACTGTGGATTGACATGACTTACAATTTCATGAACAGTATTTCTATTATCAGGAGAGGTATTTGACAATTGCTGATGACCAGTTTCGCCCACGGTTGCAAGGTTTAAAGTTGTTAGCTCTTTTGCGTCCTGTTTAGCATGTACCAAGTATCTATGTAAAACATCTGTGTATTTTTTAATTTTCACATCATCAGGTATGTTACTACGCTGTAAAATTACGCTAATTTCATCATCAAGGCAATAAATAGCCGTCTGTCGTATGCTCGGTGTCATCGTAATGGATTGCCTTATCTTGTTAAGATCATGTTTAGGCACCAAGTACATTTTCTCCGCATGCTGCATTATCGATTGGCAAGCAGACTCGTAATTATTTGGATTGTAAAACCCAAGAGCAATCCTATAAAACCGCAGCCTGATTCACTATACACTGCTTTTTCTTCACAGCCAATGTTTTATCACCCAACCGCCTTATAGCACACCGCCATATATTTAGTATCTTTTTTTCTGACGAGCTTTTGGTCGTATCTTACCTTTTAAAATATTTAAAGCGATTTCAGCTATGGCTGTAATTAAGGTTATATTGTGAGTTGATCTAATAGCCGCCTCCTCATACGATCTCGCGGATTGCGTAGCATTGATGCACCACCGATCTGATAGTTCATATTCCTTACAAATCCTGGTTCAGAGAAGAAGCAGTTACCCCCGGCATATAATTACGCAAACACGTCCCAAAATCAAACAATATGTCGAGTTTGCATGTTTGGATGTGTTTTCACACTAGCTGAACTAATAACCATAAGGCAGAATTGTAAAATCATCTAGTAGATGCCTCTTTGTATAAACACACCTCTGTGTTTTTTGTAGTGGCCTTGTTTCGATGTCCCAATACTTCTTATTTCTTACAAATCCCGGCTATGCTGATATGCTGATAGTTTTTTGTGTTTCAGGGTTTGGGTTGCGAGGATAATAAAAAAACAGATCTTTCAGGCTGCCAAAATTTATGACCTGAGTGGCTGCAGTATTTAAAGTTATACCTTTAACTTTTAACACGGGTTTACCCATGTTCAACTTGTACCCATAGGTTTTGGGACCCATTGATGCAAACTCTGTGATGTATGTATCAGTGGGGATCTCGCTGGTCAATTCACCCACGTAGTCACCTAACGACGGGTTCCGCTCACCTTCACGGAGTACAAAAATGACAGAGTCTGTGTCGTCATAAACACAGCGTTCCTGCAATCTTTCCAGAAGCGAGTAGAGCTCTAGGCGTGCATAGGCTGTTGTGAAGCAAGCTATAAAGATGTTGGTGTTTTTGTTGACCATGTGGTGCTCTTCTGCGTATTTCCACGTGACATTGGCTGTTTCATCATTAATAAAATTTAGGCCTAAAATTTTGCAGTGAGGTAGAAACACGCACTCAGACTTCATTCGGGTCACTCACTATGCTGGTACACGGGAGATTCGATTTCTGCGCAAACTTTCCCCACAAGCAGTTTAAGAAAAGCTTGGAGATTTGTCGTTTAGCAGGGTTTTCGCGTATTTCACCCTTACGCAATTGTACACATTCTTTTTGAAGAAAGGAATCAATATATTCATTTTTCTTGGCATCGTCTGTGCACCAGCTAGGTAACGCTGGTTTTACAAATCTTACTGCGCAGACCGTTGCATTCATGAGGCGTGGTACGTTTAACTACATACCGATGTTGCAAAACGCATCATCGGCCACAGCCGCGACCTTATGGCGGTCTAAACAATCAAATGAGTGACAAAACACGTGGCAACTGGGACATCGGTATATCGATCCAGGGGTTTCGACACACGATTCTGTCTGACAAGCCTTGCAAAAATATTGACACGAGTGATTATTTTTGTGGTGAAAAACAGAACTGCAATGATCACAAAAGTAATTGGCCCTGATAAAAGCTTTTATATTCGGAATCCCGTAACAATGATTATCATGGTGGAGGATGTATACAACACCCCCCACCAGATGTTTCCCAGGTATGAAAATAACATCAATCACTGCGACTGTGGTATTGAACCCTAAGGGCTCCCTCCCACTGGCGATATTTTCTTTCTTGCGCTGCGAGAGCACGAGAAAAATATCGCATCGCAGCGCAAGAAAGAGGCCGGTATAGAACCGGCATATCGCAAGTGCTTTCAATGGGGCTAGCGACAGCAGCGCTAGCCCCATTAAAAGCATAAGGAGAATTCCGCGGACTTCTGCCACAGCGGTGACAGCTGTGACAGCTGTGGCAGGAGTTTCCTTCATCCCCACAGGGACCGCAGGGATGAAGGAATCCTCTGCCACAGCTGTCACAGCTGTGGCAGAAGTCCGTGGCATTCTATTCTATTGCTTTCAATGGGATCGGCACTGCTGCCAATCCCATTGAAATCAATGGTTTCAGCCAAGACCCGCAGAATGATTATCGGGGAAGGGCTTGAAATATAATCCCTTCCCCGATAATCATCAATAAGGGTGACTACTAGAGATGAGCGAGCACCAAAATGCTCGGGTGCTCGTTACTCGGGACGAAATTATCGCGATGCTCGTGGGTTCGTTTCGAGTAACGAACCCCATTGAAGTCAATGGGCGACCCGAGTATGTTTGTATATCGCCGATGCTCGCTAAGGTTTTCATTTGTGAAAATCTGGGCAATTCAAGAAAGTGATGGGAACGACACAGCAACGGATAGGGCAGGCGAGGGGCTACATGTTGGGCTGCATCTCAAGTTCCCAGGTCCCACTATTAAGCCACAATAGCGGCAAGAGTGCCGCCCCCCCCTTAACAACTTTTACTTCTGAAAAGCCCTCATTAGCAATGCATACCTTAGCTAAGCACCACACTACCTCCAACAAAGCACAATCACTGCCTGCATGACACTCCGCTGCCACTTCTCCTGGGTTACATGCTGCCCAACCCCCCCGCACGACCCAGTGTCCACAGCGCACACCATAGTGTCCCTGTGCAGCCTTCAGCTGCACTCATGCCACACCACCCTCATGTCTATTTATAAGTGCATCTGCCATGAGGAGGAACCGCAGGCACACACTGCAGAGGGTTGGCACGGCTAGGCAGCGACCCTCTTTAAAAGGGGCGGGGCGATAGCCCACAATGCTGTACAGAAGCCAAGAGAAATATAATCCTGTGCCACCTCCATCAGGAGCTGCACATGTGGGCATAGCAATGGGGAACCTATGTGCCACACACTATTCATTCTGTCAAGGTGTCTGCATACCCCAGTCAGACCGCGTTTTTTTATAAATAGTCACAGGCAGGTACAACTCCGCAATGGGAATTCCGTGTGCACCCACAGCATGGGTGGCTCCCTGGAACCCACCGGCTGTACGTAAATGTATTCCATTGCAGTGCCCATCACAGCTGAGGTACCGTCCGATTAAATGCAGGTGTGTTTCGGCCCACACTGCATGCCCCAGTCAGACTGGGGTTCTTTAGAAGTGGACACATGCAGTTACAACTCCCTGTGGACCCACAGCATGGGTGGGTGACAGGAAGCCACCGGCGGTACATAAATATATCCCATTGCATTGCCCATCACAGCTGATGTAACGTCAGCTTTAATGCAGGTGGGCAAAAAATTAATTGGATTACACTGTAGGTGAGGGCCCCAAAAAATTGGTGTACCAACAGTACTAATGTACCTCTGAAAAATTGCCCATGCCCAACCAAGAGGGCAGGTGAAACCCATTAATCGCTTTGGTTAATGTGGCTTAATTGGTAACTAGGCCTGGAGGGAGCCCAGTTAAAATAAAAATTGGTTGAGGTGAAAGTTTCAACGCTTTAATGAGCATTGAAACGTATAAAAATTGCTTACAAAAATTATATGACTGAGCCTTGTGGGCCTAAGAAAAATTGCCCGTTCGGCGTGATTATGTGAGGTTTCAGGAGGAGGAGAAGGAGGAGGAGGATGAATAGAATACACAGATTGATGAAGCAAAAAGGTCCCCGTTTTGGATGGTGATAGGGAACGATGCTTCCATCCGCGAGTGCAGCCTACGTACTGTTTAGGTATTGCTGCTGTCCGCTGGTGGAGAAGAGAAGTCTGGGGAAATCCAGGCTTTGCTCATCTTGATGAGTGTAAGCCTGTCGGCACTGTCGGTTGACAGGCGGGTACGCTTATCTGTGATGATTCCCCCAGCCGCACTAAACACCCTCTCTGACAAGACGCTAGCCGCAGCACAAGCAAGTACCTCCAGGGCATACAGCGCGAGTTCAGGCTACGTGTCCAGCTTCGACACCCAGTAGTTGTAGGGGGCAGAGGCGTCACCGAGGACGGTCGTGTGATCGGCTACGTACTCCCTCACCATCCTTTTACAGTGCTCCCGCCAACTCAGCCTTGACTGGGGAGCGGTGAAAGTCTTGCTGGGGAGCCATAAAGCTGGCAAAGGCCTTGGAGAATGTTCCCCTGCCTGCGCTGTACATGCTGCCTGATCTCTGCGCCTCCCCTGCTACCTGGCCCTCGGAACTGCGCCTTCTGCCACTAGCGCTGTCGGATGGGAATGTTACCATCAGTTTGTCCACCAGGGACCTGTGGTATAGCATCACTCTCGAACCCCTTTCCTCTTCGGGAATGAGAGTGGAAAGGCTCTCCTTATACCATGGGTCGAGCAGTGTGTACACCCAGTAATCCGTAGTGGCCAGAATGCGTGTAACGCGAGGGACTCGAGAAAGGCATCCTAACATGAAGTCAGCCATGTGTGCCAGGGTACCTGTACGCAACACATGGCTGTCCTCACTAGGAAGATCACTTTCAGTATCCTCCTCCTCCTCCTCCTCTGGCCATACACACTGAATGGATGACAGGCAAGCAGCATGGGTACCCTCAGCAGTGGGCCAAGCTGTCTCTTCCCCCTCCTCCTCATGCTCCTCCCCCTCCTCCTCAACGCGCTGAGATATAGATATGAGGGCTCTGACTATGCAGCGACATACTGTCTTCCCCCGCCTCCGTTTCCAAGCGCAAAGCGTCTGCCTTTATGCTTTGCAGGGAACTTCTCAAGAGGCATAGCAGAGGAAGGGTGACACTAATGATTGCAGCATCCCCCCCTCACCATCTGGGTAGACTCCTCAAAGTTTCCAAAGACCTGACAGATGGCTGCCAACCAGGCCCACTCTTCTGTAAAGAATTGAGGAGGCTGACTCCCACTACGCCGCCCATGTTGGAGTTGGTATTCCACTATAGCTCTACGCTGCTCATAGAGTCTGGCCAACATGTGGAGCGTAGAGTTCCACCGTGTGGGCACGTCGCACAGCAGTCGGTGCACTGGCAGATTAAACCGATGTTGCAGGGTCCGCAGGGTGGCAGCGTCCGTCTTGGACTTGCGGAAATATGCGCTGACCCGGCGCACCTTTCCGAGCAGGTATGACAAGTGTGGGTAGCTTTTCAGAAAGCGCTGAACCACGAAATTAAAGACATGGGCCAGGCATGGCACGTGCGTGAGGCTGCCGAGCTGCAGAGCCGCCACCAGGTTACGGCCGTTGTCACACACGACCATGCCCGGTTGGAGGCTCAGCGGCGCAAGCCAGCAGTCGGTCTGCTCTGTCAGACCCTGCAGCAGTTCGTGGGCCGTGTGCCTCTTCTCTCCTAAGCTGAGTAGTTTCAGCACGGCCTGCTGACGCTTGCCCACCGCTGTGCTGCCACGACGCGTGACACCGACTGCTGGCGACGTGTTGCTGCTGCTGACATATCTTGATTGCGAGACAGAGGTTGCGTTGGAGGAGGAGGAGGGTGGTTTAGTGGAGGAAGCATACACCGCCGCAGATACCAGCACCGAGCTGTGGCCCGCAATTCTGGGGGTGGGTAGGACGTGAGCGGTCCCAGGCTCTGACTCTGTCCCAGCCTCCAGTAAATTCACCCAATGTGCCGTTAGGGAGATATAGTGGCCCTGCCCGCCTGTGCTTGTCCACGTGTCCGTTGTTAAGTGGACCTTGGCAGTAACCGCGTTGGTGAGGGCGCGTACAATGTTACGGGAGACGTGGTCGTGCAGGGCTGGGACGGCACATCGGGAAAAGTAGTGGCGACTGGGAACCGAGTAGCGCGGGTCTGCCGCCGCCATCATGCTTTTGAAAGCCTCCGTTTCCACAAGCCTATACGGCAGCATCTCCAGACTGATCAATTTGGCTATGTGCACGTTTAACGCTTGAGCGAGCGGGTGCGTGGCAGCGTACTTGCGCTTGCACTCAAACAGTTGCGCTAGCGACGTCTGGACGCTGCGCTGAGAGACATTGCTGGATGGGGTCAAGGACAGCGGAGGTGAGGGTGTGGGTGCAGGCCGGTAGGCACTCGTGCCTGTGTCCTCAGAGGGGGGATGGATCTCAGTGGCAGGTTGGGGCACAGGGGGAGAGGCAGTGGTGCAAACCGGAGGGGGTGAACGGCCTTCGTCCCACCTTGTGGGGTGCTTGGCCATCATATGCCTGCGCATGCTGGTGGTGGTGGCTCCCCAGCTGATCTTGGCGCGACAAAGGTTGCATACCACTGTTCGTCGGTCGTCTCTGTGAAAAACTGCCACACCTTAGAGCATCTTGGCCTCTGCAGGGTGGCATGGCGCGAGGGGGCGCTTTGGGAAACAGTTGGTGGATTATTCGGTCTGGCCCTGCCTCTACCCCTGGCCACCGCACTGGCTCGGCCTGTGCCCACACCCTGACTTGGGCCTCCGCGTCCTCGCCCAAGTCCACGTCCTCTAGGCCTACCCCTACCCCTCAGCATGCTGTATTACCAGTAGTGCAGAAACAGAATGCTGTAATTAAATGTGCCACTTATTGGCCTGTGGTTGGAGGCTGACTTCGCTTATGGAATGCACAGCAGAAGCAGGAAAGAATTTTGCGCAAGCCTGCTGTAACACTTAGCTGGCTGCGTATGAATTGGGACAACTACCCCCAGCAGAGACCCAGTACACTTGTGGACAGGAATACAGCGGTGATGTAAGAGGCTACACGGAGGCAGGAAAGAATTTTGCGCAAGCCTGCTGTAACACTTAGCTGGCTGCGTATGAATTAGGACAACTACCGCCAGCAGTGACCCAGTACACTTGTGGACAGGAATACAGCGGTGATGTAAGAGGCAACACAGAGGCAGGAAAGAATTTTGCGCAAGCCTGCTGTAACACTTAGCTGGCTGCGTATGAATTAGGACAACTACCGCCAACAGTGACCCAGTACACTTGTGGACAGGAATACAGCGGTGATGTAAGAGGCAACACAGAGGCAGGAAAGAATTTTGCGCAAGCCTGCTGTAACACTTAGCTGGCTGCGTATGAATTAGGACAACTACCGCCAGCAGAGACCCAGTACACTTGTGGACAGGAATACAGCGGTGATGTAAGAGGCAACACAAAGGCAGGAAAGAATTTTGCGCAAGCCTGCTGTAACACTTAGCTGGCTGCGTATGAATTAGGACAACTACCTCCAGCAGAGACCCAGTACACTTGTGGACAGGAATACAGCGGTGATGTAAGAGGCAACACAGAGGCAGGAAAGAATTTTGCGCAAGCCTGCTGTAACACTTAGCTGGCTGCGTATGAATTAGGACAACTACCGCCAGCAGAGACCCAGTACACTTGTGGACAGGAATACAGCGGTGATGTAAGAGGCTACACAGAGGCAGGAAAGAATTTTGCGCAAGCCTGCTGTAACACTTAGCTGGCTGCGTATGAATTAGGACAACTACCCGCAGCAGAGACCCAGTACACTTGTCGACAGGAATACAGCGGTGATGTAAGAGGCAACACAGAGGCAGGAAAGAATTTTGCGCAAGCCTGCTATAACACTTAGCTGGCTGCGTATGAATTAGGACAACTACCCCCAGCAGAGACCCAGTACACTTGTGGACAGGAATACAGCGGTGATGTAAGAGGCAACACAGAGGCAGGAAAGAATTTTGCGCAAGCCTGCTGTAACACTTAGCTGGCTGCGTATGAATTTGGACAACTACCCCCAGCAGAGACCCAGTACACTTGTGGACAGGAATACAGCGGTGATGTAAGAGGCAACACAGAGGCAGGAAAGAATTTTGCGCAAGCCTGCTGTAACACTTAGCTGGCTGCGTATGAATTAGGACAACTACCCCCAGCAGAGACCCAGTACACTTGTGGACAGGAATACAGCGGTGATGTAAGAGGCAACACAGAGGCAGGAAAGAATTTTGCGCAAGCCTGCTGTAACACTTAGCTGGCTGCATATGAATTAGGACAACTACCCCCAGCAGAGACCCAGTACACTGAGGACGGTCACAGGCAGCCCAAATAGATTTTTTTTCCCATATGTTTTTGGAAAGGCCCACTGCCTATATACACTAAATATGTCTTCTGTCCCTGCCTCACCTCCACTACCGGCCCTGGACTATGTAAAATTACTGCAGGACGCAATGCTCTGCACAGCCGATATACAAAAAAAAAAAAATGTGCAACACTGCAAAAAGCAGCCTCCACACTACTGCACACGGTTAGATGTGGCCCTAAGAAAGACCGTTGGGGTTCTTGAAGCCTAAAATAACTCACAACGCTCTCCCTATAGCAGCTCCGGCACCAGCAGCACTGTCCCTGAACTATATCAGAATGCATCTGTGGCGAGCCCCGGGAGGGGCCGATTTATATACTCGGGTGACACCTGATCTCGCCAGCCACTCACTGCAGGGGGGTGGTATAGGGCTTGAACGTCGCAGGGGGAAGTTGTAATGCCTTCCCTGTCTTTCTATTGGCCAGAAAAGCGCACTAGCATCTCAGAGATGAAAGTGAAAGTAACTCGAACATCGCGCGGTACTCGTCTCGAGTAACGAGCATCTCGAACACGCTAATACTCGAACGAGTATCAAGCTCGGACGAGTACGTTCGCTCATCTCTAGTGACTACCCACTAGTGTTTTTTCTTCTGCTGCGAATTTGCTCCTATTTTTTCTTCCAATTGTCAATGGGATTCCTAATGTTAAAACCGCAACGCGACGCAACGCAACTTTGCGTTTTTAACATTAGAAAGTCCCATTGACAATTGGAAGAAAAAAGAATAGCAAATTTGCAGTAGAAAAAAAAACGCTAGTGGGTAGTCACCCTAAGGCCTTAGTCAGACGGGCGTTTTTTCGCGCGATTTGCGGATCGCATGACGGATGCGCATCCGCAAATCACGTGACCGGTGCCCGAAAATCGCCCAAAAATCTGCTCCTAGCCGCGTTTCATTAGAAACGGGCCGGAGCTGTCCAGCGCATTGCATTCAATGGAGCCGGCAATACAGCCCGCTCCATTGAAAGCAATGCGCTGCGGGCGAGTGTGGGATGAATTGTCGGGAAGGGCTTAAATATATAAGCCCTTCCCAGCGCTGAGCCAATCAGGGGGCAGGTCTGACTCACACCCCCTTCACACCCACTGCAGGCCGGCCGCACGGAACTCTGGCTGCCGGGAGCAGGTGAGTATATATATATTTTTTATTTTAACACTTTTCTGGATGAATTGCAGGGAAGGGCTTATATATTTAAGCCCTTCCTGACAATTCATCCCGCGCACGCCGGCAGCCCATTGCTTTCAATGGAGTCGGCTGTATTGCCGGCTCCATTGAATTCAATGGGCAAACATCGTTCTTCTCTGCCACAGCTGTTACAGCTGTGGAAGAGAAGAAGGATTTGTCTTCTATATGTTCTCAATGGGGTGGCGCTGCTGCCGCCGGCCCCATTGAGCGCATATAGAGAAGAGAACAGGAATCGCAGATCGCAGATAGATGCGATCTGCGATTTCTGTTCTATAATTTATCGGACGAGCGCATAAAAAGCGCTCATGTGTCCGATACCATTGCAAAGCAATGGTTTTATAAAATCGCCGGACGCATGCGCATGTGCAAATCGTGGCAAAAAACGCCCGTCTGACTAAGGCCTAAGGGTGCCTACCCACTTGCGATTTTTTTTCCTGTGATGTTTTGCGTTTTTTCTCAAGAGCAATTAGTATAGAATGTGTTCTTGTCCATCTGTTGTTTTTTTTCCGTTTCGTGGGTTTTTTTCACATAGGAACTGTCAGTTGCATATGTCTCCTTATTTTTCTCTTAATGCACCCATGATTGTCAATGGAGGGCTGCAAAAAATGCGCAAAAAACACCTCGGAAAACGCGCAAAAAACGCGCGAAAACGCTGCGTTTTTCACGCGCGAAAATCGACAATGCAAGTGGGTAGGCGCCCTTAGTGTGTAAAAAAATTTTTACTATTGTTACTCACCTCTCCTGCGCTCAGCCGCGTCCTTCTGAGTATGTGAGTATGATTTTTTAAATTTTTTTTCACACTTTTGGCAGATTATCGGGGAAGGGTTTATATTTCAAGCCCTTACCCGATAATCATTCCGCATGGCTTGCAGAAAGCAGTGCTTTCAATGGGATCAGCAGCAGTGCCGATCCCATTGAAAGCAATGGAATAGAATGCCGTTGACTTCTGCCACAGCTGTGGCAGAGGATTCCTTCATCCCCGCGGTCCCTGTGGGGATGAGGGAAACTCCTGTCACAGCTGTCACAGCTGTCACAGCTGTGGCAGAAGTCTCCGGAATTCTCTATCTCTTTTCAATGGGGCTAGCGCTGCTGCCGCTGGCCCCGTTGAAAAGACTGGCGATATGTCGGAGTGATGCTGATTTTTTTCTCGCACTGCGATGCGAGACTTTAACTTTAGAGTCTCATCGCAGTAGAGAAAATATCGCCAGTGGGTGGGAGCCCTTATGGTTATGCCCAGGTGTTTCTCAAATGCCCCAATATCGCTAAAACTCAATAGCTGATTGTCAAGAATGTCCAATTCACGATGTAATTGTCTAGCTCGCTTTTTCTGTTTGATCTGGGTGTAAAGTATGGATTTCAAATGCCAGCGATGTCTTTCAACCCCGTGGTTATTCCTCACTATTAGGACTCTGAGTGTCAAGCATTCACCAGCTAAACACTCCACATTACTCTATAATCCGTTGGCCACAGCATTTAAGAAGCTCTCAGCATTAAAATCATCCCTGGTCTGTTTTAGGGAATAAGTAGGATTCAACCAATGCCCTCCATCGACGCTCAGCTGTATAAAATCACTGGGTTGTACATCTCGTCTGATTCTGTCAAGCAAAGACAGAATGACGCCATGTACAGCATTAACAGCACCAACAAATAAGTGTATTCTGTGTAAATTTACAAAGCTGAAATGATCAATGTGCTCAATGGCATTGAAGCGTTCAACTTTACGCCGTCTATGGAATAAATGCTGTAAAACACAGACGCATCAGCAGGTTTCTCAACCTGATTAAGCGGTATACGATCTTGCTCCTGTGCAGGGTTCTGAGGTGGGGGCTCATTATTTACAGGTTAGTCGGGTGTATTTGGACTTTGCAGGGTATGTGAGGATGCCTCAGGATTTTGCGGGTAAGTTCTGGGTTGGCTCTTTCTGCGTCTTCTGGCGGATATCGACCTAGCGGTCACACACATTATTTTTATAGCTTTTTTAACAGCCTTTGCTCTATGCCAACGCTGCCTCTGTTAAAGCTTTTTCAACCCTAATCCAACCATAGATAGTCATAAAGTGGGGGGTCGGGGGACCCCCGAAATGCCAAAACTCTCGCAAACGTTTTGACACTCTAGGAAAAGTTTAAAAATTTCAGTGGTTCTATGCTGTTCTGAAAAAGTGACGTCTAGCTCTGCTTGCCTCTCCACCAGTTGCAAAACTTTAGCGGTATGTTCTGCTACCTTAGTGATAAGGTGGCTATCTAGAGTCCATAATGTTGTTAACAAGGCTATCCCCTGCGTCATCCAGTGGTGGTAAAAAGGATCAGTAGCATTTCTGTGTGTTGTCGACCTTTTTAAAACTTGGCGCTCATCAGATGATTTTCTCTTTCTATGGTGTGTAGTGCCTGCTGGAGGGCTAGCTAGCGACTGCTATGTATCAACACATGTTACGGTTACAGTGTTAGTACTAGCAGAGATTAGCGCGTGCTGTGTATCATATTGTGTTGTATTATGACAAACCCGTATATCATTTGAAATTATGGCATGCGGCTTACCAATAATGGTGCTAGTGTTGTTGCCCGGGTGCTTTTCAGCATCTTCCAAAATAGACGGTAGTGATGTTTTTCTCACACACCTTTTTTCGCGTTTTAATAAGTTGCGTCGTGGTTTGACAACATCAAATGGGGTGGTGATGTGTTTGACAGTTATGTGCGGTTCAAGTGGCAGAGCGTATCCAGTGGGATTGATGCGTGTCTGTAACTTCGGGGTGGATGCCCCCACCGAAGTGCTCACATGTTCCGTGGGGTTTATCGTCAAGTTTCCCATCCCAAATGTAGTGTTTTCCCCGACGCTGGAACAAGCATTTTTTGAAAGGAAAAAATGCGTAACCTTTTTATTGAATTACACAGGGCTTACACTTGTAGCACTCATACTATAATTGAGCAATCCCTCAAATCATTGCAAGTGGCTTACTGATGACACTTTAATCGTAGTGGCGCAATTGGTTTCCATACGCTTCCGAGATAGGTGATAGGTAGAGATGAGCGAGGTCTAAGTAAATCAGTTACGTTTTCTTTCCGCGCTCCAATGACTGGATTAGCCCGGAAAAAGTTCCACAGGCCCAACCTGGCGCAGTTGCAGTTCCCCTGGGACATAGGCCTCAGCCAACACCCTCAGCAATCGCAGGCATGAAGCGGACTTCGATGCTAGTACAGCATTGGACGTCTCATTAATGCAGTAACGCTCCTCTTCTTTGGCCCAAACCAGTGTATCAGATAACTGTGGTAACACAAGAGTAAATACATGATGCCCAGTGCTGATCCCCTGACCCCAAGCAGGAGGAGGAGGTGGCCTTACAAGTCCAAGAAACCATGACCAGAACCCACTGTAGCCTGTGTGGGAAGTATGTGAGCAGGCTCTTGGTCCGGCTTAGTCCCAGCAAATGCACTGTGGTACCCAAGGTGCCGCAAGTTACATAGCAATGGGCAATCAGGGTCCCCTCACACTATTCATTCTGTGTTGGTGTCAGATAGCTCAATCGACACCGCAAGGGGAAAGCCATCTGCACTCTGCACCCTACCCAAGTCAGTCAGTGACTTTGTGCCAGACAGGTAAAACACCGCTATGGGAAGTCTGTGTGCACCCACAGCATAGGTGGGTCCTAGGCAACCCAAGACCTGAACCATAAAGAAATCAGAGTGCCCAAACATGGCAGACTTTCACTGCGCCGAGGACATAGGCCTCTGCACAAACCCTCAGCAATCGCTGGCATAGAGTAGACTCTGATGCTAGTACAGCTGTGAACGTCTCATTAAGGCAGTAATGCTCCTTTTCTGTGGCCCAAACGAGTTTCTCAGATAACTGTGGTAACACGAGAGAAAATGCATATGTGTCTTGGGCCCACAATTCATGTCCTAGTCAGTGATTGTTTTGGGGTCAGATAGGTAAAACACTGCGATGGGAAGTCTGTGTGCACCCATAGTATAAACAGACTCCTGTAACATTCCAGTAGAATATGTATAAGCAGACCCCAGTAACATTTTGGTTGCAGTAGTATAGGCAGACCCCAGTACCATTTCTGTAGTGGAAGTATAGGCAGACCCCTGTAACATTTCGGTAGCAGGAGTATAGGCAGACCCCAGTACCATTTCTGTAGTAGAAGTATAGGCAGACCCCAGTACCATTTCTGTAGAAGTATAGGCAGACCCCTGTAACATTTACGTAGCAACAGAATAGGCAGACCCCAGCACCATTTCTGTAGTAGAAGTATAAGCAGACTCCATGAACAATTATTTAGCAGCAGTATAGGCAGACCCCAGTTACATTTCTGTAGCAGCAGTATAGGCAGACCCCAGTAACATTTCTGTAGTAGAAGTATAGGCAGACCCCTGTAACATTTATGGAGCAGCAGTATAGGCAGACCCCTGTAACATATACGTGGCAGAAGTATAGGCAGACCCCAGTAACATTTAAGTGGCAGCAGTATACGCAGACCCCTGTAACATTTATGTAGCAGCAGTATAGGCAGACCCCTGTAACATTTATGTGGCAGAAGTATAGGCATACCCCTGTAACATTTATGTAGCAGCGGTATAGGCAGACCCAAGTAACATTTATGTGGCAGAAGTATAGGCAGACCCCCGTAACATTTTTCTAGCAGCAGTATAGGTAGACCCCTGTAACATTTAAGTGACAGCAGTATACGCAGACCCCTGTAACATTTATGTAGCAGCAGTATAGGCAGACCCCTGTAAAATTTACGTGGCAGAAGTATAGGCAGACCCCAGTAACATTCTTGTAGCAGAAGTATAGGCAGACCCCTGTAACATTTACGTGGTATAAGTATAGGCATACCCCTGTAACATTTATGGAGCAGCAGTATAGGCAGACCCAAGTAACATTTTTCTAGCAGCAGTATAGGTAGACCCCTGTAACATTTAAGTGACAGCAGTATACGCAGACCCCTGTAACATTTATGTAGCAGCAGTATAGGCAGACCCCTGTAAAATTTACGTGGCAGAAGTATAGGCAGACCCCTGTAACATTTTTCTAGCAGCAGTATAGGTAGACCCCTGTAACATTTACGTGGCAGAAGTATAGGCAGACCCCTGTAACATTTATGTAGCAGCAGTATAGGCAGACCCCTGCAACATTTACATGGCAGAAGTATAGGCAGACCCCTGTAACATTCTTGTAGCAGAAGTATAGGCAGACCCCTGTAACATTTAAGTCGCAGCAGTATAGGCAGACCCCTGTAACATTTATGCAACAGCAGTATAGGCAGACCCCTGTAACATTTAAGTGGCAGCAGTATACGCAGACCCCTGTAAAATTTATGTAGCAGCAGTATAGGCAGACCCAAGTAACATTTATGTGGCAGAAGTATAGGCAGACCCCTGTAACATTCTTGTAGCAGAAGTATAGGCAGACCCCTTTAACATTTAAGTCGCAGCAGTATAGGCAGACCCCTGTAACATTTATGCAACAGCAGTATAGGCAGACCCCTGTAACATTTATGTGGCAGAAGTATAGGCAGACCCCTGTAACATTTAAGTGGCAGCAGTATACGCAGACCCCTGTAACATTTATGTAGCAGCAGTATAGGCAGACCCAAGTAACATTTATGTGGCAGAAGTATAGGCAGACCCCTGTAACATTTTTGTAGCAGCAGTATAGGTAGACCCCTGTAACATTTACGTGGCAGAAGTATAGGCAGACCCCTGTAGCATTTATGTAGCAGCAGTATAGGCAGACCCCTGTAACATTTACGTGGCAGAAGTATAGGAAGACCCCAGTAACATTCTTGTAGCAGAAGTATAGGCAGACCCCTGTAACATTTACGTGGCAGAAGTATAGGCAGACCCCTGTAGCATTTAAGTCGCAGCAGTATAGGCAGACCCCTGTAACATTTATGTAACTGCAGTATAGGCAGTCCCCTCTAACATTTATGTGGCAGAAGTGTAGGCAGACCCCTGTAACATTTTTGTAGTAGCAGTATAGGCAGACCCCTGTAACATTTACGTGGCAGAAGTATAGGCAGACCCCTGTAACATTAATGTGGCAGAAGTATAGGCAGGCAGACCCCAGTAAAAATTCTGTAGTAATAGTACAGGCCAACCTCTGAAACATGGGGGTACCATGAGTGTAGGCGAAGGCCGGAAAAAATAGATGGATAAGAGTGTAGGCGTGGGTTCCAAAAATTAGTGTACCAAGAGTACAAGTGTTACCCTGAAAAATTTATCAACCGAGAGGGCATGTGAAACCCATAAATATTTTTTGAAAGATATAGGTCGCTGTTGCTTAATTTGTAAGAGAGCCTGGAGGCAGCCCTGTTAAAAAAATTGGTTCATGTTAAAGTATCAATAATTTTGAAACTTTGAAAAATTGTAAAAAAAATTGTTAGATGAGCCTTTTGGGCCGCAGAAAAATTGGCAGTTCAGCGTGATGACATGTTGCTTCTGGAGGAGGAGTAGCAGGAGGAGGACTGCTGGCGACATGCTGCTCACATTTCTTAATTGAGAGGTAGAGGTTGCGTAGGAGGAGGTGGCTGAGGGTTTAGAGGAGCTGGCATAGACCGCCGCAGATTGCAGCACCGAGGTAGGACCCGCTATTCTGGGTTTGGGTAGGATGTGTGCGGTCCCAGGCTCTGACTAGGTCCCAGCCTCCACCAAATTCACCCAAAGTGCCGTCAGGGAGATATAGTGTCCCTGCCTGCCAGTACGATTGATGTTGCGGGAGACGTGCTGGTGTAGGGCTGGGACGGCACACCGGGAAAAATAGTGGCGACTGGGGAACGAGTAGCGTGGGACTGCCGCCATCATGTTTTTGAAAGCCTCTGTTTCCACAAGCCTGTACGGCAGCATTTCCAGCCTGATTAATTTGGCAATGTGCACATTTAAAGCTTGAGCGTGCAGGAGGGTGGTGGTGTATTTGCACTTTCGCTCCAATGCTTATGCTAGCGACAGTTGAACGCTGCGCTGAGAGACATTGCTGGATGGGGCCGAGGACAGCGGAGGTGAGGGTGTGGTTGCAGGCCGGGAGGCGCTCGTGCCTGTGTCCTGAGAGGGGGGTTGGATCTGAGTGGCAGATTGGGGCACAGGGGAAGAGGCAGTGCTGTGACCCAGAGGCGTCCCACCAAGGCTGGTAGTGGTGGCTCCCCGGCTGATCTTGGTGCGATACAGGATGCACACTATTGTTCGTCGGTCGTCCGTGCTCTCACTGAAAAACATCCACACCTTTGAACACCTAGGCCTCTGCACGGTGGCTTGGCGCGGGGGGTGCTTTGGGAATCAGTTGGTGGATTATTCGCTCTGGCCCTGCCTCTACCCCTGGCCACCCCACTGCCTCTTCTAACCTGTCCTGCTGCTGCACTTGCCTCCCCCTCTGAAGACCTGTCCTCAGTTGGCTTAGCAAACCAGGTGGGGTCAGTCACCTCATCGTCCAGCTGCTCTTCCTCCGAATCCTCTGTGCGCTCCTCCCTCAGACTTACTGACCTTACTACTACCTCACTGATAGACAACTGTGTCTCATCATCATCGTCCTCCTCACCCACTGAAAGCTCTTGAGACAGTTGCCGGAAGTACCCAGCCTCATCACCCGGACCCCGGGAACTTTCCAAAGGTTGGGCATCGGTAACGACAAACTCCTCAGGTGAGAGAGGAACCATTTTTTTCCAATCAAAGCAGGGACCCGAGAACAGTTCCTGGGAGTCTGTCTGCTCATCAGAATGTGTCATTTTCATGGCGTGAGGAGGCTGAGAGGAAGGAGGAGCAGCAGCCAGAGCATTCAGAGTTGCAGCAATGGACTGCGTAGAAGACTGGGTAGTTGATACATTGCTGGATGCATTTTCTGCCATCCACGACAGGACCTGCTCTCACTGCTCTGTTTGTAATAAAGGTCTACCACGTGGAGCCATAAATTGTGATATGAAGCTGGGGACCCCATAAACTTGCCTCTCTCCTAATCCCGCAGCAGCCGGCTGTGATTCACCTGGACCAGGAACTCGGCCTGCGCCCACACCCTCACTAGGACCTCCGCGTTCTCGCCCGCGTCCACGTCCTCGACCCCTACACCTACCCCTCAGCATGGTGGATTACAAATAGAGCAGACACAGAGCGGTGTAAATAATTATGGAATTATTTGCGTACACTTTCACGCTGAGAGCGGTATTGTAACGCTAACTCCAGCCAGAAACAAAGAAGGCTGCAAACAGGCCTAGCTGTGCAATAGTGATGCACTAAAACTCCCACTAGACACCCAGTAAAATGCAGACGGTCAGAGGTAGCCCAACAAATCAGCTTTTTTTTTTTTTTTTTTTTGAAAAAGAATACAGGCTATATAGTGTGTATATCACTTTCCCTCTGTCGGTGGCTGTGGCCGTTCGCTGTGCGTCAAATTCACGCAGACACAGACCGGTTTAAGTAATTATGCAATTATTTGCATACACTTTCACGCTGAGAGCGGTATTGTAACGCAAACTCCAGGCAGAAAAAAATTATACGGAAGGCTGCAAACAGGCCTAGCTGTGCAATAGTGATGCACTACAACTCCCACCAGACACCCTATAAAATGCAGACGGTCAGAGGTAGCCCAATGAAGGAGCTTTAAAAAAAAAAAAAAAAAAAAGAATACAGGCTGTATAGTGTGTATATCACTTTCCCTCTATCAGTGGCTGTGGCCGTATGCTGTGCGTCAAATTCACTGCAGACACAGACCAGTGTAAAAAATTATGGAATTATTGGCGTACACTTTGACGCACTGACAGCGGTATTTAAAGTGTTAACAGTTCCGACGAGCGTCTTGTCAGAACTGCTGCCGCCGGGTGTCCGCTGTAAGAACAGCCGGCACACGACGTTGTGTGGAGCAGGATCCACCTGCGATCCCACTCCCTACAAACATTTGTTCGGACTTGCAAACAAATGTATTTGCGAACAGGTTCCTGAAACAGAACCTGTTTGCAAGTAGGGTACCAACTGTAATCTAATTATTTTAATACGGCAATATTAATATAATATGGTAATATTAATAAAGAGCTATAATAATTAAAAATAAATAGTTATAGTAATACGCCACTATATTGTGCAACTATTAAGGGTGGCTATATTAAAAATATACATATAATTTAATTATTTGAATACGGTAATATTAATATAATACAGTAAAAATACAACTATAGTAATACAGTACTATATCACACAAATATTAAGGGTGGCTATATTAAAATATACATATAATATAATTATTTTAATATGGTAATATTAATATAATATGGCAATATTAATAAACCACTATAATAATTGAAAATAAATACAACTATAGTAATACAGCGTTATATCGTACAAATATTAAGGGTGGCTATATTAAAAAATATACACATGATATAATTAATGTTAATAAAGCAATATGTTTATCCTTATACATTATTACAAAAATAAAAAAGTGCCAGTGTATTACCTTTTCCAACGCTGTTTTGAGAAGTCCAGGAGATGATGTGCTCTCTGCAAATTCAGAAGATGAGCAGGAGATGTTTTTGTCTCGGTAAATTCAGAAGACGAGGTGGCTCCCTGTGTATGGCCTGCAAGGCTTTCTTATATACAGGGTCTTGCCCTCAGCTTGGATATGTCCAGACCATGTCCACGACATGTGCTTCTAGTTATTTACAAATGTCCATTGTTCCCACCTGACCATAGGATTTTTTTTCATCTGTAATTAATCAGATCTGTGACACCAGCATCTAGACTAATTATCATAAAAGTATCAGGATGGATGAGTCAAGAGGTCAGAAGGTCTCAAACTTCAACTACTGTCACGGTAGATCAGTCACAGGTCAGAAGGTCCCAAACTTCAGCAACTGTCATGGTAAATTAGCCACCTGGCTAATGGCTTAAATTTGTTGTAATGAGCTCATAACATGCATTCATTGTTCCTATGTATGGTGGTAGATGCTTTTGCCTCCAATTAATCACATCTGTGACATCTGCATCTAGATTTTATTTATTACAAAAGCATCAGGATGGTTGGGTCAAGAGGTAAGAAGCTCTCAAACTTCAGTTACTGTCACAGTAGATCAGCCACACAGAGTGCTTGTAAATGGTATTAAGCTGAATATAGCATTCTATGATCTGCCATGTTTAAAACAGGGAATGTCAGAATCAAAATTTGGTAGATACTTTATAAAAAAAGCTGGGAGTAATTAAAGCACTGTGTGGGGCTTTCTATGTCCTGTAATCACAGGGTTTAAAACTATGATGGGCAGAATCAAAATGTGATAGATTAATAAAAAAGATGGGGTAATTAAAGCACTGCATGCCCGCCATGCTGCGTAATTACCAACATGCCCTCTTCACGGGTTGCACGTAAATTGCAGCACCAATATTTTACAGCATCACGTGCCAGATCTTATGCAGGAATCCAAAAATTGCATAGGGCACTTAAGGGAATAAACCATCACAAAATTACAGAATGGCTGCGGAAGATTAATTGTTATAGCCTTCGCTAGCCAATCAGAAAGAAATTTGCTAGAAATAAAGTTGCGGCTGATATAGATGCTCTTTAGGAATCTGACCTCATGTGTTTAATACAATACTCTAAAGAAAATGATGGAATAAAATACATTTTAATGGTTATAGATGCTTTAGCAAAATATGCTTGGTGTGTCGGATTAGCATCCAAATCGGGAGCATGCGTCGCAAGAACCTTCGAACTGATATTTGAGAATAGCGGTCTCGTACCACGAAAAATATGCTCAGGTCGTGGCAGAGAATTCTCGAATCAACACATGAAATGTTTTTGCAAAAGATACAACATACACAATTACTTTACGAGTAACAACATAAAGGCTGCAATGGTTGAGCATTTTACTTGCATTTTAAAATCACGAATGTGGCGTTATCTCACGCATCATAACACATTTTGCTATATCAACATTTTAGCTGCACTTCTATCCTGTTATAACCGAACTTACCACTGCAGTATTCAATGCCGTTCTGTAAATGTCACAAAAAAGAACTCCTTAAGAAATTGGCAAAATATCTACAGTGATATTCGGATAAGCCTGAGAAGCCCTCTTTAAAAATTGGGGATCATGTAAGGATTTCACAGTTTAAAGAAACATTTGCAAAAGAGTATGAGCAAACTTACACTGACAGAATTTTTGTCATAGTCTCTATTAAAACGCAATTTCAAAAACTACTGTATAAATTAATCGACCTGAGTGGCGAAGCTATAGAGGGTTCATTTTATAAAGAGGAAATACACCAGGTACCCGCGGATGAGAACCGTGTCTACAGGGTCACAAAAATATTAAAGAAAAGACGCGTCCACGAAGCGACACATTATTTTATAAAGTGGGTCAGGTACCGTACAAAATTTAACAGTTAGGTTGATGAAAATCAGTTGACATCCGCATAGGCCATGCAATCGGGATCATTTTATATAACACTTCCTAGTAACGCATCTTCCAAAATCTACCCTGAAAACACAATTTCTGCTTACACCACGAAACTAGCGAAGCTGATTCACCTCTCGGGCGCTTACGATGTGGCGCTAACAAAGATACAGTATCCACACACGTGGGATACGATTGGGATGAATGATGGAAACTTTTTCATCAGTAAACAGGGCGACGTGTTTAGAGAGTATTACATGAAAGCCGGCTTTTATTGCACCGTCTCAGATTTGACACGGGCTATAAATGACAGAATTGAAGTTTTAAGGATAAAAAGCAAGGTCTTTAAGCTATGCTATGACGAAGTGAAAATAATTGTTACAGTTACCAATTCACCAACGGTACAGTTCGCACCAGGGCATAAGTTGTCGGTTCTGTTAGGCCTGCCTGAATAAAACAAAGGTTTTGCTGATAATATGCCAAAAAGATGTAGACAATACGCATAGATAAAAGCAGGGTTTTACACATTATTTGTGTACACCAATATTATCCAACACCAGTTTGTTGGCAATAGTTTTGTACAGCTTTTAAGAACCGTTGAAATCAGTGGTAAAAACAGCGACTTTCAGGACGATTGTACTGAATTGTGACAAACAACATTTTGACACAGTTACAATCTTCATTTTATCAGACCAGAACGCGCCTGTTAAATTCAGGTATGGGAAAAGCATAGTACGATTATACTTTAGGCCGCGCAACGATTCGCAATGTTAAAACATGCTGTCTCACAGGGTATAAGCTGATCCCTCGGTATATGTCTGTTATTATTTGGGGAAGTCAGGAGGGAAAATACATGGTTTAAATGGCGACGAGTGTATGATTGGGGAGGATTAGGTGGTATGTTTAAAACTGTTTCTCTGAAGGGCCGTTCCTCTTTTCAGAAAAGGTCTAGAATTAGTAAAGCCTCATGTATAGACAGCTGTCATAAATATTGCTACTGACGTGGTCACTTCTGTTTCAGCGGCTGTTAAGGACAGGCTCAGTCCACGACAGCAAGAACAGTGCGGATCAGGGCTTGTATCCGTTGCAAAAAATACTCGTAAAAGAAAAAGACGAATTGTAGCACCATTTCACCCGCTGCTCATGGATAAGACCGCTTCACACAAAAGAAGACGCCATCAGAAACCCATTAGACGAGCAGCAAATGAAATCTTTTAATTCTCTAACATGGCGCTCATACACGATGGATCTATAGAGTGCACCAAATCTGAATTGGATATTTTCACGATACCGCCCACTCAAACAAGTATTGAAAAATCTCTATTTGTTGAAGTGCAGCCTATCGCTGCTCTCGCTGACAACACCCCATTGGAATTCTTTATATCGGGTAGCGGTGAATAATATTACAATTTAAATAACACGCTTCTGCACTTGACCTGCCATATAGTTAAACAAGATAACACAGCCATCCTGACGGGGCTCGCGTGTGGTTTATTAATTATCCTGTAGCCACGCTTTTCAATCAAGTGGACATCCCATTGGGGGATTGGCTAATTTCACAATCCGATAACCTTTATAGCTATAGAGCGTATATTGAAACTATTTTAAATTATAGTGCTCAAATGCTCGCGTCCCAATTTATCGCTGGTCTATTTTACAAGAATTTGGCCAGGCATCATCATGAAAGGACACTTGATGGCCCCAATTTAAAAGAGCCGTAGCAACACAGCGTTCTAAAACTGTGGAGCTTCTGGGACCTATGTATGGCAATATATTTAATCAGTCAAAGCTTATCTTGAATAGCCTGGATTTAAAGATAAAACGGACTAGAAGTAAAGAATCTTTCTGCCTGACGGTTTTAAAATTCAAATCCTTTATTCTTCAATTTTCATCAAGAGAGTACAAGTATCGCCGGCCGTCAGAATAGGCCACAGTCAAGCCCTACTAGAGACCTCCGCTAAATATACTTTAGATAGGGCTTGCTTCAATGTGTATAGTATACCTGGAGGAAGTCGAATTAGCAACCATGAAAATGTGTTCCTGAGACAGATCCCTAAAACCATGATATTAGGCTCTGTGGACAATGAAGCCTTTAGTGGCAGCTTCCAAAAAAAATCCTCTTTGTTTTCAGAATTATTCTGTAAACCATGCGCACTTGTATCTAGATGGTCAACAGATTCTAGCCAGGCCTTTTCAACCTGATTTTGACGCTGAATTAGCGATTAGGGAATACATGGCTCTCGTACATATGTCCAGAAAGCAGAGAACAGACAGCTCAATTTCGATAGAGTTCGTTAGTGGCTATACATTTTTTGCTTTTGACCTTTCTCCAGACTTGGAACCGGGTATGCACTTCTCCCTTGTTAAAACTGGGAACCTGCGAGTGGAAATAAGATTTGCCGTCCCAACCCCGCATACTGTAAATGTGATAGTATATGCCAGCAACCTCGCTATTCTGGAAATAAATCACAGAAGAGAAGTCCTGTACAATTACAATTAAATTATGAACACTCTTCAACTTATGAATCTCCTTAAATCTGATCCTTATACTTCACAAATTTTTGCTGGGGTATACCCAAGTGACTTCCTCCCACGCTTCATTGTGGATGAAAGACCTTCGGCTTATATAATTAATACTGATGATTCCACTTAGCGAGGGTGACACTGGGTGTTAATTGTACTATGTAACACTGAGAGAGCCATCTTTTTCGATAGTTATGGCCTACCACCAGATAGTGACATTTTTCCCAAAGCTTTTAGAGAGTTGTAAAAAGAAACTGTCAGAGGTACACATATCAGGATAACCAAATTCAGGATACTGACAGTGTATTTTGTGGACATTACTGCATGCTTGTATTATATAGCTTGTGGATTATCTTATGATCGCATGTTACGTTTTTTTACGTCAGATTTAAAAAAAAAGAAAAAAAGATTTTGTTTAAGTTTTTATAAAACAGAAGTTTTGTGATACTCAATACCGTTGTCAAATCCCCTGTGTTTTTAATATGAACTGTGCATCTTTATATAATAGATAGATAGATACATGAAGTATAATAGATACACATGTTAGCTGTCAACAGAGCCCTTATTAATTCTATCTGTGTAATAATAGACATCTTCATTCATCACTATACTGACATCCTGCCAGAGCAGGAACTAATTAGCTAATGGTTGCAGATGTGTAACTAATACAAGACATGCCCTATTCATCAATACACAGCCCACCCTACTAAGGCCTGGACATTAGTGGTTGACGTGACTAAATATAATCAGCTCATCACACTGTAGCTCAGTTTTGAACTCTGAGGACAGAGATCATAGCTATATCGAAGTGATAAGACTTCAATATGGACTCAGACTATGCAATTCCGTCCATACACGCTGCTAAATGAGCACATTATCATGTTGAAATAACGGATGTCATACAATGCTGGGACCTGACGCAGACGTGCAAGAAAAACACAGAGCAATTGCTGACTGCGCTACTCAATCACCGGGATATTATCACGTGGAACGATAAGCACAAACTGATATATAAAAATGTCGTAAATCATGGAACCAATTTCCCAGCGCTGGTCAGGCATACGACGCAGAGTCACACGTTCATGAGAAAAACTATACCGATGGGCTGGAACATTTTTATGCACGCAATAGCAGAAGCTAATTTAGTGAGTGATATCGCTGCAGACGCATGTACCTGTGAGTTGGTGGAATCTTTGAAGATGGATTTTTTAATAAAGGCCATGATGGATCTTAAATAGAGATGAGCGAACGTACTCGTCCGAGCTTGATACTCGTTCGAGTATTAGCGTGTTCGAGATGCTCGTTACTCGTGATGAGTACCACGCGATGTTCGGGTTACTTTCACTTTCATCTCTGAGACGTTAGCACGCTTTTCTGGCCAATAGAAAGACAGGGAAGGCATTACAACTTCCCCCTGTGACGTTCAAGCCCTATACCACCCCCCTGCAGTGAGTGGCTGGCGAGATCAGGTGTCACCCGAGTATAAAAATCGGCCCCTCCCGCGGCTCGCCACAGATGCGTTCTGACGTAGAGAAGGGAAAGTGCTGTTGGTGCCGGAGCTGCTATAGGGAGAGTGTTAGGAGTATTTTAGGCTTCAAAAACCCCAACGGTCCTTCTTAGGGCCACATCTAACCGTGTGCAGTACTGTGGAGGCTGCTTTTTGCAGTGTTGCACATTTTTTTTTTTGGTATATCGGCCGTGCAGAGCATTGCGCCCTGCAGTAATACTCCATGGCCAGAAGTGGTGGTTAGGCAGGGACAGAAGACATATTGATTGAATATAGGCAGTGGGCCTTTGCAAAAACATTTGGGGAAAAAAATCTATTTGGGCTGCCTGTGACTGTCCTCAGTGTTCTGGGTCTCTGCTGGGTGTAGTAGTCCTCCAAATTCATACGCAGCCAGCTAAGTGTTACAGCAGGCTTGCACAAAATTATTTCCTGGCTCTGTCTGGGCTGTTAAATCACCGCTGTATTGCAGTCCACAGTGCAACACTCTGCAGTTCTTTGACATACTCCAGGGCCAGTAGCGGTGAGGCAGGGACAGAAGACATATTGATTGAATATAGGCAGTGGGCCTTTGCAAAAACATTTGGGGAAAAAAATCTATTTGGGCTGCCTGTCACTGTCCTCAGTGTTCTGGGTCTCTGCTGGGTGTAGTAGTCCTCCAAATTATTTCCTGGCGTTCCGTAAGCGAAGTCAGCCTCCAACCACAGGCCAATAAGCGGCACATTTAATTACAGCGTTCTGTTTCTGCACTACTGGTAATACACCATGCTGAGGGATAGGGGTAGGCCTAGAGGACGTGGACGCGGGCGAGGACGTGGAGGCCCAAGTCAGGGTGTGGGCACAGGCCGAGCCAGTGTGGTGGCCAGGGGTAGAGGCAGGGCCAGACCGAATAATCCACCAACTGTTTCCCAAAGCACCCCTCGCGCCATGCCACCCTGCAGAGGTCAAGGTGCTCAACGGTGTGGCAGTTTTTCACAAAGACGCCTGACGACCGACGAACAGTGGTGTGCAATCTTTGTCGCGCCAAGATCAGCTGGGGAGCCACCACCACCAGCACGCGCAGGCATATGATGGCCAAGCACCCCACAGGGTGGGACGAAGGCCGTTCACCGCCTCCGGTTTGCACCACTGCCTCTCCCCCTGTGCCCCAACCTGCCTCTGAGATCCAACCACCCTCTGAGGACACAGGCACGAGTGCCTACCGGCCTGCACCCACACCCTCACCTCCGCTGTCCTCGGCCCCATCCAGCAATGTCTCTCAGCGCAGCGTCCAGACGTCGCTAGCGCCACTGTTTGAGCGCGAGCGCAAGTACGCCGCCACGCGCTGGCACGCTCAAGCGTTAAACATGCACATTGCCAAATCAGCCTGGAGATGCTGCCGTATAGGCTTGTGGAAACGGAGGCTTTCAAAAGCATGATGGCGGCGGCGGCCCCGCGCTATTGGGTTCCCAGTCGCCACTACTTTTCCCGATGTGCCGTCCCAGCCCTGCACGACCACGTCTCCCGCAACATTGTACGCGCCCTCACCAACGCGGTTACTGCCAAGGTCCACTTAACAACAGACACATGGACAAGCACAGGTGGGCAGGGCCACTATATCTCCCTGACGGCACATTGGGTGAATTTAGTGGAGGCTGGGACAGAGTCAGAGCCTGGGACCGCTCACGTCCTACCCACCCCCAGAATTGCGGGCCCCAGCTCGGTGGTGGTATCTGCGGCGGTGTATGCTTCCTCCACTAAACCACCCTCCTCCTCCTCCTACGCAACCTCTGTCTCGCAATCAAGATGTGTCAGCAGCAGCACGTCGCCAGCAGTCGGTGTCGCGCGGCATGGCAGCACAGCGGTGGGCAAGCGTCAGCAGGCCGTGCTGAAACGACTCAGCTTAGGAGAGAAGAGGCAGATGGCCCACGAACTGCTGCAGGGTCTGACAGAGCAGACCGACCGCTGGCTTGCGCCGCTGAGCCTCCAACCGGGCATGGTCGTGTGTGACAACGGCCGTAACCTGGTGGCGGCTCTGCAGCTCGGCAGCCTCACGCACGTGCCATGTCTGGCCCATGTCTTTAATTTGGTGGTTCAACGCTTTCTGAAAAGCTACTCACACTTGTCATACCTGCTCGGAAAGGTGCGCACATTTCCGCAACTCAAAGACGGACGCTGCCACCCTGCGGACCCTGCAACATCGGTTTCATCTGCCAGTGCACCGATTGCTGTGCGATGTGCCCACACAGTGGAACTCTACGCTCCACATGTTGGCCAGACTCTATGAGCAGCGTAGAGCTATTGCGGAATACCAACTCCAACATGGGTAGCGGAGTGGGAGTCAGCCTCCTCAATTATTTACAGAAGAGTGGGCCTGGTTGGCAGCCATCTGCCAGGTCCTTGGAAACTTTGAGGAGTCTACCCAGATGCTGAGCGGGGATGCTGCAATCATTAGCGTCACCATTCCTCTGCTATGCCTCTTGAGAAGTTCCCTGCAAAGCATAAAGGCAGACGCTTTGCACTCGGAAACGGAGGCGGGGGAAGACAGTATGTCGCTGGATAGTCAGAGCACCCTCATGTCTATATCTCAGCGCATTGAGGAGGAGGAGGAGGGGGAGGAGCATGAGGAGGAGGGGGAAGAGACAGCTTGGCCCACTGCTGAGGGTACACATGCTGCTTGCCTGTCATCCTTTCAGCGTGTATGGCCAGAGGAGGAGGAGGAGGGGGAAGAGACAGCTTGGCCCACTGCTGAGGGTACAGATGCTGCTTGCCTGTCATCCTTTCAGCGTGTATGGCCAGAGGAGGAGGAGGAGGAGGAGGAGGAGGATCCTGAAAGTGATCTTCCTAGTGAGGACAGCCATGTGTTGCGTACAGGTACACTGGCACACATGGCTGACTTCATGTTAGGATGCCTTTCTCGTGACCCTCACGTTACACGCATTCTGGCCACTACGGGTTACTGGGTGTACACACTGCTCGACCCACGGTATAAGGAGAACCTTTCCACTCTCATTCCCGAAGAGGAAAGGGGTTCCAGAATGATGCTATACCACAGGGCGCTGGTGGACAAACTGATTGTAAACTTCCCATCCGACAGCGCTAGTGACAGAAGGCGCAGTTCCGAGGGCCAGGTAGCAGGGGAGGCGCAAAGATCAGGCAGCATGTACAGCGCAGGCAGGGGACCATTCTCCAAGGCCTTTGCCAGCTTTCTGGCTCCCCAGCAAGACTGTGTCACCGGTCCCCAGTCAAGGCTGAGTTGGCGGGAGCACTGTAAAAGGATGGTGAGGGAGTACGTAGCCGATCGCACGACCGTCCTCCGTGACGCCTCTGCCCCCTACAACTACTGGGTGTCGAAGCTGGACACATGGCCTGAACTCACGCTGTATGCCCTGGAGGTGCTTGCTTGTCCTGCGGCTAGCGTCTTGTCAGAGAGTGTGTTTAGTGTGGCTGGGGGAATCATCACGGATAAGCGTACCCACCTGTCAACCGACAGTGCCGACAGGCTTACACTCATCAAGATGAACAAAGCCTGGATTTCCCCAGACTTCTCTTCTTCACCAGCGGACAGCAGCGATACCTAAGCAATACGTAGGCTGCTCCCGCGGATGCAAGCATCGTTCTCCATCACCATCAAAAAAGGGGACCTTTTTGCTTCATCAATCTGTGTATAATATTCCTCCTCCTCCTCCTGCTCCTCCTCCTGAAACCTCACTTAATCACGCCGAACGGGCAATTTTTCCTAGGCCCACAAGGCTCAGTCATATAATTTTTGTAAACAATTTTTATACGTTTCAATGCTCATTAAAGCGTTGAAACTTTCACCTCAACCAATTTTTATTTTAACTGGGCTGCCTCCAGGCCTAGTTACCAATTAAGCCACATTAACCAAAGCGATTAATGGATTTCACCTGCCCTCTTGGTTGGGCATGGGCAATTTTTCTCAGGTACATTAGTACTGTTGGTGCACCAATTTTTGGGGGCCCTCGCCTACAGTGTAATCAAATGAATTTTTAGCCCACCTGCATTAAAGCTGACGTTACATCAGCTGTGTTGGGCACTGCAATGGGATATATTTATGTACCGCCGGTGGCTTCCTGGCACCCACCCATGCTGTCGGTCCACAGGGAGTTGTAACTGCATGTGTCCACTTCTAAAGAACCCCAGTCTGACTGGGGCATGCAGTGTGGGCCGAAGCCCACCTGCATTAAGCACGACATTACCTCAGCTGTGATGGGCAATGCAATGGGATACATTTATGTACCGCCGGTGGGTTCCAGGGAGCCACCCATGCTGTGGGTGCACATGGAATTCCCATTGCGGAGTTGTACCTGCCTGTGACTATTTATAAAAAACCGCGGTCTGACTGGGGCATGCAGACACCTTGACAGAATGAATAGTGTGTGGTACATAGGTTCCCCATTGCTATGCCCACGTGTGCAGCTCCAGATGCAGGTGTCACAGGATTGGATTTCTCATTGCTTCTGTACAGCATTGTGGACTATCGCCCCGCCCCTTTTAAAGAGGGTCGCTGCCTAGCCGTGCCAATAGACATGAGGGTGGTGTGGCATGAGTGCAGCTGAAGGCTGCGCAGGGACACTTTGGTGTGCGTTGTGGACACTGGGTCGTGCGGGGTGGGGGGTGGGGTGGGGTTTGGCAGCATGTAACCCAGGAGAAGTGGCAGCGGAGTGTCATGCAGGCAGTGATTGTGCTTTGTTGGAGGTAGTGTGCAGTGTGTGCCTGCTTTTCCTCTGGCAGACGCACTTATAAATAGACATGAGGGTGGCGTGGCATGAGGGCAGCTGAAGGCTGGGCAGGGACAGTTTGGTGTGCGCTGTGGACACTGGGTCGTGGGGGGGGGGCAGCATGTAACCCAGGAGAAGTGGCAGCGGAGTGTCATGCAGGCAGTGATTGTGCTTCGTTGGAGGTAGTCTGGTGCTTAGCTAAGGTATGCATTGCTAATGAGGGCTTTTCAGAAGTAAAAGTTGTTGGGAGGGGGGGGCACTCTTGCCGCTATTGTGGCTTAATAGTGGGACCTGGGAACTTGAGATGCAGCCCAACATGTAGCCCCTCGCCTGCCCTATCCGTTTCTGTGTCATTCCCATCACTTTCTTGAATTGCCCAGATTTTCACAAATGAAAACCTTAGCGAGCATCGGCGATATACAAAAATGCTCGGGTCGCCCATTGACTTCAATGGGGTTCGTTACTCGAAACGAACCCTCGAGCTTCTCGATAATTTCGTCCCGAGTAACGAGCACCCGAGCATTTTGGTGCTCGCTCATCTCTAATCTTAAACTTTAAGTCAAAAAGACTTTTGAGCTGTTGCCGTTCAAACATACTTGACTTGATCCGTTATGCTACCCCACCCAGAATAACACAGGGGACTATATATCTGTTAACATTATACAGTGTTATACACATCTATGTAATAATTATGCATTAATGTATTTTTTAATCGCACATCGATTATATATTCAGTGCGCTCAATAAAACTTTTTAAAACTTTGCATTTTGTCTATTGTGTGTTCTCTATTATACTGTCACTGTCAGACTATACATAAAAGGTTATTAGGGGGCGGAAATGCATTCTATATATTAACCCTTATACTCATAAGGCGACTTGAATGGTATATAACATCAAGTCAGACTATAAATATAATAAGCCCTTGATTATCATGAGACACACTTTATTCATAGTGTGTCTAATGATACGTCACAGGTCCTGGAATGCGGAAGGTGCCCCCACCAACCTCCAGGTGACTGCCAGCTGGCGTGCCAAAGGGGGAGGGTCAAAGGTCACAGGAAGGGGGCATGACACCTGTCACTTTCCAAAAGGGGGCGGCTTGACATGAGTTATGGATGGTATACTACTCCCCTGCTGCAGCTGTCACAGCCGAAGCAGGGGGAAGCAATCCACTCCCATTACTTTCAATAGGGCCAGCCCCATTGAAAGCAATGGGATAGCATAGCAGTCCTCTGTCACAGCTGTGGCAGGGGATTTTTTCATCCCTGCTGCAGTCCCCTCATCACTGAACACTGTATTCAGTGATGAGAGGACCTTCGTGGAGTAGCTCCGCATCTACAAGCACAGCTGCTCCACACACATGTAAAAAACAGGACAGAGCTTTGGTCACAAGCATTTTACACATACATGGAGTGCATTTTTTTTTGCGCACATAGAAAAAGAATAGAGAGGAAACATTTGCCAGTGACACTTAACTATCAGGACTTGCTCTGTTCTTGATGTCATTGTGACGTTGATCAATATGATCCTGTTCTGCCATTCCTGATTTGGTTCACCTGACTGCGAGTGGACAGTGAGAGTCTATATTGTCGGTATACCTCGCACACCACCCTGTCATGAGCGTATTGTTTATTTATGGTTCTGCATTAATGTGTATTTTCCTACTGAGAAGTATTATTATTGTTCCCCCTGTAGAAGACATCTTTCTGATCAGGCTACGTTTGACTACTAATTCAAACTTTCTTTAAGGTAGTTTTCCTGTGCCCCACACCTACATATGGGCGGCTTAGAGTTGGTTGCTATGAGCCCCTCTGTATTTTGAACCTTTAGTGGGTTTAAATACCTACTTTATATTCCTTTCCCCTTTTACTTTTTAACTTTTTCTTTTCCTCTCCTTCCTCTTCCCCTTTCTTTCGACCTTCCCCTACTTTCCTTTTTCCTCACCTTAATCCCCTTCCCTACCTTTTTTTTTAAGGAAGAGAATCTTGGGTAAAGGGAACATAAGTTCCAGACAAAGAAATACTCAGTGTACTTGTGTGGTTCATATTTATTCAGTATTGTTTATTTATGCTTTTGGAGATTTAGGTCAAATATCTGTAATCCAACCAATCCTTGATCCTTCTAGGTTGAAATGAAGGCTCTCCGCTCTACCTCATTTAAAATCTGGGATCTGAACATGCCTTTCAAGAGACACAACATCTCACTGCTCGTAAAAAGGTATGGAACTGAAATTTGTTGCTACAGGAGACACACTACAAAAGAAATAAATGGATCCCTCTTCTAGGGAGAATTTTCTTACAGGGCTTCCATAATACACACCTGACCTCTGCTTCAAAAGGGGTCTCCATTTTACTCCACAAATCCGTCACTTTTTTTTTGTGACACGCAATACTCAGATGAGGAGGGAAGAACTCTCTTTATTAAAGGTTTGCTTAATAACACTAAAATAACGATCGCAAATCTTTATGCTCCCAACTCAGACCAAGTAGCATGGCTAATCAAACAACTTGAAGTTCTTAAACAATTCACTGAGGGACATATTATCTTAGGTGGGGATTGGAATATAACTTTGAACCCATTACTTGACTCTTCTGTGGGTCGTTCCCAGGTCTCGCAAGCAAAACTGAAAAACTAGGTTGTTTTGAACAGGAGATGGGAGTTGTTGATGCTTGGCGGTCACTTCACGCTTCAACTAAAGATTTCACCTTTTCTCTCTCAAGTGGATTCCTCTTCTCAGAGATTGGACTATTTATTTGTCTCCTCTGACCTCTTGACATATATTGAAAAAGTTAATATTTACCTGATAACAGTCTCTGACCATGCGCCATTACATTTAGACATTTGCCCCTTCCGTGAGACCCCTTGGGAATGGAGCTGGCATCTTAATGACTCTCTTCTGGACTCATCTGAAGAAAGAGCTCGTTTAGCTGAATTAGTCCAATAGTATTTTCAGGTTAATTCCACGGGCGACCCAGGGATCCCATATGTTTTGGATGCACATAAGGCTTATATAAGAGGTCTGATGATTGTCTTGGCGTCTAAGATTAAAAAACAACAGCAAAAAGAAATTAAAAAAAAACTCTCCCAGATAGCTAAGTTGGAACAAGCGACAAAACGATCTCAGACTAAAAGCATCCTAGACGATCTGATCTCTATCAGGCATGAACTCAGAAGAAGCTTAGAGTCCAAATTCAACAAGAAACATTTATACCTTAAATAGTTAGTTTACGCACATGGTTATAGAGGCAGTAAGTTCATGTCTGCTTTGATCAAGAAAGCTTGTTTGAGAAATCAAATCAAATCAATAAAACACCCACTCAGGCAATTTAGTGTCCACCTCAACTGAAATTTTATAGTAAATAAGGTATAAAAAAAATCAGTGCAGTACACTGCTGCAGTTTTGCTGTATGTGTTGTGAAGCACTGCAAATGGACCATTGAGACTCTATAACCAGGGTCCCATATAAACCTGGACCCAGTCCATGTGTCAACTTTACATTGTCTGATATCTGCTGCTGATGGTGCAGACTTAGCTCCTGAGCCCATGCCATCAGTGTGCTGTACAGTGCATTAAGTCTCATCTGCTCATCACATAATTGTTCTGGTTTATAGACAGTGGTCCTCAATGTCTGACCTCTAGAGATGAGCGAGCACCAAAATGCTCGGGTGCTCGTTACTCGGGACGAAATTTTCACGATGCTCGAGTGTTCGTTTCGAGTAACGAACCCCATTGAAGTCAATGGGCGACCCGAGCATTTTTGTATATCGCCGATGCTTGCTAAGGTTTTCGTTTGTGAAAATCTGGGCAATTCAAGAAAGTGATGGGAACGACACAGCAACGGATAGGGCAGGCGAGGGGCTACATGTTGGGCTGCATCTCAAGTTCACAGGTCCCACTATTAAGCCACAATAGCGGCAAGAGTGGGCCCCCCCACACTGTCAGCGTAAAGATCGTTCTCCTCTGCCATAGCTGTAACAGCTGTGGCAGAGAAGAACGATGTTTGCCCATTGAATTCAATGGAGCCAGCAATACAGCAGGTTCCACTGAAAGCAATGGGCTGCCGGCGATTGCAGGATGAATTGTCGGGAAGGGGTTAAATATATAAGCCCTTCCCTGCAATTCATCCAGAAATGTGTTACAATAAAAATATATACCGGCGTATAAGGCGACGGGGCGTATAAGACGACCTCCCAACTGTCACCTTATACGCCGGGAATACAGTGGAGCAAAGAATAAAAATCATTACTCACTTCTTCTGACGTTCTGCGCTGCTCCTGCAGGCTGTCGCTCCCTCCTGGTCCACAGCAGAGCATTGCTTTCTGGATGCAGGGCTTGAAATCCCCGCCTCCAGAAACACAGCCAATCACAGCCATTCAATGACATCATTGTCATTGGCTGTGATTGGCTGAAGGCATGTGTGTTTCTGGAGGCGGGGATTTAAAGCCCTTCGTAGAGAAAGCAATGCTCTGCCGGGAACCAGGAGGGAGCGACAGCCTGCAGCAGCGCCGCAGAACGTCAGAAGAAGTAAGTAATGATTTTTATTCTTTGCTCCACTGTATTGCCGGCGTATAAGGTGACAGTTGGGGGGTCGTCTTATACGCCCCGTCGCCTTATACGCCGGTATATATTTTTATTGTAACACATTTCTGGATGAATTGCAGGGAAGGGCTTATATATTTAAGCCCTTCCCGACAATTCATCCCCGATCTCGCCGGCAGCCCATTGCTTTCAGTGGAACCTGCTGTATTGCAGGTTCCATTGAATTCAATGGGCAAACATCGTTCTTCTCTACCACAGCTGTTACAGGTGTGGCAGAGAAGAAAGATTTGTCTTCTATATGTTCTCAATGGGGTCGGCGCTGCTGCCGCCGGCCCCATTGAGCCCATATAGAGAAGATTTATGGCCTTAAGAAGGACCGTTGGGGTTCTTGAAACCTAAAATCACTCCTAACACTCTCCCTATAGCAGCTCCAACACGATAGCACTTTCCCTGAACTAATGTCAGAATGCATCTGTGGCGAGCCGCGGGAGGGGCAGATTTCAATACTCGGGTGACACCTAATCTCGCCAGCCACTCACTGCAGGGGGATGGTATAGGGCTTGAACGTTGCAGGGGGAAGTTGTAATGCCTTCCCTGTCTTTCTATTGGCCAGAAAAGCGCGCAAATTTCTCAGGGAAGAAAATGAAAGTAACCCGAACACCGCGTGGTACTCGTTACGAGTAACGAGCATCTCGAACACCCTAATACTCGAACGAGTATCAAGCTCGGATGAGTATGCTCGCTCATCTCTACTGACCTCCTCTATAATGTCCATATGCTAATACGGCATATGTAGTGGGATTCTATTCATAAAATAATCATTTTAATTGTCAAAACCCGTGCAATAAGTTTAAAACATAATCAGAGGTGTTCTGAAAATAATGGGGATAAAAATCAAGAAAAAACAAAGGAGTAATTTAATCTGTTTGTACAAATGTTGATGCATTGCGGGAATGCAGTAAGGAAAAAACTGAAAAATATGCTTTGTTACCAAGGCAAGAGTGAAATGTTCCCTTAAGGGTTTAAATAGTGAGCAAAAGATCAACAACACACAGTAGCAAAGTGATCCTGAAGATCCTGCTTACATCCTCCTTGTATGTATGACATGTGAGGTCATATGACAAAAACAAATGTGATATTGATAAGGGAGGAGACTGATGAAATTATCTATAAAACTCAGTTTATTTTACTAACATCACTATTCTGCTAAGAAAACAGACGCAACATGGACTCCAGCTGTAAAAAGAATTACTGTACCCATGAGGTTGATGCCAAGAAACTATTTGAAACCTACTATTCTGTACATGCCCCATACTCTGTTATTAAGGAAACAACACTAAATATGTTACAAGCATTTCACAAAGCATTTAGTACAGGTAAGTTAATCATTAAGCATGAAGGATATTATTCAGCGTAAATATATGCATGGTACTACACTGTACACGACGTAAACATGTTCATTTATTTCCGCAGAAATTGTTTCTCAATTGTATTTAAGAAAAAACGCACAGCAGCACATTTATTATTGGTCTTGCACCATAAGGGCGCCTACCCACGCGTGTTTTTTGTGCCTTTTTCACGGCGTTTTTTGCGCGTTTTTTGCAGCCCTCCATTGACAATCATGGGTGCATTAAGAGAAAAATAAGGAGACATATGCAACTGACAGTTTCTATGTGAAAAAACCCCACGAAACGGAAAAAAAAACCCAGATGGACAAGAACACATTCTATACTAATTGCTCTTGACAAAAAACGCAAAACATCGCAGGAAAAAAAAGTGGGTAGGCACCCTAATTCTGAATAATTTACACTTTGTTGTCACAAATTACCGTATATACTGGCGTATAAGATGACTTTTGAACCCCGAAAAATCTGCTCTGAAGTCGGGGGTCATCTTATACGCCGGTAATACAAAAAAAAGAAAGTGTAAAAAAAAATATATCATTACTCACCTCCCCCGGCGTTCTGCGGCGCTGCTGCAGGCTGTCGCTCCCTCCTGGTCCCCGGCAGAGCATTGCTTTCTGGACGCAGGGCTTGAAATCCCCGCCTCCAGAAAGCTAATACTGTGATTAGCTAACACATGCCGTCAGCCAATCACAGCCATTCAATGACATCATTGAATGGCTGTGATTGGCTGAACGCACGTGTGTTTTCTGGAGGCGGGGATTTCAAGCCCTGTGTCCAGAAAGCAATGCTCTGCCGGGGACCAGGAGGGAGTGGCATCCTGCAGCAGCGCCGCAGAACGCCGGGGGAGGTGAGTAATGATTTTTTTTTTTTTTGCTCCGCTGTATTCCCGGTGTATAAGGTGAAAGTTGGGAGGTCATCTTATACGCCCCATCGCCTTATACGCCGGTATATACGGTACTTTAGATAAATTTACTACTGATTTGCGACAAAAACAACAGATATTGTACCTCTTACACCACTTTTCAAAAGTTCATGTTACACATGAGCTTGTTTTTTGCAGAATAAGTTTCCCTTTTAAAGTGTACCATTTAATTTACCATAATATTTATTGAAAATCTCTAAGTTGGGAAAAAGGAAAAAAATATATATAATTGCATCATTTTGGGGAAAATTTTTTTTTTACAGACTTCACAATGCAGTAAAAATGACATGTTACCTTTACTCTGTGGGTCAATATGATTATGGCAAGACCAAATTTATATAGTTTTTTTTGCAGTAATTTCAAAAATATATACTTTTCAGACAAGTTTTGTTTTGATAGAATTTAGCTTCTTAAAGGGGTTGTCCCGCAAAACAAAGTGGGTCTATACACTTCTGTAATGTACATTGTGCATTAATTATGAGCCATACAGAAGTTATCAGAAATTTTTCACTTACCTGTTCCGTTGCTAGCGTCCTCGTTTCCATGGAGCCGTCTAATTTTCAGCGTCTAATCGCCAGATTAGACGCGCTTGCGCAGTCCGGGTCTTCTTCTTTTCTGAATGGGGCCGCTCGTGCCGGAGAGCGACTCCTTGTAGCTCCGCCCCGTCACGTGCCGATTCCAGCCAATCAGGAGGCTGGAATCGGCAATGGACCGCACAGAAGCCCTGCGGTCCACCGAGGGAGAAGATCTCGGCGGCCATCTTCAGCAGGTAAGTAAGAAGTCACCGGAGCGCGGGGATTCAGGTAAGCGCTGTCCGGTGTTCTTGTTTAACCCCTGCATCGGGGTTGTCTCGCGCCGAACGGGGGGGCTGTTGAAAAAAAAACAACCCGTTTTGGTGCGGGACAACCCCTTTAAGCCTTACAGGCATTACACTCCTCATCAACTCTATGTTAGGTCTTTTAATTACAATGTCCCCTCAATTAGAAGACTTTAATAGCTATTGCATTATTCATGTTGTATTAGAATCAACTCTATTTGTATTAGGTGTATTGGTAAAATGCTTTTGGGATTTGAGACCATGCATATAGTTCTCAGAGAATACATTAATTTAGGAATCATCTGTTTAACCCCTTAGTGACGAAGCCTGTTTGCGCCTTAGTGACGGAGCCAAATTTTGGAAATCTGACATGCGTCGTTCAACGTAGCATAACTCCATAAAGGCTTTACATTTCCAAGTGATTCTGACATTGTTTTTTCGCCACATGTTGTACTTCATTTTGGTTGGAAAAAGAGACCGATATCATTTGTGTATATTTATTAAAAGTACCAATATTGGAAAAATTTTGAAAAAATTGTCATTTTTTTACAATTTCAACTGTAATATCTCAAATATGTCCAAACATACTGTACAAATTTTTGATAAGATATATATTTCCATCTGTTTACTTTATTCTGAATGCACACTTGAAAAACTTTTGGGTTTTTTTAACCATTTATAGGACGTACAAATTTAACATTACTTTTCAGTATTTTGAGGAACGCTTTGTTTTCCTGCACCAAGCCAAGTTTGCAAAGGCTCATGAGTGTTAGGCCTTAGTCAGACGGGCGTTTTTTCGCGCGATTTGCGGATCGCATGACGGATGCGCATCCGCAAATCGCGTGACCGGTGTGCACAAGTCGCCCGCAAATCGCCCGAAAATCTGCTCCTAGCCGCGTTTCATTAGAAACGGGCCGGAGCTGTCCAGCGCATTGCATTCAATGGAGACGGCAATAGAGCCGCCTCCATTTAAAGCAATGCGCTGCGGGCGATCCCGGGATGAATTGTCGGTAAGGGCTTAAATATATAAGCCCTTCCCTGCAATGCATCCTAAAATGTGTTAAAATTAAAAAAAAATTGTATACTCACCTTCTCCCGGCAGCCGGAGCTCCGTGCGGCCGTCCTGCAGTGGGTGTGAGTCAGACCTGCCCCCTGATTGGCTCAGCGCTGAGCCAATCAGAGGCATGCCTCACTCACACCCATTCATGAATTCATGAATGGATGTGAGTTAGACCTGCCCCTGATTGGCTCAGCGCTGAGAGGCAGCAGTCACTCACCCATTCATGAATTCATGAATGGGTGTGTGAGTGAAACCGGCCTCTGATTGGTCAGGGCTGTGACCAATCAGAGGCAGATCATTCAGCAGGCGGGGATTTTAAAGCCCCGCCGGCTGAATAGTGCCGAGAAGCAGTTCAGGAGAACTGACAGCGGCCGCGGCTGGACTCTGGCTGCAGCGGAAAGGTGAGTATACAATTTTTTTTTATTTTAACACATTTTAGGATGAATTGCAGGGAAGGGCTTATATATTTAACCCCTTCCCGACAATTCACCCCGCGCACGCCGGCAGCCCATTGCTTTCAATGGAGCGGCTGTATTGCCGCTCCATTGAATTCAATGGGCAAACATCATTCTTCTCTGTCACAGCTGTTACAGCTGTGGCAGAGAAGAATGATTTGTCTTCTATATGTTCTCAATGGGGTTGGCGCTGCTGCCGCCGGCCCCATTGAGCGCATATACAGAGGAGAACAGGAATCACAGATCGCAGATAGGTGCGATCTGCGATTTTTTGTTCTATAATTTATCGGACGAGCGCATAAAAAGCGCTCATGTGTCCGATACCATTGCAAAGCAATGGTTTTATAAAATCGCCGGACGCATGTGCATGCGCAAATCGCGGCTAAAAACGCCCGTCTGACTAAGGCCTTAGAATAATAAATACCCCCCCCCCCAAATGACCACATTTTAAAAACTACACCCCTTAATGTATTCACTGATGGGTGTCATGAATATTTTGACCCCACCAGTTTTTTTCAGAAATTAATTCAATTTAGAGGAGAAAATAAAATTTTCATATTTTTGCAAATATGTCATTTTAAAGACATATTTTTTTCCTATAGTGCCCATGAAAATGAGGATATACACCCCAAAATGGATACCCCCGTTTCTCCCGTGTTCAGAAAAATACCCATTTTGGCCCTAATCTTATGTCTGGATGCACAACTGGGCCTAAAATGAAAGGAGTAGTCGGTGTCTTTCAGAACATAAATTTTGCTTGAAGGCGTTTTAGGCCCCATAGCACATTTGTAAAGCGCTTGAGCGGCCAAAACCAAAGAGAACCCCCACAAGTGACCCCATTTTGAAAACTAGACCCCTTAACGAATTTATCTAGGGGTGTACTGCCCATTTTGACCTCACAGTTTTCTGAATGAATTTAAGCAAAGCAAAAGGAAAAAAAATGTGATTTTTGTTTTTTTGGCAATTCTGTTGTTTTAAAAACTGCTTTTTTGTACAGCACACACATGAATGAAGACTTTCACCCCAAAATAGATACCCCTGTTTGTCGCATGTTAAGAGACATACCCATTGTGGTCCTAATCTTTTGTCTGAATGCACAACAGGGCCCAAAATGAAAGGAGTAGTCGGTGGCTTTCAGAACAGAAATTTAGCATGAAGGTGATTTAGGCCCCATTGCCTACTTGTAGAGCCCTTGAGTGGCCAAACGACAGAGAACCCCCACAAATGACCCCATTTTGAAAACTAGACCCCTTAACAAATTCATCTAGGGGTGTACTATGTATTTTTACACTACAATTTTTGAATGAATCTAAGCAAAGCAGTAGGAAAAAAATTACAATTTTCATTTTTTGGCAGTTGTATCAATTTAAAAACAGGTTTTTTTTGTACAGCACACATAGGAATGAAGACTTTCACCACAAAATGGATACCCCTGTTTGTCCTGTGTTCAGAACCATACCCCTTGTAGCCCTAATCTACTTAAAGGACCCATGGCTAGGCCTATAATGGAAGGAGCACCCGTTGGATTTCAGAGTACAACGGAATAAATTCCAGGCCCCATTGCCCACTTATAGAGCCATTGAGCATCTAAAACGATAAAGAACCCCCACAAATGACCCCATTTTAAAAACTAGACCCCTTAACGAATTTGTCTATTTTAACCCCACAGTATTTGAATGAATCTAAGCAAAGCAGAAGGAAAAAATTACTATTTTCATTTTTTTGGCAATTTTGTCAATTTAAAAACTGGGTTTTTTTTGTACAGTGTACATAGGAATGAAGACCTTCACCCCAAAATGGATACCCCCATTTGTCCAGTGTTCAAAAATATACCCCTTGTGGCCCTAATCTACTTAACCCCTTAGTGACCAAGCCTGTTTACGCCTTAATGACCAGGCCACATTTTGCAAATCTGACACGTGTCACTTTAGCATGGAAAAACACCAGAAAGGTTTTGCATATCCAAGCGATTCTGACATTGTTTTTTCGCCACATATTGTACTTCATTTAGGTGGAAAAAAAAGACCGATAGAATTTGTGTTTATTTATTAAAAGCACCAAAATTGGGAAAATTTTGAAAAAATCGTCATTTTTTCACATTTCCAACTGCAATATCTCAAATATGTGCAAACATAATATAGAAATTTTTGCTAAGATTTATATTTCCATCCGTTTACTTTATTTTGGGTGCACATTGGAAAAACTTTCGATTTTTTTTAACCATTTAGAAGACGTACAAATGTAACATTACTTTTCAGCATTTTGAGGAACACTTTGTTTTCCTACACCAATCCAAGATTGGAAAGGCTCATAGGAGTCAAAATGATAGATACCCCCACAAGTGACCCCATTTTAAAAACTACATCCTTTAACGTATTCACTGAGGGGTGTCATGAGTATTTTAACCCCACAGTTTTTTTTCAGGAGTCAATGCAATTTAGAAGAGAAAAACAAAAATTTCATATTTTTGCAAATATGTCATTTTAAAGACAGGACTTTTTTCTATAGTACACATGAAAATTAGGATTTGCACCCCAGAATGGATACCCCTGTTTGTCCCGTGCTCAGAAACATACCCAATGTGGCCCTAATCTTACGTTTGGATGCACAATGGGGCCCAAAATGAAAGGAGCAATCGGTGGCTTTCGGAACAGAAATTTTGCTTGAAGGAGATTTAGGCCCCATTGCCCACTTGTAGAGCCATTGAGTGACCAAAACTATGGAGAACGCCCACAAGTGACCCCATTTTGAAAAGTAGACCCCTTAATGAATTTATTTAGGGGTACGATGACTTTTTTTACTTCACAGTTTTTGAATGAATCTAAGCCAAGCCGAAGGAAAAAAATTATAATTTTCATTTTTTTGGTAATTCTGTCATTTTAAAAGCAGTTTTTTTGTACAGCACATACATGAATGAAGACTTGCACCCCAAAATGGATACCCCTGTTTCTCCGGTGCTCAGAAACATACCCATTGTGGCCCTAATCATATGTCTGGATGCACAATGGGGCCCAAAATGAAAGGAGCAAGCGGTGGCTTTCGGAACAGAAATTTTGCTTGAAGGAGATTTAGTCCCCATTGCCCACTTGTAGAGCCCTTGAGTGACCAAAACGATGGAGAACGCCCACAAGTGACCCCATTTTGAAAAGTAGACCCCTAATGAATTTATCTAGGGGTACGATGACTTTTTTGACTTCACAGTTTTTGAATGAATCTAAGCCAAGCCAAAGGGAAAAAAATACGATTTTCATTTTTTTGGTAATTCTGTCATTTCAAAAGCAGTTTTTTTTGTACCGCACATATATGAATGAAGACTTGCACCCCAAAATGGATACCCCTGTTTGTCCTGTGCTCAGAAACATACCCATTGTGGCCCTAATTATATGTCTGGATGCACAATGGGGCCCAAAATGAAAGGAGCAACCGGTGGCTTTCGGAACAGAATTTTGCTTGAAGGAGATTTGTTTCCCATTGCCCACTTGTAGAGCCATTGAGTGACCAAAACGATAGAGAACACCCACAAGTGACCCCATTTTGAAAACTAGACCCCTTAACGAATTTATCTAGGGGTGTACTGCCCATTTTGACACCACAGTTTTTGAATGAATTCAAGCAAAGCAAAAGGAAAAAAATGTGATTTTCGTTTTTTTGGCAATTCTGTTGTTTTAAGAACTGCTTTTTTTGTACAGCACACACATGAATGAAGACTTGCACCCCAAAATGGATACCCCTGTTTGTCCCGTGTTCAGTGACATACCAATTGTGGCCTTAAGCTTATGTGTGGATGCACAACGAGGCCCAAAATGAAAGGAGTAGTCGGTGGTTTTCAGAACATAAATTTTCCTTGAAGGCGTTTTAGGCCCCAAAGCACATTTGTAGAGCTCTTGAGCGGCCAAAACCAAAGAGAACCCCCATAAGTGACCCCAGTTTGAAAACTAGACCCCTTAACGAATTTATCTAGGGGTGTACTGCCCATTTTGACCCCACAGTTTTTGAATGAATTTAAGCAAAGCAAAAGGAAAAAAATGTGATTTTTGTTTTTTTGGCAATTCTGTTGTTTTAAAAACTGCTTTTTTGTACAGCACACACATGAATGAAGACTTTCACCCCAAAATAGATACCCCTGTTTGTCGCATGTTAAGAGACATACCCATTGTGGTCCTAATCTTTTGTCTGGATGCACAACAGGGCCCAAAATGAAAAGAGTAGTCGGTGGCTTTCAGAACAGAAATTTAGCATGAAGGTGATTTAGGCCCCATTGCCTACTTGTAGAGCCCTTGAGTGGCCAAACGACAGAGAACCCCCACAAATGACCCCATTTTGAAAACTAGACCCCTTAACAAATTCATCTAGGGGTGTACTATGTATTTTTACACTACAATTTTTGAATGAATCTAAGCAAAGCAGTAGGAAAAAAATTACAATTTTCATTTTTTGGCAGTTGTATCAATTTAAAAACAGGTTTTTTTTGTAGAGCACACATAGGAATGAAGACTTTCACCCCAAAATGGATACCCCTGTTTGTCCCGTGTTCAGAACCATACCCCTTGTAGCCCTAATCTACTTAAAGGACCCATGGCTAGGCCTATAATGGAAGGAGCACCCGTTGGATTTCAGAGTACAACTGAATAAATTCCAGGCCCCATTGCCCACTTATAGAGCCATTGAGCATCTAAAACGATAAAGAACCCCCACAAATGACCCCATTTTAAAAACTTGACCCCCTAACGAATTTGTCTATTTTGACCCCACAGTATTTGAATGAATCTAAGCAAAGCAGAAGGAAAAAATTACTATTTTCATTTTTTTGGCAATTTTGTCAATTTAAAAACTGGGGGGTTTTTTGTACAGTGTACATAGGAATGAAGACCTTAACCCCAAAATGGATACCCCCATTTGTCCAGTGTTCAAAAATATACCCCTTGTGGCCCTAATCTACTTAACTCCTTAGTGACCAAGCCTGTTTACGCCTTAATGACCAGGCCAAATTTTGCAAATCTGACACGTGTCACTTTAGCATGGAAAAACACCAGAAAGGTTTTGCATATCCAAGCGATTCTGACATTGTTTTTTCGCCACATATTGTACTTCATTTAGGTGGAAAAAAAAGACCGATAGAATTTGTGTTTATTTATTAAAAGCACCAAAATTGGGAAAATTTTGAAAAAATCGTCATTTTTTCACATTTCCAACTGCAATATCTCAAATATGTGCAAACATAATATAGAAATTTTTGCTAAGATTTATATTTCCATCCGTTTACTTTATTTTGGGTGCACATTGGAAAAACTTTCGATTTTTTTTTAACCATTTAGAAGACGTACAAATGTAACATTACTTTTCAGCATTTTGAGGAACACTTTGTTTTCCTACACCAATCCAAGATTGGAAAGGCTCATAGGAGTCAAAATGATAGATACCCCCACAAGTGACCCCATTTTAAAAACTACATCCTTTAACGTATTCACTGAGGGGTGTCATGAGTATTTTAACCCCACAGTTTTTTTTTCAGGAGTCAATGCAATTTAGAAGAGAAAAACAAAAATTTCATATTTTTGCAAATATGTCATTTTAAAGACAGGACTTTTTTCTATAGTACACATGAAAATTAGGATTTGCACCCCAGAATGGATACCCCTGTTTGTCCCGTGTTCAGAAACATACCCAATGTGGCCCTAATCTTACGTTTGGATGCACAATGGGGCCCAAAATGAAAGGAGCAATCGGTGGCTTTCGGAACAGAAATTTTGCTTGAAGGAGATTTAGGCCCCATTGCCCACTTGTAGAGCCATTGAGTGACCAAAACTATGGAGAACGCCCACAAGTGACCCCATTTTGAAAAGTAGACCCCTTAATGAATTTATCTAGGGGTACGATGACTTTTTTTACTTCACAGTTTTTGAATGAATCTAAGCCAAGCCGAAGGAAAAAAATTATAATTTTCATTTTTTTGGTAATTCCGTCATTTTAAAAGCAGTTTTTTTGTACAGCACATACATGAATGAAGACTTGCACCCCAAAATGGATACCCCTGTTTCTCCGGTGCTCAGAAACATACCCATTGTGGCCCTAATTATATGTCTGGATGCACAATGGGGCCCAAAATGAAAGGAGCAACCGGTGGCTTTCGGAACAGAATTTTGCTTGAAGGAGATTTAGTCCCCATTGCCCACTTGTAGAGCCATTGAGTGACCAAAACGATGGAGAACCCCCACAAGTGACCCTATTTTGAAAAGTAGACCCTCTAACGAATTTATCTAGGGGTATGATGACTTTTTTGACTTCACAGTTTTTGAATGAATCTAAGCCAAGCAGAAGGAAAAAATTATGATTTTCATTTTTTGGGCAATTGTGTCAATTGTAAAACTGTATTTTTTGGAAAGTGTACATAGGAATGAAGACTTTCACCCCAAAATGGATACCCCCATTTGTCCCGTGTTCAGAAACATACCCATTGTGGCCCTAATCTACTTAAAGGAAACATAGCTAGGCCTATAATGGAAGGAGCACCCGTTGGATTTCAGGGTACAACGAAATAAATTCCAGTCCCCATTGCCCACATGTAGAGCCATTGAGCGTCCAAAACGATAGAGAACCCCCACAAATGACCCCATTTTAAAAACTAGACCCCTTAACAAATTCATCTAGGGGTGTACTGCATAATTTGACCCCAAAGTATTTGAATGAATTTAAGCAAAGAAAAAGGAAAAAATTACGATTTTCATTTGTTTGGCAATTTTGTCAATTTAAAAACAGTTTTTTTTGTACAGTGTACATAGGAATGAAGAATTTCACCCCAAAATTGATACCCCTGTTTGTCCCGTGTTCAGAAACATACCCCTTGTGGCCCTAATCTACTTACAGGACACATGGCTAGGCCCATAATGGAGGGAATGCCCACTGGATTTCAGGGCAGAACTGCATAAATTCCAGGCCCCATTGCCCACTTATACGGAAAAAAAATTGACTTCCTAAAAATAATCCCCCCCGCCATCCCCATTTTTTGGCATTCCCTAAATATTAGATAAAGGTAACAATATAAACTGCGTTTTATGTCCAAAGACAGGGGTAATTACGGAGGCTGGTTGGGTTGGGCACATGGGGCAAGGAAACCGGGTATCCCCCCTCCTCTCATGTATTTTGGGGGGTATTTCGTAACCTCAGCGGCGGGTATGGGGTGTAGAAAGTGGCGCTGTGAGGCTTTGTAATCTTGCTGCGGTGCAGCGGTCTCACACAGAAGACGCTCAACAAGCTGCTCCTGGAACTGCAGGAAGACTAACGTTCCCGGGGCTTCTTGTAAATTACGGATTACAGGTAGCGGTCTGAATAACGTCGGGCTCACGTAGCCGTAGGCGGAATCTGCTTGCGGAGGCGCGCAGCGGATCCCATCTGTGAGCCCGGCTGTGACCCTGTGTACGGTTGCGTAATGTACTGCGCATAACTGCCTACTCACACAGGCGGTTTTTTGTTTGCATTTCCCATGCCGTCGCTTAGAGATGACTCGGGTACCCGCAGCCCGCACACAATGTGTTTGCATATGGGATGCGGGTATATCCGCGGTCATAGAGCACAATGGGCTCTAGGTCGCGGATATCCGCGGTAAAATATAGCATGCCGTGTTCTGTTTCTGCGAGTGGATTACGTAATTCCGACCCGCTAATTGGGGGGAATTGTGTAATCCAATGCATGCGATTGATCCGTGGATTACCGCTGATCAAGCGCATGCAGAACCCGTAATTCCTTTCCGGTCTTGTGTGACCGGCCTAATGTTAGATTGCTACTTTATCACTAGAGATGAGCGAACGTGTTCGTCCGAGCTTGATATTCGTGCGAATATTAGGGTGTTCGGGATGTTCGTTATTCGTAATGAACACCATGCGGTGTTCGGGTTACTTTCACTTCCTTCCCTGAGACGTTAGCGCGCTTTTCTGGCCAATTGAAAGACAGGGAAGGCATTACAACTTCCCCCTGTGTTGTTCCAGCCCTATACCACCCCCCTGCTGTGAGTGGCTGGGGTGATCAGGTGTCCGCCGAATATAAAAGTCGGCCCCTCCCGCGGCTCGCCTCAGATGCCGTGTGAGTTAGATGAGGGACAGTGCTGTTTGTACCGGAGCTGCTGTAGGGAAAGAATTGGTAGTTAGTGTAGGCTTCAAGACCCCCCAAAGGTCCTTATTAGGGCCACTGATAGCTGTGTGTTGGCTGCTGTTAGCAGTGGCAATTATTTTTTTTCTCAAAATCGCCTCTGCAGAGCGTTGCACCTGGCATTAGGGACAGAAGTGCTGCATAGGCAGGGAGAGTGTTAGGAGTGAGTGTAGCCTTCAAGAACCTCAACGGTCCTTTCTAGGGCCATATTTAACCGTGTGCAGTACTGTGCTGGCTGCTGTTATCTGTGCTGCATTTTTTTTTTCTTCTCAAAATCGCCTCTGCAGAGCATTGCACCCTCCATTGATACTGCAGAGAAAGAATTGTGTAGGCAGGGCCACAACACAGTTATTATTCATTGAATATACGCAGTGCTGCCTTTTGGTGGAAAAAAACTGAAAATAATTCTATTTGTCCTGCCTCTGTCCGTCCTAAGGGCGGTGGACACGTGTCGGCTGCGTGTGCAACCTTTAAAAATCAGACGCACCCAGCTACGTTTTACTCCTGGCTTCGCCATTTGCTTTCCTTAATTGGGAAAAAAAATACCTGCTCTGCCTGAGTTAATAACTCTGCTACCCTCACGTTCTGTGACACATTAGCAGGGACACAGCACAGTTATTAAACTTCTCATGTTCATTGAATATACGCAGTGCTGCCTTTTGGTGGAAAAAAACTGAAAATAATTCTATTTGTCCTGCCTCTGTCCGTCCTAAGGGCGGTGGACACGTGTCGGCTGCGTGTGCAACGTTTAAAAATCAGACGCACCCAGCTACGTTTTACTCCTGGCTTCGCCATTTGCTTTCCTTAATTGGGAAAAAAAATACCTGCTCTGCCAGAGTTAATAACTCTGCTACCCTCACGTTCTGTGACACATTAGCAGGGACACAGCACAGTTATTAAACTTAGATTATTCATTCACTAGAGGCAGTGGGGCCTTTCGTTTTCAAAAAAGGGAAAAAATTATATTTGGCCTGCAGTCTTGCGCCAATTTATTTCCTGCCTGTGAAATCAAATCACTGGTAATACAGCATGCTGAGGGGTAGGGGTAGGCCTAGAGGACGTGGACGCGGCCGAGGACGCGGAGGGCCAAGTCAGGGTGTGGGCACAGGCCGAGCTCCTGATCCAGGTGTGTCGCAGCCGACTGCTGCGCGATTAGGAGAGAGGCACGTTTCTGGCGTCCCCACATTCATCACCCAATTAATGGGTCCACGCGGGAGACGGTTATTAGAAAATGAGCAGTGTGAGCAGGTCCTGTCCTGGATGGCAGAAAGTGCTTCGAGCAACCTATCGTCAACACGCAGTTCTGCGCCGTCCACTGCTGCAAATCCGAATCCTCTGTCTGCTGCTCCTCCTTCCTCCCAGCCTCCTCACTCCACTACAATGACACCTGCTCAGGAGCGGGAACACTCCCAGGAACTGTTCTCGGGCCCCTGCTTAGATTGGGCAGCAGCGGTTCCTCTCCCACCAGAGGAGTTTATCGTCACTTATGCCCAACCATTCGAAAGTTCCCGGGGTCCGGGGGAAGAGGCTGGGGACTTCCGCCAACTGTCTCAACAACTTTCTGTGGGTGAGGAGGACGATGACGATCAGACACAGTTGTCTTGCAGTGAGGTAATAGTAAGGGCAGTAAGTCCGAGGGAGCAGCGCACAGAGGATTCGGAGGAAGAGCAGCAGGACGATGAGGTGACTGACCCCACCTGGTGTGCAACGCTTACTCAGGAGGACAGGTCTTCAGAGGGGGAGTCAAGGGCATCAGCAGGGCAGGTTGCAAGAGGCAGTGCGGTGGCCAGGGGTAGAGGCAGGGCCAGACCGAATAATCCACCAACTGTTTCCCAAAGCGCCCCCTCGCGCCATGCCACCCTGCAGAGGCCGAGGTGCTCAAAGGTCTGGCAGTTTTTCACAGAGACGCCTGACGACCGACGAACAGTGGTGTGCAACCTTTGTCGCGCAAAGCTCAGCCGGGGAGCCAACACCAACAGCCTCACCACCACCACCATGCGCAGACATATGATGGCCAAGCACCCCACAAGGTGGGACGAAGGCCGTTCAGCGCCTCCGGTTTGCACCCCTGCCTCTCCCCCTGTGCCCCAACCTGCCACTGAGATGCAACCCCCCTCTCAGGACACAGGCACTACCGTCTCCTGGCCTGCACCCACACCCTCACCTCCGCTATCCTCGGCCCCATCCAGCAGTGTAGTTCAGCGCACCGTCCAGCCGTCGCTTGCGCAACTGTTGGAGCGCAAGCGCAAGTACGCCGCCACGCACCCGCACGCTCAAACGTTAACCGTCCGCATAGCAAAATTCATCAGCCTTGAGATGCTGCCGTATAGGGTTGTGGAAACGGAGTCCTTCAAAAGTATCATGGAGGCGGCGGCCCCGCGCTACTCAGTTCCCAGTCGCCACTACTTTTCCCGATGTGCCGTCCCAGCCCTGCACGACCACGTCTCCCGCAACATTGTACGCGCCCTCACCAACGCGGTTACTGCCACGGTCCACTTAACAACGGACACGTGGACAAGCACAGGCGGGCAGGGCCACTACATCTCCCTGACGGCACATTGGGTGAATTTAGTGGAGGCTGGGACAGAGTCAGAGCCTGGGACCGCTCACGTCCTACCCACCCCCAGAATTGCGGGCCCCAGCTCGGTGGTGGTATCTGCGGAGGTGTATGCTTCCTCCACTAAAGCACCCTCCTCCTCCTCCTCCTCTGTCTCGCAATCAAGATGTGTTAGCAGCAGCATGCCGCCAGCAGTCGGTGTCGCGCGGTGTGGCAACACAGCGGTGGGCAAGCGTCAGCAGGCCGTGCTGAAACTACTCAGCTTAGGCGATAAGAGGCACACGGCCCACGAACTGCTGCAGGGTCTGACACAGCAGACCGACCGCTGGCTTGCGCCGCTGAGCCTCCAACCGGGCATGGTCGTGTGTGACAACGGCCGTAACCTGGTGGCGGCTCTGCAGCTCGGCAGCCTCACGCACGTGCCATGCCTGGCCCACGTCTTTAATTTGGTGGTTCAGCGCTTTCTGAAAAGCTACCCATGCTGGTCAGACCTGCTCGTAAAGGCGCGCCGGCTCTGCGCACATTTCCGCAAGTCCCACACGGACGCTGCCACCCTGCGCACCCTGCAACATCACTTTAAGCTGCCAGTGCACCGACTGCTGTGCGACGTGCCCATACGGTGGAACTCTACGCTCCACATGTTGGCCAGGCTCTATGAACAGCGTAGAGCTATAGTCGAATACCAACTCCAACATGGGCGGCGCAGTGGGAGTCAGCCTCCTCAATTCCTTTCAGAAGAGTGGGCCTGGTTGGCAGACATCTGCCATGTCCTTGGTAATTTTGAGGAGTATACCCAGGTGGTGAGCGGCGATGCTACAATCATTAGCGTCACCATTCCTCTGCTATGCATCTTGAGAAATTCCCTGCAAACCATAAAGGCAGCTGCTTTGCGCTCGGAAACGGGGGCGGGGGAAGACAGTATGCTGCTGGATAGTCAGGGCACCCTCCTGTCTATTTCTCAGCGCGTACAGGAGGAGGAGGAGGAGCATGAGGAGGATGAGGAGGAGGGGGAAGAGACAGCTTGGCCAGCTGCTGACGGTACACCGGCTGATTGCCTGTCATCCTTTCAGCGTGTATGGCCTGAGGAGGAGGAGGAGGAGGAGGAGGAGGAGGATCCTGAAAGTGATCTTCCTAGTGAAGACAGCCATGTGTTGCGTACAGGTACCCTGGCACACATGGCTGACTTCATGTTAGGATGCCTTTCTCGTGACCCTCGCGTTGCACGCATTCTGGCCACGACGGATTACTGGGTGTACACACTGCTCGATCCACGGTATAAGGAGAACCTGCCCACTCTGATTCCCGAAGAGGAAAGGGGTTCGAGAGTGTTGCTATACCACAGGACCCTTGCGGACAAGCTGATGGTAAAATTCCCAGCCGACAGCGCTAGTGGCAGAAGGCGCAGTACCGAGGGCAAGGTAGCAGGGGATGTGCGTAGATCGAGCAGCATGTACATCCCAGGCAGTGCAACAGTCTTTAAGGGCCTGGCCAGCTTTATGGCTCCCCACCAAGACTGTGTCACCGCTCCCCAGTCAAGGCTGAGTCGGCGGGAGCACTGTAAAAGGATGGTGAGGGAGTACGTAGCCGATCGCACGACCATCCTCGGTGACGCCTCTGCCCTCTACAACTACTGGGTGTCGAAGCTGGACACGTGGCCTGAACTAGCGCTGTATGCCCTGGAGGTGCTTGCTTGTCCTGCGGCTAGCGTCTTGTCGGAGAGGGTGTTTAGTGCGGCTGGGGGAATCATCACAGATAAGCGTAGCCGCTTGTCAACCGACAGTGCCGACAGGCTAACACTCATCAAGATGAACAAAGGCTGGATTTCCCCAGACTTCTCTTCTCCACCAGCGGACAGCAGCGATACGTAAGCAATACGTAGGCTGCACCCGCGGATGGAAGCTACGTTCTCTCTCACCATCCAAAACGGGGACATTTCTGCTTCATCAATCTGTGTCTAATATTCCTCCTCCTCCTCCTGCTCCTTCTCCTGAAACCTCACGTAATCACGCTGAACGGGCAATTTTTCTTAGGGCCACAAGGCTCACTCAAATAATTTTTCTGAACAATTTTTATGTTTCAATGCGCTTAAAAGCGTTGGAACTTTAACTTGAACCAATTTTTCGTTACACTGGGCTGCCTCCAGGCCTAGTTACCACTTAAGCCACATTAACCAAAGCGATTCACCTGCCATCTTGGTTGGGCATGGCCAATTTTTACTGAGGTACATTAGTACTGTTGGTACACCAAATTTTTGGGGCCCTCACCTACAGTGTAATCATAGCAATTTGTATGTTCTTCGCCTGCACTCATGGTACAGAAAGTGTGTGGGGTTGGCCTACACTTTAGCTACATAAATGTAACTTGGGCCTTGGCTATACTAAGGCTACTGAAATGGAACTAAGACTGCGCTCCCGCTATACTGCTGCTTCGGAATTGTTACTGGGGCCTGTCTTGAGTGCTACTATTGCTGACATGGAACGAAGACTGCGCTCCCGCTATACTGCTGCTTCGGAATTGTTACTGGGGCCTGTCTTGAGTGCTACTATTGCTGACATGGAACGAAGACTGCGCTCCTCCTATAATGCTGCTAGTGATATGTTAGTGGGGCCTGTCCTAATGCTACGGCTGGAATGTTACGAATTCTGGGCTCTGCCTATACCGCTGCTAATGGTATGTCTCTGGGGTGTGGAAACAGTGGCTTCCCAAAGACATGATGGTGGCGAGGCTATTTCCCACCAACGCGGTTACTGTTAAGGTGCATATAACCACGGACACGTGGAGAGGACACGTAGTGCCTCAAAAACATCCCCCTCCTCCTCCAACAGGGAAAACATTCTTGGCAAATGCCTTTGCATTGGTTCGTCTGGTGGCAGTCCAAGAATTTCACCTTTACCGACACAACAAGAGAGCCCCCACACCATCCCCCCGCCACGGCCCACTTAATCCTGGCCGCATTCCGAAAACCAACAAAATACAACCGTGCTACTAGGTCCGCAGTCACCACCACATTACCACCAACGCGGTTACTGTTAAGGTACATATTACCAGTCTGACTGGGGCATGCAGACACCTTGACAGAATGAATAGTGTGTGGCACATAGGTTCCCCATTGCTATGCCTACGTGTGCAGCTCCTGATGGCGGTGGCACAGGATTCTATTTCTCATTGCTTCTGTACAGCATTGTGGGCTATCGCCCCGCCACTTTTAAAGAGGGTCGCTGCCTAGCCATGCCAACCCTCTGCAGTGTGTGCCTGCGGTTCCTCCTCATGGCAGACGCACTTCTAAATAGACATGAGTGTGGCGTGGCATGAGGGCAGCTGAAGGCTGCGCAGGGACACTTTGGTGTGCGCTGTGGGGGGGAGGGGGGCGGTTGGTCAGCATGTAACCCAGGAGAAGTGGCAGCGGAGTGTCATCCAGGCAGTGATTGTGCTTTGTTGTAGCTAGTGTGGTGCTTAGCAAAGGTATGCCATGCTAATGAGGGCTTTTCAGAAGTAAAAGTTGTTGGGAGGGGGGGGGGCACTCTTGCCGGTATTGTGGCTTAATAGTGGGACCTGTGAACTTGAGATGCAGCCCAACATGTAGCCCCTCGCCTGCCCTATCCGTTTCTGTGTCATTCCCATCACTTTCTTGAATTGCCCAGATTTTCACACATGAAAACCTTAGCGAGCATCGGCGAAATACAAAAATGCTCTGGTCGCCCATTGACTTCAATGGGGTTCGTTGTTCGAAACGAACCCTCGAACATCGCGGGAAGTTCGTTCCGAATAACGAACACCCGAACATTTTGGTGTTCGCTCATCTCTATTTATCACGTGACCGGGGACCGCTCAGCGAGGCCACCGGTCATTGCTCCAAGCACTCAGCGACCATTGGTCGCTGGGAGCAAGGAGATTTAAAATTTCCTGGGCTCCCCGACTCCTGCGAATGTGTCCGGCATTTTGCCGGCGGGCGCATACCCAGAAGCTGGCAGGATCCATGGAGGATAATCGCATCTGGATTCAAATGCGTAAGCCTCCGAGATGTTTCATCTCCCCCAACCGATCGCATCGGTGAGGGGAAATGAAACTGCCACTTTTTAAAGAACTTTTACGTGATCGCCATTATGCATTGGATAACGGCGATCACGTGACCAGTAACCGCATATCGCGGCTCCCCGTGACATCTCCAGGCTCTTGGCTACCTTTTGTAGCCAGCAGCAGGGAGATTTTATATTTCTTGGGCAATATTTCACTTTTGCGCATGCGTCTGCCATCATGCTGACGGGCGCATGCGCTGAAGCTGGGGTAAGATCCGCGGATCAACATCCCACCAGGGAACAAATCCGGGACCTTGGGTACGTAATTTCATCCCCCCTTACGGATACGATCCGTAAGGGGAGATGAAACTTTAACTTTTTAAACTTTTTTTTACTTTTAACTTTTTTTTTTTTTTTACTTTTTAACTTTATATGATCACCGTTATCTGATGGATAACGGTGATCATATGACTGGAAACCGCAGTCATATCTCCCTGCACTCGGCTATCTGTGACAGCCGGGTGAAGGGAGATTTTGAATTTGCCGGGCTCGCCGGCTTCTGCGCATGCGCGCCGCATCGGCACATCGCAGAAGCCAGCGGGGGGTCCCGACACCGGCCGGAGGACATCGGCGGACCTGAGGTGAGTATTTTCACCTCCCCTCATGGATCCGATCCTCACCTCCCCGCTGACATCTCCTGCCTCCCGGCTACCTACAGGATCCGGGAGCCAGGAGATTTTAAGTCTCCCGCGCCGCCGGGCCTTCTGCGCATGCGGCTGACGTAATGCCGCCTGGCGCGCATGCGCAGAAGGACAGCTACCGCGCCCGAAGCATCGGGACAGCGGGGAGTCGTGCGGCGGAGCTCCGTGAGGAATCCATCGGATCCATCGGAGCAGCTGAATCTTTAACTTTTTGGGCACTTTTATTTACTTTTTTGCGATCGGCGCTATCCATTGCATAGCGCCGATCGCAATGCCGGGGGGGGGGACTCCGAACAGCCCGGGATGACAGCTCCATGCTGTCAGCTACCTGCGGACACCGACAGCATGGAGCTGTCACGTCCACAGCCCGAGGGGCATTAGTCTCTGCAGGACACATGTTTTTACGCCCTCAGAGAATAAAGCCCACTTCGGGAGGACGTAAAAACACTATGGGCTGGTCGTTAAGGGTTAAAGGACACATGGCAAGGCCTGTAATGCAGGGAACACCCGTTGGATTGCAGGGCACAACTGAATAAATTCCAGGCCCCATTGTTCATTTGTACGGAATAAAAATTGACTCCCTAAAAATATCCCCCCCCCCCTCCCCCACACACTCTGCTCCCTTTTCGGCTTTCCCCAAATCTTAGATAAAAGTAATAATGTGAACTGTGTGGTATTTCCGAAGACAGGGGTAATTACGGAGGCTGGTTGGGATGGGTAGATGGGGCAATAAAACCATGTATCCCCCCTCCTCTCATGTTTTTTGGGGGTATTTATTGACCTCAGTAGCGGGTATGGGGTGTAAAAAGTGGCGCACTGTGAGGCTCCGTAAACTTGCCGAGGTGCGGTGGTCACACACAGAGGGTGCTCAACAAGCTGCTCCTGGAACTGCATGAAAGCGAGCCTTCCAGGGGCTTCTTGTAAATTACGTATTACTGGTAGCGGTGTTAATAACGCCGGGCTCACGCAGCCATAGGTGGAATCCGCTTGCGGAGGCCTGCAGCGGATCCCATCTGTGAGCCCGGCTGTGACCCTGCGTACGGCCGTGTGATGTACTGCGCATAACTGCCTACTCACACAGGCGGTCATGCGCAGTACCTTTTTTTTGTTTGTATTTCCCGCACCATCACTTAGCGATGACATGGGTACCCGCAGCCCGTACACAACGTAGTAGCGTATGGGCTGCGGGTATATCCACGACTGTGGAGCACAATAGGCTCTATGTTGCCGATATCCGCAGTAAAATAGAAACTGCTGCGTTCTCTTTTCTGCGAGTGGATTACACAATTCCAACCCGCTAATGTGAGCGGAATTGTGTAATCCAATGCGATTGATCTGCGTATTACCGCGGATTACATGCATGCGGAATCCGTAATTCCTGTCCAGTCATGTGAGACCGGCCAAAGGTAGATTGCTACCTTTTTATCACGTGACCGGGGACCGCTCAACAAGGCCACCTGTCACTGCTCCAGGCTCTCAGCGACCGTTGGTCACTGGGAGTAAGGGGATTTTAAGTTTCCTGGGCTCCACGACTCCAGGAAAGTTCACGGAGGAAGATCGCGTCGTGGTGCGAATACCGAGGCCTCCGGTAAAAAGTTTCATCTCCTCTCACCGATCGCATCGGGGAGGGGAAATGAACCTTCACCTTTTTTTTAACTTTTACGTGATTACCATTATCCATTGGATAACGGCGAACACGTGACCAGGAACCGTTCACCGCGGCCCCCGTTAAAATCTCCAGGCTCTCGGCTACGTTTTGTAGCCAGGAGCAGGGAGATTTTAAATTATCCTGGCAATCCACGGCTTTTGCGCATGCGCCTGCCATCGTGGCGACGGGCGCGTGCGCAGAAGCTGGGGTAAGGTCCACGGATAAATCCGCGGGCCTTAGGTACGTCATTTCATCCTCCCTCATGGATATGATCCGTGGGGGGAGAGGAAACGCAAGCTTTTTAAACTTTTTAAAAACTTTTTTAAACTTTTTTTTTACTTTTTTCACTTTTTTTTTCACTTTTTACACTTTTTTCTCACTTTACATGATCACTGTCATCCATTGGATGACAGTGATCATGTCCCTCGTGACATCCCTCTGCTCCTGGCTACACATGGCAGCCAGGAGCAGAGGGATTTTAAATTTCCCAGGGCTCGAGCCCCTCTGTGCACGCGCCCGATGATTGACATCGGGCGCGCATGCGCAGACGGGGGCTTTGCGTCCCAGAACATCGGATCCATGAGGGGAGGTGAAACTGACTTTTTTTTTTTTTACTTTTTAAACTTTTTCGCAATCGCCGCTATCCAATGGATAGCGGCGAATGCGTGCCCAGGGACCGCTCACAGCGGTCCCCGGTAACACCTCCTGGTTCCCGGCTACCTTCAGGAGTTGGGAGCCAGGAGATTTCAAATTTGCTGGGGGCTCCCGGGCTTCTGCATTTATATCCTGTAATATCCTTCAGCTCTAGAAAGACATCTAGTTCTCTCTTAAAACCCTCTATGGATTTTGCCATCACCATGTCCTCAGGCAGAGAGTTCCACAATCTCACTGCTCTTACAGGAAATAACCCTTTTCTGTGTTGGTGATGAAACCTTGAAATTTGATTAACGTTGCATCCAGTGGCAACTGTGAACATATACATTATCTACTAATCATTGTAGTTATATCGCTATCTCTGTTTGGGCCACGTTTTTTTTTTACTGATTACTCAGATCCAATTTATGGTTTTCATCAGTTTCAAGATCATAATGTATTATGGGGAATAATCTAGGTAGATCCCTGTTAATTCTAAGGGACATATTATCTCAATAAAATGCTCTCTTTTTGCATTATGGTTGTCAGGGATATTGTTCTATGATATATGATAGCTACTGTAGGTGACATAGTGGGAAAGTAGAGAGGTGACATATCTTTTTATTAGTGCTTTATTATTATACTTGTTCTCTTTCTGCATATTGATTATATAGTTTTTGTCTCAGTATTTTTTATTATGACCTCCGAGGCACATTTTTATCCATATTAATAAAAGTTATATTTTAGTATATTTGGTCTTTGATTCACATTTTAACTTGAATGAGACATCTAGTTTAGAAAATCCACATTCAACTAACCTTTTAGGGAATTTATGGACAATTGAGTGAAGTCCCCAACTCTGAACCTTCACTACTTGGGAATAGAATCACTACTTGAGAAAAGAAACAGCTGCATAAAGTGCCTACGTATTTAGTCTTTGTCAAACACAGGTTTGGAGTGTCAGAGCTAATTGTTGTTTATGTGGCCCATTGTACATCATTAACTGCCAAGCTATGCAAACGCATTGATAGCGCTGTAGTGCATCTCATCATTCAGCTAAAGAATATTATATGTGTAGGGGGAAAACAGGGGTTTTCCAATGTAAGGCACCTTCTATACATCCTAGGAGCACGTAGCTGGATGTTACAGAACTAGTGACTGGATGACTATCCTGTAGGACCCCCAGGCCACTACAGTCCCCCCCCCCCCCCCTATTTAAAACACAGCAGTCCCTGGCTCTACTGAGTTTCGGGGGATGGAGAAGTTTGCCAACTGGTAATATGTAGTGGGATTCTATGTAGGAAATATGTAGTCCTCAAATGTGTCCTCAGATGTGTGACAGCATATTATTGTCCTCATAGAATGCACAAATGTATCCTCAAATTGGTGGTTCTCAAATGTGTGACATCATATTATTTAGATATTAGAGTAAAGTATTTTTAGAGAATACATTGGGCTAAGTTGGAATCTTAGGTCCCCACTATCTATGGGGTCCTTACATTTTTCTTCTCCCTTAAGTCAGACTATTTTTGCATAAACACATGAATGCAGTAAAAGACATTTGGAAAGCACGTACTGTAAAGTAGGCAACCTATAAGGGAAGGAATTTAAGGGTTAAGAAGTAGTCACACATCATAACTCTTCAGTCCTGTTTTGAAACTCCATAAGCATGTAGAAATTTTAAAAGGAAACATGCAATATGACAGTTTTCAGCTTGGCAAACCTTTTCTTGTGGCTACCTTGCCACTAAGGTCAGGTATAAGTCCATGAGGTAGAAAGGAGCAGAACATATAAGAGTCCAAGAATGCATTGTGTGGAGTACTAAGTCCAGTGTTTCTGAAAAGAACAGGTTAGATATGGGCAATCAAAAATTTATAAACAGCAATATACTTTTAGGATCATCAAGAAGTTTCTTGAGACAAATATTCATGAATGTTGCTGGGAACATACTGAGAAGTTCCTCAGGGCATAAACCTTGCAGGACAAAAAGGGTTGCAATAAATTGAAGATATCTGTATAATCTATCAGATTGAAATAAAGTAAGGGTAGCAAAATTAGTCCTGCAAATGCAGGGTAAGTTGCCCACAAATGCTTCTGGTGAACAGAGAACTGGGATTCCGAAAAATCTTCTGGGCATTGGTGAAACAACAACTGGTTATGGTGGTGGTGATGCAGATTCTAGACTTTGAGGTGCAATTGGTGGTGGTACAGATGCTGGAATTTTGGGTGAACTTGGTGTTGGTGGTACAGACAATGGTCATTGATACAACAGGCAAAAGGGTTTTGGTACCACATCCTTTGGTTCTTCCAATCAAAGGGTGAAGGACAGTCAGTACCTAGATTTGTATCTAACTCAGTCTCTGAATCAGTCTCAATTTCCTCTGTTCAGGAATCAGTAGATACAGGTGATGAAGGCGGGGCCAGGCAAATTTTCAAACGATTTCTATCTACCACTTTGTTATTTCCATTATGTTGTGTTACATGATACAGTCCTCTTTCAGCAGAGATTATAGTTACCACAGTGTAATGCTGTAATTCCCATCTGGAATCTAATTTCACTGTGCAATGTTCTTTCTTCAACCATTTACGGGCTCCTACTTGAAGGTCTATGATGTGGGCATTTTTGTTGAAGTCTCTGGATTGCTTTTCTCATACTCCTACTGAGCAAGTGTCTACTATGTCTTGAGCTTCTTTGAGGGGATGCTCATGGTCTTGAACCCATACTGATTTTGGCATAGGATTGGTGTCATCTGAGACTTGTATTCCTGGGTTGAGACCCGTGGCTAATCTTCCTTGTTGACCAAACATGAGATAATAGGATGTGTAACCAGTTGAGCATTGTGGAGTGTTGTAGGTATAAATGAATTCAGGTAGCAATGTTGGCCAATTTGATCTTTGGGTTTGAGGAATAGTTCTTGATAATTCTAGGATGGTCTGGTTAACTGTTATACACACTCCATTTCCCTGAGAATGATACGCTGTAGTTCACAATTTCTTACAATGGTAGATATTGCAAAGTTCCTGGAATAGTTGCAATTCGAAGGCAGAACCTCTGTCTGACAATATTTTATCTGGGCATCCATAGTTCAGGATAAAATGCTTCCATACGATAGCTGCTGTAGTTCTCAGTTAAGTCTTTTACGGCGACAGCCACAGTGAATTTTGTGCAGCTGTTGATGAGAGTGATTACATAACTATAGTCGGACATGCTGGTCTCTACTTTGAGATGGTCAATTGCTAAGAGTTCAAGAGGTTTGGTAGCAACAATGGGATGTAGAATAGCCTTTTGGTCATTCTTGGCTCTTTTGCGGGTTTCACAAACAATGCATTCCTGACACCATTTCTCAATATCATTTATTTATTGAAGGAAAGCGCATAATCTGGATGCACAAGGATAGGAAGAGTGATTCGTTTTTATTTGAGAGTCTGGAATGGTTGTTCTTGTTCAATTTCCCAGTTTATGGGTAGGGGTCTATTGTGAACCTCTTTAGGGTGTCCTCTTAGAACTTCTTGTATGGGGGGGGGGGGGCTATTTGGGTGAACTTAGGTATGAATCTGACGTCTTTGAGGGTTCTAGGGGTAGGCCAGTTATTGACTGTGTCACCCTTGTCAAGGACAGTATACACCCCCTCAGCACTAACAATGTGCCCGAGATAGCATACTTTAGTTTGGGGCAAGTGACATTTAGAGGGCTTAATCTTTAGGCCGTGATCCACCAGAATTTGGAACACTACTTTAAGATGCTGGAGGTGGTCTTCATAATTTTTTTAATAGACAATGACGTCATCTAAATACAAAAAAGCGGACTCAAAATTTATGTGATAAAATAATCTCTCCACTAATCTCTGAAAGGTTCCTGTGGCATTGCAAAGACCGAAGGGCATACAATTAAACTCAAAGAGCCTCATAGGAGTGGTGAAAGCAGTCTTCTCTCTATCTAGCTCACTCATAGGCACCTGCCAATAGCCACTGGTCAGGTCTAGAGTGGAGAAGTAGGCGGCTGTTCCCAAGGCTGTTAAAGACTCCTCTATGCGTGGAAGTGGATAAGCATCCTTATAAGTAACATTATTCAACTTGTGATAATCCACGCAGAAACGGACGACCCCATTTTTCTTTTTAACCAATACAGTTGGAGCAGCCCAGGGGCTATAGCTCTCTCTGATAATCTAATTCTTCTTCATTTCTTTACCCATGGCTTTCACCTGTTAATAAGATGAAGGGGGAATAGGTCTGTACTAGAGATGAGCGAGCACGCTCGGATAATGCAGTTACTCGAGAGAACATCGCTCTTCTCGAGTAACTGCATTCTCGTCCGAGCAGCAATTGTGGGGATTGAATGGGAAATGCCTATTACTTTGCCAAAATCCATACTATGTTGACTAAATGCAGATTGCTTCTCTATAACAACTTTCCCAACCCCTTGAACTTGGACGACAGAAGTTTGAGTATCCCCTATATGATGATCATACAGCCAGGATGGAGAACTACTAGACTCTGATTGAATGGATTGTGCCCCCTGCTGCAGACTTTTTTTCTCATTGTCTAACACATCATCAGGAGATAATAATGATACTTGCGCAACAGCCATGTATTTTTTTTAATTGGATAGGGATGCTACCTATATTGATCAGATGGATTGGAACTCTCCCATCTTTGACTGTAGCTAAACACTGAGTAGCCATTAAGAATGGATGTCCGTCTACAGGAATGGGCTTCACACTCATGACCAAAAAGGCTAGAACGTGTCTGGCACCACAAGATAAATTCAGATTCAGGGGGAACTATAACTGGTCTTATGTCTTTTACACGGGCTCTGCCCACATGACCCTGTGGGTTGGTAAATCTTTGTAGTGCTGTAAATGCTTTTATGGCTGTCTTCAGCACAGCCTGCTGAGCCTGTGATGCTGCAGGGATAGTACTCTGTAATGCCTCTAACATTTCAGTACAGCAATTACAGAGGATATTTATACCCAGCGGCATTACGGGTGCGTTTTTGTCTGATAAGTCTACCACCAGAATACCTTGATTGCGCACCTCCGCTTTAACGGCTATGACGGTGGGCTCCCACTACCCAACGATCGGTACAGGTAGGCCATTGCTGGCTACAACATTGAACAATTGTTTAGGTGGACAGCTGAGTACCTCAGGTGACCAGTATCTCTCAAAACATATTTTTCTTATGGTGGTCACCTGTGATCCAGTGTCTAGCAATGCGGGCAAAGGCATACTATCCACATACAAAGTTACTTCTGGGTGGGGGCCTATGTATTTAGATATCCCATTAGAGGGTTGTGGACCTAATGCTTGTCCTCTCAAGGTGCGTTTTTTCTTCCCAGGGGTCGCTCGTTTAAAGCATAACAAGTATTAATCTCGTGCACATACTGGCAATGATCACAAAATGGCGGGGGTGAATACAAGTAATTTCTGGTAGGCCCGGGTAATCCAAGCGGTAGCCTGTGTTCAGGGACTCATGACTGGGGCAATGTATTCTGGCCCTCTACTTAACCTAGCTTGTTACAAAGAGCTGTCACGCTGATCGCTAGTTCCGCCATTTGCCATTGCATCCCTAGCAGGGGCTTGTTAGTAGGATCGCTAGACTGTTCAGCCTGCCAGTATATGTCACGCTTGCGGGGGTGGGACATCTTATCATTTCCCATCAGAGTCATACTTAGACTACCCCCACCCCCACACTTGGCGGTCTGGGGCTCCCTACCCAGAGTTTTATATAGCCAGCTCTTTGAATTTAAGAGAATCACTATTTGGATGCTGTACAGATAACATTTTAAGCTGACTTCTGAGAGTTTCTGTTAAAGAGCCTTCTATAAACTGTTCCCTCAGAGTTTGGTCAATGCCATTGGCTTCTTTAGGATCGGCGTGTACTACCACCTTCATATCCTCCTGCAAGGACCATGCATATTCTTGGAGTGTCTCACCCACTTTCTGTTTCTTATTAAAGAATCTCTTCTTTATCTCTGACATTGTGTGCATATCAAATATAATTTGTAATCGCTGAAATATATCTTTTACTGTCCATTTATGCTCACACGTCCATGTTTTAACTTCTCTAGCTGCAGCTTCTTCTAACTGTCCCATTATTTCTGTTCTGCTGCAAATGGCATGGTTAATAGCACAAAACCAGATGCGCTAGGGCCTATCTAAGAGGCATATGCAGACCCTGCAGCAACTGGAGTGGCAGCAAACGCGGGGTCTGGGGGAACTACTGGTCATTAGCAAGTGTTTGTTGGTTGCTGGATTAATTTACTTCGCTGTCCGACATTTTTAAACAGTCAGTTCTTTTTGGATCCAGTTCCTTTAAATGTTTGTGTTACCGTAACAACGTGTATGCAGCACAGAGGCATTTGTATCCTGTTCGTGATGCCAAAAACACATGTATGTATCATCTAGACGGGGCTGCCCAAAGTGGGGGAGACTACAGGGAAGAAAGATGGTTGTCATGGGTGGCTCTGCAACCACTCCTGGGAATGCTGGCAAGGTGCCTGGCTCGGTCGCCACAGTAGCTAAAAGGGTTTTGTTATGTATAGTTTTCTAACAGTAGTTTGTTACTCAGTAGAATTCCCACAGTCCTAGTTATCTGTTGGGCTTACTGCTAGATTATGAAGCAGTTAAAGAAGTGGACTTTAAGATGGGCCTTTTTACTTTCCCTGGCTTTGACTTCACTGGGTTTGTGTAACTCACTGTTTTAGTGGAACAGGTCCACACTGCTCATGATGAAGAAGCTGGTGAATCCTGGCTTCCTCACACAATATCTTTGCTCTCACTGCAGAACTCCTCCTGCACATCCTCCTCCTCTGACTGCTCACTACCAATTCCTCCCTACAACTCCTTCTCTTCCTGTCTGTTTCCCACAATTTCTCTAACCCCCCCCCCCCCCCCCCCACATCCTGTCTCACTGTGCAGCTATTTTTCCCGCTCTTGGCTCTCACCATTCCCCTCTACCAATCAATGGTAGCATGACAAGCAGACAATGAGGAGTCAGCTGATGCCAAGCAGTTTAGTTGTTTCTTGAGAAGAAAGGGGGAAACAAGGGTTTTCCAAAGTAAGGAACCTTCTATGCCTCCTGGGAGCGCATAACTAGGTGTTACAGGACTGGTGACTGGATAATTTCCATGTAAGATCCCCAGGTTGCTATATCACACCAGCGCTTAGCTAGCACTACATTCAAGAAGACGTCATTACGTATGGAGAAATGACCTCCACAGAGACAGACAAAGGGGAACATAGGACCATCGTTCTCTAGATAGGTCAGCTTCTCAGCGGTGAGACAACCAGCGATCAGCATGTTATCCCATATCTTGTGTATAGGGGATAACATGTAATATATGTAAAACCTTTTAATAAGAAAATGAAATAAATCAGAAAAAAAATTAAAATTTTTAAAGTAAATCCCATACAAATAAGCTTCTGCCCATACTAGCATCATGGATCTTCTAACTGTCTTCATAACATCATTTTCCAATGGCTCTACATGAACTATTTATTTTAATGAGTTTCATTGGGTATTTTTGGTACGAACAATAGCTCTGCAGATGGCACTTTTCATGCAGTAAAAAGTAAGAGAAAGTCTGACAGAACTTGGTACTGCTTTAAATAAATGGCTATTCTAATATATTACTTGCATTTAACCACTTTAGGTATGGTTACTGGAAGAACCGTGATTGATTGTAGTTTTGGTCCCATGTGTCATCATCTTCTCGCAGTGAAGGACTTCATACAGAAAATTACCATTCTTAAATTAAATGATGCCAGCCTGAAGGAACTTGAAAAATGGAAAAATAAAGAGCCAGATGCTTTTGATTGGGTTCATGCCACAGAATTCATACAGGAGATCCAAGGAAAAAGGTTTAGTATTGTCCCACACACCTTCCCCCTACATGATATGAGTTTAGCTATTAGTGTATTGCCACATGAGGCCGATTTTCCCCAGGAGAATTTTTGGCACACATTTTCTCACTAATGAATATGGATTTTGTTTTGGATTTGCCATGGTATTCACGTTACACATTGTAATGGGTGAAATCCGGAATAAAAATCTACAGCATACACTGGCTAGCTGCAGATATCAATTCAGATATAGATTCATCCACTTTACTTCTACTGTAAATTTTCTGTTTAATATTTCATAATGGAAAATCCACTGTATATTCACCCTATGTAACTGTTCCCTAAAGTTTTTTTCTTGATTTTATGGGAGATGTCTAACAGTTGATTTTGCTTACCTTCTTGAGAGCCTGTATTTTAAGGGCCCTCTTAGTGATACAATCCCATTAGTTTGGTTGCGCAAATATAGCAAATGATACAATTTCTAGGCATTCTTCATGCACACTATTTTTAAAATCTTGTAAAAAAAAGACCCCATGAATTTCAAATACTTTTAAAAAACAGTGTCATGGTGTTTGTTGTCCAAAGAAGGGGAAGCTAGAGTGACCCCTGTTATCGATGTAATCCAAATAGTAAGAGTAATTTTTTTTAAAGTTGTTACAGTGTTTCCCTGAAAATAAACCTTACCCCGATAATAAGCCCTGTGTGTTATATAAGACCATGTTTGTCAGTGTGTACGTAGCTGCAGGACTAGCCGAAAAGCGCCCAGCTCCTTGACAACTTGTGTTTTATGATGTCTGTTCCCTGAAAATAAAGAAGATTGTACACATAGAAGGCTACCTACCTCTTCTTTACATTTGCATGGTCATTCATAAATGATGGGCAGTACGGAGGCTCAGTAATTAGTATATGGTGCATTGGCTCTTTTGGCTATTTTCCAATTCAATGCAGAAAGAAGTTGGGGGGAACACCTGGTGGAAGGAGGCAGTAAGTTTGTGCTGTGACCACAAGGATAGGAAAAGGAGCCATAGCCACAAACTTTTTTCCCTTTTTAATTTTTCAACATTAAAGGGGTTGTCCCGAGGCAAACATCAAAATTTTACATTAGCCCATTCCCTCTGTCACCCCCGGCATAAAATAGCAATTTAAAGCGGTTTTTAAACCGCTTGCTACTCACCAATCTGACGAAATATGAAATTATAAAAATCTTCTCCCCAAGATGGCTGCCGGTCCTTTCCCAGGGATGCACCGCGGTTTTCTCCCATGGTGCACCATGGGCTCTGTGCTGTCCATTGCCGATTCCAGCCTCCTGATTGGCTGGAATAGGTACACGTGACGGGGCAGAGCTACGATGACGACGCCGTGACCAGCTCTCCGGCACGAGCGGCCCCATTCACCAGGCAGAAGCACAGACTGCGCAAGCGCGTCTAAAAACGCCAGAAGACATCAGAATTAGACGGAGCCATGGAGACGGGGACGCCAGCAACGGAGCAGGTAAGTGTATAACTTCTGTATGGCTCATATTTAATGCACGATGTATATTACAAAGTGCATTAATATGGCCATACAGAAGTGTATAGACCCACTTGCTGCCACGAGACAACCCCTTTAAGCCTTGCCTCTGGATTATAAATCTGGGTTCTTTCATTAGGCCCCTGGTTGTAAAAAAAACCTGTTGGCAACCTGAAATCAGTAAGGGAGGAGGTGAAAAACAGTGAAGAGTTCACAGCGTCACACCAGTGCTGCAGCCTCTTCAAAATTAGGATCAGATCATGAAATGATAAAATAGAATTAGTGTTAACGTAATATAAAAAGTAATTAAAGAGTCATATGTATTCTAAAACTGTAACAAGAATTATAACTTATCTAGCAAAAAACAAGCCCCCTTTATAGCTCTGTTGAAGGAAAAAGAAAAATGTTACGGGGATTTTTGTAATGTGACAACAGAAAAATTCATTATTCTTTGAAAAAAAAAATGTTTTGGCCAAACATAGTAAAGCATAAAAAGATATTAATTTGTTATTGCTGTAATTGTTTTGTATTAAAAAATACCTCTAAGCCACAAAAACAAACCTTCTAACAGCTATGTCCACAGGAAAAAAAGTTATGACTTTAATGTGACAATTGAAAAAGCATAAACAAATTGGTTACTATTAAGGCAATATATTCGCAAAACAGTAAATCCTAGCAGTATGACATCACTTACTTTGGCCAGAAATCCTAAAGGGGTTGTCCAGGTTCTATTAAGAGTAATAGTTGATTGCTGGAGGTTTACAGCCTGGGACTACCACTGATCAGATGTTCACTGGTCCGAGGTGTCAGGCTGGATTCACACGGCCATAGGCATTTTTTCGTGCACCCGCCGGCGTCGTAAAGACACAGGAATCTAATGTTTGTGCGGCGTGCAATACCGTTGGGCAGGGGGAGACAGTTAAGCTCTGCTAAGCTATCTCCCCTTTCCCTCCCCCTCACTGGCTCTCTGCCTCTCTCCTCCCCTTTGGCTGTTTGCAATGGGGAGGAGGCTGGGCAGGGGTGGGAGCTAAGCTCAAGCCCCCCGCCTCTTGTCTGCAGCCAGCAATGGGAGGGGGTGTGATGGGGTGGAGCCTAACTCAGCCTCCTATCCGCCCCCTCCCATTGCAAACAGCCAAAGGGGAGGAGAGAGGAGGAGAGAAGGGGGAGGGAGTTTAACAGTCATGCTGCTAAACTCTCTTCCACCTCTCTTCTCCAGCCACTGTCATTAACTCCCATAGGAGTCGATGCAGCGGTCGACATTTTCCGGACGGGAAGATAGTTCCAGGACTATCTTTCTTGCCTGGCCTAAAATTGCTGCTATATCGGCTGGCAGCGTGGCTTTTTGCCGCGGGAATACGCCTGTGTGATCTGATGCCTTGGAATCCAATGGATCAGATGGTAGCGTATATCTGCCAGCCATGAAAACGGCGGCCGATATACGCTCGTGTGAATAAGCCCTCATTTTGCTTATCTTGAGGCAGACAGCTCAATACATTTTGAAGTGGCTTGACTTGGTACTGTAGGCTTTGTTCCCATTGAAATGATAGCAAAAGTGTTTGCAATACCAAGTTGGATGACAATAAAGTATACACAGCTGTCTGATTCTGGCTCTATACACCAGCACACCACCACCATTCCATATGATCTATCCTGCGTATAAGTCAGCTTTACTCAGAATCCGGAGAACCCCTCCAAGCACAAACAGTCGATTTAACAAGAGAAAGGACACAAGCAATTTCTACACCTAAGTGTTTAGAAACACTAGAATTAGTTTGTAATCATCTGTGATTCAGTAAGTAATACTCATCTATGTCTTGTAATGTTTATATTTTTCAGTGATGAGTTGGAAGATGAAGAAGAAAAGCTAAGAGAAAAAATTGACAAGACTTTGAAATGGGACCCCAGCAAATGTGACCCTGCAGATATGTTACTGCTGTCAAAAGCTGACATTGCCATTAATTATGGAATTCTGGAAATGATCAGCGAGGATCATGATGAATACAGAAGAAACCTAAGGAAAATGTCCGATGTAATCAAACCTGGGGGATATTTCTTATCATATGCATGTACTAATGCCTCTTATTTAAGTGTTGGAGAAGACAAGTATCACGTCGTACCCTGTGATGAGAGTTTTTATAGAAAGGTTATACGTGAGGAAGGTTTTGAAATTAAGCATTTTCAGAAGTTTGGTAGACGTATGTGCACTGATGTTATAGACCATGAGGGAGTGTTTTTTTTCATTGCTCATAAAGTGAAGGAGCTCTAGAACAGGAGTTCATAACTATGAATGTATTTCTATTCAGGCTATCTGTTATTAGTTGTTCGTTTTGAATGTTGGCTATGATTCAATTCTGCAAGATATGCTTTATCCAAGATCTATTGTAAAATCATAGGCAGTCTAAACTCGTTAAAAGAATCCTCAAAAATGCCTGATATTCTTCTAATTAGGGATTTTACAGTAATTGCTTGAAGTTTTTAATAAATGTATCCATATTGTAATGTAAATATTGTGTGATCTAGAATTCAAGCTGCAGTATAACTCATAAGGAACAAGTAAGAGGCCTAACAGGAAGCTCCTGTTTTGATATTGATGTCCTCTTATGCCTCATGCACCAAGACCTGGTGCATATGCAAACTTACTATATGCTGATAGATACAACTAACAATTAGAAAGGACACAGGAAGTAAATTACAGATAACCTCCCATTGCAGAAGACAATGTGGGTGGTAGAGCAACTCTATAAGAGCAGTTCCAGTTCTGCAAACTTGAGTGCACATGCAGTACATCCATAAACATTCATCTGCATAGCCATCATGCAATACTTTATGTGCTTGCAGCCAGTAACTTTCCCAGACAAAATCCATGTGAACCCATGCACTGCAAAATTAATAAAAATATTCTGTTCAAATTCCAGTAAATTAGCAGCAGTTGAGTGCATGCTAAATATTTTAAATATTAAATAATTAACAGCATGACATTTTTTCCAGATTTGTCATAGATTTGTTGTTGACTTATTGGGGTAAAATCCGCTTGTGTTGCTTACAGATTTCACCATTGATTTGTTGTGGATTTATGCGACCGTGCCAGATTCCTCATGCGGGATCCAGCAGCATATTCTGTCTGTGAATCTAGACGGTGACCCTGCATACTTGTGGTTTATGCATTGCATGTGACCGCAATGGCTCTCCGATAGAGACTAGGGCATATGGTGATTTGTGCTTTTACCTAGTGAGTGTCATGTGTTTTTCCATGGTTTTATACTTGAAGAAAACACAAGTCGAAATGTATTTTATTGTTCTGGAAGAATAAAGAGACCTTTTATTGCACCACGTTTTCTGTCACTTTCCATTTCTCTATCGGATTACATGTTTAGGATATTTTGGATCAATACTGGAGATGAGTGAGCACCGAAATACTCGGGTGCTCATTGATCAAGTCCAGTCAAACTTTTCGCAATGCTCGAGAGCTTGTTTCGAGTAATGTACGCCACTGAAGTCAACGGGAGACTCAAGCATTTTTCAAGATGACCGATGCTCCGCATAGGGGAGGTTGTGTGAATCACCTGAAAACATCAGAAAGTCAAGGAAACACCACAGAAACGGATAGGGAACGGCAGGGGCAGCATGCAGGGGTGCATCTAAGGCTCACAGGTTGCAGTACTAAGTCAAATTGTGGGCAAGAGCCTGGCGGTCACCCCCCTAACAATTTACTTGGGACAGACCATAATCAGCAAGGCACACGCGCTGGCACATCTTAGCTAAGCACCACACTAAGTGCAACGAAGGCCAATTACCACCTGCGGGTAACACCACTGCCTTTTCTCCTGGGTTATATGCTGGCATTGCTGTCCAATCCCCCGCATAAGCCTGCGTCCACAGCGCACACAAAATTTTCCCTGCACAGCGTTCAGTTGCCCTCATTCCACATGCTCGCTTCATAGCCACACCACCCTCATGTCGATTTATAAGTACATCTGTGATAAAGAGGAGCCGGAGACACACACTGCAGAGTGTTGGCAGGGCCTGGCAGTGACCCTCTTTGAAGGGGGGGGGGGCGATAGCCCAAAATGCTGATGAGAATTGCTGATAAATTAACTTACACGATTAGAATTCCAATAACGTGCCACCTCCGTGACAAAATTGTCAGGAGCCGCAAATGTGGGCATAAAGGGGACTCAGATGCCAGCACTTCTACACATCTCCACAATGCAGCAGCACATCCTAAAACCAAAGATTGGTTTGAAGCAGGATGTGTGGCAAAAGTAGCCACCACAGGTATACAGTGACCCTGTGAAAGTCTCATTAAATCAGTTAAGCTTCCTGTGAACGCTCCAATCCAGTATCTCGGATAACTGTGATAAATTGTAACACAAGAGATAATACATGCTGACCAGTGCAGACCCCCAGGGATGCATGCATTTATCACACCTAAACTAATCGTCTGTTTACCACTCAGGGCATTAAACGTCAGCGGACACCCCAAAACAGGCAGTGTACAATGAGTTGACCTCTTATACAGCCGGGATGCTTGCGAAAGCCTAGTGCGCACTACTAGGCACAGCAAACGTCAGCATAAAGCGAACTCAGATACAAGTACTGCTGTGAACGTGTCATTAAATCAGTTACGCTCCTTTTGATTGGTCCAAACCAGTGTTTCAGATAACTGTGGTAACACGAGGGCAAATATATATATCGACCAGCACTGATCCCCAGACACCCAAGGAGGAGGTGGCATAATAAGCAAGAGAAATCGTGACTGAGGTAAGACCCGCAATCCTCTGTGTGGGAACCATGTGAGCAGGCCCAGGGTCAGACCCGGTCCCAGCCTCCACCAGGTTGACCCAATGTGCCGTCAGTTACGATTCCTTACATCACTCAAAAGACTGGATGAACCACGAAGTAATTCCACTGGCCAAACCTGGCACAGTTGCAACCTGCCTAGGACCTTGGCCTTTCCCCACACCCTCAACAATCGTGAGCATAAAGCGGACTCGGATGCTAGCATCGATTCAATACCCATTTAGTGGCTTTGCATTTGCCTGTCCAACTGGTAATAGCGTGAAAGTTGTGCTGTTGGTAACCAATTTTTTGGTTTACTGACACAATGGCTCTCCATCGGTCATACACAGTACAGAATTTTTTTTCAATATTTCCCGTGCTTACGCTTAGCAATGATGCGGGTACCTGCAGCCCATAAACAATGTTAATTGCGTACAGGCTGCGTGCTAAGCATCTGCTTTTGACTTCAATAGGAGTCCACGCAAAGTCTGCAGCAAAATAGAGCATGCCACAATTTTTCCTCTTCTTGCGGAACACACAATTCATATCCACACTTGTGAGTGAAAAAAATAATTTTGCATGCCTTTCAATGCATGTGATTTGCTGCGGATTCTCCGAGTGGACACAAATCGTGGATTCTGCAATTGTGAATCCGGCCTTACTGTGAACTCTATGGGGGAAAACGGCTCAGTAAGGGCTCAGTCACACGATCCGCCCGTGTTCCTGCATGATGCGACCGCTGCACTGCAGGTACGGACGACTCTCCGCAGCGGGCGGCAGAAAGAACACATGGCCGGCAATGGAGCCAGTCATGCAGAGAGTCGTCCGCGCGTGGTGCGGCCATCTTATGCAGGAACATGGGCGGATCGGCACCCGTGTGACTGAGCCCTTAGACTGCAATATTCTGTTCAGTATTATACTTCAGTATTTGTAAGCGACAACCAGAAGTGGAAGATGCAGATGAAGCGTGTGCAAAGCAATCCCACAGCCAAGAAGACAGCGGGAGTAGTGATGGACACTTGTCACGGTTGCTCTACCATACCCTCCTCAGTTATGGGTAGCATGGGACCTGAAACAAGAAGGGGTAACTGGCAAAGTAAAATAAAATAGAGTCCACACAGAATAAATACTTTTCTGGTCACACCTGGAATAGTTGATGATGTTGGTTTTACTGAACATAGGAATTTCAACACAAACAATTCAATGGTGAGCAAGTGTAGCAGCAGTGGAGGTACATGGGGTATTCACACAAAGTCCACAGTCCCAGTTATCTGTGACTTGTCTCTCTCCCGGCTTCAATTCTCTGAACACTAGCTAGCTCCCACTGATTCTCCACACTCTTGCATACAGGTGACTCTCTTTCTCTCTCAGTACCTGACATTTGTACTGGAGGCTCCTTGACTTGTTCATTCAGGCCAAGCATCCACTAATCTCTCAGCCTCTTCCATCTTCTCCACACACAGACGGATGGTGTCTGTGTGCTAGTAGACTCTCCTCAGACCCCACCAACAAACTCCAACCAAACAACAACTACTACTACTACCCTTTACATACACCTTGCAAGCACATATATTAAGCACGGTCACATGACTAACAAATTATATATATACAAACTAACACAAATTCCAGATATACCCTGCCAACCCTAGTGGTGCTGCAGACATGCAATACACATAACTTCTGATTCATGCCACAAGCAAAACAAGGACATTACAAAGACACAAGACCATTCAAGCACACTCTGGAAACTTCTATTAACTTCAGGCCACTACACAGAGAAAAAGTATCATGGAAAGATTTTCTCTTCTTCTGTTTATTAGAACCACTCCTGGTTGTGGCTTACAAACACTGATGCAAATTACTGGCCAGGGTAGTAGAAAAATGTCTCATCAGCCTAGGTGAAATTGTCTAGCTTGTCCCATCCCAGCTATTTGACATGACTAATGGGCATGTTCAAGCTCAAAAAAACACATAAAAATTAGAGATGGGCGAGTATCAAAATGCTCGGGTGCTCGTTACTCGAGTCGAACTTTCCGTGATGCTTGAGAGCTCGTTTCGAGTAACGAACCACATTGAAGTCAATGGGGGACTCAAGCATTTTTCAATGTGATCCATGGCCCGCATAGGGGAGGTTGTGTGAATCACCTAAAAACATTAGAAAGTCATGGAAAAACCACAGAAACGGATAGGGAACAGCAGGGGCAGTAAAGGACAATCACCGCCTGCGGGTGACACCACTGTCTCTTCTCCTGGGTTACATGCTGGCATTCCAGCCCAACCCCCCGCACAAGCCTGTGTCCACAGTGCACACAAAATTTTCCCTGCACAGCGTTCAGCTGCCCTCATGCCACATGCTCGCTTGATAGCCACACCATCCTCATGTCTATTTATAAGTGCATCTTGAATAAGGAGGAACTGGAGACATACACTGCAGAGGGTTGGCAAGGCCAGGCAGCACCCCTCTTTGAAATTGGGGGCAATAGCCCACAATGTTCATGAGAATTGCTGATAAATTAACTTACAGGATCAGAATTCCAATCCCGTGCCACCTCCATGACAGAATTGTCAGGAGCCACCATCTGAGTTTCCTTTATGTGGGCATAAAGGAAACTCAGATGCCAGTACTTCTACACATATTCACAATGCAGCAGTGCATACTAACACCAAAGATTAATTTGAAGCAGAAGATGTCGCAAAAGTAGCCACCACAGGTATACAGTGACTCTGTGAAAGTCTCATTTAATCAGTTACGCTTCCTTTCAACGCTCCAGTCCAGTATTTCAGATTACTGTGGTAACTCGAAATATGAGAAATAATACATGCCGACCAGCGCTGATCCCCAGAGACGCGTGTGTTTATCACACCAAAACCAATCCGTCTGTTTACCACTAAGGGCATTATACGTCAGTGGACACCCAAAAACAGGCAGTGTGCAATGAGTTGACCTGTTATACAGCCGGGCTGCTTGCGAAAGCCTAGTGCGCACTACTAGGCACAACAAATGTGGGCATAAAGCGGACTCAGATGCTAGTACTGCTGTGAACGTCTCATTAAATCAGTCACACTTTTTTGGATTGAACCAAACCAGTGTCTCAGATCCTGTGGTAACACAAGAGCAAATACATGGCGACCAGCGCTCATCCCCAGACCCCGAGCGGAGGGGGAGGTGGCATAATAAGCCTAATAAGCCAGAGAAACTGTGACCGAGGTAGGACCCACAATCCTCTGTGTGAGAAATACGTGAGCGGGCCTTTGGTCAGGCTCAGTCCCAGCCTCCACCTTGTGTGACCCAATGTGCTCTAAGTTACATTGCTCTGGGAAACCCATGTGTACCCACACAATTAATTCTGTGTATGTGTCAGATAGCTGAACACCGCAATGGGAAAGCCTTCTACACCCTACCCAAGTCATTCAGTGTATTTGTGCCAGACGGCTGAACACTGCAATAGGAAAGCCGTCTGCACCCTATGCAAGTAATTTGGTGTATTAGTGTCAGACAGCTGAACACCGTTATGGGAAACCTTTGTGCACCCACAGCATAGGCAAGCCAATGAAACCCAAGGACAGTAGTAAACATGAAGAAATGAGAGTGCCCAAGGATGGCAGAGTTTCACCCGGCCTAGGACCTCGGCTTCGGCCCACACTTCTGCCCAAATCATTCAATGTATTTGTGCCAGACAGCTGGACACCACAATAGGAAGGCCTTCTGCACCCTACCCAAGTCATTCAGTGTATGTGTGCCAGACAGCTGGACAACGCGCTGGGAAACCTTTGTGCACCCACAGCATAGGCGAGCCCATGAAACCCATGGACAGTAATAAACATGAAGAAATATTAGTGCCAAAACATGGCAGGGTTTCACCCCGCCCAGAACTTCGTCTTCGGCCCACACTTCTGCCCAAGTCATTCGGTGTATGTGTCACATAGCTGAACACTGCAATGTGAAACCTTTCTGCACCCACAAAATTGGCAGACCTCTGAAAAATTTCTGTAGCAAGAGTGTAGGCGAACCCCTGAAACATTGGTGTACCAACCGTATAGGCGAACGCCTGAAAAAATTTATTTACCAAGAGTATAGCATAGCCCGGAAAAACTAGTTGGCTAAGAATATAGGCGAAGGCCTGAAAAATTGGTGTACCAAGAGTATAGGCGAACACCTGAAAAAACTTTTTACCAACAGTATAGGTGAAGCCCAGAAAGATTAGTTTGCTAATAGTATAGGCGAGGTCCTGAAAAATTGGTGAACCAAGAGTACAAGTGTACCCCTGAAGAATTGCTTTACCCCGAGGGTAGTTGAAACCCATAAACATTTTTTAAAGATACAGCTCGTTGTTGCTTAATTTGTAACAGAACCTAGAGGCAGATTTCCGAAAAAATTGGTTTTAACAGAGCCTTTTGGCCCGCAGAAAAATTGGCAGTTCAGCGTGAGGATATGCTGTTTTAGGAGGGGGAGGGTAAGGAGGAGGAGTAATATCCAAGAGGGATAGACCAAGCTACTTCTCTTTTTTTGGGGTGATAGAGGATGCATATTTCTTCTGTTGCAGCAAAAAGAATCTTTATGATCTGCTGCTTTCCATCGGAGGAAAAGAGAAGTCTGCAGAAATCTAGCATTTGTTCATCTTAATGAGTGTAAGCATGTAGGCGCTGTCAGTTGACAGGTGGGTATGCTTATCCGTGATGATTCCCCCAGCTGCACTAAACACCCTGCCTGACAAGATGCTAGCGGCAGGGCAGGCCAGCACCTCCAGGGTGTACAGCGCAAGTTTGTGCCACGTGTCCAGCTATCAGGGTAAAAATTCTAAATACAGCACCAATCGGGCCCACCCCACTTGCCCCGTTGCCGGCCGTAAGAAGAGACACCACACACAGGAGTCTGGTCTAGCTCCTCACACGGGAGAAAAAACTGTGCCCTTTATTACAGATTACATGAGATCTTATACCCTTTGTCCCATCCCCACTAGGGGGTGATGGGCTCATAACCATATATGGGCAGTCCGGATTTGCGGACTGAGACAGTGAAAATCATATAACAGTCATTATCTTGATACTGGCGCCTCTGGCTTACGTACAGAAAATCACGTATTCAATTAACTCCAGTACAAAGAATCACCCACTCAATTCTAAGAAGTCTGGTTTTCCGGCCTGGGACAGTAAAAATTATGTACATTTGAACATCTTGATATCTTGTTCCAGCGCTTCTGGGAAATCGGCCAAGTACATGCGGCCTTCATGTCTGGTTCTTCTTCTCTGAATTTCTAGAACATCTCTCTTGGAATATCTGATGTAAGGCGACATATAAGTTTTTTTTCATTTGGAATTGAATAAAACTTGCATATAGGTATAAAAGCATAAAAAACACATATGGCAATATATATATATACCCTCACAAACCCCCCTAAAAAACTTAATATGGAGATCAAGCATCAGACTTTGCACTCTTCCTCGGTCGTCTCTCCCTTGCGTCAGGGTTTCTCCACTGCCCGTAAGTCCCTACTCCTAAAAGGGAGGGATCCCTACCTCACCTCAGAAGGAGGCCATGGATTCCCTGGGCCTATTTCCGGGCATCCATACCCTCTATCTGTACAAGTTAACACCCCGCAGGGTGTGCCCTCGCCGGAACCTAAGGTCTTCTGCACTTTCCCTAGGCAAATGGGAAGTCCACTGACAGTCCATCTTATGAGACCGAGGCGGCGCAGTACTAGTACATTTCTCCATTCTTCTGGTAACGTACGTGGTTGGCATTATCGGAACTGGCTCTTCATCTTTTTTAAACAAGGGAAATTTTGGTCACATTAAAGGGATAACACACAAACAGGAAATTACATACCCTACCTCTTTCTGCTAAAATCATATCCAGGGCCACTCTAGGGCCATGGATGCAGTGGGCCCTAACTGGTCAGCTAACCCTTGCAAAACATCTCTGGTGTAGTTTACAAACCTCTGCTTATTGTAAAAGATATAATTCATCCAATCTACATTATTATTAACAGTGACAATAGCAAATAAGGACTCAAAACCTGCTTAGACATGATCTCTAGAATTAAATTAATCTGGCACCCCCCCTTGACACTCCTATTGTATCTATGTATACATGTGGATCAAAGTTACCACCTGGAGCGTCAATGTCTCTCTTAGCACGATGCGGTGGTAGATTCTCACCCTCAGTGTAGGCTTCATATTGCACATTTGATTGTATTAATTTGTTCTGAAACAGGGGGCTAGTGTACAGTAGTCAAAGGTGTGTGTTAGAGGAATTGTACCACATTATAGCATGTAAAGGATATACAGGATCATTAGTTTTTTCAGTGCGAAGTGTGGATCCAAGTGGGCTTTCCTTCGAGCTTGACTGCAGTTGGGGTGGCGAGCAACATCTGGTAGGGACATTCAAACAGGGTTTCTCGCTCAAACTTTTTCACATAGACCCTGTCACCTGGTTTTAGATTGTGACACTCATCTGTAGGACCTGGGAGAAAAGCAGAGACTACAGAATGCATTACTAACAATTCCTTGGAGGGACCCATGACAAAATTAACAAGAAAATCATTCCCCAAACTCTGCTACTGTGGCATGTACCCTCCGGAGAAAAAGAAAAACTAATGGAAGACACTCAATTCAAGATTTACCCATTTTCTCTATTAGCTTTTGTATCTACTTTCCCCCTACTCCGCGGACGGTAGGGTGTGTGAAAAACCTGGAATATACCTAAAACAGACATGATGTGTTGCATTATTTCACCTGTGAAGTGTGTACCTTTGTTTGACTCAATCACTTCCGATACCCCATATCTGCGGATTACCTCATTCATGAGCTTCTGTGCGGTTACCTGCTTATTTATTTTGGTAACAGGGTAGGTCTCCAACCTGAAAAACATTAACAACAACAAGCACATATTCATGCTTCCCAACAAGTAGGAGCTGAGTGTAGCCAATTTGCAATCCCTGAAATGGGTAGAGTGGTCTAGGCAAGTGTGATGTGGCAAATTTACTTCTGCCCTGTTGCTTACGGCAAAGATCATGCAAAATTGGACAAATGATGCAGCAGCTACAGAAAACCAAGGAGCCACCCGTCCTCGTTCAAGCGTTGACATCATTACTGCTTTGAGAGGTGCGTCTTTCCGTGCGTCAGCTGGGCCATTATGAGGCACAGGGACTATGGTAAGCAAGTTCTGTTGACTGTTCACCATACGCCGTCCCTTTTTAGTCCATTTGTAGTTTTAGTCAAAGTCCAAAGTTATAATCAAAGTCCAAGTTCATATCAAAGTCCAAGATTTTTATCAAAGTCCAAGATTTTTATCAAAGTCCAAAGTTATTGTCAAATTCTTCTTTTCTTCTTTCTTCCACGGCTTGAGGGCCGCTGCTTTTGCTGTGTGGCCTGTGATGGCGTTGCCTCTTGCTTCTCCGGTGTAGGAATTGGTGTGAGCTTTCCACTTTGTCAGGTAGAAGTAGGGCCTCCATGAGACTCTGCAACATTGCATCATTCTTAATTGGCTGTCCTGCTGAGGTAAAAAACTGTCTGGCCTTCCATGTTGGGCCGTAATCATGAGCTATGCCAAATGCATACAGGGAGTCAGTGTAAATGTTTGCCGTCTTACCTTCCTCCACTCTACACGCCTCCGTGAGTGCTTTTAATTCCGCTTCTTGTGCTGCGACATGCGGAGACATTCTGCTTTTTAGGACATCTTGTTGTGTAACCACCGTATATCCAGTGTGGAGTCGTCAATCACCCTGGGTACCATCTATAAAAAACAACTCAAAATATGCATTATTAACAAGGGCTTCAGTAACTTTTTAAAACTTAAATTTTCTTTGTTGCATCACTGCTAGATAATCAGGCTGATATTCTATTTCAAAAAGATCAGAACCTTGTTGCAAAAAATTAAAAAATTAAAAAATGGCTTGCAAAAAATTTAAAAATGGCTGATTTGCAATACCTAAAATGGCTGACTTGCAATACCTAAAATGGCTGACTTGCAATACCTAAAATGGCTGACTTGCAATACCTAGATCACCTTTGCCTTCTCCTCCCCCCCTTTAAACCAGGGTACTCAATTGGAACAATAGTAGCCGGGTTTAAGTTAGTACAACATTGTAAAAAGATTTGATGGAAGCAGATAAGGCCTGTAAGATGTTAGCACCTATAACAGAAACATGAGTTACACCGGGACAGAATAATCTACAAAACCTCTACTAATATTTGAAATGTGATATCCCTTTAAGTGAATTCATTATTAGTCTGATCCTGCCTGCAATATCTCATAAAATCTGAGACAGGAGAAAAAACAAAACAAAAATTTTTACTAGCTGCTCAAAATTCTCACCCCTCCCTTATCGAGAGGAGGGATGAAACATTACGTACTATTACATCATCTAGCTCCACCCCTTCGATATTGGCACATTGCGTCCGTCTTCTCAACTCCATTTCAGCTTAACAGTCCAAGCATCCACATCACAACCAATCAAAGTCCCATGCATGGGGAGGACTTTTATCCCCAGTCAATTATCTGCATCACACATTCCACCACAGCTCAAACACGGGTCACTAACTCCCATCCATCCATGCTCTCAAGTCTGCTCCGTCGCCCCCCTTTGAAGGTGTACCAGTCCATTGAGATGCACAGAGAAAAAAAGTTTGACAAACATACATACATCATCTGAAAAACACCGAGGTGAGTGCTATCATTTTTATAAAGTACATAATTCTATTGAGATAAGATTGTGAATGAGCGCTATTTATGACAAATTATGTGAAAAAGTTTGCTGATACATTCTATATTTCTTATCTACTGAAGCTATTATATGCTGTATTAAACGCTGAAGTATTTTAGAATCTGTGGGTATTTGTCAACCCCCCTTGTGACCCTGAGCTCAGAGTGAATCTGAAAGCCCCCACCTTTTTAAAACATCTCTTATCTCTCCGCGACTATGAGACACAGACTGAATAAGTTTTAGCTTAAACTATTGAAAAAACATTTGAACTCATAATTAACACATATGCTGGGACCTTGCAACATTCATTTTCAACCCCTGTATAAGTAAGAATATACATTAGAAATTACTATATTTCCCTGCCTACTAAGACAGTATAACTAATTAAATTCATTTCAAGCCTCTATTCCATTTACGCAAGCAGAGATATTATCCAGGGCTGTTATTGCATTTTCTCTCTCGCTGTTATCTTCCTGACCTTGGAGACTAAACACAAGCTCGCAGCTACATGTCAACAGACTCTTCTCCCCTACAAGCAAGCTCAGCTAACTATTTGCACTACAGTATATATATATATATATATACACATATATCCACCTAGTATGGATTATACATATTATCTATTATCTATCTTGTATTATACACATTTTTTTCCTTTCTTTACCAACAAATCACATGCATTGTACTTCTCTCCCCTACCTAACTGCCAATATAACCTTCAATAGACGCTCTCCTGACGCCCTCTTGATCACTTACTGTACTTTTCAACATTTCACTTACGGATACTTTCTTAAACAAATAATGTGTATATACCTAACTTACTCTGACTATCTATCTCTCTCCTTCTCCTCCAGCATTTTCTAGCAAAACCTGATCTTCCAAGGCACCTCTGGGTCCTAAAGACCTCCTCCCAGACACCATTTTGTAATCTGCCGTGCGGGTCGGTGTCACACATTTTCATTAGAGTTTTCTTACATTTTACAGATTCATCCACACGGCGGCAGCCCTTGAGGGGCTCTATCTTCTTTAATAAGATCTTACGCATATTAGAACATCAACAACAATAAAAATAACACGCTCCATAGAATGCATCCCTCTTAATTTTCAAATTGTCAGCCCCTTATATACCGGCAGAACAACCGAGGGTCCCTTCTCCTTATGGAACCAGTCCCATAAAAATGCATCTCTCTGAAATCAGATCGTTAGCCCCATATATAAGGCAAACCGACCGAGAGTCCCTTTTTTCTATGAGACTTATCTCACAAAATGCATCCCTCTCTGCTAAACCATTAACAACTAACTAAACTAAACTGAGGGTCCCTTCTCTTGTGAGATTAAATGAAAAGAAAGAGAGAAAAAAAACTTCTGCAGATACACCAAACAATCAAACAATCTCCACTATCGCTAAAACGCTACGGACTTCAAAGTACAAATAAACTACAGACTAGTTTCTGGGTGAGCCATTGGTGCGCATATCACGGTCAGTGGTCCATGACGGCAAACCCGGAGCCCACACGAGTTACCGTGTAGAACTCTTAACCCAACCCGTCCGGTCACAAACCACAGATAGTCAGTCCTGCTGCAAAACTCGCAGTGTAAAACACAACATAAATATATGCCGGTCTTACCTGGAGTTGTAAGTGAGTTGATCAGGCTCGGTTTGCAGCAGGACGGTTTCTCAGTGGCGTGGATCCGGGTGAATTGCGCTGTAAGCTCCGATTTTAATGCCCCACGTTGGGCGCCATTTATCAGGGTAAAAATTCTAAATACAGCACCAATCGGGCCCACCCCACTTGCCCCGTTGCCGGCCGTAAGAAGAGACACCACACACAGGAGTCTGGTCTAGCTCCTCACACGGGAGAAAAAACTGCGCCCTTTATTACAGATTACATGAGATCTTATACCCTTTGTCCCATCCCCACTAGGGGGTGATGGGCTCATAACCATATATGGGCAGTCCGGATTTGCGGACTGAGACAGTGAAAATCATATAACAGTCATTATCTTGATACTGGCGCCTCTGGCTTACGTACAGAAAATCACGTATTCAATTAACTCCAGTACAAAGAATCACCCACTCAATTCTAAGAAGTCCGGTTTTCCGGCCTGGGACAGTAAAAATTATGTACATTTAAACATCTTGATATCTTGTTCCAGCGCTTCTGGGAAATCGGCCAAGTACATGCGGCCTTCATGTCTGGTTCTTCTTCTCTGAATTTCTAGAACATCTCTCTTGGAATATCTGATGTAAGGCGACATATAAGTTTTTTTCATTTGGAATTGAATAAAACTTGCATATAGGTATAAAAGCATAAAAAACACATATGGCAATATATATATATATATATATATATATATATATATATATATATATATATATATATATATATATATATATACGCTCACACAGCTTTGACACCCAATAGTTGTATGGAGCAGAGGGATCATGAAGGACGGTGGTACGATCAGCTATGTACTCCCTCACCATCTTTTTACAGTGCTCCCTCTGACTCAGTCTTGACTGGAGAGTGGTGACACAGTCTGGCTGGGGAGCCATAAAACTGGCAAAGGCCTTGGAGAGTGTTCACCTGCCTGTGCTGGACATGCTGCCTGATCCCTGCCCCTCCCCTGCTAGTTAGCCCTCTGAACTGCATCTTCTACAGGTAGCACTGTCAGATGGGAACTTTAGCATCACTTTTTCCACCAGAGCCCTGTGGTATTGCATCACTCTTGTACTCCTTTCCTCTTCGGAATTGAGAGTGGAAAGGTTCTGCTTATACTGTGGATCGAGAAGGGTGTACACACCCATTAATCCATGTTGGCCAGAATGCATCTAACGTGAGGGTCACGGGAAAGGCAGCCTAACATGAGGTCAGCCATCTGTGCCAGAGTCCCAGTACGCAAAACATCGCTGTCCTCACTAGAAGGATGCTTCTCCTCCTCTTCAGCCCATACACTCTGAGCAGATGAGAAGGAAGCAGCATGGGTACCCTCTGCAGTATGGGCAGCAGTCTCTTACCCCACCTCCTCCTCCAAAACGACCTGAGATACAGACGTGATGGTGGTCAGGCTATCAAGGGATATACTGTCATCCCCCATCTACTGTTCTAACCGCAAAGCGTTGGCCTTTATGCTTAGCAGCGAACTTCTCAGCAGGCAAAGTAGCGGGATGGTAACACTAATTATAGCCGCATTGCCGCTCACTATTTGTGTAGACTACTCAAAGTTTCCGAGGACTTGACAGATGTCTGCCATCCATGCCCACTCCTCTGTGAAGAACTGTGGAGGCTGAGTACCACTCCGCTGGCCATGATGCAGCTGGTATTCTACAGTTGCTCTACGCTGCTCGTAAAGCCTGGCCAACATGCACAGCGTAGAATTCCAGCACATGGGCACATTGCACAGCAGTCGGTGCTCTGGCAGCTGGAAGCGATGTTGCAGTGTCCTGAGGGTGGCAGCATCCATGGTTGACTTGCGGAAATGTGCGCACACACGGCGCACCTTGCCGAGCAGGTCAGACAAGTGGAGGTAGTTTTTCAGAAAGCGCTGAACCCTTAGATTGAACACGTGGGCCAGGCATGGCACGTGTGTGAAGCAGCCAAGCTGCAGAGCCACCACCAGGTTACGGCCATTGTCACACATGTCCATGCCCAGATGGGGGCTAAGCGGCGAAAGGCAGAAATCAGTCTGCTCCATCAGACCCTGTAACAGCTCGTGGGCCATGTGGCTCTTGTCACCTAAGCTGGTAGTTTCAGCATGGCTTGCTGACTCTTCCCCACCACTGTGCTGCCGACTGCTGGTGACATGCTCACACTTCTTAATTGAGAGGTGGAGGTAGCCGAGAAGGAGGAGGGAAGGGGGGGGGGTTAAAGGAGGTGGCATAATATGTCGCAGAAACCATCACCGAGTTTGGACCCGCTATTCTGGGTATGGGTAGGACATGAGCGGTCCCAGGCTCTGACTCGGCCCCAGCCTCCACCAAGTTCACCCAATGTGCCATCAGGGAGATATAGTGGCCCTGCCCGCCAGTACTTGTCCACATGTCCATCGTTAAGTGGACCTTCCCAGTAACCGCGTTGGGCACGGTTTATGTTGCGGGAGACGTGCTGGTGTAGGGCTGGAATGGCACAGTGGTAAAAATAGTGGCGACTGGAGACCGAGTACCAAGGGACCACTGCCATCATGCTGTGGAAAGCCTCCATTTCCACAAGCCTGTATGGCAGCATCTCCAGGCTGATTAATTTGGCAATGTGCACGTTTAAAGCTTGTGCATGCAGGTGGGTGGCGGCGTATTTCCGCTTCCGTTCCAACGCTTGTGTTAGCGACATCTGAACGCTGCGCTGGGAGACATCGCTAGAGGTCGTGGAGGGCCATGGAGGTGAGGGTGTGAGTGCAGGCCGGGAGGCCCTTGTCCCTGCATCCTGGGAGGAGGATTGTATCTGTGTGCCAGGTTGTGGCACATGGGAAGAGGCAGTGGTGTGAACCAGAGGCAGTGAATGGACTGCGTCCCACCTCATGGGGTGCTTGGCCATCATATGCCTGCGCATGCTGGTGGTGGTGAGGCTGGTAGTGGTGGCTTCCTGGCTGATCTTGGTGCGGCACAGGTTGCACACCAATGTTCGTCGGTCGTCTACGCTCTCACTAAAAAAACTGCACTTGCCTCCCCCTCTGAAGCTCTGTTTTTAGTAGGCTTAGCAAGCCAGGTGGGGTCAGTCACCTTATCGTCCAGCAGCTCCTCCTCTGAATCCTCTGTCCGCTCCTCCATTGGACTTACTGCTCTTAAAACAACCTCACTGACAGACAACTGTGTCTCATTATCCTCTTCCACAAAAAGCTTTCAAGACAGTTGCCAGAAGTCCCCAGCCTCATCACCCGAACTGAGGTAAATTTCCAAATGTTGAGCATCAGTCACGACAAACTCCTCAGGTGGGTGAGGAACCATTTTTTTACGACTCAGGGCAGGGACCCGAGAACAGTTCCTGGGAGTCTGCCTGCTCAGAATCTCTCGTTTTCCTGGAGTGATGAGGCTGGGAGGAAGGAGGAGCAGCCAGTGTATTCAGAGGTGCAGTCCCTAGCCCGGTAGGAGTGGACTGCGTGAAAGACTGGGTGCTAGACATGTTATCCGCGATCCCCGACATGACCTGAACGCATTGCTGTGCTTGTCATAAACGTCTACCACGCGGACTGCAAAATGTGAGATGAAGCTGGGGAGCAGAGAGACGCGGTGCTCTCCTAGTCCCTCAGCAGCCGACTGTGATTCACCCCACCCAGGACCTCGGCCTATGCCCACACCCTCACTTGGACGCCCGCATCCTCGTCCTCGAGCATTACCCCTACTCCTCATCATGTCGAATAAAGGATAGAGCAGGGCCCAAATTAATTACCTACTGTATAGCGCTACTTCACCCAGCACAATGAATCGTAGATGCGAGATACTCTGCACTGCCCCAGAAAAAATTAACCGATTGCTTGGCAATTAAAACTACGGCTAATTCACCGCACACAGCAAATGGGAGATGTAAGATGCTCTGCACTGCCCCAGAAAAAAATGAGCCCACTGTTTAGCGATGAGAATTACGGCTACTTCACCGCACAAAGCGAATGAGAGATGTGAGATACTCTGCACAGTCCCAGAAAAAATTAACGGACTGTTTAGTGATGAGAACTCCAGCTAATACACCTATACTCTGCACAGGCCTTGATGTTTGAAAAAAAATATGTGCACTACTGCTCCCAGCCAGCCAAAAAAGTAATGCACACAATGAGGAGTAGCCCTAAGAAGGACTGCTGGGTTCTTGAAGAGAGGATCCCTACTCTAACACTTTCCCGATCTCAGCTGCAGCTCTTTCCCTAACCTCTGCAAGCATGCGTCTGAGGTGAGCCACGGGTGGCCCCAGTTTAAGTACTAGGCGTCACCTGATTCTGCCAGCCACTCACTGCTGTAGACGTGCACAGGGCTGGCACATCTCAGCAGGAAGTGGTAATGACTTGCCTGCATGTTTAAAGGGGTTGTCTCGAGGAAGCACTGAATTTTTTTTTTTTGCCCAGTCCCCCTTATTAAGCATACATTACTAAGCCCCCCTGTAAATGACTTTTCTAGCTGGTTTGTACTTACAGTTCCAGCATTTCAGCAACTTATAAAAATTTTCCCAAGATGGCCGCCAGCTCTTTTCCCATCGCTTGCTGTAGCCCGACGTGCGTGCTCCCGAGACGCTACCAGCTGTGTCTCCCTGACAACCAGACGCCCCGCAGTCGCCGACCGGACCCCTGGATTGAACGCGGCCGACCACGGCACACAGTCACCCACCGCCAGGCAGCAGGTAACCGGCGCAGCCCCCCCCCCCCGACACAGCGGCAGCCCCCCCATCACAGCAGCAGCCTACCCATCACAGCGGCAGCCCCCCCCCCCCGGCACAGCGGCAGCCCCCCCATCACAGCGGCAGCCCCCCCCCGGCACAGCGACAGCCCCCCCCCATCACAGCGGCAGCCCCCCCGGCGCAGCCCCCCCTCCCCCGACGCAGCCCCCCCTCCCCGGCGCAGCGGCAGCCCCACCGGCCCATCACTTACCTGGGCGGCAGGACGGCAGGACAGCTGGGCGGCTTCTCGGGACAGCTGGGCGGCTCTGCCCCTTCCTCTAACAGAGGATGGTACAGAATGGCCGCTCCAGCGCGCTCCCGAGCAGTGACAGCTCGTCTGCGCATGCGCAGAAGAGCTGTAGCGGGGAGCACACTGAAGCGGCTCGTGCTGAAAGGAGAAGACCGGACTGCGCAAGCGCGTCTAAAAAAGCAAGCTGCCAGCGAATTTAGACGGAACCATGGAGACGAGGACGCTAGCAACGGAGCAGGTAAGTGAATAACTTCTGTATGGCTCATATTTAATGCACGATGTATATTACAAAGTGCATTAATATGGCCATACAGAAGTGTATAACACCACTTGATTTCGCGAGACAACCCCTTTAATGGCTAAAAAATGGTTCTAAACATGCGGGAAGGGGAAATGAAATTGACTCGAGCACTGCGTGGTGCTCGACTCGAGTAGCGAGCATCTCGAGTAGCCTAATACTCGAACGAGCATCAAGCTCGGACGAGTGTGCTCGCTCATATGTGTAAAATAAATATCAGACAGCATATATTAAGAGAACATTTATAACTCAATAGTTTAGATACAGTGGCTCAGTTCTTGTAACCTTTATATAATTCAATCACCATTTGAAAGTCAGAAACCAGTGCTAGATATTGCAGAGCAGTTACCACCAGTGATCACAGGTGACATCATTTCTGATTTGTGTGATCCAATTTCTTTTTTCTCCTTCATCCAACAAAGATTATTATGAATATTTCTTAAAGTTACAACTCACTTGCATATATTCTCCACCCTTCTATTACCCCTCTTGGTGCCTCCCACAGTTAAAGTGACCCTTGTTGAGCTCCACATATCAATATTGCTTGCATATAGCAAGAATTCACCCTTTGTGCCCTACACTTTAATCATACTCCTTTTCTGACCCACATATGAAAAATTCCCCTCTGTGTCTCCTCACAATAATGGTCACTTAGATCCACAAAAACTAAAAATATCCATCTATGCTCACAAGGTAACAGTACCCCCTTTGTGTCCCTTAACGTAGGACGTTCAGGGGTTTATATGGAGGAGGATTGGGGGTCGATCTTACTTCATACAATGCAGGTGCTGGCTGCTTTTTACAGCTGACCTATGCCGGCAACTGCTGCAATCAGCACTGCCACTGATCACAACTGTTAACCCTTTAAATGCTGCAGTCAATTTTGCCAGTGGCATTTAAATGCCCCGATTGAAGATCAGAGGTGCCGTACGGCCCCTCATGATAAGATTGCAGTGTGCCATTTGGTTGTAATGGAAGCCGGGGGTTTTCAGAAAGCCCCCAGTGCTGCCATTGTAGATTGCCTATTAAGCCACAAAAAGCTGTATGTACTCCTAAATGATACCAATAAAAGCTAGAAAATGGCAACAGAAAATTATTATTTTTTTCCCAAAGATATTTAATATTTCAGAAGTACTACAGAACAAATATATATATATATATATATATATATATATATATATATATATATATATAGTGATGCTACAAAGCACTATGGTGAGAGCTAATTTTATTATTATTATTTGTGTCTGGCAATCAATTGTGATTTGTTTCTTTTTTTTTTTTTAGGAGGCACCTTAGCTCCGCCCTGTCCCACCCCTCCCACTGCAAATAGTGCCGAGGGGCGGAGAGGGGATTGGACCTCAGTGCACTGCTCCCGACTCTTCCAGTCTCCTCCCACTGCAGAGAGCGATGCCATATATCGGCCGGTGTGAATACCCAGCCGATATACGGTCGTCTGAATAAGCCCTTAAAGTGCTATCATCTGATTATAACATTGCACAAGTTCTTGAAATAGTAGGGACACGCTGTCTATCCAACAACTGGTTTGGGTTTCTTATATTATTTTCACAATAATCTCCTGTCTTTAACCCCTTTCCACTCCATGATGTACCGGTACGTCATGAGAGGCGAGTACTTAGCGCAAAATAACGCACCGGTACGTCATCGGGATAGCGCGAGATCATGACTGACCTCGCGCTATCCCGCAGCGAGAGGCGGCTGTCATTCACAGCCAGCGTCCCGCTGCAACCGCGGGGGGCATCGGAGATGCGCCCCCCGCTGTTAACCCCTTTCCTGCCGCGATCTAAATAGATCACGTCAGGAAAGAGTTCACAGAGGGAGCGCGCTCACTCTGTGTCTCCGGCCGGCTCTCGCGATGTCATCGCGAGAGTGTGGCCTTTCCCCATGGCAACAGGATGCCAGACACTGGCGTCCTGTATTGCCTATGCCTATGATCTCTGCATAAGCGATAAGGCATGGCAGGGCAGTAGCTCTGCCATGCCTTATCACAGCAATCATAGGCAGAGTGCTGCAAGTCCATCAGAGGGACTCAAATTGTGTAAAAAAAAGAAAATAAAAATGTAAAAAAAATGTAAAAAAAACCCTTTTTTTATGCTTTTTCTAATATTAGCATAAAAAAAGGTAAAAAAAAAAATGAAAACCCCACATATTGGGTATTGACGTGTCCGTAGCGACGTGTAAAAAAAGTTGAACACTTTTTATTTTGTACGGCAAAAAGCGTAAAAAAAAAACAACTAAAAAGCAGAGGCAAAATGCTATTTTTTAGCATTTTGCCTCCCAATAAATGCAATAAAAGTGATCAACAAAGCCGTACATTCCCCAAAATGGTACCAGTAAAAACTACAGCTCGTCTCGCAAAAAATAAGCCCTTATAGAGCTCCGTACATAGAAAAATAATAAAAGTTACAGGACTTTGAATGCAGCTATAGAGAAAAAAAAGATTTCCAAAAAAAGGGTTTTTATTGCAAAAAAGTGTAAAAACCTAAAAAAATGTAAGAATTTTGGTATCGTTGTGACAGTACCGACCCGCAGAAAAAATTTAGTGAGTCATTTATGCTGCATGATTAACTCTGTAAAAAAAAAAAAATCTATGGCAGAATTGATGCGTTTTCTCTCCGTTATCATAAAAAAAATAATAAAAGTTTTACGATATAGTCTATGCACCCAAAAGTGGCACCGATAAAAACTACAGCTCACCACGCAAAAAAACAAGCCCTTATATGGCCGCGTCAACAGAAAAATAAAAAAGTTATGGCTTTTGAAAAATGGAGATGGGAAAATATCAAAAATCGCTTGGTCCTCAATGCCAAAATAGGTCATGTCATTAAGGGGTTAATTAGTGGTGTGGACATGTATTGTCCAGCTCTTATGAAATCTAGAATCATCACCACCAGATGTTAGCTTGTTTGTGCCAAAGTACTGTTCTAGTGTGAGAATATACTTTTGTAGCCAAGAATGTATGTAACTATATACGTTGATTATGTAATTTGTTTAACCCCTCCCCTTCTCCTACCCCTTTTGGTATGTTTGTCACACCTACTTTTTATTATTATAAAGTATGAGGGTGCGGCTCCAGAAGCTGGGACTGCTGCTTTCCCCTTTGAGTAGACTCAGCATGTGTTGTCTGATTTATTTAAAGGGTGTGGTTTCATGCAACTCTTGTCTTAACTCTGCCTGATCTATAGAATTATGATTACTATCACAGCAATAAATTGTATGAAGTAATATTTACATTATTATTATCTGCATTTATAAAAGGACAAAAAAATATTGTAAGGTACTCCAGATACTAAGCTTCCCCCAACTCAAACAAAGCACATCTTCCTACATATAATGCGCAATACTCTAAATTTTAAACTGATATCTTTGTTTTAAGGTATCGACAGACAAGTGTATGCTTCAATACACTCACCACAACGGAGCATATTTGTGCATGAGCAAAGTTTTTAGATGGCAATATTCATGATGATAGGCCTGTGTCAGTACGTAATACTGTAAATTTTGCATTCGCAATGCCAGGTCACACACGCGCATGATAGTCCCTTTCCATGAGATAGATTGGCTATTATAAGCCTAATATGGGTCAGCTGTCTTCTTTTTCCTGCGTTGTACAAAGAGTCACACCCTTCCCCTTGCTTTTTTTTTAACCTACTGTAGACTTCCATGCCAATTGTCTGCATAAAACGCTGAAAGACAGAGCATATCCTCTCTTTTCTCGTGCGCTGGAATTACACGTGAAAGACACTCATAAAAACAAACTTAAAATCCATAGGTTAAATGTCTCAGATAGATGGGTATGAAATGCTTTGATTTTACAATGGGTTCACTCACATCTTTTAAGATCTGACTAGAGATGAGCGAACGTACTCGGATAGGCACTACTCGTCCGAGTAATGTGCCTTATCCGAGTACCGCTGTGCTCGTGCTCTAAGATTCGGGACGCGCTGCGGAGCGGGGAGCTGCAGGGGAGAGCGGGGAGGAACGGAGGGGAGATCTTTCTCTCCTTCTCTCCCGGCCGCTCTGCCCCGCTCCCCGCTCCGACTCACCTGTCAGCAGCGGAGCGCCCCGAATCTTAGAGCACGAGCACAGCGGTACTCGGATAAGGCACATTACTCGGACGAGTAGTGCCTATCCGAGTACGTTCGCTCATCTCTAGATCTGACCTATCTTTTTGCATTTTAAAGCCCAAAGATCTCCATAGATTTCTAAGGAAGGTGTGCAAACATGCACCTTTGCCTGTACGAGTATGCGCTAATTGCAGGTAATACCTGTAATCACCAACACCTTGTTAGTCAAATTAGCCCTTTAAATCTGGTTGGAATGATTCCCTTGCCCGTGTGAATGAGCGGTGCCTGCACAAATAAGCTCTACATTTGCACAGGCAAAAGTGCAAATGAGCTTGTTCGATGCGCAAAAAAAACTTGCACAGGAGCAAAAATATTATGTTTTACGCTAGTCTGTCAAAGCCCTTAATCAGTGATAACTCAATATGTTTTCTGTGGTAGCCATGTGACCAGCCAAGTGAGATAATGCCAAATTGAGCACTATTCTCTCCTTTACAGTAGGAAATCTCAGCACTACTTGAAGCACCAATCCGCAGCTGTTACATGCAGCCAATCAGCTTAGTGTAAAGATTGACTTGTCTTTCTGTGTATATTAACCCCTTAGTTACCACCCATACATGTTTTCACATCTTAGGTGTCTGGACTTTATTCTACAGGGCTGTAAAAACATGCTGGCCCTGTTGACTAAAGCCCTGGGGGTCAGGGACTGTGACAGCTCCCTATCAACTACTAGGGGTAGCTGGGAGCCTGGAGCTGTCATCGAGGGCCATTGTGTTCAATGCCTAGTTACGCAACCATAAAATTCCAATAGATAATGGTGATGGCATGAAAGTTTTAAAAGGTTTTAAAAAGTTAAAGTTTCATGGATCTGATCTGTGAGGGAAATTAAACTACTCACCTCTGGCCTATTGTTTTTGCTCCTTCAGAGACAAAAGGGATATACTGGCTACATGGGAGCAGTCAATGAAACATTCCTACGAGCAGAAGAACGAAGAGCACAGAGATTGTGCTAGCAGGGATTTTATATTGACTCCTCCCATGCAGCCAGTACATCCCATTTGTCTCTGAAGGAGCAAAAACTGTCTGTCTTCTTCATTTATGTTCTTCAGTGCATCCTGGTGTGTAATATCAAACAGGTTCTCAAGGCTTGACTTAAAAGCTTGCGCTTTATTACTTTGAGCTTGACTTATGCTTCTGGCAACATTTTTGCAGTTTTCTCCACTCCTCACAAAGTTTTTCAGACTTGGCAATACAATCTTTCAAATGTTTTGCAGGTATCTTAGCTATCTGAAAAAAAAGTAAAAATTCCTGGATTGTCAGCTTTGCAGCATCTCTAGTTTCTAGTTGAACTTGGCATTTATCGTAGAGCAAACTGCATAAACCTGTACATTGGATGGCAGCTTATTGCCAGTTATTTGATTGGACATATATCCAGTCAGTAAAATCTTGTCTTTCTGCCTCAAACTTACACCACTTGTAGCTGTAGAGGATGAAGTGGAAGGTTCTGAATCCAATTTTACTTACAGCTCTGGAAAAAAAAAGAAATAAAAATTTAAAAATATTAATTTAAAAAAAAAACTTTTTTGAAACAGTACTAGAGATGAGCGAGCGTACTCGTCCGAGCTTGATGCTCGTTCGAGTATTAGGGTACTCGAGATGCTCGTTACTCAAGATGAGCACCACGCGGTGTTCAAGTCACTTCCATTTTCTTCCCAGAAAAGTTTTCTGGCCAATAGAAACACAGGGAAGGCATTACAACTTCCTCCTGTGAAGTTCCAGCCCTATCCCACCCCCCTGCAGTGAGTGGCTGGGGAGATCAGGTGACACCCGAGTATCTAAACTGGGGCCGGCCGTAGCTTGCCACAGATGCACGCTGAGAGACATTAGGGAAAGTGCCGTCCTGCTGTAGCTGCTATAGGGAGAGTGTTAGGCTGTTATCTTCGTCTTCAAGAACCCCAACGGTCCTTCTTAGGGCCACATCTGACCGTGTGCAGTACTGTTGAGGCTGCTTTTAGCAGTTTTGCACATTTTTTTTTTGTATATCGGGCGTGCAGACCATAGCGTCCTCAGTCTGCAGTCATTTTACAGAGTATAGGGGCAGTACTGGTGAGGCAGGGACAGTGGTACAGGGAAAGAGATATACTGGCTGTATAGGCAGTGGGCTTTTTCAAAAAAATTGGGCTGCCTGTGACCGTCTTCAGTTTACTGCGTGTCTGCTGGGGGTAGTAGTCGCTCATTAATACCCAGCCTTGCGCATAATTTTTTCTGGCTGCACTGTGCTTTCAATAACCACAGTCCTCCTCCAACAGGGAAATCCATATACAAGCTATATAGGCAGTGGGCTTTTTCCCAAAAATTGGAAAAAAATACTATATTTGGGCTGCCTGTGACCGTCTTCAGTTTACTGCGTGTCTGCTGCGGGTAGTAGTCGCTCATTATTACCCAGCTAAGCGTTACAGCAGGCTTGCGCATAATTGTTTCCTGGCTCTGCTGTGTCCGTTACATGATCGCCATCATCCCGCCAGAGGGAAAGAGTATACATATATACGCTGCATACGGTGTCTGTCTGGTTTTTCTCCTCACCATTTTAAAAAATTGAAGCAAAATACTTAAGGCCTACCACTGGCCTTTGGCCACTTGACTAGTTCTTCGCTGAAGCTCAGTCATACGCACCTTGGTCTGACTACAGGCTTGCGCATAATTGTTTCCTGGCTCTGCTGTTTCCGTTACATAATCCCCCTATACTGTGCTCCCCCTATACTGCTGCTAGTGATATGTTACTGGGGCCTGTCTAGACTGCTACTACTACTGAAATGGAACTAATACTGTGCTCCCCCTATACTGCTGCTAGTGATATGTTACTGGGGCCTGTCTAGACTGCTACTACTACTGAAATGGAACTAATACTGTGCTCCCCCTATACTGCTGCTTCGGAATTGTTACCGGGGCCTGTCTTGACTGCTACTATTACTGAAATGGGCGGTTGGGCAGCATGTTACCCAGGAGAAGTGGCAGCGGAGTGTCATGCAGGCAGTGATTGCGCTTTGTTGGAGGTAGTGTGGTGCTTAGCTAAGATATGCCTTGCTAATGAGGGTTTTTCAGAAGTAAAAATTGTTGGGAGGGGGGGCCACTCTTGCCGCTATTGTGGCTTAATAGTGGGACCTGGGAACTTGAGATGCAGCCCAACATGTAGCCCCTCGCCTGCCCTATCCGCTTCTGTGTCATTCCCATCACTTTCTTGAATTTCCCAGATTTTCACAAATGAAAACCTTAGCGGAGCATAGGTCCCATACAAAAATGCTCGGGTCGCCCATTGACTTCAATGGGGTTCGTTACTCGAAACGAACCCTCGAGCATCGCGGGAAGTTCGACTCGAGTAACGAGCACCCGAGCATTTTGGTGCTCGCTCATCTCTAAACATTACTTTTTTTTAAAAACATTGGATTTTTATTGGCATTGTTATTGGCATTGGCAAAATATACAGCTTTGAGAGAATAATACAGTAGTTATAACTTTAAGTACTTTCAACAAAATTGCATATTATGACTTATATGGGGGGGGGGGGGGGTAAGAGGGGGATTGGGGGAGGGAGGGAAAAGGGGGAGGGACATTGGAAAAGTTTATAACTTTTGAAGTTTAGATCTTTTATATGTGATTTCGAATAGAAATATGCATCATTTTCATATGACATAAAATAGATGCAGGTAGCATATTGATTTTTTTTTTTAAACTGCCATATTTGCATTTATGACACAAGGTGTGTAGTTCCCATTGTTGCATTCTCAGACAGAATTATAGAATGTTCAACGATTATATAACTGTAATAAGGAAAAGGAAAAAACAACAGAAATTAACAGCTGGCATTGCCGTGAGTACTCAGCTTTTTCTTTCCATGGTCTCTATACCTCCTTGTGTTTTCTCAAGGAATTGTTTCTCAGTGCTAACCACTTTTCAAATACGCATTGTTCAGCCATACGGTCTTTAAATTCTCCAAATGAGGGGGGGGGGGTGTTCTCCACCGTCTAGCAATAAGAGATTTGCCTGTCATCAGGGCGTGGCCCAACAGATATCTTGTGTTAGGGGGTATTTGTTTAAGTCGAGCAATAATAATATCAGTTTAGCTTTCCATTCAATATGTATTTTTAAGATTTCGTCAAGCACATTGAGAATAGATCCGCAATAGTTTTTGAGTTTGGGGCATACCCAAAATATATGGGAGAGTGTGCCTTTCAGGCCGCACTCCCTCTAGCATTTGTCATTAGTATGGTGAAATCTAAAGACTAATAGGCTTGGGGAGAAGTACCACCTTAAATTTATTTTCAGCCCTTCACAGTGACAGACAGACTAAAATATAACTTTTATTCAAGACTAACATAAAATAATGACTTGGGCTAAGAACAAGACAAACATACAGACAGAGAATATTACAGTTAGGTGGGTATATGGAGTTATTAGAATCACCCCGCCTAAGCTATGATAAAGACGAGACTGAAGAGTCGCTAGTGATGCATCAGATAGTCTGTAATTTAATGAGTAGAATTACGGGTATCAGATATAAGTCTAGGAACACTTTGGTACTGGAGCAAAATTGCTCAAAAAACATATGGAGATCGCACTGGTTTAGTCGTCACTTGCGATTAATCAATCCAATGGTCACTAAAGCGGGGCCGCAGTACCTATAAACTATAAGAAGAGTGTCACGCATCAGTGTAGCGACCGTCTGTAGCAAAGTGGTCACATTCGGATAGGATGATGATCACAGGATTTGATAGTTACTTAGCCAATAATAGGATTTGAGGAAACCATAAAAGTACCTCAAGTATTTGGCTCAAAGTAGTATCAGTCCATATCATTTGGAAAGAACGGTAAGCTCTCTTTAGTATAAGTATAGCTCAATATGCAACTCATATAACTCAAGAGAGAAGAATGGATGAACTCTCTTTATGTGAAAGGGTGATTACTGCTCAAGAATAATTACTGCTCGTAGAAATATGATTACTTGCTCAGGAATAATTACTGCTCAACGCGTTTCCCTACTAGGATTATTGGTAGTTCATCAGGAGAAATTGTATGAGTTATGCCATACGATATGACAGGTTCATTGAGTTGGAAACTCAAGAGAAAAAGAGAGAGAGAAAGTGCTACAATCGTGTTTTGAGACACGAAGGGTTAAATACTTTCTGTCAAATTTTGAGAAAGTGCCACAATCTTGTTTTGGGACACAAAGAGTTAAAGGGGTTGTCCCGCGGCAGCAAGTGGGTCTATACACTTCTGTATGGCCATATTAATGCACTTTGTAATATACATTGTGCATTAATTATGAGCCATACAGAAGTTATAAAAAGTTTTATACTTACCTGCTCCGTTGCTGGCGTCCTCGTCTCCATGGTGCCGACTAATTTTCGCCCTCCGATGGCCAAATTAGCCGCGCTTGCGCAGTCCGGGTCTTCTCCTGTCTTCTATGGAGCCGCTCGTGCAGAATGCAGGCTCCGTGTAGCTCCGCCCCGTCACGTGCCGATTCCAGCCAATCAGGAGGCTGGAATCGGCAATGGACCGCACAGAAGAGCTGCGGTCCACGGAGACAGAGGATCCCGGCGGCCATCTTCAGCGGTAAGTATTGAAGTCACCGGAGCGCGGGGATTAAGGTAAGCGCTCCGGTAAGCTTTCTTTACCTCCCTGCATCGGGGTTGTCTCGCGCCGACCGGGGGGGGGTTGAAAAAAAAAAAAACCCGTTTCGGCGCGGGACAACCCCTTTAAAAGAAAGTGCCACAATCGCGTTTTGGGACACGAAGGGTTAAATACTTTCTGTCTTTGCTGCCTAGATATAAGACCTACATCCAACACACACACATTCAGATAAAATAACAAAAGTGGTAGAGCCTGGAGCTCTGATGGTGAGCTCAGGCATTATGTTTGTGAGCCCAGAGTGCTGCTACTGATATACCAAGAAGCCCTCCCCTAAAGGGGGTTGGTGTGGAGAATCAGCCAATCAGATGTTATAGTGGGAGGGGTTAGGACGACTCCACTGATCTAAGGGAAAACAGGGAGAAGAAGTCCGTTTATAATCTGCTGTTTGGCTCAAACTGGGTGTATTAGTGAGGACAAATGTTGCAGCAGCCTCCCTCATAGTCTGATCGCCCGTATGTACACATGGATCTTTAAATTTTACTTTAGAAAGATCGCTACCAGCGATCCGCTACTGCGCACACGCGCGCAGCGCTGTGACGCCATCACGTCAGTCATGTGATATGGCACGTCCTGACGTTCTGTTGTATCACATGATCGGCTTCATTCAAAGAAATAGCTTATATAGCTAATATAGTGCAGTTTAATTAGATGCTACAGCATAGAATATACAGAATGCCTTTAGTGAGGATTTATTGGCTGCAAGTTATAAGACACAGAAAGAAGTTTATTTAAATATATATATATATATATATATATATATATAAGTACTGTGTGTCGGTAATGGTTATTTTAGGGCTACGTAATGTAGAAAGAGTCATGCATATACTGCATAAATCTAATAATTAGATGGTTTAAAGAACAACCGATGAACGTAGCGTCTTAGATATTGCTCACTTAGCGCAATGACAAGGAAGAATCACATAACGTAACAGTGGGCTGATTTTTGAATTCCTTTGTAAAACAGCACTCTAAATGCATGATAAAATCAAAATATTGGTATTCTCATAATAGAGCCAATGACTGATAGATGCCGGCTGTATAATCAAAGAGAAGAAAGATTAGCTATAGAGGGATTACAAAAAGCAGTTGAAACACAGATTCTCATTTAAGCCACTAGGATTAACTGTATTCAGTTGAAAAATCCATGCTGCCTCTTTGCATAGGAGTTTTTTGTCCGTATCACCGCGACGCCCATGAGTCCTGATAATTTCAATCCCTTGAAATTTCAGTTGTTTTGTGTCACCATTGTGGAATTTCCACATATGGTCTGCTAGGGGGGTCGACTCATGGCGTCTGATGTTCCCTAGGTGATCAAGAATTCTGCAACGAAATTGTCGAGAAGAAAGATTAGCGATAGAGGGATTACAAAAAGCAGTTGAAACACAGATTCGTGTGGACGAAGGACATCTCCCTCTTCACCCGAAAATTACGTTGGAGGAAACACATTTTCTTATTAAAGAAAGAGAGGAAATGAAAGAGCTTGGTTTGGATCTTGCTGACTTGCCAGCTATTCAAGCTCTAGAAGTCCTGGAAGATGAAAATCTAAGACCTATTGGAACTGGACCCTTTACAAATCTCAAACCGACCAGTCGAGCGAATCCACCATCTTTAAATAGTCCAGAAATAGACATATTCGAAAAATTTGTCCTTAAAGAATTAAAAGCATTGAACCCTTCAAAATTTTCTCGCCCTAATCTTACAAAAGGAGAATCTCTTGCTCTAAAAAATCTTGAAAACAATAGGGCAATAATCATAAAAGCTGACCATAAAGGCGGGAATATTGTTATAATGGATCGGGAACAATACGTAGATATGTGCCAGCGTCTGTTGAGTGATACATCTACTTACGGCATGTTGTCCCACGACCCGACAGACAGCTTTTCACGTGACTTACAAAAAATTTTAAAAAAAGCCCTAGAGCTGGGATGCATAGACAACACTGAATATCAATTTCTGTATCCCAAAAAACCGACTACAGCTACCTTTTACGCACTTCCTAAAGTGCATAAGGGCCTCAACCCACTCAAGGGACGGCCGATCGTCTCGGGGGTTGACAACCTTACCCAGAACTTGAGCACATACGTTGACAGGATACTTAGACCCTTTGTATCATCTTTACGATCATTTGTCCAGGACACTATGGACGTCCTACGCACCCTAGATGGCCTTACTGTTAATCCAGACACAATTATGGCCTCATTGGACATTGAATCGTTGTATAGCTCCATCCCCCACCAAGGTGGTCTTAAGGCGACGGAGTTCTTTCTGAATCAAAGAGGACCTTTATACAATATGCATAACAAATCTTTCCTGGAATTCCTTGAATTTATCCTAAACCACAATTTTTTCCTGTTCGAAGCCAAGTACTTCCACCAGCTCAGGGGCACCGCGATGGGGACTCCTTGTGCCCCATCGTATGCCAACCTGTACCTGGGCTGGTGGGAGGAACGGATCTTCAACAGTGATAACATCATGGGGTCAGATAACATCTCATTGTGGATACGTTATATTGACGATGTGCTCCTGTTCTGGAATGGCGATTGGTCGTCCCTTGAGGTATTCATTGATCATCTAAACCATAATGATCTGAATCTTCGGATTACTTCGGAAATTAATACCACTACGCTGTCCTTTCTGGATCTCCAAATTAAAAAAGATCCATCGGGACACATAACATCCTCTCTTTTCCGTAAGTCCACGGTGACAAACAGCCTACTTACCTGGGACAGTTTCCATCCTGCACCATTAAAACGTGGCATACCAAAAGGTCAGTTTCTGCGACTCCGACGCAATTGTTCGGATAATTCGAGTTTTGAAATGGAAAGTAAAAAATTGTATGATCGCTTTAAAAATCGCAATTATCCCAAAAATGTCATCGACCAAGCATTTATCTTTGCATCATCTCAAGAAAGGACTACTCTCCTTCAACCTAAGATCCATTCCTTGGACAATAAAGCCAGAATTATTGGCACTTACGACACTTGCTCGATACAAATAAGGAATATCCTCAACTACTATTGGGATATCCTGAAACGCGACAAAGACCTTAATGATTTTCTTCCCGAAAGACCATCTATAACATTCCGCCGTGGCCATAATTTAAAAGACCATCTAGTGAAAAGTCACCTCCCTCCCGATGAAAGGCAAATTACTTGGCTTGGTTCCAGCAAGCCCAAAGGTAGCTTTCCATGCCAGGGCTGCCTCGCTTGCCCTTTTATTCTGCGCGGTAATACTTTTAAGTCATCATCTACTAATACAGTTTACTCATGCAGAGACTTCATTAACTGTCGAACACAAAACATAGTCTATCTTGCCACATGTTCTTGCCCCATGAACTATGTGGGCAAGACAATTCGACAATTTCGTTGCAGAATTCTTGATCACCTAGGGAACATCAGACGCCATGAGTCGACCCCCCTAGCAGACCATATGTGGAAATTCCACAATGGTGACACAAAACAACTGAAATTTCAAGGGATTGAAATTATCAGGACTCATGGGCGTCGCGGTGATACGGACAAAAAACTCCTATGCAAAGAGGCAGCATGGATTTTTCAACTGAATACAGTTAATCCTAGTGGCTTAAATGAGAATCTGTGTTTCAACTGCTTTTTGTAATCCCTCTATAGCTAATCTTTCTTCTCTTTGATTATACAGCCGGCATCTATCAGTCATTGGCTCTATTATGAGAATACCAATATTTTGATTTTATCACGCATTTAGAGTGCTGTTTTACAAAGGAATTCAAAAATCAGCCCATTGTTACGTTATATGATTCTTCCTTGTCATTGCGCTAAGTGAGCAATATCTAAGACACTACGTTCATCGGTTGTTCTTTAAACCATCTAATTATTAGATTTATGCAGTATATGCATGACTCTTTCTACATTACGTAGCCCTAAAATAACCATTACCGACACACAGCACTTATATATATATATATATTTAAATAAACTTCTTTCTGTGTCTTATAACTTACAACCAATAAATCCTCACTAAACGCATTCTGTATATTCTATGCTGTAGCATCTAATTAAACTGCACTATATACATCCCAGTCTCACTCATGTGTCTTCTGGGCAGTGCAGATCACATGGCCGCTATTGCCATGGCAATCTACATTGCTTCTAATAAGCTATTTCTTTGAATGAAGCCGATCATGTGATACAACAGAACGTCAGGACGTGCCATATCACATGACTGACGTGATGGCGTCACAGCGCTGCGCGCGTGTGCGCAGTAGCGGATCGCCGGTAGCGATCTTTCTAAAGTAAAATTTAAAGATCCATGTGTACATACGGGCGATCAGACTATGAGGGAGGCTGCTGCAACATTTGTCCTCACTAATACACCCAGTTTGAGCCAAACAGCAGATTATAAACGGACTTCTTCTCCCTGTTTTCCCTTAGATCAGTGGAGTCGTCCTAACCCCTCCCACTATAACATCTGATTGGCTGATTCTCCACACCAACCCCCTTTAGGGGAGGGCTTCTTGGTATATCAGTAGCAGCACTCTGGGCTCACAAACATAATGCCTGAGCTCACCATCAGAGCTCCAGGCTCTACCACTTTTGTTATTTTATCTGAATGTGTGTGTGTTGGATGTAGGTCTCATATCTAGGCAGCAAAGACACCGCTCTGCTTATGCTACTATGCGCTGCCTAGAGACCTTGATAGAATGAAAGGGATCTGAAAAAAGCTCTATGTAGCCTAGAACTCTATCTCTTTTTTGATAGACTAGTCCCAGGCTACTATATATCTATAGAGCTTATTATATGAACAAGTTGCAGACCGCTATTATTTCGCTATTTAGCGACCTTGTTCAAAGATTATTGGATGATGAACTAAGTATGGGTCTTGAATAATCCCCTACTTTCTAGTTCTGATCCCATTTCAATTCTTTGAGGTTAATTGATGTGCAGTATTTCTCTGTAAATCAGTATATCTCCTGCACATCTCCTAACTAGCCTGCATGACCACACCAACAAAAATTTGACAGAGATTATATAACCCTCTATGTCCCAATACACGATTGTGGTACTTTCTCAAAATCTGACAGAAAGTATTTAACCCTTCGTGTCCCAAAACACGATTGTGGCACTTTCTCTTAACTCTTTGTGTCCCAAAACAAGATTGTGGCACTTTCTCAAAATTTGACAGAAAGTATTTAACCCTTCGTGTCTCAAAACACGATTGTGGCACTCTCTCTCTCTCTTTTTCTCTTGAGTTTCCAACTCAATGAACCTGTCATATCGTATGGCATAACTCATACAATTTCTCCTGATGAACTACCAATAATCCTAGTAGGGAAACGCGTTGAGCAGTAATTATTCCTGAGCAAGTAATCATATTTCTACGAGCAGTAATTATTCTTGAGCAGTAATCACCCTTTCACATAAAGAGAGTTCTTCCATTCTTCTCTCTTGAGTTATATGAGTTGCATATTGAGCTATACTTATACTAAAGAGAGCTTACCATTCTTTCCAAATGATATGGACTGATACTACTTTGAGCCAAATACTTGAGGTACTTTTATGGTTTCCTCAAATCATATTATTGGCTAAGTAACTATCAAATCCTGTGATCATCAACCTATCCGAATGTGACCACTTTGTTACAGACGGTCGCTACACTGATGCGTGACACTCTTCTTATAGTTTATAGGTACTGCGGCCCCGCTTTAGTGACCATTGGATTGATTAATCGCAAGTGACGACTAAACCAGTGCGATCTCCATATGTTTTTTGAGCAATTTTGCTCCAGTACCAAAGTGTTCTTAGACTTATATCTGATACCCGTAATTCTACTCATTAAATTACGGTCTATCTGATGCATCACTAGCAACTCTTCAGTCTCGTCTTTATCATAGCTTAGGTGGGGTGATTCTAATAACTCCATATACCCACCTAACTGTAATATTCTCTGTCTGTATGTTTGTCTTGTTCTTAGCCCAAGTCATTATTTTATGTTAGTCTTGAATAAAAGTTATATTTTAGTCTGTCTGTCACTGTGAAGGGCTCCAATTTGATTTAGTCAGACAAAGCTCTGCCCGTGATTCTAAATGTATTTTCAGTTGCGTCTCTAGGATGCCCATTCCCCCTGGTGGAGCCGCATGCCGTTTTAAATGCCTTTTCCCAGGATTCGGTTGGTATAATTTTGCCTAATTCTTTTTCCCAGCTAATCATGTGTGATCTTTTGGATAAGTTAATATTTCCTGTTAAAATATCATAAAATTGTCTAGTATCCGATTTGCCCACTGAGGGGATTGTCATGATTTTTCCAAGAACTATAGCTGGGATGGTAGTTTTGTGTATGGGTGACTTTTTTTTAGGAAGGTAGCGATTCTTGAGTAGTTAAAGAATTCTTAATTGGGTAGGTTGAATTTCGAGCATACATCCTCAAAAGGTGCCATCTCATTTTTTGTCATTAGATCACCAAGTTTTTTTTTCCCCTTTTCCTTCCAAGTTCCAAGTATTAAGTCAGGTATAAATAAATTTAATATTTCGAGTGGCAGGATGGGTTTTTTATATGTATCTTGTAAGGACGTTTTTTGGTAAATTCTTTCCAGGCCTCGATTGAAGCTGTTACTGTGGGAGGTGGATTTTTTAGTATAATTTTTAGGCTAGGGATTTTTAATGTAGCTTCGAGTGATGCAGCTAGTAATAATAAATTCCCTTTGGGTACATTGGCTATACATGTTTCCATGTCTACCCATGTTGGTGTGTTATCATTACTTATCCAATTTCTAGTTTGGTTTAAGTTGGTAGCTTTAAAATATTTTTCTAGGTTGGGGATATCTACCCCTCCCTTTTTGCAGTGTAGGGCTATGATCGATAAGGCGATTTGTGGTTTATTTCTCTTCCAAACAAATATAGTTAGTTGTTTTTGAAGTTTTTTAAGGGTGTTGGTAATACTCTGAAGAGGTAGAGTATTTTTGGGAGAATTTTTATTTTATATGTCATAATCCTACCCAACCAAGAGAGGTTAATGCTTGACAAGTGGTCTAATTCTTTTTGGATTGATTCCAGAAGTGGTGAGTAATTAATTTCTTCTAGTTTATCGGTATTAGATGACATTAACGTGCCCAAGTAGGGGATACTCTCTATACTCCATTTGAAGGAAAATTCTGATTGGATTATGTGTTTTTAATCTTTTGGAACATTTATACCTAATATTGTTGATTTGGTCACATTAAGCTTGTAGTATGAGATTTCAGTGAATTGCTCTAGAATTTGATACGCTGCTCTTAAAGATCCGAGGGGGCAAGATAATGTGAGAATAATGTCGTCGGTGAAAAGGCCAATTTTATGTTGCAAAGATTTTGGGAGATTCCTCTTATTTCAAGAGAGGATCTGATTAGCTCGGCTAGCGGCTCCACCATAAGAACATGTAGAATTGGAGACAAAGGGCAGCCCTGGCACGAACCATTTGTTATTAAGAATTTATCAGAGAGAGATCCATCAATTAGTACCTTGGCAGTTGCGCAGGAGTACAGGGCCCGGACGGCGCGAACCATACCCTCCCCGGAACCGAATTTTTCTAACGTTTGAAAGACATATCCCCAGTGGACACGGTCAAAAGCCTTTTCTGCGTCTAAGGCTATCATAATTGTTGGAGTTTAGAATTTTTTGAAGAATGGATGAGATTAAGAAGCTTCCTCGTGCCGTCCGAGGCCTGCCGTCCTTTTACAAATCCAACCTGGTCGGGATGCACAATGTTTGGAAGAACATTAATCATTCTGTTTGCTATTATTTTTGCATATATTTTGATATCTGAATTATGCAAAGATATTGGTCTGAAGTTTGCTGGTTCATCTGGTTCTTTGTTTGGTTTGGGCAATACTACCACAGTGGCTTGCAGCATTTCTTCAGGGAAGGAGCCTTTTATCATGGCTGAGTTAAGGATTCTTTCCAGATAGGGAGACAGCGACCCTGAGAACGTTCTACAATATTCTGACGAGAACCTGTCTGGGCCTGGAGCTTTATGGCATTTCAAGGAGGCTATCGTCTCCACCACCTCAACTGTTGTTATTTGGCACTCCAATATATTTGCTTGGTTTGTGTCAATTGTTGGTAATTTAATTTTTTTCAGGAAGTTTTTTATATCTGCTGTTAGGTGTGTGAGTGGGGGGTTGTTTTTTAAATTATATAAGTTGCTGTAGAAGGAGCGGAATATCTCCAATATTTGCTTAGGGTGGGATATTTTATGTTCTTTGTTTTTTGAGTTCCAAACATATGGGATTTTTGCTTTAACTACTTTCCTCTTTGTTAGGTTAGCCATCCATTTAGACGGCTTGTTTATAGATGTGTAGATATTTGCCCGACGAGATGTCATTTCTCTGTCAAAATCTCCCTGTAGTTCTTTGCGTAATTCTAGTCTTGCTTTAAATAAGTCATTATATAGTTGTTGGGTTGCAGAAGCATGTATCTGGCTTTCTAAGAGCTGGATTTTTTCTATCAGCATTTCAGTATTTTTTTGTTTTTCTTTTTTATATCTGACTCCCATCTTTATGAGGATACCTCTTATAAAGGCTTTGTGCGCCAACCAGAGTGTCTCGGGACTTATGTCGGGTGTATCGTTTAGAGTGAAGTAGTCATCTAGTGCAATGTGTATATCTTTATAGATTTTGGGTATTTTCATTAAGTAGGTATTATTCCTTCATGTTTTTTTTGTATGTCTATTGCTTTCAAATGCGAGGGAGGTTACTATTGGGGCGTGATCTGACCAAGTTATTGTGCGTATTTCGGCTTTTTTAACTGAGGTGATGAGGGACTTGTCTACCAGACAGAGATCGATGCGAGAGAATGACCTATGCCTTGCTGAAAAGAAGGAATACTCCCTTGCAGATGCGTTGAGACATCTAAAGGTGTCAAAGACTGCTGTCTTCTTTATCTAGTTGCCTAGGGATTTACCTCTTCTAGTCTCACTATTTGTCGTGTCAATATATCTGTCCGGCACCAAGTTAAAATATCCGTTTATGATTATCAATCCTTTGGCCATTTGTTTTATTTTTTTGGATATTTTATTTAGAAAGTTGATTTGTTTTGAATTAGGAACATATACGTTAACTTGTGTATTGTTTAGGGTGCCTGCTAGAACTATAAAGTGTCCCTTTGGATCGCAGATTTGTTTGTCTATTGTGAAATGGACTGATTCTCTAAAAGCTATTAGAACTCCTGCGTGTTTTTTTTGTGCACAAGCATGTATTATCTGGTGGAATTTTTGGTGGGACATTCTTTGGCTGTCTGTGTTTAGTAGGTGTGTTTCCTGTATACATACTATGTCCACACCAAGACGAATGGTCTCTCTCCATACAGAGTTTCTTTTGAAGGGGGTGTTCAGACCGTTGGCGTTCAAAGACATCAGCTTGATAGCCATCTTTGCGGTGGTGCTCGGTTGCTCGGAGGGGTAGGAGATCGAATGAATGCGTAGGACACTGCCAGGAAATAAAAACTGTACAAACATACATAAATATGATGTAAAATGGTATAACGGGCCGTGAATATTAACTTTACTGTTGGAACACACTTCGTTTAGCCGCAAGGTAGCTATTAGAGATGAGCGAACGCGTTCGTCCGAGCTTGCTATTCGTGCGAATATTAGGGTGTTCGGGATGTTCGTTATTCGTAACGAACACCATGCGGTGTTCTGGTAAATTAAACTTTCTTCCCTGAGACGTTAGCGCTTTTTTTTGGCCAATATAAAGACAGGGAAGGCATTACAACTTCCCCCTGCAACGTTTAAGCCCTATACCACCCCCCTGCTGTGAGTGGCTGGGGAGATAAGGTGTCCGCCTGATATGAAAGTCTGCCCCTCCCGCTGCTCGCTATGGATGCATTCTATATGCGCTCAATGGGGCCAGCGGCAGCAGCGCTGACCCCATTGAGAACATATAGAAGACAAATCCTTCTTCTCTGGCACAGCTGTAACAGCTGTAGCAGAGAAGAACGATGTTTGCCCATTGAATTCAATGGAACCGGCAATACAGCCGACTCCACTGAATGCAATGGGCTGCCGGCGATCGCAGGATGAATGGTCGGAAAGGGGTTAAATATATAACCCCTTTCCTGCAATTCATCCAGAAATGTGTTACACTAAAAATATATACCGGCGTATAAGGCGACCGGGCGTATAAGACGACCCCCCAACTGTCACCTTATACGCCGGTAATACAGTGGAGCAAAGAATAAAAAGCATTACTTACGTTTTTAGATGATCTGCGGCGCTCCTGCAGGCTGTCACTCCCTCCTGGTCCACGGCAGACAAGCTTTCTCCACGAAAGACTTTAAATCCCTGCCTCCAGAAGCACATGTGCCTTCAGCCAATCACAGCCAATGACAATGATGTCATTGAATGGCTGTGATTGGCTGTGTTTCTGGAGGCGGGGATTTCAAGCCTTGAAATCCCCGCCTCCAGAAACACAGCCAATCACAGCCATTCAATGACATCATTGTCATTGGCTGTGATTGGCTGAAGGCACATGTGCTTCTGGAGGCAGGGATTTAAAGTCTTTCGTGGAGAAAGCTTGTCTGCCGTGGACCAGGAGGGAGTGACAGCCTGCAGGAGCGCCGCAGATCATCTAAAAACGTAAGTAATGCTTTTTATTCTTTGCTCCACTGTATTGCCGGCGTATAAGGTGACAGTTGGGGGGTCGTCTTATACGCCCGGTCGCCTTATACGCCGGTATATATTTTTAGTGTAACACATTTCTGGATGAATTGCAGGAAAGGGGTTATATATTTAACCCCTTTCCGACCATTCATCCTGCGATCGCCGGCAGCCCATTGCATTCAGTGGAGTCGGCTGTATTGCCGGTTCCATTGAATTCAATGGGCAAACATCGTTCTTCTCTGCTACAGCTGTTACAGCTGTGCCAGAGGAGGACGATCTTTATGCTGACAGTGGGGGGGGGGGGCACTCTTGCCGCTATTGTGGCTTAATAGTGGGACCTGTGAACTTGAGATGCAGCCCACCATGTAGCCCCTCGCCTGCCCTATCCGTCACTGTGTCATTCCCATCACTTTCCTGAATTGCCCAGATTTTCACACATGAAAACCTTAGCGAGCATCGGCGAAATACAAAAATGTTCCGGTCGCCCATTGACTTCAATGGGGTTCGTTGTTCGAAACGAACCCTCGAGCATCACGGGAAGTTCGTTACGAATAACGAACACCCGAACATTTTGGTGTTCGCTCATCTCTAGTAGCTATATAATTCACGGACCAAAAAACAGTAATTGCTTCCCCGCATGAAGGTATGCGTTGTGTGGGAAGTGAAGTGGGATGAGGACAATCCTTAAAGGGGTTGTCTACACAAGCTTGCGCTTGCATAATTTGTTGGGGGTAGAGTCACTACGGTGAGTGGGCTCACATACATCTCATTTTGACGGGATGAAAAGTGAGAGTTCGCTAGATATTTGGGGAACTTTAGTGGATCAAGGCTTCTTTCTTCTTTTTTTTTTCTTATTTTCCGGGTATATCAGAGGTGGGTTTTTTGAGTGGGGCCGAGGCCTTTTTTGGGATTGTAATGCCCCAAGCTTTCAGAGTCTCTGTAGAGGATGTAGGATTGTGGAATACATGAGTCGTGTTTACTCTGGTAATAATGATTTTTGTAGGGGAGCCCCATCTATACGGAATATTCGCTTCTCTCAAGGCTGATGTCACTTCCGCAAAACTTCTTCTTGCCTCCATGGTGGCTTGTGACAGGTCTATGAAAATGCGTATGTCAGGGTAGGGGCTTGGGAGTGTTTTTAGTTTTCTTACAGTGCTCATAAGAGCTTCTTTAGTACTATAATAGTGTATACGTACTATAATATCTCTTGGAGTGTTCTCTTTAAGGAATTTCGGAAGCGGACGTCTGTGGGCTCTGTCGACTTTTAGCTCTTGTTGTGGGACGTTAGGGAGAATCTTTCGGAGGGATTGTGTTACAAATCCCATAATTTCGGCGTTTGAGATTTTTTCAGAGACGCCTCGTATTTTGACGTTGTTACGTCTATTTCTGTCCTCTAAGTCTATTAATTTTTGCTGTAATTTAGCCACATTTCCTTCCAGGTCATAGTGGGTGTCTATTAGCGAGTTGTGGGATTTGACCAGCTCCCCCATCTTAGATTCTGTCTTGTCCATGTGGTTGTTTAGTTCTTGGACTGATGAGTCGACATGTGAAGTTAGATTTTTTAAGTCTTTTTAAATGGTTTCATCTAGGACTATAACTATATCCTTTATGTAAAGTTCTGATGCTGGTTTATTAGAGGCTGAGAGGTTAGCCAGACTGTCATCTTTTTCATTGTTTTGAGTAAGCTGCAGTGGGTCAGAGTAGACCGAAGTTATATCTCCGGACATTCTCTGCCTCTGTTTCTCTGGACTGCCTGTGGGGGAAGGGGAGCTAAATGATAGTGTGTCCAGCGCCATTTTGTATTCTCTGTTATGTTTGGTGTTGTCCCTTGCTCCCAGGGAGCCTGCCGCTGGTCCCTTTCTCACAGCCTCCATGCTCTCCTCTGTCTCGTCTCTCCCTTCCCCAGCTGACAGCAGCTCACCTGCTTCTGTGGCATCCGAGGTCTCCTGCACTTCCCCTATCAGTGTGCCGTTTGCTGGTGCGTCCTCCGGCGCCATGTCAGAGACGGAGCCGTGCGCCGGGAAGAAGTCCTCCAGCATTGAGGGTTTCGTTCGGGCCGTCCTTCTCCTTGACATTGCCGGGTGCAAGGTATGTTCCCACGTCCTGTGGAGGGGTTTTCTCCCGTTTGCAGTCGCTTTTTCAGTTGCTGTGAGCCTGCTCTGAAAGGAGCTTAAGCCTTTTTTGTTCATGAGGCAGGTATTAACATTATCAAATTAAGATGAAACTTTGACAATCTCTTTTTACACCAATTGGTAACTTTTTGGGGTTTCCTGTCTAAGAAATGTGGACATTGATATATTGCGACCACCGCAGTACGCAGTTATGCGCAGTACGTTATGTGGCCATATGCAGGGTCACACCTGGGCTCACACATGGAATCTACTGCAGGTCTATGCAAGTGGATTCCACATACACCGTGTGAGCCTGGCCTTATTCAGATTTCTGTAATGCATATGGAATTTACAGAAAGTCCCAGGAAACGCTCGCCTTCCTGCAGTTCCAAGAGCAGCTTGTTGAGCGCTTCCTACTTGGAATGACTGAACCTCAGCAAACATATGAGTCTGAGGAGGTGCGAAGGCTCACAGAGTGCTACTTTCTACACCCCATCCCTGCGACTGAGATTTGTGGAAAACATGGGAGGAAGAGGGATACCCGGTGCCCATCCCAACTAGGCCTCTGTAATTACCCCTGTTTTCAGACATACCACACAGTTTACAATATTAATATTATATTAGATTTAGGGAATGCCAGAAGGGAGGTGGAATTCTTTTTAGGGAGTTAATTTGTTTTCTGCTTGTGAAATGGGTCCTGGAATTTAATTAGTTGTGCCCTGAAAGCCAATTGGTGTTTCCTCCATTAAGCCTGGCAATTTGTTCTATAAGTAGATTGTCGCTCTAATGGGAATACAGAAGAACTAGTGCTATATAATTTAGGGTATGTCTCCCCAGTTTTTTCTGTTTGAAATATAGGGAACTGTCATGAAAGTGACATATTTGAGAAAAAAAAAAAATTTCACCTGCTTTTTAATAATTTTTGCAATAAACTGTGGGGCAAGAATGCTCAGTACACAGCTATATAAATGGGCTAAGGGGTCTAGGTTTCAAAATGGGGTCACTTTTGGGGGAGGGGGGCATTCTATTTTTTTGGCAGATTGATGGCTCTACAAATGAGCAATGGGACCATGTGTTCAGTAAGGAGATTGGGGTTACAATGGGTATGTTTCTAAACACAGGACAGACCAGGGAATCCATTTTATGATGCAAGTCTTCATTCATATGTATGCTGTACAAAAAAAACAGTTTTTAAAATGACACAATTGGCAAAAAAATGAAAATCATAATGTTTTCCTTTTGCTTTGCTTTGATTCATTCAAAAACGGTGGGGTCAAAATACACAGTACACCCCTAGATTAATTTGTCCAGGGTTTTAATTTTCAGAATGGGGTCATTTGTGGGGGTTCTCCATCGTTTTGGCAGCTCAAGGGCTCTACAAGTGTGCAATGGAGCCTGAAACACCTTCAAGCTAAATTTCTGTTCTGAAAGCCACTGGCTGGTCATTTAGTTTTGGGTCACGTTGTGCATACATGCGTAAGATTAGGGCTACAATGGGTGTGTTTCTGAACGCAGAATAAATAGGGGTATCCATTTTGGGGTGCAAATCCTCATTTTCATGTGCACTATAAAAAAAAACTGTCTTTCAGAGCGAAGTTAGACAAGCATTTTTTTACGCGCGCCTATGAGTGCAAAAAAAGATCTGACAGAATCATTGATTTCCTATATAGTGTTCACATTTCCATCTTTTTCAGGGGCAAAATACTTGCAGCTGCCAAAGATAGGACATCCGAGCAGTGACAAGGTCTGTACTGAGCGTAAAATATCCCACAGTCACAATGTTTAGTGACACGGAGACTCCCCACAGGGATGAAGGAATCCCATGCCACAGCTGTGGCAGAGGATCACAAACTTCTCCCATTGCTTGCAATGCTCCCATTGCTGCAGAAATTGGCTTGACTTTAAACCGAATAATCATTCAGTTTTGCTCGTTTGAACAATTTTTTGAGCGATAATCATTAAGTTTAAAAACATTATAAGAGATGATGCATACACTAATATAACAATTGAAAAGCTAAAAAACAAATTACAAGGCTAAGCATCAAGGACTTGACTAGAAATATCGCCATGAATAAAACTACACTGACAACAAACAAAGCTAGACAAGGAGCAGGATACTAGAAGCATATGAAGAATACACTGAATATACATAGCTTATGCAATAATCAGCAACACATTCCAAAAGCTAGGAAAATTTTTATAGAGGCTAAAGAATGAAACAGTTTTCCTGAAATTGAGCCTGGGCTGTACCAGTGTAGTCAGCTAAACTACTAAAAAGGATCAGCTGTAAGATAGTTGCATAACAACTGCCTCAACATTAAATTACTAGACAGGAGATGGCTAAACAAAAGCAGCATTCCTGTTGATCTTAATACTAGGTAATTGCTCTATTGGAGACCAAAGAAAGAAGGAAACACCAGGAGCAAAAATTTTTGTAAATGAGCCCGAATGTGTTTTTGTTTTTCTTATTCTTAAGTGCACATACAGTTGCATATAAAGTACACACTATGCATATTGTACACACAAAATACACACTATACACACACACACACACACATGTAGCACAGATCTAGCACAATGTACAGATGCAGATAAGGAGCGTTTTGATCTTTCATTACAACATGCTGGCCATCCCATGATAGCATTTAGTCATTCTGCTGTAAACTAGATGGTGATAAAAGATGATCTCATTTCCCTTTCTTCCCCATGTCTAACACACATTTGCATTGTAATTTCTAGCCTGCATCTGTTCTGTATCAGTGTGCTGAACCCTTTCCTTTAAGGCTACCTGTCCACGGACGTTGCAATATTCCGTGGCGGATCTCTAGCGCCCTGGAGCAGGAGCCAGCTGACGGATCTCCGTGGTGAGCCTATCTGACAGATAGACTCACCACAGAGAATCACGGCAATTCGCAGCATGCTGCGATTTGCCGGTCGCGAGTGGAGAATCGTTATGATTCTCCGCTCATGGATAGGGATGCTGCACTTTCTAATAGCAACGCTAGGGAAAGCATGCACTGCATTCCCTGTGGTCGGATTATCGCTGCGGGGAACGCAATGCAAAAATGCCCGTGGATAGGAGCCCTTACACTGAACAATAACCATTCAGATTCTTGCTAGAATGTGGTATCTAAATGATAGTCGTTCAGTGTAAATGCTGGCAGCGTAGGGATATCTGCCCTTGTATTTAGTAGCAGTATATCAGTATGTATGGCAGCAGTCTTATTTTTATGAGCACTAGACTTGCCAGACATAGAACAGTAGACAAGGGCATTGGGCTTGGAACAGCTGGATTGGGCACTGGGTGAGGAACTGAGGCTCAGGGACCAGATGTGGAATTGCCATTTATATTAGCTTACTTGGAACTGTGGGTTGGATGGCAGTTTGTATTATCCTAGAAATCTTTAATGCAAAAAAGGAAACGGTGCAGCTTACCAGATGTAGATGTTTGAAAAATGGACAGGTGAATTTCAACAGGATACATGGAGAAACCTGAAGACTGGACTCCACATGCAGCAGTAAAAAAATTGTACCCAGCATCCCAAAAAAAAGATAAAACGTGACATTTATTGCATCATATTAAAAATTACTGCGTGCACATAGGTACCTCAAAATTGTTGACACGCTTAGGCAGAACATTTGCCTTAGTCATAGCATAGTGAATAAATGTACATCAAGTCTATATACAAGCACAGGAAATGACATCATGTATGTAAATGACATAATTTATAAAAAGGACAGACAATCAGGGGAAATCAAGCAAAGCATGAATATAGCAATGTCCCTTGCAAGCGCCAGCATGCAACCAATCCCCCCCCCCAAAAAAAAAAAAAACATCTGAATGCACAAAAGTTAGGCATTAAACCTATAATCAATAAATGTAGAGTTGGTCATTTCTATAATTCAAACTCTTCGGAGTCCTTTGAACACCCTTTCTATACTGATTACCTGCAAGTGTGTAATATCACCAGTGGGATCTATGGCAATAATGCCGGGCAGTGCACCATAGAGGCCAGCCCCCTCTATCTGGGCTATTACTGGTTTTTAATGTTCCGCAATCCTAGCTTTAAGTTTCCTAGGCGTGCACCCCACATTGTGTAACTGACATAGACTGCAAAACGTCAGATACACCACATAAGTGGAATTGCAGTTGATAAACAAGGTTTTGGCATGTATCATGGAGTTGCTGGAAATGAGTTTTCTATTCTCCCACTAATTGAATTTCCCATTAAACAGAGATCTAAAAATTCCATCTCCTTCTCACGTTGTGCTTATGTGAAGATCAGATTATCATTATTATCATTTAGATAATGTAAGAAATTCTGTGGAGAAGATGACCGTGAATCCCAAGTTATGATCATATTGTCTATATATCTTCCATACCACACAACGTTGTCCCAAAAAATATTGTGAAAATTGTACAAAAAACGATCCTCCAACAATGCCATGTATAGATTTGTCAAAAAAAGGGGAAAAAGTCGAGCCCATAGGGCATCCACATAATTGTAAATAGAATTTGTTGTCAAACCAGAAAAAATTGTGTGTTAGCAAAAAAAAAGTCAGCATAATAATGTATGCCTTCAGATCTCAAGAATAATTACTGAAAGTGTCCAAATGATATTTGATTGCAAGAAGGGCCTTGTCATGTGGTATGGAAGAGTATAGTGCCTGTACGTCACAGGTGATCCATCTGTAGTGCTCCTTCCATTGTAATTTATCCAAAACCTGCAGAACAAATTTGGTATACTTGAGAAAACCCAGGATCCGAATAACCAATGGCTGAAGCAGGACATCTAACCACTGAGATCATTTTTCAAAGAAGGGCCCTTCTGGCAATAATGGGTCTGAATTTGGGAGGAAAGTAATATTTGTGAATTTTGGGGAGGTCAATAAATATAGGACAAATAAGGATGATCCTCCAAAAGAAATTGCACTGTTTGCAGTTAATTATCCCAAGAGTAAGACCTCTAGCAAACAGGTTGTCCAGATCCTTGAAGTAAATCCGAGTGGGATTCCCTGTTAATGAAACATATGCAAGAGGATCAGATAACAGACACCACCTCTCTGATGTATAATGTCTTATCTAGTACCTCAATCACGCTAGTGATATTACACACTTGCAGGTGATCAGTATAGAAAGGGTGTTCAAATCCACTATAGGAGGAAATTGGCAAAAAAAACTTTTAGCAAGAGAAGCCTTTTGCATTCTCAAATTGAACACGACGGCTCCGAAAGGGTTTTAATTATAGAAATGACCTACTCAACATTTGTTGATTATAGGTTTTATTTTTATGCCTAACCATTGTGCATTTAGAGGTTTGTTTTTTTTTTTCACTTTTTTGGGGGGTGGGTGTGTGGGGTTGCATGCTGGGGCTTGCAAGGAACATTGCTATAATAATGCTTTGCATGATTTTCACTGATTGTTCCTTTTATAAATTATTAACATGGGGATTAAACACATCTGATGGGAGTCATTTACATACATGATGACATTTCCTGTGCTTATTTATAGACTTGATGTACATTTGTTCAGTATGCTATGACTAAGTCAGATATTCTGCCGAGATGCTTCAGAAATTGTGAGGTACCTGTTTGCACACAGGCTTCAGTTTTTAATATCATGCAATAAATGTCGTTTTATCTTATTTTTGGATGCTAGATACAATTTCTTCACTAGAAAAATCCATACTGCACACTGGTGTAGCTAATGTCTCAAATAGACCAAGATGCAGTAAATTAACAAAATCGGATGGCCAATCTCTCAAAAAGCATGACACAGTGAACATGGGAGATTTTAGCGATCCAGGCATTTGTTGGGAATCTCTCTCAGGTAAAAGTAATGGATCAAACAAATTCTTATCTGCTCTTACAGAGGGTAGAAGAGAAAACAAGGGGATCTGCTATCTTGGACCTAATTCTTACTAACAGGGAGGAAATGGTTGAGGAAGTACAGGTGGCTGGGACCTTAGGAGGCAGTGATCATGCTATGCTTGAATTTTGAATAAAAAAAGAAGGAAGACCTGAGAAAACTCAGACCTCAAGGTTGGATTTCAGAAAGGCAGATTTTTAATGAAATCAGAAAGAGGGTAGGAAGAATCCAATGGCTGGATGTTCTTAAGGACAGAAATGTCCAAGAAGGTTGAAAAATATTGCGAAATGAGATTCTCAAAGCACAATCATTAACAATTAGAGATGAGCGAGCGCACTCATCCGAGCTTGATACTCGTTCGAGTATTAGGGTGTTCGAGACGCTCGTTACTCGAGACGAGCACCACGTGGCACTCGACTCAATTACATTTCCCTCCCTGAGAAATTTGCGCCCTTTTCTGGCCAATAGAAACACAGGGAAGGCATAACAACTTCCTCCTGTGACGTTCCAGCCCTATCCCACCCCCCTGCAGTGAGTGGCTGGCGAGATCAAGTGACCCCCGAGTATTTAAATCAGCCCCTCCCGCGACTCGCCACAGACACAAGCTAAGAGAGATCAGGGAAAGTGCTGCTGCTGCTATAGGGACAGTGTTAGCGTCTTCAAGAACCACAGCGGTCCTTCTTAGGGCCACAGCTTACCTAGTGCATTACTGTTGTGGCTGCTGTGAGCAGTTTTGCACTTTTTTTTTTTGTGTATAATGGGGCGTGCAGGCTATAGCATTCTCAGGCTGCAGGCTGTACTTGAGTATAGGGGCAGTATTGGTCAGGCAGGGACAGTGGTAGTGTAGAATCCTGTCTACAAGAACCCCAACGGTTCTTCTTAGGGCTACCTGTGACCGTGTGCATTTAACTCCGTGGTTGCTGGGAGTTGTAGTACCTCAGTATTGCACAGCAGAGCCTGCGTGCAGCCTTCATTTAAATATTTTTCTGTCCGCACTTTGCGTTGTGTCAGCTCACTCTGCCTCTAAGTGTACGGCAAGAAACCACAAATTTTCTACGCCGCTCTGTGTTATACGCGTGCTGTCTTGTCTGACAATTGCACGGTGTGTCAGGCGCCCATACATTGAAAGTGCAATACACACTGCATAGCCTCAGCCTGCATTGCCTAGAAAAAACAGGAGATTTAAAAAAGAAATCCTTTTTACAGCTACCGGTGACCCATTGCATTTGCCTGCGTGGCCTGTGGGAATTCACGTCCATCCACACTCTATAGTGCACAGTAAGGCCTAAGTGCAGCCTTCATTTAAATATTTTTCTGTCCGCACTTTGCGTTGCGTCAGCGCAGTCTGCCTCTAAGTGTACGCCAAGAAACCACAAATTTTCTTAATTCACAAACATTTTTACACCGCTCTGTCTCTGCTCGATTCTTAATCCAGCATGCTGAGGGGTAGGGGTAGAGGACGTGGACGCGGTCGCGGTCGAAGACGCGGAGTCCCAAGTGAGGGTGTGGGCATAGGACAAGTTCCTGGTCCAGGTGAATCACAGCCGGCTGCTGCGGGAGTAGGAGAGAGGACAGTTTCTGGGGTACCAAACTTCATATCGCAATTTTTGGGTCCACGTCGTAGACCTTTATTAAAAAATGAGCAGTGTGAGCAGGTCCTGTCGTGGATGGCAGAAAGTGCATCCAGCCATCTATCGACCACCCAGTCTTCTACGCCGTCCACTGCTGCAACTCTGAATCCTCTGGCTGCTGCTCCTCCTTCCTCCCAGCCTCCTCACTCCATAAAAATGACACATTCTGAGGAGCAGGCAGACTCCCAGGAACTGTTCTCGGGCAGCAATGGTTCCTCTCCCACCTGAGGAGTTTGTCCTGACTGATGCCCAACCATTGGAAAGTTCCCGGGGTCCGGGGGATGAGGCTGGGGACTTCCGGCAACTGTCTCAAGAGCTTTCAGTGGGTGAGGAGGACGATGACGATAAGACACAGTTGTCTATCAGGGAGGAAGTAGTGAGGGCAGTAAGTCCGAGGGAGGAGCGCACAGAGGATTCGGAGGAAGGGCCACTGGACGATGAGGTGACTGACCCCACGTGGTGTGATAAGCCAACTGAGGACAGGTCTTCAGAGAGGGAGGCAAGTGCAGCAGCAGGGCAGGTTGGAAGAGGCAGTGCGGTGGCCAGGGGTAGAGGCAGGGCCAGACCGAATAATCCACCAACTGTTTCCCAAAGCGCCCCCTCGCGCCATGCCACCCTGCAGAGGCCGAGGTGCTCAAAGGTGTGGCAGTTTTTCACTGAGAGTGCAGATGACCGACGAACTGTGGTGTGCAAGGTTTGTCGCGCCAAGATCAGCCGGGGAACCACCACCACCAGCATGTGCAGGCATATGATGGCCAAGCACCCCACAAGGTGGGACGAAGGCCGTTCACCGCCTCCGGTTTGCACCACTGCCTCTCCCCCTTTGCCCTAACCTGCCACTGAGATCCAACCCCCCTCTCAGGACACAGGCACGACCGTCTCCTGGCCTGCACCCACACGCTCACCTCCGCTGTCCTCGGCCCCATCCAGCAATGTCTCTCAGCGCAGCGTCCAGCCGTCGCTAGCGCAACTGTTTGAGCGCAAGCGCAAGTACGCCGCCACGCACCCGCACACTCAAGCATTAAACGTGCACATAGCCAAATTGATCAGCCTGGAGATGCTGCCGTATAGGCTTGTGGAAATGGAGGCTTTTAAAAACATGATGGCGGCGGCGGCGGCCCCGCACTACTCGGTTCCCAGTCGCCACTACTTTTCCCGATGTGCCGTCCCAGCCCTGCACGACCACGTCTCCTGCAACATTGTACGCGCCCTCACCAACGTGGTTACTGGCAAGGTCTACTTAACAACGGACACATGGACAAGCACAGGCGGGCAGTGCCACTATATCTCCCTGATGGCACATTGGGTGAATTTAGTGGAGGCTTGGACCGAGTCAGAGCCTGGGACCGCTCACGTCCTGCCCACCCCCAGAATTGCGGGCCCCAGCTCGGTGCTGGTATCTACGGCGGTGTATGCCAACTCCACTAAACCTTCCCCCTCCTCCTCCTTCTCCTATGCAACCTCTACCTCGCAATTAAGATGTGTCAGCAGCACGTCGCCAGCAGTCGGTGTTGCGTGGTGCGGCAGCAGAGCGGTGGGCAAGCGTCAGCAGGCCGTGCTGAAACTAATCAGCTTAGAAGAGAAGAGGCACACGGTCCACGAACTGTTGCGTGGTCTGACAGAGCAGACCGACCACTGGCTTTCGCCGCTGAGCCTCCAACCGGGCAAGGTCATGTGTGACATCGGCCGTAACCTTGTGGCGGCTCTGCAGCTCGGCAGCCTCGCGCACAAGTCATGCCTGGCCCACGTCTTTAATTCGGTGGCTCAGCGGTTTCTGAAAAACTACCCACACTTGTTAGACCTCCTCGGCAAGATGCGCATATTTCCGCAAGTCCAACACGGACGCTGCCACCCTGCGCACCCTGCAACATCGGTTTAATCTGCCAGTGCACTGACTGCTATGTGTAATGCCCAGACGGTGGAATTCTATGCTGCACATGTTTGCCAGGCTGTATGAGCAGCATAGAGCTATAGTGGAATACCAACTCCAACATGGGCGGCGTAGTGGGAGTCAGCCTCCTCAATTCTTTACCGAGGAGTGGGCGTGGATGGCAGATATCTGCCAGGTCCTTGGAGACTTTGAGGAGTCTACCCAGATGGTGAGCGGCGATGCTGCAATCATTCGTGTCACCATTCCTCTGCTATGCCTGTTGAGAAGTGCCCTGCAAAGCATAAAGGCTGAGGCTTTGTGGTCGGAACAGGAGACAGGGGAAGACAGTATGTCGCTGGATAGTCAGAGCACCCTCATGTCTATATCTCAGCGTGTTTTGGAGGAGAAGGAGGTGGGGGAGGAGCCTGAGGAGGAGGAGGGGGAAGAGACAGCTGGGCCCACTGCAGAGGGTACCCATCCTGCTTTTCTATCATCTGTTAAGCGTGTATGGCCAGTGGAGGAGGAGGATCCAGAAAGTGATCTTCCTAGTGAGGACAGAGATGTGTTGCATACAGGTACCCTGGCACACATGGCTGACTTCATGTTAGGATGCCTTTCTCATGACCCTCGCGTTAGACGCATTCTGACCACTACGGATTACTGCTCAACCCACGGTATAAGTAGAACCTTTCCCATCTCATTCCCGAAGAGGAAAGGGCTTCGAGAGGGATGCTGTACCACAGGGCGCTGGTGGACAAACTGAGGGTAAAATTCTAGAGATGAGCGAACGTACTCGTCCGAGATTGATGCTCGGGCGAATATTATGGTGTTCGGGATGCTCGTTACTCGTAACGAGTACCACGCGATGTTCGAGTTACTTTCACTTTCATCTCTGAGACGTTAGCGCGCTTTTCTGGCCAATTGAAAGACAGGGAAGGCATTACAACTTCCCCCTGTGATGTTCCAGCCCTATACCACCCCCCTGCTGTGAGTGGCTGGGGAGATCAGGTGTCACCCGAGTAAAAAAGTCGGCCCCTCCCGCGGCTCGCCTCAGATGCGTTGTGACAGAGATCAGGGACAGTGGTATCCTGTTGGAGCTGCTGTAGGGAGAGTGTTAGGAGTTAGTGTAGGCTTCAAGAACCCCAACGGTCCTTCTTAGGGCCCCATCTAACCGTGTGCAGTACTGTGGAGGCTGCCTTTTGCAGTGGTGCACATTTTTTTTTTCCAAATCGGCCGTGCAGAGCATTGCACCCTGCAGTAATACTACAGGGACAGAAGTGGTGGTTAGGCAGGGAGAGTGTTAGGAGTTAGTGTAGGCTTCAAGAACCCCGGCACTACCGTTTCCTGGCCTGCACCCACACCCTCACCTCCGCTGTCCTCGGCACCATCCAGCAATGTCTCTCAGCGTAGCGTCCAGACGTCGCTAGCGCCACAGTTTGAGCGCAAGCGCAAGTACGACGCCACGCACCCGCACGCTCAAGCGTTAAACGTGCACATTGCTGAAACTACTCAGCTTAGGAGAGAAGAGCCACACGGCCCAAGAACTGCTGCAGGGTCTGACAGAGCAGACCGACCGCTGGCTTGCGCCGCTGAGCCTCCAACCGGGCATGGTCGTGTGTGACAACGGTCGTAACCTGGTGGCGGCTCTGCAGCTCGGCAGCCTCACGCACGTGCCATGCCTGGCCCATGTCTTTAATTTGGTTGTTCAGCGCTTTCTGAAAAGCTACCCCCACTTGCCATACCTGCTCGGAAAGGTGCGCCAGCTCTGCGCACATTTCCGCAAATCCCACACGCACGCTGCCACCCTGCGGACCCTGCAACATCGGTTTAATCTGCCAGTGCACCGACTGCTGTGCGACGTGCCCACACAGTGGAACTCTACGCTCCACATGTTGGCCAGACTCTATGAGCAGCGTAGAGCTATAGTGGAATACCAACTCCAACTTGCGCGGCGCAGTGGGAGTCAGCCTCCTCAATTATTTACAGAAGAGTGGGCCTGGTTGGCAGCCATCTGCCAGGTCCTTGGAAAATTTGAGGAGTCTACCCAGATGGTGAGCGGGGATGCTGCAATCATTAGCATCACCATTCCTCTGCTATGCCTCTTGAGAAGTTCCCTGCAAAGCATAAAGGCAGACGCTTTGGAATCAGAAACGGAGGCGGGGGAAGACAGTATGTCGCTGGATAGTCAGAGCAACCTCATGTCTACATCTCAGCGCGTTGAGGAGGAGGGGGAGGAGCATGAGAAGGAGGGGGAAGAGACAGCTTGGCCCACTGCTGAGGGTACAGATGCAGCTTGCCTGTCATCCTTTAAGCGTGTATGGCCAGAGGAGGAGGAGGAGGAGGAGGAGGAGGAGGATCCTGAAAGTAATCTTCGGAGTGAGGACAGCCATGTGTTGCGTACAGGTACTCTGGCACACATGGCTGACTTCATGTTAGGATGCCTTTCTCGTGACCCTCGCATTACATGCATTCTGGCCACTACGGATTACTGGGTGTACACACTGCTCGATCCACGGTATAAGGAGAGCCTTTGCACTCTCTTTCCCGAAGAGGAAAGGGGTTCGAGAATGATGCTATACCACAGGGCGCTGGTGGACAAACTGATGGTAAACTTCCCATCCGACAGCGCTAGTGGCCGAAGGCGCATTTCCGCGGCCCAGGTAGCAGGGGAGGCGCAGAGATCAGGCAGCATGTACAGCGCAGCAGGGGAACATTATCCAAGGCCCTGGACAGCTTTATGGCTCCCCAGCAAGACTGTCACCGGTCCCCAGTCAAGGCTGAGTTGGCGGGAGCACTGTAAAAGGATGGTGAGGGAGTACGTAGCCAATTGCAGCACCGTCCTCGGTGACGCCTCTGCCCCCTACAACTACTGGGTGTCTAAGCTGGACACGTGGCCTGAACTCGCGCTGTTTGCCCTGGAGGTTCTTGCTTGTCCTGCGGCTAGCATCTTGTCAGAGGGTGTGTTTAGTGTGGCTGGGGGAATCATCACGGATAAGCGTACCCGCCTGTCAACCGACAGTGCTGACAGGCTTACACTCATCAAGATGAACAAAGCCTGGATTTCCCCAGACTTCTCTTCTCCACCAGCGGACAGCAGCGATACCTAAGCAATACGTAGGCTGCACCCGCGGATGGAAGCATCGTTCTCTATCACCATCCAAAACGGGGACCTTTTTGCTTCATCTATCTGTGTATAATATTCCTCCTCCTCCTCCTGCTCCTCCTCCTGAAACCTCACATAATCACGCCGAACGGGCAATTTTTCTTAGGCCCACAAGGCTCAGTCATATAATTTTTCTAAACAATTTTTATACGTTTCAATGCTCATTAAAGCATTGAAACTTTCACCTGAACCAATTTTTATTTTAACTGGGCTGCCTCCAGGCCTAGTTACAAATTAAGCCACATTAACCAAAGCGATTAATGGGTTTCACCTGCCCTCTTGGTTGGGCATGGGCAATTTTTCTGAGGTACATTAGTACTGTTGATGCAGCAATTTTTGTGGGCCCTCGCCTACAGTGTAATCAAATTAATTTTTAGCCCACCTGCATTACAGCTGACGTTACATCAGCTGTGATGGGCAATGCAATGGGATATATTTATGTACCGCCGGTGGCTTCCTGGCACCCACCCATGCTGTCGGTCCACAGGGAGTTGTAAATGCATCTGTTTCCACTTCTAAAGAACCCCAGTCTGACTGGGGCATGCAGTGTGGGCCGAAGCCCACCTGCATTAAACATGAGAATACTACCTCAGCTGTGTTGGGCAATGCAATGGGATATATTTATGTACCGCCGGTGGGTTCCAGGGAGCCACCCATGCTGTGGGTCCACAGGGAGTTGTAACTGCATGTGTCCACTTCTAAAGAACCCCAGTCTGACTGGGGCATGCAGTGTGGGCCGAAGCCCACCTGCATTAAGCACGACATTACATCAGCTATGATGGGCACTGCAATGGGATATATTTATGTACCGCCGGTGGGTTCCAGGGAGCCACCCATGCTGTGGGTCCACAGGGAGTTGTAACTGCATGTGTCCACTTCTAAAGAACCCCAGTCTGACTGGGGCATGCAGTGTGGGCCGAAGCCCACCTGCATTAAACATGACAATACTACCTCAGCTGTGTTGGGCAATGCAATGGGGTATATTTATGTACCGCCGGTGGGTTCCAGGGAGCCACCCATGCTGTGGGTCCACAGGAAGTTGTAACTGCATGTGTCCACTTCTAAAGAACCCCAGTCTGACTGGGGCATGCAGTGTTGGCCGAAGCCCACCTGCATTAAGCACGACATTACATCAGCTATGATGGGCACTGCAATGGGATATATTTATGTACCGCCGGTGGGTTCCAGGGAGCCACCCATGCTGTGGGTCCACAGGGAGTTGTAACTGCATGTGTCCACTTCTAAAGAACCCCAGTCTGACTGGGGCATGCAGTGTGGGCCGAAGCCCACCTGCATTAAACATGACAATACTACCTCAGCTGTGTTGGGCAATGCAATGGGGTATATTTATGTACCGCCGGTGGGTTCCAGGGAGCCACCCATGCTGTGGGTCCACAGGGAGTTGTAACTGCATGTGTCCACTTCTAAAGAACCCCAGTCTGACTGGGGCATGCAGTGTGGGCCGAAGCCCACCTGCATTAAACATGACATTACCTCAGCTGTGATGGGCAATGCAATGGGATATTTTTATGTACCGCCGGTGGGTTCCAGGGAGCCACCCATGCTGTGGGTGCACACGGAATTCCCATTGGGGAGTTGTACCTGCCTGTGACTATATATAAAAAACCGCGGTCTGACTGGGGCATGCAGACACCTTGACACAATGAATAGTGTGTGGCACATAGGTTCCCCATTGCTATGCCCACGTGTGCAGCTCCAGATGGAGGTGGCACAGGATTGGATTTCTCATTGCTTCTGTACAGCATTGTGGGCTATCGCCCCGCCACTTTTAAAGAGGGTCGCTGCCTAGCCGTGCCAACCCTCTGCAGTGTGTGCCTGCTTTTCCTGTGGCAGACACACTTATAAATAGACATGAGGGTGGCGTGGCATGAGGGCAGCTGAAGGCTGGGCAGGGACAGTTTGATGTGCGCTGTGGACACTGGGTCGTGGGGGGGGGGGGGGCAGCATGTAACCCAGGAGAAGTGGCAGCGGAGTGTCATGCCGGCAGTGATTGTGCTTTGTTGGAGGTAGTGTGGTGCTTAGCTAAGGTATGCATTGCTAATGAGGGCTTTTCAGAAGTAAAAGTTGGTGGGAGGGGGGGCGCACTCTTGCCGGTATTGTGGCTTAATAGTGGGACCTGTGAACTTGAGATGCAGCCCAACATGTAGCCCCTCGCCTGCCCTATCCGTTGCTGTGTCGTTCCCATCACTTTCTTGAATTGCCCAGATTTTCACACATGAAAACCTTAGCGAGCATCGGCGAAATACAAAAATGCTCGGGTCGCCCATTGACTTCAATGGGGTTCGTTACTCGAAACGAACCCTCGAGCATCGCGAAAAGTTCGTCCCGAGTAACGAGCACCCGAGCATTTTGGTGCTCGCTCATCTCTATAAAATTCCCATCTGACAGTGCTAGTGGCGGAAGGCGCAGTTCCGAGGGCCAAGTAGTAGGGGAGGCGCGGAGATCAGGCAGCATGTTCAGCGCAGGCAGGGGAGCATTCTCCAGGGCCTTTGCCAGCTTTATGGCTCCCCAGCAAGACTGTGTCACCACTCCCCAGTCAAGGCTGAGTCGGAGGGAGCACTGTAAAAAGATGGTGAGGGAGTACGTAGCTGATCGTACCACCGTCCTCCGTGACACCTCTGCTCCGTACAACTACTGGGTGTCAAAGCTAGACACGTGGCTCGAATTCACGCTGTATGCCCTGGAGGTGCTTGCTTGCCCTGCGGCTAGCGTCTTGTCAGAGAGGGTGTTTAGTGCAGCTGGGGGAATCATCACGGATAAGCGTACACGCCTGTCAACTGCCAGTGCCGACATGCTTACACTCATAAAGATGAACAAAGCCTGGATTTCCCCAGACTTCTCTTCTCCACCAGCAGAGAGCAGCGTTACCTAAACAATCTTTTCACTGCAAAAACAGATAAAAGCACTCTTCTCTATCACTGTACAAAAAGGACATTTACCTTTGTCAATCGATGTATATTAGTCCTCCTCCTCCTGCTCCTCCTCCTGAAACATCGTGTCATCACGCTGAACTGCCAGTTTTTCTGCGGCCCAAAAGGCTCATGTAACTTTTCTCAAACAATATTTCTATGTTTCTAACTGAAGCATTGAAACTTCAACATGAACCAATTTTTGTAACAGGGCTGCCTCCAGGCTCTGTTACAAATTAAGATACAGTAAGCTGAAATATTAATGGGTTTCACCTGCCCTCTCTGTTCAGCAATTTTTCTGGGGTACATTTTTACTGTTGGTACAGCAATTTTTGGGGCCCTCACCTACACTGCAATCCAAGTAATTTTTCTGGCCTTTGCCTACATTCATGGTACACCAATGTGTCCAGGGTTGGCCTACACTCTTGCTACAGAAATGTCACACGGGTCTGCCTGCCTATAATTCTGCCACAGTAATGCTACTGGGGTCTGCCTATACTTCTGCGACAGAAAGGTTACTTTGGTCTACCTATACTTCTGCTCCTGAACTGTTACTGCGGTCTGCCTACACTGCTGCTACGGAAATGTTCCTGGGGTCTGTCTATACTGTTACTACTGAAATGTTACTGGGTTTTGTCTATACTGCTGTAAATGAAATATTACTGGGGTTTGTCGATACTGTTACTACTGAAATGTTACTGGGCTCTGCCTAGACTGCTGCTACTGAAATGTTACAGGGATCTGTGTATACAGCTGTAAATGAAATGTTACTGGGGTCAGCCTACAGTGCTGCGACTGAAATGTTACTGTGGTCTGTCTATACTCCAACAAATAAAAATGTTACTGGGTTTTGTCTATACTGCTGTAAATGAAATGTTACTGCGGTCTGTCTATACTGTTACTACTGAAATGTTACTGGGCTCTGCCTAGACTGCTGCTACTGAAATGTTACTGGAGTCTGTCTATACTGCTGCAAATTAAATGTTACTGGGGTCAGCTCACACTGCTGCGACTGAAATGTTACTGTGGTCTGTCTATACTCCAACAAATAAAAATTTTACTGGGTTTGGTCTATACTGCTGTAAATGAAATATTACTGGGGTTTGTCGATACTGTTACTTCTGAAATGTTACTGGGCTCTGCCTTGACTGCTGCTACTGAAATGTTACTGGAGTCTGTCTATACTGCTGCAAATGAAATGTTACTGGGGTCAGCCTACACTGCTGCGACTGAAATGTTACTGTGGTCTGTCTATACTCCAACAAATAAAAATGTTACTGGGTTTTGTCTATACTGCTGTAAATGAAATGTTACTGGGGTCTGTCTATACTGTTACTACTGAAATGTTACTGGGCTCTGCCTTGACTGCTGCTACTGAAATGTTACTGGAGTCTGTCTATAGTGCTGCACATGAAATGTTACTGGGGTCTGTCTATACTGCTTCAAATGAAATGATACTGGGGTCTGTCCCTACTAATACTACTGAAATGTTACTGGGGTCTGTCTATATTACTACAAATGAAATGATACTGTGGTCTGTCCCTACTGATACTACTGAAATGTTACTGGGGTCTGTCTGCACTGCTGGAACTGAAATGTTACTGGGGTCTCTCCCTACTGTTAGTACTGAAATGTTACTGGGGTCTGTCCATACTGTTACTACTGAAATGTTACTGGGCTCTGCCTAGAATGCTGCTACTGAAATGTTACATGGGTCTGTGTATACAGCTGCAAATGAAATGTTACTGGGGTCAGCCTACGGTGCTACAACTGAAATGTTACTTTGGTCTGTCTATACTCCAACAACTGAAATGTTACTGGGGTTTGTCTATACTGCTGTAAATGAAATGTTACTGGGTTCTGTCTATACTGTTACTACTGAAATGATACTGGGCTCTGCCTAGACTGCTGCTATAGAAATGTTACTGGAGTTGGTCTATACTGCTGCAAATGAAATGTTACTGGGGTCAGCCTACACTGCTGCTACGAAAATGTTAAAGGGGTCTGTCTATACTGTTACTACTACTGAAATGTTACTGGGGTCTGTCAATAGTACTACAAATGAAATGTTTCTGGGGTCTGTCTATACTGCTGCAAATGAAATGTTTCTGGGGTCTGTCTATACTGCTGCAAATGAAATGTTACTGGGGTCTGTCCCTACAGTTACTACTGAAATGTTACTGGGGTCTGTCTATACTGCTGCAAATGAAATGATACTGGGGTCTGTCTCTACTGATACTACTGAAACGTTACTGGGGTCTGTCTGCACTGCTGGAACTGAAATGTTACTGGGGTCTCTCCCTACTGTTAGTACTAAAATGTTACTGGGGTCTGTCCCTACTAATACTACTGAAATGTTACTGGGGTCTGTCTGCACTACTGGAACTGAAATGTTACTGGGGTCTCTCCCTACTGTTAATACTGAAATGTTACTGAGGTCTGCCCCAACTATAACTACTGAAATTTTACTGGGGTCTGTCTACACTGCTGGAACTGAAATGTTACTGCGGTCTATCCCTACTGTTAATACTGATATGCTACTGGGTCTGTCTGCACTGCTGGAACTGAAATGGTACTGGGGCCTGTCCCTACTAATACTACTGAAATGGTATTGGGGTCTGTCTGCACTGCTGGAACTGAAATGTTACTGGGGTCTGCCCCTACTGTTAGTACTGAAATGTTACTGGGGTCTGTCCCTAGTGATACTACTGAAATGTTACTGGGGTCTGTCTGAACTGCTGGAACTGAAATCTTACTGGAGTCTCTCCCTACTGTTAGTACTGAAATGTTACTAGGGTCTGTCTCTAGTGATACTACTGAAATGTTACTGGGGTGTGTCTGAACTGCTGCAACTGAAATGTTACTAGGGTCTGTCCCTACTGAAACTACTGAAATGTTACTGCGGTCTGTGTATACTGCTGCAAATGAAATGATACTGGGGTCTGTCCCTACTGATAGTACAGAAATGTTACAGGGGTCTGTCTATACTGCTGCAAATAAAATCATCATTGGGTCTGTCCCTACTGATACTACTGAAATGTTACTGGGGTCTGTCCCTATTGATAATACTGAAATGATACTGGGGTCTGTCTCTACTGCTGCAACTGAAATGTTACTGGGGTCTGTCTATACTGCTGCAAATGAAATGTTACTGGGGTCTGTACTACTGTTACTACTGAACTGTTACTGGAGTCTGTCTATACTGTTGCTACTGAAATGTTACTGGGGTCTGTCTGTACTATTACTACTGAAATATTACTGGGTCTGTCTATACTGTTGGTACTGAAATGTTACTGGGGTCTGTACCTACTGCTGCAACTGAAATGTTACTGAGGTCTGTCCCTACTAATACTACTGAAGTGTTACTGGGGTCTGTCTATACTGCTGCAAATGAAATGATACTGGGGTCTGTCCCTACTGATACTACTGAAATGTTGCTGTGGTCGGTCCCTACTGATACTACTGAAATGTTACTGGTGTCTGTCTATACTGCTGCAAATGAAATGTTACAGGGCTCTGTCCCTACTGTTACTACTGAACTGCTACTGGGGTCTGTTTCTACTGTTGCTACAGAAATGTTTCTGGGGTCTGTTCCTACTGTTCCTACTGGAATATTACTGGGGTCTGTCGCTACTGATACTACTGAAATGTTACTGGGGTCTGTCTATACTGCTGCAAATGAAATGATCCTGGGGTCTGTACCTACTGATACTACAGAAATGTTACTGGGTCCATCTATACTGCTGCAAATGAAATTATACTGGGGTCTGTCCTTACTGATACTATTGAAATGTTACTTGGTTCTGTCTATACTGCTGCAAATGAAATGTTACTTGGTCTGTCCCTACTGATACTACTGAGATATTGCTGGGGTCTGTCTTACTGATACTACTGAAATGTTACTGGGGTCTGTTCGTACTGCTGCAACTGAAATGTTACTGGGGTCTGTCTATACTGCTGCAAATGAAATGTTACTGGGGTCTGTTCCTACTGTTACTACTGAACTATTATTGGGGTCTGTCTATACTATTGCTACTGAAATGTTTCTGGGATCTGTCCCTACTGTTACTACTGAAATGTTACTGGTGTCTGTCTATACTGTTGCTACTGAAATGTTACTGGGGTCTGTCCTACTGCTGCAACTGGAATGGTACTGGGGTCTGTCCCTACTGATACTACTGAAATGTTACTGGGGTCTGTCTATACTGCTGCAAATGAAATAATACTGTGGTCTGTCCCTACTGATACTACTGAAATGTTACTGGGGTCTGTCTGAACTCCTTGAACTGAAATGTTACTGGCGCCTGTCTATACTGCTTCAACTGAAATGTTAATGGGGTCGGTCTCTAACGATACTGCTGCAAATGTTACTGGGGTCTGTTTATACTGCTGCAAATGAAATGTTACTGGGGTCTGTTCCTACTGATACTACTGAAATGTTACTGGGGTCTGTCCTACTGCTGCAACTGAAATGTTACTGGGGTCTGTCCCTACTGATACTACTTGAAAGTTACTGGGTGTCTGTCCCTACTGCTGCAACTGAAATGTTACTGGGGTCTGTCCCTACTGTTACTACTGAGATGCTACTGGGGTCTGTTCCTACTGATACTACTGAAATGTTACTGGGGTCTGTCTGAACTGCTGGAACTGAAATGGTAATGGGATTTGCCTATAACGTGCTTCCCACACATACTATAGCGGATCCTGGCCATGGTTGTGTTGGCCTTGTAATGCCACCCCCTCTAAACCCACCCCCTCCTCCTCCAACAATGAAAGCATTCTTGGCAAATGCTTAAGCTTTGGTCCCTCATGCGGCAGTCCAAAAATTTCACCTTAACCGGCAGAATTGGAATGTCAACCCCCCCCCCCCAACCCTCTTAATCATGGGCACATTTCCGAAAACCAAAGAAAAACAACCGGGGTGCCATTCAATTATCCCTAGCTGAAGCATTCAGCCGAGCGGTAGAGCAATTGCGGCTTCCATCTTGTTGGTCCAGATAATACTTACATAGTGTTGTGTCATACTGAGGTGGGAATGAAGCCGACTCTCAAACATAGCATTCATGTAGGGCTGAGGACAGAGTAGCAGCAGGCAACTATCGTTGGTGGAAGCAGGCCAGCTGAGAGCCACATGCTCCTGGTCTGATTTTGGACTGTTGGAAGAAGCCTTTACTTGTCATTATCTTTGGTCATTCCTGACAAAGATGAGTGGTATAGCCAGAAACGAGCATTGCTAACACTTTGCAATGGTCAACAGAAAACATATGAATGAAGCCTTTCCATATTTCTGATTGAGATGAGGAGGAGTGCCGAGTCGACGTTTAGTTCCTAGAATCTCATTTTCATTGCTATCAAATGCCCCTCTTGTCTCAGAAAATACTAGCTTTTCCACATAGCTGTTGTCGCTTCCACTTTTATTCTGTGGCTTTACTTTGGTCCGTTGGCTGTTATGCGGATCTGAAGGTTTGATTTTGCCCATGGAGGCAAAATCCACGGTGGAGGCCCGGAACACAGCCTGAACCTGGGCCCGCTAATGTGGTTCCCACACAGACTATAGCGGGTCCTGGTCATGCTGTCTTCACCTTGCAATGCCAACCTCCTCCTCCCGCTCGGGGTCAGGGGGTCAGCAATGCACATCATGTATTTTCTCTCGTGTTACCACAGTTATCGGAGAAACTTGTTTGGGCCAAAGGAGAGGTGCGTGACGGCATTAACGTTACAGTGGTCTGCCTATACTTCAGCTGCAGAAATGTTACAGGGGTCTGCCAATACCACAGCTACATAAATGTTACTGGGGTCAATCTATACTGCTGCATCTAAAATGTTACTGGGGTCTGTCTATACTGTAACTGCAGAAATGTTACTGGGGTCTAACTAGACTTCTGCAATATAAATGTTATTGGGGTCAGCTTATACCTTTGCTACAGGAATACTACAGGGGTCTGTGCATAGTATGGCTGCACAAAGTTTTCACATCGCGGTGTTCTACGTATCTGGCTGCACCCCCAAAAAAAATTGTGTCTGGGGCATGCTGTGTGAGCCGAAGCCCACCTGTATTTTATGTGCCGTTAGCTCTGCTATCCGGGGCACTGCAATGGGATATAGTAATGTACCATCGGTGGGTTCCAGGGAGCCTTCCGTGCTGTGGGTGCAATCAGAATTCCCCTAGCTGAGTTGTACCTGCCTGTGACTATTAATAAAAAAAAATCCAGTCTGACTGGGGCATGCAGTGTGGGCCGAAGCCCACCTGTACTTTTATCTGACGTTAGCTCTGCTGTTCGGGGCACTGCAATGGGATTTATTTATGTACCTATCGCCCCCCAGGTGCTGCTCGCCTGTTTTTGGACCACTTTGCTGCCTGGCTCCCCCACTTCCTATCCTGTGAAATTCCAACCCTCATCTTAGGTGATTTTAACATCCCCACTAATGACCCCAACTCCCCATCTGTCTCTCAGCTTCTTTCGCTCACCTCCTCCCTTGGTCTCTCTCAACTCACAGCCTCTCCCACTCACAGGGATGGCAATACTCTTGATCTGGTCTTCCTCTGTCTCTGCTCTGCTTCCAACTTCACTAACTTCCCTCTCCCGCTCTCGGATCATAACCTCCTCTCTTTCTCTGTCACGCTCCCTAACATCTCTCCAGACCCACCTACCTACAGTACCTACAGGAACTTTAAGGCCATTCACACCCAGAACTTTGCTGAATCTCTACAGTCCTCTCTGTCCTCCATCTCTCTCCTCTCCTGCCCCAACCTGGCTGCCGCTCACTACAACACCGCTCTCAAACATGCCCTGGATGAAGCGGCGCCCCCCAGGACCCGAGCCATCCGATGTAGAACGCGGCAACCCTGGCTCACGCCTCAAACGCGCTTCATCCGGCGGTGCTCTAGAAGTGCTGAACGGCTGTGGAGGAAATCGCAAACGTCCGCAGACTTCCTCCACTACAAATTCATGCTCAGAACCTACAACCTCACCCTCCACCATGCCAAACAAGTCTATTTCACCTCTCTAGTCTCCTCACTATCGCACAACCCTAAACGGCTCTTTGATACTTTTCACTCCCTTCTCAGCCCTAAACCGCAGCCCCCGGTGTCGGATCTCAGTGCCGAAGAGCTGGCTGCTTACTTCAAAAAGAAAATTGACATCCGTCAGGAAATAACTTCCCAATCCCAGACTAACCCTGACCCTAGTCTTGTCAGCACTGCATTTAGCTCCTGCTCACTGTCTGTACTCAGACCAGCGACAGAGGAAGAAGTCTCCAAATTGCTCTTCTCTGCTCGCCCCACCACCTGCGTTAGCGACCCCCTCCCCTCTCACCTCCTCCGTTCCTTCTCCCCAGTGGTCATCTCCCATCTCACCACTGTATTCAACCTCTCTCTGACCTCTGGCATCTTTTCCTCTTCCTTCAAACACACCATCATATCTCCACTGCTAAAGAAGCCGACTCTGGACGTGACTGATGCTGCCAACTACCGACCCATCTCAAACCTCCCTTTCATCTCCAAACTACTAGAACGCGTGGTTTACTCCCGCTTTGTAAGCTACCTATCAGAGCACTCTCTCCTAGACCCCCTACAGTCTGGCTTTCGACCTCAACACTCGACAGAAACTGCCCTTACAAGGGTATCCAATGACCTACTGACAGCCAAATCGAGGGGCGATTACTCCCTACTGATCCTCCTCGACCTCTCCGCAGCATTTGACACTGTTGACCACAAACTCCTCCTCAGTATGCTACACTCCATTGGCCTAAAGGACACTGCCCTCTCCTGGTTCTCCTCCTATCTATCTGACCGCTCTTTCAGGGTCTCCTTTGCTGGCTCTACCTCCCCTCCTCTTCCCCTTGCTTTTGGGGTCCCCCAGGGCTCAGTCCTCGGTCCCCTCCTTTTCTCTATCTACACAGCCCCTATTGGTCAAACCATCATGAGATTTGGCCTCCAATACCACCTGTATTCTGACGACACCCAGCTATACACCTCTTCCAGTGACATCTCTGCACCTTTCCTCCAAAACATCACCAACTGTCTGTCTGCTGTCTCTAACACCATGTCCTCTCTCTACCTAAAACTAAACCTCTCTAAAACTGACTTACTGGTATTTCCACCCTCCACTAACCAACCTCATCCTGACATCTCCATCTCAGTGTGTGGCGCTACCATAACTCCTAGACAACATGCCCGCTACCTTGGGGTCATATTCGATTCTGATCTCTCTTTTACCCCCTACATCCAATCTCTGCCCTGAACATGTCAGCTGCACCTCAAGAACATCGCAAGAATCCGCTCTTTTCTCACCGTGGACACGTTAAAAACGCTTACTGTTGCCCTCATCCACTCCCGGCTCGATTATTGCAATTCGTTGCTGATCGGCCTCCCCTGCACCAGAGTCTACCCTCTACAATCGGTCCTAAATGCGGCAGCCAGGCTCATCTTCCTGTCCAGCCGCTACTTGGACGCCTCTGCCCTGTGCCAGTCACTGCACTGGCTGCCCGTTAAATACAGAATTCAATTTAAACTCGCTACCTTCATCCACAAAGCCCTCCACAGTGTAGCGCCCCCCTACATCGCCTCCCTCATCTCAATCCATCAACCAGCCCGGGCTCTCCGCTCTGCTAACGAAACCAAACTGAGCGCCCCGTTAATTTGAACTTCTCATTCCCGCCTCCAAGACTTCTCCAGAGCAGCACCGATCCTCTGGAATGCACTACCAAAGGCTACCCGAGCAATCCAGGACTCGCAGAACTTCAGGCGTGCTCTAAAAACGCACCTCTTCAGGGAGGCATACCGCATTCCCTAAACAAACCCCTCTGTACGCCACCTAATAACATGCTCCCTGACCTACCGACTGCAATCCCTGCTAGCCACCATATACCGCTCCTGCAGTCATACCGATTCTGCCGTCACACGGCTAAATGTCTGACCATTGTCTATGTGTATAACATCGCTCACTCTCCACCTCGCCATACCGTGCACATCTCCAGCCCCTTTACTTTCTGTATCAGCCCACTATTCGTAGTATGTAAGCTCGTTGGAGCAGGACCCTCACCCCTATTGTTTCCATCAATGAGTTGTACCTGTCTGTGACTATTTATAAAAAAACCCAGTCTGACTGGGGAGTGCAGTGTGGGCCAAAGCCCACCTGTACTTTTATCTAACATTAGCTCTGTTGTCCGGGGCACTGTAATGGGATTTATTTATGTAAAGCCGGTGGCTTTCTTGAAACCACACCTGCTGTGGGTGCACACTTAGTTCCCATCGCGGTGTTTAACCTGTCTGGCACAAAGATAGTGACTGACTTCTGTAGGGGGCAGAGTGCAGATGGCTTTTCCCTTGCAGTGTCGATTGAGCTATGTGACACCTTGACAGAATGAATACTGCGTGGGCACATGGATTCCCCATAGCTATGCCCACGTTTGCAGCTCCTGACGGAGGTGGCACAGGATTGGAATGAAGATCGAACGTCAATTTCTCATTGATTCTCTACAGCATTGTGGGCTATCGCCCCGCCCCCTTTAAAGAGGAAAAATAAACTGTCCCACCTTGCTTTCTTGCGCTGCAGTCTTGGTCCCATAAGCAGGTATACTCACAAGCCTTCACATTGCCATCCGGCTACTTTGGCTTTAGTTAGACACATATATTTCAAATGCAGGAGTCCGGCTATTGTGAAGAACCTTGCTTTTATTCCAATAATTTCGTGCTCATACAGACAAACAGAGTACGCGTTTCGGTTCGCAGAACCTTGCTCACCTCTAACTGACAGACATTGCATGGACTTTTAAAAGGCTTAACATATAATTAGTGAATTAAAAACACATGTAGTTAACCCCTGCATTGATTATCTCAACCTTGTTGTCATGGTCAGTTACTCCTGCAGGAAATGACACACGTCTATTTGTATATAGAATATATAGTATATAGTAAATGATATATATTGTAGGACAAAAAATAAATATTTAAATAGACTTGATGGACATTGTAATGAAAGGATCAGAGTTTTAAAGGAATTTAAGGCAATTTACTTATTGATCCATATATAAACCACAGACAATTTATGTGGTAGCATATTAATATATGTAAGGATAACATACTTTGAGGAAAGAACAATGTTTGTGGATCATCATATCATGTACCGACTTAACATAACAGGATAAGGTTATTCATTTGGTATGTTGTAAATATTATTACATAAACATATAGAAAAAAAAAACGCTAGAAAAACGCAAAACGCAAGAAAAACGCAAAAGAAACACAAAAGAAAAAACAAGAAATTATTACTGCTTTTGTTGGAACTAATATATGTACATAAGATCTGTTCTATAATTCATCCCTTTTGGGTATCTGGTATTTAAATTTAGGATCCAAAAGGCTTCCCTTTTGAACACTTTTTCTGGACTAACCGCACCTTTCTTTTTATTTGTTACCTTTTCTATCCCAAAGAATGAAAAATTGTCTATCATCCCTGCATGTTTTTCACAAAAATGTTTAGCTGCACCTGAGCTACTTGTATTACCTTTTTTAATATTTTGCGGATATGTTCACTAATCCGAGTTTTTAATTTTCGTGTGGTGCATCCTATATAGTCTACATTGCATTCATTGCAGCGGATTATGTAAACCACATTACTTAAGTCTGTAAAACATAGCTTTTATTGAAAAACTAAATAAAAAGGAGTTTGTAACACAAAGTCCTAAACTCTAGACACAAATACACAAATAAATAAAAAACTGCACCCCTATGTCAAATGAGGGGAAAGCAGTATATACGTTGCCTAGGAACCGATATTTTCTCCCAACGGAATTAAAGTTTCTATTTTTGTTCTCCGTGGTATATATCCTAGAGCTAGTTGGATAGGCTCATTTAAGAATGATGTTCCAGCTTGTATAGACAGCTATAGATATTCAATAGATGGGGGACTTGTATCCGCTTTTTAGAGCACGTGCGTTATTCCTCCCAAATAGAGAAAGATGCATAGACTGTCAAACAATGCCGTAGGTGAGAGAATATTCACGCTACTTTGGCTAGTTTCAGAAAAATCCGATATAAAGCTGATATCAGAATGCTGTAGCTTGCCAACGCTTTTTGCGAGTTGTAGCCACCAAAACAGAAGTTATAATGCAGTACACCAAACTGCCAGCTCAATTATTTTGTAGGTTCAAAAATCAGTGGTTCAACGCGTTTCCGCTACCTGTTACGTAGCCTCATCAGGAACCATAAGAGAGTTTTTACAAACAAATCAGCTTCCAGCTAAACGGTTAATCCCCAAATTGGGATATTATAACCTTTTAGGAGGAGGGAGGTAGATAATCCTATCACTAGGTAGATCAAGGTAAATGAACCCAGTTTCCCCCCAGGAAAAATAGCTTCCAGCTAAACGGTTAGTCCCCAGATTGGGAAATCATAACCTTTAGAGAGAGGGAGGTAGACAATTCTATCACTAGGTAGATCAAGATAAATACACCCAGTTTCCCCCCAAAGATAGCAGGAACAAAAACAAAAAAAGGCAGCAGCACCAGTCTACCACAGAGACTGGTGCTGCTGCCTTTTTTTGTTTTTGTTCCTGCTATCTTTGGGGGGAAACTGGGTGTATTTATCTTGATCTACCTAGTGATAGAATTGTCTACCTCCCTCTCTCTAAAGGTTATGATTTCCCAATCTGGGGACTAACCGTTTAGCTGGAAGCTATTTTTCCTGGGGGGAAACTGGGTTCATTTACCTTGATCTACCTAGTGATAGGATTATCTACCTCCCTCCTCCTAAAAGGTTATAATATCCCAATTTGGGGATTAACCGTTTAGCTGGAAGCTGATTTGTTTGTAAAAACTCTCTTATGGTTCCTGATGAGGCTACGTAACAGGTAGCGGAAACGCGTTGAACCACTGATTTTTGAACCTACAAAATAATTGAGCTGGCAGTTTGGTGTACTGCATTATAACTTCTGTTTTGGTGGCTACAACTCGCAAAAAGCGTTGGCAAGCTACAGCATTCTGATATCAGCTTTATATCGGATTTTTCTGAAACTAGCCAAAGTAGCGTGAATATTCTCTCACCTACGGCATTGTTTGACAGTCTATGCATCTTTCTCTATTTGGGAGGAATAACGCACGTGCTCTAAAAAGCGGATACAAGTCCCCCATCTATTGAATATCTATAGCTGTCTATACAAGCTGGAACATCATTCTTAAATGAGCCTATCCAACTAGCTCTAGGATATATACCACGGAGAACAAAAATAGAAACTTTAATTCCGTTGGGAGAAAATATCGGTTCCTAGGCAACGTATATACTGCTTTCCCCTCATTTGACATAGGGGTGCAGTTTTTTATTTATTTGTGTATTTGTGTCTAGAGTTTAGGACTTTGTGTTACAAACTCCTTTTTATTTAGTTTTTCAATAAAAGCTATGTTTTAGAGACTTAACTGAACCCCACTGTGACATATCCATTTTTTCATCGAGGTGTTCGTCCTGCAACTGTGAAACCCATGTAAACCACATTAGTAGTACTGCAATTAATATAACTCCATATTTTGTACTCTTTCATGTGATTACTGTCAAAAAAGCTTTCCTTCTTGACAGCTAAATGACAGACAGTGCATCTTGAATTGCCACACCTGTAGAAACCTTTCTATTTCAGCCAATGCGGTTTTTCTATATTAGAAGAAAAATTGCTTAGAGCTAGTAAGTCCCCTAAATTTTTGTTCTTTTTTGCGACAAACTTAACCCCTTCGCTTAATATTTCATCAGTTACATCATCCTGTCTGAGTACAGGTAGAAATTTGAAGAAAATTTTTCTAATATTATAGAAATCTCTACTGTAAGCTGTGGAAAAAACTAATCCTTTATTTTTCTTTTTACTTTTATCACTAGATCTATCTGTAAGTAATTCTTCTCTTTTTCGTGTCTCCATTTTTGTACAAGTTTTATTCAATAAAGTCTGCCTATACCCTCTTTGATGTAATCTATTATTAATTTCTGTTTTTGCTATATTGAATGTAGAACTGTCCGAACACGATCTTTTTGCACGGATAAATTCTCCCATAGGGATAGCCTTTATGGTATGTTTGGGATGGCCACTACTTGCATGCAATATAGTGTTACCTGCTGTTTCCTTTCTGTACAGTTTAGTTCCAATACCTGTATTGCAATTTCCTCTTAGGGTTAAATCCAAAAACGGCACCTCTTCCTTATTATATGTTACAGTGAATTGCAGATTAACAGAGTTGTTATTAATATATCTACCAAACTGATTAACTTGTTCATGACATTCGCCTTGTATCGCACCTTCATCCCAAATTATTATTATGTCATCAATATACCTAGCATACCACACCATGCGGCCAGCAAAAGGGTTATCATGACTGAATATAAAACAATCTTCCCACCAACTCATAAAAAGGTTGGCTATCGCCGGAGAGAATTTGGAGCCCATCGGGGCTCCCGAAATCTGCAAAAAAAATTCTTGATCAAATGAAAAAAAATTGTGTTTTAACAAAAATTCAGTAGATAAAAGAATAAATTCCTTTAGTTCATTACTATAGTTACTGAAATTCTGTAAATGAAAACGAACTGCCTCCAAAGCCGCATGGTGTGGTATGCTAGAATAGAGATCCTTGACATCACACAAAATCCAAAGAAAATTATCATTCCATTTCAAATGTTGTAGTTTCTGTATTACATGTTTACTATCTTTAAGAAAACCTGGAGTTCTACATACTAACGGTTGCAGGGAACGGTCCACCCACGAACTTAAACGTTCACAGGGTGAACCGATCCCTGCAACTATCGGCCGTAACGGGGGTGGGAATACCCCCTTGTGGATCTTAGGGAGACCATGAAATATAGCCATGGTTGGGTTTGTAGGGAGCAGATACGAGATTTCTTTGTCATCCAAAATACCTAGTTCTTTTCCTATATGCAGCAACTTGTCAAGTTCATTCAGACAATCCTGTAATGGATTCCTATTAATTTGTCTATAGATATCTGTGTTACATAGGATCTTCCTGACAAGTGTTGCATACAGGTCAGAATCTAACAGCACTACATTACCTCCCTTGTCTGATTTACGTATTATCACATTTCTATTCTCCTTTACAGTAAGATTATCTTTTTTCTTTTTATTCAACGCGCTAACTTCCTTAATCTTGGTTAGTTCTTTTTCTATTGCCCATTGAAATTCATCCATATATTTAGTTCTTGTATTCAGAGGGTAGAAACCTGGATTCGGTATATGAAAGTCAATCTTGTTTAAATTATCCCCAACATTTGGTTCACTCCTGCTTTCTTTTTCCAGTTCCATCAGGTCTTTAATGGCCACAATTTCCTTAAAGGTGCAGTCATTGAATTCGTTAGTAGAATGATAACTGTTAGAATTACTCTGTGGATCTGTATCAATTTCCTGTGTCTTATCAAAAAAATGTCTTTTTACAGTCAATGACCTGATAAATTTATTGACATCCAGCAATGTTTCAAACAAAGAGAAATCGTTTTCAGGGGAGAAAATCAGACCTTTATTTAAAACGCATATTTGTTGCTCTAAGATGATAAAAGGTGTCAGAATAATGACGTTTTTATTCACAGTCTCCGGTTTCTGCTGGGATACCTCTTTGTTAGAGCTATCTCGTTTTTTTGCAACTTTTTTCTCATGTTAACCCCTGATGTACTGGGCTCGGGGCTTGACATGCAGCAGCTTGAGGAATCTCTCTCTGTAGTGTGTCCCTCTGTGTCTGTTGTAGAGAATGTAACTTTGTTGTATTTCCTTTTTCTGTCTCTATTATTGCGTTTCAAAATAGGTCTGAATTCATCTCTGTGCATACGTTTCCCATTCCAGTTATAGATGTTTTTTGTTGGCCGCATGGTATGGTATGCTAGGTATATTGATGACATAATAATAATTTGGGATGAAGGTGCGATACAAGGCGAATGTCATGAACAAGTTAATCAGTTTAGTAGATATATTAATAACAACTCTGTTAATCTGCAATTCACTGTAACATATAATAAGGAAGAGGTGCCGTTTTTGGATTTAACCCTAAGAGGAAATTGCAATACAGGTATTGGAACTAAACTGTACAGAAAGGAAACAGCAGGTAACACTATATTGCATGCAAGAAGTGGCCATCCCAAACATACCATAAAGGCTATCCCTATGGGAGAATTTATCCGTGCAAAAAGATCGTGTTCGGACAGTTCTACATTCAATATAGCAAAAACAGAGATTAACAATAGATTACATCAAAGAGGGTATAGGCAGACTTTATTGAATAAAACTTGTACAAAAATGGAGACACGAAAAAGAGAAGAATTACTTACAGATAGATCTAGTGATAAAAGTAAAAAGAAAAATAAAGGATTAGTTTTTTCCACAGCTTACAGTAGAGATTTCTATAATATTAGAAAAATTTTCTTCAAATTTTTACCTGTACTCAGACAGGATGATGTAACTGATGAAATATTAAGTGAAGGGGTTAAGTTTGTCGCAAAAAAGAACAAAAATTTAGGGGACTTACTAGCTCCAAGCAATTTTTCTTCTAATATAGAAAAACCGCATTGGCTGAAATATAAAGGTTTCTACAGGTGCGGCAATTCAAGATGCACTGTCTGTCATTTAGCTGTCAAGAAGGAAAGCTTTTTTGACAGTAATCACATGAAAGAGTACAAAATATGGAGTTATATTAATTGCAGTACTACTAATGTGGTTTACATAATCCGCTGCAATGAATGCAATGTAGACTATATAGGATGCACCACACGAAAATTAAAAACTCGGATTAGTGAACATATCCGCAATATTAAAAAAGGTAATACAAGCAGCTCAGGTGCAGCTAAACATTTTTGTGAAAAACATGCAGGGATGATAGACAATTTTTCATTCTTTGGGATAGAAAAGGTAACAAATAAAAAGAAAGGTGCGGTTAGTCCGGAGAAAGTGTTCAAAAGGGAAGCCTTTTGGATCCTAAATTTAAATACCAGATACCCAAAAGGGATGAATTATAGAACAGATCTTATGTACATATATTAGTTCCAACAAAAGCAGTAATAATTTCTTGTTTTTTCTTTTGTGTTTCTTTTGCGTTTTTCTTGCGTTTTGCGTTTTTCTTGCGTTTTGCGTTTTTTTTTTCTATATGTTTATGTAATAATATTTACAACATACCAAATGAATAACCTTATCCTGTTATGTTAAAGGAGTTGTCCCGCGCCGAAACGTTTTTTTTTTTTTAAACCCCCCCCCCCCCGTTTGGCGCGAGACAACCCCGATGCAGGGGTTAAAAAAACAAACCGGAGAGTGCTTACCTGAATCCCGGCGGTCCGGCGTCTTCATACTCACCTGCTGAAGATGGCCGCCGGGGTCTGCTCCCTCCGTGGACCGCAGCTCTTCTGTGCGGTCCATTGCCGATTCCAGCCTCCTGATTGGCTGGAATCGGCACCTGACGGGGCGGAGCTATACGGAGCCGGCATTTAGCTCGAGCGGCTCCATTGAATACAGCAGAAGACCCGGACTGCGCAAGCGCGGCTAATTTGGCCATCGGAGGCCGAAAATTAGTCGGCACCATGGAGACGAGGACGCCAGCAACGGAGCAGGTAAGTATAAAACTTTTGATAACTTCTGTATGGCTCATAATTAATGCACAATGTACATTACAAAGTGCATTAATATGGCCATACAGAAGTGTATAGACCCACTTGCTGCCGCGGGACAACCCCTTTAAGTCGGTACATGATATGATGATCCACAAACATTGTTCTTTCCTCAAAGTATGTTATCCTTACATATATTAATATGCTACCACATAAATTGTCTGTGGTTTATATATGGATCAATAAGTAAATTGCCTTAAATTCCTTTAAAACTCTGATCCTTTCATTACAATGTCCATCAAGTCTATTTAAATATTTATTTTTTGTCCTACAATATATATCATTTACTATATACTATATATTCTATATACAAATAGACGTGTGTCATTTCCTGCAGGAGGAACTGACCATGACAACAAGGTTGAGATAATCAATGCAGGGGTTAACTACATGTGTTTTTAATTCACTAATTATATGTTAAGCCTTTTAAAAGTCCATGCAATGTCTGTCAGTTAGAGGTGAGCAAGGTTCTGCGAACCGAAACGCGTACTCTGTTTGTCTGTATGAGCACGAAGTTATTGGAATAAAAGCAAGGTTCTTCACAATAGCCGGACTCCTGCATTTGAAATATATGTGCCTTTTAAAGAGGGTCTGGCCTGGCCTGGCCTCTGCAGTGTGTGCCTCCGGTTCCTCCTCATGGCTGATGCTCTTAAAAATAGACATGAGGGTGGTGTGGCTATGAGGCCAGCTGAAGGCTGCATAGGGACAGTTTTGTGTGCGCTGCGGACGCAGGGTCGTGCGGGGGGGAGGGGGTTGGACAGCATGTAACCCGGGAGAAGAGACAGCAGTGTGTCCCGCAGGCAGTGTTTGTGCTTGGTTGGAGGTAGTGTGGTGCTTAGCTAAGGTGTGCCTTGCTAATGAGGGTTTGTCCGAAATAAAAATTGTTAGGGGGGCGGGGGTATCACTCTTGCCGCTATAGTGGCTTAATAGTGGGATCTGGGAGTCTGAGATGCAGCCCTGCATGTTGCCCCTCGCCTGCCCTATCCGTATCTGTGTTCTTTCCATCACTTTAGTGGGTTTTGCAGATTTGCACAAATGAAAACCTTAGCGAGAATAGGCGATATACAAAAATGCCCGAGTCGCTCATTGACTTCAATGGGGTTCGTTACTCGAAACGAACCCTCGAGCATCGCGGAACGTTCGACTCGAGCAACGAGCACATGAGCATTTTGGTTCTCGCTCATCTGTAGTGTCTAGTTCTATTGCAACCCCTGTTATTAGAGATGAGCAAGCATACTCGCTGAGGACAAATACTCGAGCGAGTTTTGTCCTTTTTGAGTACCTGCCTGCTTGTGAGAAAAGATTCGGATGCCGGCAGGGGTGAGTGGCGAGATTCCCCCCCCCCCCCCATTCTTCCCTGCTCTCTCCCGTCGCTCCCGCCGGCACCCGAATCTTTTCTCACTCAGTCCTCTGAGTCAGGAATTTGGATTTCTGACACCACAGCCCCGATATGCGCAACCTAATCCGTAGCAAAAATATCCTCCACATCTAGACCTATCTTAAAGTGCAATATATGGAGATGCAGAGTAGTGACAAAATCCAAGATAAAATACACTTCTACATGTGACCTTACCTTTAACCCCTTGGTGACGAAGCCTGTTTGCGCCTTAGTGACGGAGCCAAATTTTAGAAATCAGACATGCATGACTTAACATAGCATAACTCTGTAAAGGCTTTGCATATCCAAGTGATTCTGACATTGTTTTTTCGCCACATATTGTACTTCCTTTAGGTTGTAAAAATAGACAAATAGAACTTGTGTATATTTATTAAAAGTGCTATTATTGGGAAAATTTTGAAAATTGTCATTTTTTTCACATTTTCAACTGTAATATCCTAAATATGTGCAAACGTACTGTACACATTTTTGCCAAGATATATATTTCCACCTGTTTCCTTTACTCTGAATGAACATTTGAAAAACGTTGTTCTTTTTTTTCAACCATTTAGGATACATACAAATTTAACATTACTTTTCACCGTTTTGAGGCACACTTTGCTTTCCTACACCAAGCCAAGATTGCAAAGGCTCTTAGGTGTCAGACTGATACCCCCACAAATAACCCCATTATAAAAACTATGTCCCTTAATGTATTCATTGAGGGGTGTCATAAGTATTTTGACGCTACAGGTTTTTTTTTCAGAAATTAATGCAATTTAGAGGAAAAATGAAACTTCATAATTTGGCAAATAGGTAATTTTAAAGACATATTTTTTGTCCTACAGTGCACATGAAAATGAGGATTTTTCACCCCAAAATGGATACCACTGTTTGTCATGTGTTCAGAGAAATAACCTTTGTGGCCCTAATCTTATGTCTGGATGCACAACGGGGCCCAAAATAAAAGGAGTAGTCAGTGTCTTTCAGAACAGAAATTTTGCTTGAAGGCCTTTTAGGCCCCATAGCACACTTGTAAAGCTCTTGAGCGGCCACAATTGATCCATTTTGAAAACTAGACTCGTTAACGAATTTATCTAGGGATGTACTGCCCATTTTGACACCACAGTTTTTGAATGAATTCAAGCAAAGCAGAAGGAAAAAATTGTGACTTTTACTTTTTTGGCAATACTGTCACTTTAAAAACAGCTTTTTTGTACAGCACACATATGAATGAAGACTTGCACCCCAAAATGGATACCCCTATTTCTTCTGTGTTCAGGGAGATACCCATTGTGGCCCTAATCTTATGTCAGGATGCACAACGGGGCCCAAAATGAAAGGAGTAGTTGGTAGCTTTCAGAACATAAATTTTGCATGAAGGTGATTTAGGCCCGATTGCCCACTTATAGAGCCCCAAAACGACAGAGAACGCCAACAAATAATCCCATTTTAAAAACTAGACCCCTTAACGAATTCATCTAGGAGTCTACTGAGTATTTTTACCCTACAAATTTTGAATAAATCTAAGCAAAGCTGTAGAAAAAAAACGACTTTCATTTTTTTGGCAACTGTGCCAAATTGAGCTCTATGTTGCGGTTATCCACACTAAAAAAGAACATGCTGCGTTCTGTTTTCTGTGAGTAGATTATATAATTCCAACCCACTAGTGTGAGCGGAATTGTGTAATCCAATGTGATTGATCTGCATATTACTGCAGATCAGACGCATGCAGAATCTGTAATTCCTATCCCGTCTTGTGAGACCGGCCTAAGGTAAATCGCTACCTTTTTATCACGTGACCAGGGACCACTCCATAATGCCACTGGTCACTGTTCCAAGCCAGTGGCTAGTGGGTGCATGTGCAGGTTCATGGAGGAGGATCGCGCCGGGGTTCAAATACGGATAACGGCAAACCTGTGACCAGGAACCGCTCACCGCAGCTCTCCGTGAAATCTCCAGGCTATTGTCTAAGTTTTGTAGCCAGGAGCAGGGAGATTTTAAAATTACCCTGGCAGTCCACGTCTTTTGCGCTTGTGTCTGCCATTTTCGCGATGGGTGCATACACAGAAGCTGGGGTAAGGTATGCAGATGAATCTAGGGGACTCAAGTAAATAATTCTATTCCATTCTCCCTAACAGATTTGATCCTTGAGGGGAGATGAGATGTAAGATTTTTAAACTTTTTCAACCTTTTCTTTTACACTTTTTAAACTTTAAATGATCACTGTTATCCATCAGATAACAGTGATCACATTCCCAGTGACATCTCTTTGCTGCTGGCTATACATGGTAACCAGGAGCAGAGGGATCTTAAATTTTCTGGGGCGTGAGCCCCTCTGTGCAACCGCCCGATGAATGGTGTCAGGCATGCATGCGCAGAAGGGGAGTTCAGGTCCCGAAAGACCGGGACATCGCAGAACACTAGGTGAGTATTTTCACCTCCCGTCATGGATCCAATCAACGAGGGGAGGTGAAACTTTAACTTTTTAAAAAACTTTTAAAAACTTTTTCGCTATTGCTGCTATCCATTGGACACCAGCGATTACAGGAACGGTCACTGCAGTCCCCGGTGACATCTTCTGGTTCTCGGCTACCTTCATGAGCCAGGAGATTTCAAATTTTCCGGGGTTTCCGGCCCTCTGCGCGTGACATCATAAGTCTAGTGCAAATGTGCTAAAGAGCGGCAATGGGTCAGTTTACCATGGGACACCATGGAAAAGGTGGGTGAGTAATCTCAGCTGCCCTGACTTTTTTCAACTTTTTATTCACTTTATTGCGATCAGCGCTATCCAGTGGATAGCACTGATTGCATTGTCGGGGGGGGGGGGGGGGGGGGAGGCTCCCCGCAGCCCAGGATGACAGCTCCAGGCTGTCGGCTATCTCTGAGAACTGACAGCATGGAGCTGTAAAGTCCTAAGCCGACAGGGCTTTGATCCTAAGAGGATGCATGTTTTTACATTCTCTAGGATTAAAGCTCACTTAGCTAGGATGTAAAAGGGCAATGGAGCTGTCACTAAGGTGTTAAGCTTCTCCTGCACTGATGACTCGCCACAGATGTGTTCTGACTAGAGATGAGCGAGCACCAAAATGCTCGGGTGTTCGTTATTCGGGACGAAATTATCGCGATGCTCGGGTGTTCGTTTCGAATAACGAACCCCATTGAAGTCAATGGGAGACCCAAGCATTTTTGTATTTCGCCGATGCTCGCTAAGGTTTCCATGTGTGAAAATCTGGGCAATTCAAGAAAGTGATGGGAACGACACAGCAACGGATAGGGCAGGCAAGGGGCTACATGTTGGGCTGCATCTCAAGTTCACAGGTCCCACTATTAAGCCACAATACCGGCAAAAGTGCCCCCCCCCCTCCCAACAACTTTTACTTTTGAAAAGCCCTCATTAGCATGGCATACCTTTGCTAAGCACCACACTACCTCCAACAAAGCACAATCACTGCCTGCATGACACTCCGCTGCCACTTCTCCTGGGTTACATGCTGCCCAACCGCCCCCCCCCCCCCACAGCGCACACCAAAGTGTCCCTGCGCAGCCTTCAGCTGCCCTCATGCCACACCACCCTCATGTCTATTTATAAGTGCGTCTGTCATGAGGAGGAACCGCAGGCACACACTGCAGAGGGTTGGCACGGCTAGGCAGCGACCCTCTTTAAAAGGGGCGGGGCAATAGCCCACAATACTGTACAGAAGCAATGAGAAATCCAATCCTGTGCCACCTCCATCTGGAGCTGCACACGTGGGCATAGCAATGGGGAACCTATGTGCCACACACTATTCCTTCTGTCAAGGTGTCTGCACGCCCCAGTCAGACCGCGGTTTTTTAATTCATAGACACAGGCAGGTACAACTCCCTATTGTGAAGTCCCTGTCGACCGACAGCATGGGTGGCTCCCTGGAACCCACCGACGGTACACAAAAATATCCCATTGCATTGCACCACACAGCTGAGGTAGTAATGTCGTGCTAAATGCAGGTGGGCTTCGGCCCACACTGCATGCCCCAGTCAGACTGGGGTTCTTTACAAGTGGAAACAGATGCATTTATAATTCCCTGTGGACCCACAGCATGGGTGGGTGCCAGGAAGCCACCGGCGGTACATAAATATATCCCATTGCATTGCCCAACACAGCTGAGGTAGTAATGTCGTGCTAAATGCAGGTGGGCTTCGGCCCACACTGCATACCCCAGTCTGACTGGGGTTCTTTAGAAGTGGAAACAGATGCATTTATAATTCTCTGTGGACCCACAGCATGGGTGGCTCCCTGGAACCCACCGGCGGTACACAAAAATATCCCATTGCATTGCCCAACACAGCTGAGGTAGTAATGCCGTGCTAAATGCAGGTGGGCTTCGGCCCACACTGCATGCCCCAGTCAGACTGGGGTTCTTTACAAGTGGACACATGTAGGTTAAACTCCGTGTGCACCTACAGCATGGGTGGGTGCCAGGAAGCCACCGGCGGTACATAAATATATCCCATTGCATTGCCCCACACAGCTGAGGTAGTAATGTTGTGCTAAATGCAGGTGGGCTTCGGCCCACACTGCATGCCCCAGTCTGACTGGGGTTCTTTAGAAGTGGAAACAGATGCATTTATAATTCTCTGTGGACCCACAGCATGGGTGGCTCCCTGGAACCCACCGGCGGTACACAAAAATATCCCATTGCATTGCCCAACACAGCTGAGGTAGTAATGTCGTGCTAAATGCAGGTGGGCTTCGGCCCACACTGCATGCCCCAGTCTGACTGGGGTTCTTTAGAAGTGGAAACAGATGCATTTATAATTCTCTGTGGACCCACAGCATGGGTGGCTCCCTGGAACCCACCGGCGGTACACAAAAATATCCCATTGCATTGCCCAACACAGCTGAGGTAGTAATGTCGTGCTAAATGCAGGTGGGCTTCGGCCCACACTGCATACCCCAGTCTGACTGGGGTTCTTTAGAAGTGGAAACAGATGCATTTATAATTCCCTGTGGACCCACAGCATGGGTGGGTGCCAGGAAGCCACCGGCGGTACATAAATATATCCCATTGCATTGCCCAACACAGCTGAGGTAGTAATGTCGTGCTAAATGCAGGTGGGCTTCGGCCCACACTGCATGCCAGTCTGACTGGGGTTCTTTAGAAGTGGAAACAGATGCATTTATAATTCTCTGTGGACCCACAGCATGGGTGGCTCCCTGGAACCCACCGGCGGTACACAAAAATATCCCATTGCATTGCCCAACACAGCTGATGTAACGTCACGTCAGCTGTAATGTAGGTGGGCTACAAATTAATTTGATTACACTGTAGGCGAGGGCCCACAAAAATTGCTGTATCAACAGTACTAATGTACATCAGAAAAATTGCCCATGCCCAACCAAGAGGGCAGGTGAAACCCATTAATCGCTTTGGTTAATGTGGCTTAAGTGGTAACTAGGCCTGGAGGCAGCCCAGTTTAATGAAAAATTGGTTCAAGTTAAAGTTCCAACGCTTTTAAGAGCATTGAAACGTATAAAAATTTTTGAGAAAAATTATATGAGTGAACCTTCTGGCCCTAAGAAAAATTGCCCGTTCTGCGTGATTACGTGAGGTTTCAGGAGGAGGAGCAGGAGGAGGAGGAGGAGGAGGAATATTATACACAGATTGATGAAGCAGAAATGTCCCCGTTGTGGATGGTGAGAGAGAACGATGCTTCCATCCGCGGGTGCAGCCTACGTATTGCTTAGGTATCGCTGCTGTCCGCTGGTGGAGAAGAGAAGTCTGGGGAAATCCAGGCTTTGTTCATCTTGATGAGTGTTAGCCTGTCGGCACTGTCGGTTTACAGGCGGGTACGCTTATCTGTGATGATTCCCCCAGCCGCACTAAACACACTCTCCGACAAGACGCTAGCCGCAGGACAAGCAAGCACCTCCAGGGCATACAACGCTAGTTCAGGCCACGTGTCCAGCTTCGACACCCAGTAGTTGTAGGTGGCAGAGGCGTCACGGAGGACGCTCGTGCGATCGGCTACGTACTCCCTCACCAACCTTTTACAGTGCTCCCGCCGACTCAGCCTTGACTGGGGAGCGGTGACATAGTCTTGCTAGGGAGCCATAAAGCTGTCCAGGGCCTTAAAGACTGTTGCACTGCCTGCGCTGTACATGCTGCTCGATCTCCGCACCTCCCCTGCTACCTGGCCCTCGGAACTGCGCCTTCTGCCACTAGCGCTGTCGGATGGGAATTTTACGATCAGCTTGTCCGCCAGGGTCCTGTGGTATAGCAACACTCTCGAACCCCTTTCCTCTTCGGGAATGAGAGTGGAAAGGTTCTCCTTATACCGTGGGTCGAGCAGTGTGTACACCCAGTAATCCGTAGTGGACAGAATGCGTGTAACGCGAGGGTCACGAGAAAGGCATCCTAACATGAAGTCAGCCATGTGTGCCAGGGTACCTGTACGCAACACATGGCTGTCTTCACTAGGAAGATCACTTTCAGGATCCTCCTCCTCCTCCTCAGGCCATACACGCTGAAAGGATGACAGGCAAGCAGCAGGGGTACCGTCAGCAGTGGGCCAAGCTGTCTCTTCCCCCTCCTCCTCATACTCCTCATGCTCCTCCTCCTGAACGCGCTGAAATATAGACAGGAGGGTGCTCTGACTATCCAGCGACATACTGTCTTCCCCCACCTCCGTTTCCGAGCGCAAAGCATCTGCCTTTATGCTTTGCAGGGAACTTCTCAAGATGCATAGCAGAGGAATGGTGACGCTAATGATTGCAGCATCGCCGCTCACCACCTGGGTAGACTGCTCAAAGTTTCCAAGGACCTGGCAGATGTCTGCCAACCAGGCCCACTCTTCTGAAAATAATTGAGGAGGCTGACTCCCACTGCGCCGCCCATGTTGGAGTTGGTATTCCACTATAGCTCTACGCTGCTCATAGAGCCTGGCCAACATGTGGAGCGTAGAGTTCCACCGTGTGGGCACGTCGCACAGCAGTCGGTGCACTGGCAGATTAAAGCGATGTTGCAGGGTGCGCAGGGTGGCAGCGTCCGTGTGGGACTTGCGGAAACGTGCGCTGACCCGGCGCACCTTTCCGAGCAGGTCTGACAAGCGTGGGTAGCTTTTCAGAAAGCGCCGAACCACCAAATTAAAGACGTGGGCCAGGCATGGCACGTGCGTGAGGCTGCCAAGCTGCAGAGCCGCCACCAGGTTACGTCCGTTGTCACACACGACCATGCCCGGTTGGAGGCTCAGCGGTGCAAGCCAGCGGTCGGTCTGCTCTGTCAGACCCTGCAGCAGTTCGTGGGCCGTGTGCCTCTTATCTCCTAAGCTGAGTAGTTTCAGCACGGCCTGCTGCCGCTTGCCCACCGCTGTGCTGCCACGCCGCGCGACACCGACTGCTGGCGACGTGCTGCTGCTGCTGACACATCTTGATTGCGAGACAGAGGTTGCGGAGGAGGAGGAGGGTGCTTTAGTGGAGGAAGCATACACCGCCGCAGATACCACCACCGAGCTGGGGCCCGCAATTCTGGGGGTGGGTAGGACGTGAGCGGTCCCAGGCTCTGACTCTGTCCCAGCCTACACTAAATTCACCCAATGTGCCGTCAGGGAGATGTAGTGGCCCTGCCCGCCTGTGCTTGTCCACGTGTCCGTTGTTAAGTGGACCTTGCCACTAACCGCATTGGTGAGGGCGCGTACAATGTTGCGGGAGACGTGGTCGTGCAGGGCTGGGACGGCACATCGGGAAAAGTAGTGGCGACTGGGAACTGAGTAGCGCGGGGCCGCCGCCGCCATCATACTTTTGAAGGACTCCGTTTCCACAACCCTATACGGCAGCATCTCAAGGCTGATAAATTTGGCTATGTGGACGGTTAACGCTTGAGCGTGCGGGTGCGTGGCGGCGTACTTGCGCTTGCGCTCAAACACTTGCGCTAGCGACGGCTGGACGGTGCGGTGCGAGACATTGGTGGATGGGGCCGAGGACAGCGGAGGTGAGGGTGTGGGTGCAGGCCAGGAGACGGTAGTGCCTGTGTCCTGAGAGGGGGGTTGGATCTCAGTGGCAGGTTGGGGCACAGGGGGAGAGGCAGCGGTGCAAACCGGAGGCGGTGAACGGCCTTCGTCCCACCTTGTGGGGTGCTTGGCCATCATATGTCTGCGCATGCTGGTGGTGGTGAGGCTGTTGGTGGTGGCTCCCCGGCTGATCTTGGCGTGACAAAGGTTGCACACCACTGTTCGTCGGTCGTCAGGCGTCTCTGTGAAAAACTGCCAGACCTTAGAGCACCTCGGCCTCTGCAGGGTGGCATGGCGTGAGGGTGCGCTTTGGGAAACACTTGGTGGATTATTCGGTCTGGCCCTGCCTCTACCCCTGGACACTGCACTGCCTCTTGCAACCTGCCCTGCTGCTGCCCTTGCCTCCCCCTCTGAAGACCTGTCCTGTGTAGGCGTTGCACACCAGGTGGGGTCAGTCACCTCATCGTCCTGCTGCTCTTCCTCCGAATCCTCTGTGCGCTTCTCCCTCGCACTTACTGCCCTTACTACTACCTCACTGCAAGACAACTGTGTCTCATCGTCATCGTCCTCCTCACCCACTGAAAGGTCTTGAGATAGTTGCTGGAAGTCCCCAGCCTCATCCCCCGGACCCCAGGAACTTTCCAATGGTTGGGCATCAGTGACGATAAACTCCTCTGCTTGGAGAGGAACCACTGCTGCCCAATCTGAGCAGGGGCCCGAGAACAGTTCCTGGGAGTCTGCCCGCTCCTGAGCATGTGTCATTGTAGTGGAGTGAGGAGGCTGGGAGGAAGGAGGAGTAGCAGCTAGAGGATTTGGATTTGCAGCACTGGACGGCGCAGAATTGTGGGTGGATGATAGCTTGCTCGAAGCACTTTCTGCCATCCACGACAGGACCTGCTCACACTGCTCATTTTCTAATAAAGGTCTCCCGCGTGGACCCATTAATTGGGCGATGAATGTGGGGACGCCAGAAACGTGCCTCTCTCCTAATCGCGCAGCAGTCGGCTGCGATACACCTTGATCAGAAACTCGCCCTGTGCCCACACCCTCACTTGGGCCTACGCGTCCTCGGCCACGTCCACGTCCACGTCCTCTAGGCTTACCCCTACCCCTCAGCATGCTGTATTACCAGTGATTTCCCAGGCAGGAAATAAATTGGCGCAAGCCTGCAGGACAAATACAATTTTTCCCTTTTTGGGAAACGGAGGGCCCACTGACTATATTCAATCAGATAAGATATGTGTTGCACAGAAATGCAGTTATATGAAGTGCAGCAGAGCGGAGACTTTTCACAGGCAGGAAATAAATTGGCGCAAGCCTGCAGGACAAATACAATTTTTCCCTTTTTGGGAAACGGAGGGCCCACTGACTATATTCAATCAGATAAGATATGTGTTGCACAGAAATGCAGTTATATGAAGTGCAGCACAGCAGTGACTTTTCACAGGCAGGAAATAAATTGGCGCAACACTGCAGGACAAATACAATTTTTCCCTTTTTTGGAAACGGAGGGCCCACTGACTATATTCAATCAATAAAATATGTCTTCTGGCCCTGCCTACACAATTCTCTCCCTGTAGTATTACTGCAAGGCGCAATGCTCTGCAGACAGACGATTTTGAAAAGAAAAAAATATGCAACACTGCTAACAGCAGCCTGCACAGTACTGCACACGGATAGATGTGGCCCTAAGAAGGACCGTTGGGGTTCTTGAAGCCTACACTGACTCCTAACACTCTCCCTACCTAACCACCACTTCTGTCCCTGTAGTATTACTGCAGGGTGCAATACTCTGCAGACAGACGATTTTGAAAAAAAATAAATTTGTGCAACACTGCTAACAGCACCCTCCACAGTACTGCACACGGATAGATGTGGCCCTGAGAAGGACCGTTGGGGTTCTTGAAGCCTACACTCACTCCTAACACTCTCCCTACAGCAGCACCAGCAGCAGCACTTTCCCTCAGCTAACTCACAAGGCATCTGAGGCGAGCCGCGGGAGGGGCCGACTTTTATACTCGGGTGACATCTGATCTCCCCAGCCACTCACTGCAGGGGGGTGGTATAGGGCTTGAACGTCACAGGGGGAAGTTGTAATGCCTTCCCTGTCTTTCAATTGGCCAGAAAAGCGCGCTAACATCTCAGAGAGGAAACTGAAAGTAACCCGAACACTGCGTGGTGCTCGTTAAGAGTAACGAGCATCCCGAACACCCTAATATTTGCACGAATATCAAGCTCGGACGAGTACGTTCGCTCATCTCTAGTTCTGACATACTTTAGGGAAAATGCTGTCTTGGTGGAGTTGCTATAGGGCGAGCGTTAGGAGTATTTTAGGCTTCAAGAACCCCAACGGTCCTTCTTAGGGCCACATCTAACTGTGTGCAGTACTGTGGAGGCTGCTTTTTGCAGTGTTGCACTTTTTTTTTTTTATATCGGCCGTGCAGAGCATTGCGCCCTGCAGTAATACTCCAGGGCCAGAAGTGGTGGTTAGGCAGGGACAGAAGACATATATTGTGAGGCAGGGAAAGAACACATATATTGTGAGGCAGGGACAGAAGACATATTTATTGAATATAGGCAGTGGGCCTTTGCAAAAACATTTGGGGAAAAAAATCTATTTGCGCTGCCTGTGACTGTCCTCAGTGTTCTGGGTCTCTGCTGGGTGTAGTAGTCCTCCTAATTCATACGCAGCCAGCTAAGTCTTACAGCAGGCTTGCGCAAAATTATTTCCAGGCTCTGTGTTGGCTGTTAAATCACCGCTGTATTCCAGTCCACAGTGCAACACTCTGCAGTTATTTGACATACTCCAGGGCCAGTAGCGGTGACGCAGAGAGAGAAGAGATATATTTATTGAATATAGGCAGTGGGCCTTTGCAAAAACATTTGGGGAAAAAAATCTATTTGGGCTGCCTGTGACTGTCCTCAGTGTTCTGGGTCTGTGCTGGGTGTATTAGTCCTCCTAATTCATACGCAGCCAGCTAAGTCTTACAGCAGGCTTACGCAAAATTATTTCCTGGCGTTCCGTAAGCGAAGTCAGCCTCCAACCACAGGCCAATAAGCGGCACATTTAATTACAGCGTTCTGTTTCTGCACTACTGGTAATACACCATGCTGAGGGATAGGGGTAGGCCTATAGGACGTGGACGCGGGCGAGGACGTGGAGGCCCAAGTCAGGGTGTGGGCACAGGCCGAGCCAGTGCGGTGGCCAGGGATTGAGGCAGGGCCAGACCGAATAATCCACCAACTGTTTCCCAAAGCGCCCCCTCACGCCATGCCACCCTGCAGAGGTCAAGGTGCTCTACGGTGTGGCAGTTTTTCACAGAGACGCCTGACGACCGACGAACAGTGGTGTGCAACCTTTGTCGCGCCAAGATCAGCTGGGGAGCCACCACCACCAGCATGCGCAGGCATATGATGGCCAAGCACCCCACAAGGTGGGACGAAGGCCGTTCACCGCCTCCGGTTTGCACCACTGCCTCTCCCCCTGTGCCCCAACCTGCCACTGAGATCCAACCCCCCTCTGAGGACACAGGCACTACCGTCTCCTGGCCTGCACCCACACCCTCACCTCCGCTGTCCTCGGCCCCATCCAGCAATGTCTCTCAGCACAGCGTCCAGACGTCGCTAGCGCCACTGTTTGAGCGCAAGCGCAAGTACACCGCCACGCACCCGCACGCTCAAGCATTAAATGTGCACATTGCCAAATTGATCAGCCTGGAGATGCTGCCGTATAGGCTTGTGGAAACTGAGGCTTTCAAAAGCATGATGGCGGCGGCGGCCCCGCGCTACTCGCTTCCCAGTTGCCACTAGTTTTCCCGATGTGCCGTCCCAGCCCTGCACGACCACGCCTCCCGCAACATTGTACACGCCCTCACCAACGCAGTTACTGCCAAGGTCCACTTAACAACAGACACGTGGACAAGCACAGGCGGGCAGGGCCACTATATCTCCCTGACGGCACATTGGCTGAATTTAGTGGAGGCTGGGACAGAGTCAGAGCCTGGGACCGCTCACGTCCTACCCACCCCCCGAATTGCGTGCCCCAGCTCGGTGGTGGTATCTGCGGTGGTGTATGCTTCCTCCACTAAACCACCCTCCTCCTCCTCCTACGCAACCTCTGTCTCGCAATCAAGATGTGTCAGCAGCAGCACGTCGCCAGCAGACGGTGTCACGTGGCACGGCAGCACAGCGGTGGGCAAGCGTCAGCAGGCCGTGCTGAAACTACTCAGCTTAGGAGAGAAGAGGCACACGGCCCACGAATTGCTGCAGGGTCTGACAGAGCAGACCGACCGCTGGCTTGCGCCGCTGAGCCTCCAACCGGGCATGGTCGTGTGGGACAACGGCCGTAATCTGGTGGAGACTCTGCAGCTCGGCAGCCTCACGCACGTGCCATGCCTGGCCCATGTCTTTAATTTGGTGGTTCAGCACTTTCTGAAAAGCCACCCACACTTGTCATATCTGCTCGGAAAGGTGCGCCGGGTCAGCGCACATTTCCGCAACTCCAAGACGGACGCTGTCACCCTGCGGATCCTGCAACATTGGTTTCATCTGCCAGTGCACCGATTGCTGTGCGACGTGCCCACACAGTGGAACTCTACGCTCCACATGTTGGCCAGGCTCTATGAGCAGCGTAGAGCTATTGCGGAATACCAACTCCAACATGGGCGGCGTAGTGGGAGTCAGCCTCCTCAATTATTTACAGAAGAGTGGGACTGGTTGGCAGACATCTGCCAGGTCCTTGGAAACTTTGAGGAGTCTACCCAGATGGTGAGCGGGGATGCTGCAATCATTAGCATCACCATTCCTCTGCTATGCCTCTTGAGAAGTTCCCTGCAAAGCATAAAGGCAGACGCTTTGCACTCGGAAACGGAGGCGGGGGAAGACAGTATGTCGCTGGTTAGTCAGAGCACCCTCATGTCTATATCTCAGCGCTTTGAGGGAGAGGAGGGGGGGGGAGGAGCATGAGGAGGAGGGGGAAGAGACAGCTTGGCCCACTGCTGAGGGTACACATGCTGCTTGCCTGTCATCCTTTCAGCGTGTATGGCGAGAGGAGGAGGAGGAGGAGGGGGAGGGGGGAGGAGCATGAGGAGGAGTGGGAAGAGACAGCTTGGCCCACTGCTGAGGGTACACATGCTGCTTGCCTGTCATCCTTTCAGCGTGTATGGCGAGAGGAGGAGGAGGAGGAGGGGGAGGGGGGAGGAGCATGAGGAGGAGTGGGAAGAGACAGCTTGGCCCACTGCTGAGGGTACACATGCTGCTTGCCTGTCATCCTTTCAGCGGGTATGGCCTGATGAGGAGAAGGAGGAGGAGGAGGATCCTGAAAGTGATCTTCCTACTGAGGACAGCCATGTGTTGCATACAGGTACCCTGGCACACATGGCTGACTTCATTTTAGCATGCCTTTCTCGTGACCCTCGCGTTACACGCATTCTGGCCACTACGGATTACTGGGTGTACACACTGCTCGACCCACGGTATAAGGAGAACCTTTCCACTCTCATTCCCGAAGAGGAAAGGGGTTCCAGAATGATGCTATACCACAGGGCGCTGGTGGACAAACTGATGGTATACTTCCCATACGACAGCGCTAGTGGCCGAAGGCGCAGTTCCGAGGGCCAGGTAGCAGGGGAGGCACAGAGATCATGCAGCATGTACAGCGCAGGCAGGGGACCATTATCCAAGGCCTTTGCCAGCTTTCTGGCTCCCCAGCAAGACTGTGTCATCGCTCCCCAGTCAAGGCTGAGTTGGCGGGAGCACTGTAAAAGGATGGTGAGGGAGTACGTAGCTGATGGCACGACCGTCCTCGGTGACGCCTCTGCCCCCTACAACTACTGGGTGTCGAAGCTGGACACGTTGCCTGAACTTGCGCTGTATGCCCTGGAGGTGCTTGCTTGTCCTGCGGCTAGCGTCTTGTCAGAGAGGGTGTTTAGTGCGGCTGGGGGAATCATCACGGATAAGCGTACCCACCTGTCAACCGACAGTGCCGACAGGCTTACACTCATCAAGATGAACAAAACCTGGATTTCCCCAGACTTCTCTTCTTCACCAGCGGACAGCAGCGATACCTAAGCAATACGTAGGCTGCACCCACGGATGGAAGCATCGTTCTCTATCACCATCAAAAACGGGGACCTTTTTGCTTCATGCATCTGTGTATAATATTCATCCTCCTCTTGCTCCTCCTCCTGAAACCTCACATAATCACGCCGAACGGGCAATTTTTCTTAGGCCCACAAGGCTCATTCATATAATTTTTGTAAACAATTTTTATACGTTTCAATGCTCATTAAAGCGTTGAAACTTTCACCTCAACCAATTTTTATTTTAACTGGGCTGCCTCCAGGCCTAGTTACCAATTAAGCCACATTAACCAAAGCGATTAATGGGTTTCACCTGCCCTCTTGGTTGGGCATGGGCAATTTTTCTGAGGTACATTAGTACACCAATTTTTGGGGGCCCTCGCCTACAGTGTAATCAAATTAATTTTTAGCCCACCTGCATTACAGCTGACGTTACATCAGCTGTGTTGGACACTGCAATGGGATATATTTATGTACCGCCGGTGGCTTCCTGGCACCCGCCCATGCTGTCGGTCCACACGGACTTGTAACTGCATGTGTCCACTTCTAAAGAACCCCAGTCTGACTGGGGCATGCAGTGTGGGCCGAAGCCCACCTGCATTAAGCACGACATTACCTCAGCTGTGATGGGCACTGCAATGGGATATATTTATGTACCGCCGGTGGGTTTCAGGGAGCCACCCATGCCGTGGGTCCACAGGGAGTTGTAACTGCAGGTGTCCACTTCTAAAGAACCCCAGTCTGACTGGGGCATGCAGTGTGGGCCAAAGCCCACCTGCATTAAGCATGACATTACCTCAGCTGTGATGGGCAATGCAATGGGATATATTTATGAACGCCGGTGGCTTCCTGGCACCCACCCATGCTGTGGGTCCACAGGGAGTTGTAACTGCATGTGTCCACTTCTAAAGAACCCCAGTCTGACTGGGGCATGCAGTGTGGGCCGAAGCCCACCTGCATTAAGCACAACATTACCTCAGCTGTGATGGGCAATGCAATGGGATATATTTATGTACCGCCGGTGGGTTCCAGGGAGCCACCCATGCTGTGGGTGCACACGGAATTCCCATTGCGGAGTTGTACCTGCCTGTGACTATTTATAAAAAAACGCGGTCTGACTGGGGCATGCAGACACCTTGACAGAATGAATAGTATGTGACACATAGGTTCCCCATTGCTATGCCCACGTGTGCAGCTCCTGATGGTGGTGGCACAGGATTATATTTCTCTTTGCTTTTGTACAGCATTGTGGGCTATCGCCCCGCCCCTTTTAAAGAGGGTCGCTGCCTAGCTGTGCCAACCCTCTGCAGTGTGTGCCTGCGGTTTCTCCTCATGGCAAACACACTTATAAATAGACATGAGTGTGGCGTGGCATGAGGGCAGCTGAAGGCTGGGCAGGGACAGTTTGGTGTGCGCTGTGGACACTGGATCGTGCGGGGGGGGGGGGTGATTGGTCAGCATGTAACCCAGGAGAAGTGGCAGCGGAGTGTCATGCAGGCAGTGATTGTGCTTTGTTGGAGGTAGTGTGGTGCTTAGCTAAGGTATGCATTGCTAATGAGGGCTTTTCAGAAATAAAAATTGTTGGGAGGGGGGGGGCACTCTTGCCGCTATTGTGGCTTAATAGTGGGACCTGTGAACTTGAGATGCAGCCCAACATGTAGCCCCTCGCCTGCCCTATCCGTTGCTGTGTCGTTCCCATCACTTTCTTGAATTGCCCAGATTTTCACAAATGAAAACCTTAGCGAGCATCGGCGATATACAAAAATGCTCGGGTCGCCCATTGACTTCAATGGGGTTCGTTACTCGAAACGAACCCTCGAGCATCGCGATAATTTCGTCCCGAGTAACGAGCACACGAGCATTTTGGTGCTCGCTCATCTCTATTTGCATCACAACATCCAAGAGGTTTGACAGAATCACAGTGTTACGCCCATGCACGCCATGGATACATACGTCCGCACATAACCACGCGTCTATTAGAACAATTGGTTCTCTATGGAGTGTTCATATGTTTGTGTTTTACAGGTGTGCAAATGAGCATACATGTAAAAGATAGGACATGCGTGCACCGCATAGGCCCATGGTGTGTGTCGATATTCCATGCGGGGGTCCTCTCATCACTGAACACCTTGACAGCACTAAAAAAAAAAAAAACATACTTTCCTCTCCGCCGCTGCTGGGGCTAAGGCATGTCTAGCCGTTAAGGTCCCATCACTGTAATGAAGTTCTTTCAGCAGGCGGGGATTTAAAATCCCCACCTGCTGAAAAGGCTGTGTCTGATTGGATGAATGCTAATCCAATGACTGGCAGTGCTCAGCCATTCATTGAATGACAGCTGAGGGCTGACTGTGATTGGTCACAGCGCTCAGCCAATCACAGGCAGAGCTCAGCGAATCAATGAATTCAATAAATGACCGAGCACTTCCTGTGTTTGGCTGAGCGCTGTGACCAATCACAGTCAGCGCTCATCTGTCATTCAATGAATGGCTAAGCACTGCGTCTGATTGGCTGAGTGCTCAGCCAATCAGACACAGCCATTTCAGTAGGCGGGGATTTAAAATCCCCGCCTGCTGAAAGAACTTCATTACAGTGACGGGGGCCAAGCGGATAAACGTGCCTTAGCCCTGGCATCGGCGATGAGGTGAATATTTAATTTTTTTTTTTTTTACACCAGATGGGAATGATTTTTAGGGAAGGGCTTATATTCAAAGCCCTTCCCTGAAAATCACTGCAGGGGTACTGGCAGACCATTGGTTTTAATGGGGTTGCCCACAGTAGCTGCGGCTCCATTGAAAACAATGCTGATCGGACCTGCATTCACGTGTGGGTTCACTAGTTTTGTGCACACCTATGTATGCACCAGCATATGCTCATGTGAATGCACCCAAAGCAGGGACAACAGACACTGGATTGCCTCTTACATACCGATGTACTAAAAAACAGACAGATGGAAATATCTGTAAGTACAAGGAATTGGTTTTTACTTTGGCCAAAATATGTACACTCATAAGCCCATATCAAGGGTACTCATTGTCTTCTGAGTCCCTAAAATAAAAGACAACTACAACAAAGGAAAGGGGGACCATGCCTTCAAGCATGATGATCATCCCAATAGGAAGCTAATTGCTAACTCTCTCACCCTAGATGGTAATGAACAGTAGGATCAGACAAGGGAAATACAATATAATACACAATGAACAGTACAGATCACACCTAGTGTAGACAACACCTACAGACATACACAGAGCGTGATAAGGTTAACCCCTTAACGACCAGCCCATAGTGTTTTTACGTCCTCCCGAAGTGGGCTCTATTCTCTGAGGACGTAAAAACATGCTTCCTGCAGAGAATAGTGCCCCTCGGGCTGTGGACGTGACAGCTCCATGCTGTCGGTGTCCGCAGGTAGCTGACAGCATGGAGCTGTCATCCCGGGCTGTTCGGAGCCCCCCCCGGCATTGCGATCGGCGCTATGCAATGTATAGCGCCGATCGCAAAAAAAGTAAATGAAAGTACATAAAAGTTAAAGATTCAGCTGCTCTGATGGATCGGATCCATCGGAGCAGCTGAAATTACTCACCCAGGTCCTGCACGCTGCTCCCCGCTCTCCTGCCGCTCCGGGGCCCGAAGCCGGTCTTCTGCGCATGCGCGCCAGGCGGCATTACGTCAGCCGCATGCGCAGAAGGCCCGGCGGCGCGGGAGATTTAAAATCTCCTGGCTCCCGGCTCCTGTAGGTAGCCGGGAGGCAGGAGATGTCAGCGGGGACTGCGGTGAGCGGTCCCCGGTACCGCGATCGCCGTTATCCAATGGTTAGCGGCGATCGCGAAAAAGTTAAAAAAAAGTTTTAAAAAAGTCAGTTTCACCTCCCCTCATGGATCGGATCCATGAGGGGAGGTGAAAATACTCACCCCCAGTCCTCAGCGGTGTCCCGATGTCCCGGGACCCGAATCCCCGTCTGCGCATGCGCGCCCGATGATTGACATCGGGCGCGTGCACAGACGGGCTCGAGCCCCGGGGAATTTAAAATCCCTCTGCTTCTGGCTGCCATGTGTAGCTAGGAGCAGAGAGATTATACCGGGGACATGATCACTGTCATCCAATGGATGACAGTGATCATGTAAAGTGAAAAAAAAGTGTAAAAAAGTAAAAAAAAAAAAAGTAAAAAAAAGTTTTTAAACGTTTAAAAAGCGTATGTTTCATCTCCCCTCATGGATCATATCCGTGAGGGAGGATGAAAGTACGTACCTAAGGCCCCCAGATTTATCCGCGGACCTTACCACAGCTTCTGCACACGCGCCCGTCGCCAAAATGGCGGGCGCATGCGCAAAAGCTGTGGATTGCCAGGATAATTTAAATTCTCCCTGCTCCTGGCTACAAAACGTAGCCAAGAGCATGGAGATTTAATGGGGGTCCGCGGTGAGCGGTTCCTGGTCACGTGTTCGCCATTATCCAATAATGGCGATCACGTAAAAGTAAAAAAAAAATTTGAAGTTTCATCTCCCCTCACTGATGCGATCGGTGAGAGGAGATGAATCTTTTTACCGGAGGCCTGCGTATTTGAATCCCGACGCGATCTTCCTCCGTGGACCTTCCAGGATTCTGCACATGCGATTGCCGGCAAAAAGCCGGACACATGTGCAGGAGTCAGGGAGCCCAGGAAACTTAAAATCTCCTTGCTCCCAGCGACCAACAGTCACCGAGAGTCTGGAGCAGTGACGGGTGGCCTCGTTGAGCGGTCCCCGGTCACGTGATAAAAAGGTAGCGATCTACCATAGGCCGGTCTCACATGACCGGATAGGAATGACGGATTCCGCATGCTTCTGATCCACGGTATTACGCAGATCAATCGCATTGGATTACACAATTCCGCTCACATTAGCGGGTCAGAATTGCGTAATCCACTCGCAGAAAAGAGAACGCAGCAGGTTCTATTTTACTGCGGAATCGGCAACATAGAGCCCATTGTGCTCCATGGTCGCGGATATACCCGCTGCCCATACGCAACTACCTTGTATACGGGCTGCGGGTACCCGTGTCATCGCTAAGCGACGGTGCGGGAAATACAAACAAAGGTGTACCGTGCATGACCGCCTGTGTGAGTAGGCAGTTATGCGCAGTACATTACGCAGCCGTACGCAGGGTCACAGCCGGGCTCACAGATGGGATCCGCTGTGGGCCTCCGCAAGCGGATTCCGCCTGCACCCGCGTGAACCCGGCGTTATTCAGACAGCTACCTGTGATACGTATTTTACAAGAAGCCCTGGGAACGCTCGCTTTCCTGCAGTTCCAGGAGCACCTTGTTGAGCGCCTTCTGTGTGAGACCGCCGCACCTCATCAAGCTTACGGAGACTCACGGAACGCCACTTTTTACACCCCATACCCGCCACTGAGGTCATGAAATACCCCCAAAAAGCATGAGAGGGGGGGGGGGGATACCCGGTTTTATTGCCCCATGGGCCCATTCCAACCAGCCTCCGTAATTACCCCTGTCTTCGGAAATACTACACAGTTCACATTTTTACTTTTATCTAAGATTTGCGAACGCCAAAAAGGGCGTGGAGGGGGAGGGGGGGAATTTTTAGGGAGTCAATCTTTATTCTGTACAAATAAGCAATGGGGCCTGGAATGTATTCAGTTGTGCCCTAAAATCCAACGGGTGTTCCGTCCTTTATAGGCCTTGCCATGCGTCCTGTAAGTAGATTAGGGCCACAATGGGTATGTTTCTGAACTCGGGACAAACGGGGGTATCCATTTTGGGGTGAACGTTTTCATTCCTATGTACACTGTACAAAAAAACTGTTTTTAAATTGAAAAAATTGCCAAAAAAATTGAAAATCGTAACTTTTTCCTTCTGCTTTGCTTAGATTCATTCAAATACTGTGGGGTCAAAATACGCAGTACACCCCTAGATGAATTCGTTAAGGGGTCTAGTTTTCAAAATGGGGTCATTTGAGGGGGTTCTTTATAGTTTTGGCCGCTCAATGGCTCGATAAGTGGGCAATGGGGCCTGAAATTTATTCAGTGGTACCCTGAAATCCAACGGGTATTCCTTTCATTGTAGGCCTAGCCATGGGTCCTGTAAGTCTATTAGGGCCACAATGGGTATGTTTCTGAACACGGGACAAACAGGGGTATCCATTTTGGGGTGAAAGCCTTCATTTATATGTGTGCTGTACAAAAAAAACTGTTTTTAAATTGACACAATAGCCCAAAAAATGAAAATCCTATTTTTTTCCTTTTGCTTTGCTTGAATTTATTCAAAAACTGTGGGGTCAAAATATGCAGTACATCCCTAGATAAATTCGTTAAGGGGTCTAGTTTTCAAAATGGGGTCATTTGTGGGGGTTCTATATGGTTTTGGGCGCTCAAGAACTCTACAAGTGGGCAATGGGGCCTAAAAGGACTTCAAGCAAAATCTATGTTCTGAAAGCCACCGATTACTCCTTTTATTTTGGGCCCCGTTGTGCATGCGGACATAAGATTAGGGCCACAATGGGTATATTTCTGAAAACAGCACAAACAGGGGTATCCATTTTGGGGTGTAAGTCTTCCTTCATATGTGTGCTGTACAAAAAAAGCTGTTTTTAAAATGACAAAATTGCCAAAAAAACAAAAATCCAAATTTTTTCCTTTTGCTTTGCTTGAATTTATTCAAAAACTGTGGGGTCAAAATGCGCAGTACACCCCTAGATAAATTCGTTAAGGAGTCTAGTTTTCAAAATGGGGTCATTTGTGGGGGTTCTCTATGGTTTTGGGCGCTCAAGAACTCTACAAGTGGGCAATGGGGCCTAAAAGGACTTCAAGCAAAATTTGTGTTCCGAAAGCCACATGTCGCTCCTTTCATTTTGGGCTCCGTTGTGTATCCAGACATAAGATTAGGGCCACAATGGGTATGTCTCTGAACACGGGACAAACAGGGGTATCCATTTTTGGGTGCAAGTCTTCCTTCATATGTGTGCTGTACAAAAAAAGCTGTTTTTAAAATGACAGAATTGCCGAAAAAACGAAAATCACAATTTTTTCCTTTTGCTTGATTTGAATTCATTCAAAAACTGTGGGGTCAAAATATGCAGTACACCCCTAGATAAATTCCTTAAGGGGTCTAGTTTTCAAAATGGGGTCATTTGTGGGGGTTTTCTATGGTTTTGGGCGCTCAAGAACTCTACATGTGTGCTATGGGGCCTAAAAGGACTTCAAGCAAAATTTCTGTTTTGAAAGACACTGACTACTCCTTTCATTTTGGGCCCCGTTGTGGACTCAGATATAACAATAGGGCCACAATGGGTATATTTCTGAACACGGGAGAAATAGGGGTATCCATTTTGGGGTGTAAATCCTGATTTTCATGTAAACTATAGGAAAAAAATATGTCTTTAAAATGACAGATTTGCAAAAATATGAAATTTTACTTTTTCTCCTCTAAATTGAATTAATTCCTGAAAAAAAACTGTGGGGTCAAAATACTCATGACACCCCTCAGTGAATACATTAAGGGGTGTAGTTTTTAAAATGAGGTCATTTGGGGGGGTATCTATTATTCTGACACTCATGAGCCTTTCCAATCTCGGCTTGGTATAGGAAAACAAAGTGTTCCTCAAAATGCTAAAAAGTAATGTTAAATTTGTACGTCTCCTAAATAGTTAAAAAAAAACGAAAGTTTTTCCAATGTGCGCCCAAAATAAAGTAAACGGGTGGAAATATAAATCTTAGCAAAAATTTCTATATTATGTTTGCACATATTTAAGATATTGCAGTTGGAAATGTGAAAAAATGACGATTTTTTCGAAATTTTCCCAATTTTGGCGCTTTTAATAAATAAACACAATTTCTATCGGTCTATTTTTTCCGCCTAAATGAAGCACAACATGTGGCGAAAAAACAATGTCAGAATCGCTTGGATATGCAAAACCTTTCTGGTGTTTTTCCATGTTAAAGTGACACATGTCAGATTTGCAAAATTTGGCCTGGTCATTAAGGCGCAAACAGGCTTGGTCACTAAGGGGTTAACACCAATTGTAGTGCAAACCTTCAAACATACATTTTTCACACCAAAGGTCTGTTTACATCACTGATAGAAGTAAACCCCACTTAGAACCTCATACATGCAAAGATAAAGAAGAGCTACTGTAAGTGTCCACACACCGAGAATGAGGCAGGAGCATCAGCCACCAATCTGAAGTAAAAGGATCACAGCATCAGATATAACCTACCTGACAACAGCCAGGAAAAGGCTGGTACTTATCTGCATAGACCGGTGGTGATTGGCTGGCTGGCACACAGAACCTAGCCACCTCAATTATCCCACACCTGTGGAAATGTACTTTTGGCAACCCAATGAACTACAGGACCCATGAGTAACACGAAACAAACTAACATCCCCCGCTCACCATTAGAGCCGCAGGCCCTACCTCTCCTTTCCTATGACGCTTTTTTTCTTCTAGCTAGGGGATTCTCTAATTAGCTACTAACTTGAAGCAAGCTTGTTGCGAGCTGTATTACCTTTTTGAGCAGCTATTTATATAGAAATCTTTTGAATGATGAAGCACTCTCAGACTAGCAATCTAGCACAATACTCTATCCGAGAAATTAGCAGTATCGCAACTAGTGAGCAATACATTTGCTCTGTCTATATATATGAACTAGTGCTTCTACACTTAGCACTATCACCTAGGGAGATTGCTGACCTTAGCCACCTCGAGGAGCACTGACTTATGGGCTCCAATACCGTATGTGGCCGCATAATACGTGAAAGAGTGCGTGACAGGCACTACCTATTTAGTGCTCTCTACGGAAGGGTCATCTAATATTCTCTGTAGTTACACCCTGAATACATGTATGGTCACATTCATCGACCTACCAATAGCTTCTGGCTACGCCCCTAGCACCTTGAGTATTTTAGGGATACCAAACCCCCATTGTATATTGGTATCCTTTGAACGACATCTGAGGCAGAACTCTATGTCCCCTGTTTTGGCAACCATACAATATTTTTGGCACAACTGCCCTTATTAACCCCTTAGTGACCACCCTATAGTGTTTTTATGTCCTGCTGTTGCAGGACGTGTATGGAGGGAGGTAGCGCCGCTATCTCCCTCCATACAGCGCGGGCGTCAGCTGTTTATTACAGCTGACACCCGCGGGCAATAGCCGCGCTCGGCCATTCGGCCGATCGCGGCTATTAACCCTTTAAATACCGCTGTCAATTCTGACAGCGGCATTTAAATCCCCCGAACGCTGTTTGGGGGTCCCGCACGGCCCCCCCGCGGTGAGATCGGGGGATCCGTGCAGGTGTCATGGCAGCCGGGGGCCTAATAAATGGCCCCAGGGCTGCCTTAGCAGACTGCCTTAGAAAGCCATCCACACAGGGTGGCTTCATAGACTGCCTGTAAAAAAGCAGTATGACGTAATGCTCTAGCATTATGTCATACTGCAGGAGCGATCAAAGCATCGCATGTTAAAGTCCCCCAGGGGGACTTCAAAGTAAAGTAAGAAAAAAGATCAATAAAGTTTTTTAAATTGTAAAAAAAAAAAAAAAGTTATAAAAGTTTAAATCACCCCCATTTTGCCATATCTATTATTAAAAAATCTAAATCATAAAATAAAAATATGTATTTGATATCGCCGTGTCCGTAAAAGTCCGATCTATCAAAGTAGTGCATTTTTTTTTCTGCACGGTGAACGTAGTCCGAAAAGAAAAATAAAGAACACCAGAAATGCATTTTTTTAGTTACCGTGTCTCCCAGAAAAAACACAATAAAAAGCGATCAAAAAGCCGTATGTATTCCAAATTGATACTATTGGAAAGTAGAGGACATCCCGCAAAAAATGAGCTCTTGCTTAACTACGTCGACGGAAAAATAAAAAAGTTATCATGTGCACAAAATGACCGCAGAAAATAATTGAAAAAAATTAAATATCTTAAAAAAAAAATACAAGTACTACAGCAAAAACAATACTACATAAATTTGGTATCGTAGTAATCGTACTGACCCATAGAATAAAAATATTAGGTCGTTCTTGTTGCAGTTTGTGCGCCGTAGAAACAGGACGCACCGAAAGATGGTGGAATGTCGTTTTTTTTTCCATTTCTCTCCGCTAAGAATTTTTAAAAAGTTTTTCAGTACATTATATGGTACAATAAATAGTGCCATTGAAAAATACAACTCGTCCCGCAAAAAACAAGCCCTCATACAGCGACGTCGATGAATAAATAAAGGAGCTACGATTTTTTAAAAAGGAGTAGGAAAAAACAAAAATGGAAAAAAGCGAAAAAGCCCGGTCACTAAGGGGTTAAGCAATATAACTGCCATACAGAAACATACAGTCTCCCCACCACACACATCTTCGTGTGGTTTATTTACAGCCTCACAATATGACATCACCTTATTAAAACCTTTAACTTAAAGGGGTTGTCCCGCGCCGAAAGATTAAATTTTTTTTTTGCCCAGTCCCCCAGTACCTGTAAATGAATACTGCAGCCATGTGTTATTAAAAAAAAAAAAAAATTCCCTTACCTGAATCCCCGTTCAGCAACTTTAAAAAATCTTCTGTCCAAGATGGCTGCCGCTGGTCTTCTCCCACGATGCACCACGGGTCTTCTCCCATGGTGCACCGTGGATGTTCTTCTGCTGTCTGAACTCCATTGCCGATTCCAGCCACCTCATTGGCTGATCGGCACCATGTGATGGGGGCGGAGCTACGCAATGACGCTGAGAAGGGGGAGGAGCCAGTACGCAGCTCGTGAGCAAGGACCTTCCAGAAGAGGATTCCTGTCTGTGCAAGCGCGACTGTTCCGGCGACCAGAGAAGCAGTTTGCTCGTCGCCATGGAGACGGGGACGCCAGCACCAGGAGGGGGTAAGTGTATAACTTCTGTATGGCCAATATTTAACGCACGATGTATATTACAAAGTGCATTAATATGGCCATACAGAAGTGCATAACCCCACTTGCTTCTGCGGGACAACCCCTTTAAGTGATGCCTTCTGTATGTCAGGAGATGATATAGTAACAGGGCCAAGCTACAGAATACCCGCTATTGGACACTAACCCCGTTTGGATAAACTTATACCCTAAATTCCAATCTCAGCTGGTAGAGATTGTTATCCACAACAATTTGTTGGTATACAGGACAATTTATCCAACTTTCATTGAACACATTTTTTGGGCAAGTGGTGGCCCCGCTCCTGTTGAACTGTTCCAAATGAGGACAGGAAAATGCATTGAGCATAGAGTACATTACAAGAACATCTAGTACACTATAAGGGAACATCTTGAACTTATAGTACACTATATGAATATCTAGTACATTACAAGTGGAGCATCTAGTATAAACAACCACCAAACATTTGAATACTGTGTCGACTATTACTACCTCGGAGTCTTACATTACAATAGTCGAGTCCCCGAGAGTATTGACCAGCATGGATTACCAAAGTGCTTGAGCACCTAATTCACGGTCATCGAACTTCATCGGAATTTTGGAGGCCCTAATCTGAGGGCTGATGTGAATTATCACTAAGCTTGAGCATCTAGACCCCGGTGCCCGATCAACATCGGGAGATTAGAGATTACTAGCAGCCCTAACTTGCAGGTTCATGCTTTAACTGTGTTCTGTTGTTGTATGTTGTATGTCTGTTAGTGTCCTTACGTTTTTAATAATTTATGAATAAAGTTTATCTATATCTGTGAAGGGAAACTAACATCCCCCTCCTCCCTTCCCAACAAGACAAACAAGATTGCAAGGTGCTGACGGGCTATCATGGCAGCATGCAGCCTAATCATGGCTCACACATCTGGTATCTTTATATATTCACTAGGTGATATACCCGGATTCAACACAGTTAATTTTTTACGAGTGTTTACTAGAGATGAGCGAGCACCAAAATGCTCGGGTGCTCGTTACTCGAGACGAAATTTTCGCGATGCTCGAGGGTTCTTTTCGTGTAACGAACCCTATTGAAGTCAATGGGCGACCGGAGAATTTTTGTATATCGCCGATGCTCGCTAAGGTTTTCATTTGTGAAAATCTGGGCAATTCAAGAAAGTGATGAGACCAACACAGCAACGGATCGGGCAGGCGAGGGGCTACATGTTGGGCTGCATCTCAAGTTCCCAGATCCCACTATTAAGCCACAATAGCGGCAAGAGTGGCCCCCCCCTCCCAACAATTTTTACTTCTGAAAAACCCTCATTAGCAAGGCATACCTTAGCTAAGCACCACACTACCTCCAGCAAAGCACAATCACTGCCTGCATGACACTCCGCTGCCACTTCTCCTGGGTTACATGCCGCCCAACCCCCCCGCACGACCCAGTGTCCACAGCGCACACCAAACTGTCCCTGCGCAGCCTTCAGCTGCCCTCATGCCCCACGCTGGCCTCATAGCCACACCACCCTCATGTCTATTTATAAGTGCATCTGCCATGAGGAGAAACCGCAGGCACACACTGCAGAGGGTTGGCACGGCGAGGCAGCGACCCTCTTTAAAAGGGGCGGGGCGATAGCCCATAATGCTGTACAGAAGCAATGAGAAATCCAATCCTGTGCCACCTCCATCAGGAGCTGCACACGTGGGCATAGCAATGGGGAACCCATGTGCCACACACTATTCATTCTGTCAAGGTGTCTGCATGCCCCAGTCAGACCGGGGTTTTTTATAAATAGTCACAGGCAGGTACAACTCTGCAATGGGAATTCCGTGTGCACCCACAGCATGGCTGGCTCCCTGGAACCCACCGGCTGTAGATAAATGTATCCCATTGCATTGCCCATCACAGCTCAGGTAACGTCAGGTTTAATGCAGGTGGGCTTCGGCCCACACTGCATGCCCCAGTCAGACTGGGGTTCTTTAGAAGTGGACACATGCAGTTACAACTCCGTGTGGACCGACAGCATGGGTGGCTCCCTGGAACCCACCGGCGGAACATAAATATATCCCATTGCAGTGCCCAGCACAGCTGAGGTAACGTCAGGTTTAATGCAGGTGGGCTTTGGCCCACACTGCATGCCCCAGTCAGACTGGGTTCTTTAGAAGTGGACACATGCAGTTACAACTCCGTGTGGACCGACAGCATGGGTGGGTCTCAGGAAGCCACTGGCGGTACAGAAATATTTCCCATTGCAGTGCCCAGCACAGCTGAGGTAACGTCAGGTTTAATGCAGGTGGGCTAAACATTACTAGGATTACAATGTAGGCGAGGGCCCCAAAAAATTGGTGTACCAACAGTACTAATGTACCTCAGAAAAATTGCCCATGCCCAACCAAGAGGGCAGGTGAAACCCATTAATCGCTTTGGTTAATGTGGCTTAATTTGTAACTAGGCCTGTAGGCAGCCCAGTAAAAATAAAAATTGGTTCAGGTGCAAGTTTCAACGCTTTAATGAGAATTGAAACGTATAAACATTGTTTACTAAAGTAATATGACTGAGCCTTGTGGGCCTAAGAAAAATTGCCCGTTCGGCGTGATTACATGAGGTTTCAGGAGGAGGAGCAGGAGGAGGATGATGAATTTAATACACAGTGATGAAGCTAAAAGGTCCCCGTTTTTTATGATGCTAGAGAACGATGCTTCCATCCGTGGGTGCAGCCTACGTATTGTTTAGGTACCGCTGCTGTCCGCTGGTGGAGAAGAGAAATCTGGGGAAATCCAGGCTTTGTTCATCTTTATGAGTGTAAGCCTGTCGGCACTGTCGGTTGACAGGCGGGTATGCTTATCCGTGATGATTCCCCCAGCCGCACTAAACACCCTCTCTGACAAGACGCTAGCTACAGGACAAACAAGCACCTCCAGGGCAAACAGTGCGAGTTCAGGCCACGTGTCCAGCTTCGACACCCAGTAGTTGTAGGGGGCAGAGGCGTCACGGAGGACGGTCGTGTGATCGGCTATGTACTCCCTCACCATCCTTTTACAGTGCTCCCGCCGACTCAGCCTTGACTGGGGAGCGGGGACATAGTCTTGCTGGGGAGCCATAAAGCTGTCAAAGGCCTTGGAGAGTGTTCCCCTGCCTGCGCTGAACATGCTGCCTGATCTCCGCGCCTCCCCTGCTACCTGGCCCTCGGAACTGCGCCTTCTGCCACTAGCGCTGTCGGATGGGAATTTTACCATCAGTTTGTCCGCCAGGGTCCTGTGGTATAGCATCACTCTCGAACCCCTTTCCTCTTCGGGAATGAGAGTGGAAAGGTTCTCCTTATACCGTGGGTCGAGCAGTGTGTACACCCAGTAATCCATAGTGGCCAGAATGCGTGTAACGCGAGGGTCACGAGAAAGGCATCCTAACATGAAGTCAGCCATGTGTGCCAGGGTACCTGTACACAACACATGGCTATCCTCACTAGGAAGATCACTTTCAGGATCCTCCTCCTCCTCCTCCTCAGGCCATACACGCTGAAAGGATGACAGGCAAGCAGCATGTGTACCCTCAGCAGTGGGCCAAGCTGTCTCTTCCCCGTCCTCCTCATGCTCCTCCCCCTCCTCCTCCTCAACGCGCTGAGATATAGACAGGAGGGTGCTCTGACTATCCAGCGACATACTGTCTTCCCCCGCCTCTGTTTCTGAGCGCAAAGCGTCTGCCTTTATGCTTTGCAGGGAACTTCTCAAGATGCATAGCAGAGGAATGGTAACGCTAATGATTGCAGCATCGCCACTCACCATCTGGGTAGACTCCTAAAAGTTTCCAAGGACCTGGCAGATGTCTGTCAACCAGGCCCACTCTTCTGTAAAGAATTGAGGAGGCTGACTCCCAGTACGCCGCCCATGTTGGAGTTGGTATTCCACTATAGCTCTACGCTGCTCATAGAGCCTGGCCAACATGTGGAGCATAGAGTTCCACCGTGTGGGCACGTCGCACAGCAGTCGGTGCACTGGCAGATTAAACCGATGTTGCAGGGTCCGCAGGGTGGCAGCGTCCGTGTTGGACTTGCGGAAATGTGCACAGAGCCGGCGCACCTTTCCGAGCAGGTCTGACAAGCGTGGGTAGCTTTTCAGAAACCGCTGAACCACCAAATTAAAGGCATGGGCCAGGCATGGCCCGTGCGTGAGGCTGCCGAGCTGCAGAGCTGCCACCAGGTTAAGGCCGTTGTCACACACGAACATGCCTGGTTGAAGGCTCAGCAGCGAAAGCCAGTGGTCGGTCTGCTCTGTCAGACCCTGCAGCAGTTCGTGGGCCGTGTGCCTCTTCTCTCCTAAGCTGAGTAGTTTCAGCACGGCCTGCTGGCGCTTGCCCACCGCTGTGCTGCCAACCTGCGCGACACGGACTGCTGGCGACATGCTGCTGTTGACACATCTTGATTGCGAGACAGAGGTTGCGTAGGAGGAGGAGGGTGGTTTAGTGGAGGAAGCATACACCGCCGCAGATACCAGCACCGAGCTGGGGCCCGCAATTCTGGGGGTGGATAGGACGTGAGCGGTCCCAGGCTCTGACTCGGTCCCAGCCTCCACTAAATTCACCCAATGTGCCGTCATGGAGATATAGTGGCCCTGCCCGCCTGTGCTTGTCCACAAGTCCGTTGTTAAGTGGACCTTGGCAGTAACCGCGTTGGTGAGGGCGCGTACAATGTTGCGGGAGACGTGGTCATGCAGGGCTGGTACGGCACATCGGGAAAAGTAGTGGCGACTGGGAACTGAGTAGCGTGGGGCCGCCGCCGCCATCATGTTTTTGAAAGCCTCCGTTTCCACAAGCCTATACGGCAGCATCTCCAGGCTGATCAATTTGGCTATGTGCACGTTTAACGCTTGAGCGTGCTGGTGCGTGGCGGCGTACTTGCGCTTGCGCTCAAACAGTTGCGCTAGCGACGGCTGGACGCTGCGCTGAGAGACATTGCTGGATGGGGCCGAGGACAGCGGAGGTGAGGGTGTGGGTGCAGGCTGGGAGACGGTCTTGCCTGTGTCCTGAGAGGGGGGTTGGATCTCAGTGGCAGGTTGGGGCACAGGGGGAGAGGCAGCGGTGCAAACCGGAGGCGGTGAACGGCCTTCGTCCCACCTTGTGGGGTGCTTGGCCATCATATGCCTGCGCATGCTGGTGGTGGTGAGGCTGGTGGTGGTGGCTCCCCGGCTGATCTTGGCGCGACAAACCTTGCACACCACTGTTCGTCGGTCGTCTGCACTCTCAGTGAAAAACTGCCAGACCTTTGAGCACCTCAGCCTCTGCAGGGTGGCATGGTGCGAGGGCGCGCTTTGGGAAACAGTTGGTGGATTATTCGGTCTGGTCCTGCCTCTACCCCTGGCCACTGCACTGCCTCTTCCAACCTGCCCTGCTGCTGCACTTGCCTCCCCCTCTGAAGACTTGTCCTCAGTAGGCTTAGCAAACCAGGTGGGGTCAGTCACCTCATCGTCCAGCTGCTTTTCCTCCGAATCCTCTGTGCGCTCTTCCCTCGGACTTACTGCCCTTACTACTACCTCACTGATAGACAACTGTGTCTCATCGTCATCCTCGCCCACTGAAAGCCCTTGAGACAGTTGCCGGAAGTCCCCAGTCTCCTCACCCGGATCCCGGGATTTCCAAAGGTTGGACATCGGTCATGAGAAACTCCTCAGGTGATAGAGGATCCATTTTTTCACACTCAAGGTCGGGACCCGAGAACAGTTCCTGGGAGCCTGCCTGCTTTTCTGAATGTGTCATTTGCTGGGAGGGAGGAGGCTGGGGAAAGGGAGGAGCAACAGCGAGAGGATTCAGGGATGCAGCAGTGGACGGCGTAGAAGACTGGGTGATGACGGTGGACAGTTTGCTGGATGCACTTTCTGACATCCATGACAGGACCTGCTCACACTGCTCAGTTTCTAATAAAGGTCTACCGCGTGGACCCATTCATTGTGAGATGAATCTGGGGACCTCAGAAACTTGCCTCTCTTCTAATCCCGCAGCAGTCGGCTGCGATACACCTGGACCAGGAGCTCGGCCTGTGCCCACACCCTGACTTGGGCCTCCGCTTCCTCGCCCGCGTCCACATCCACGTCCTCTAGGCCTACCCCTACCTCTCAGCATGGTGTATTACGAGTAGAGCAGAAACAGAACGCTGTAATTAAATGTGCTTATTGGCCTTTGGTTAGAGGCTGACTTCGCTTACGGAACGCACAGCAGAGCCAGGAAACAATTATGCGCAAGCCTGTAGTCAGACCTAGGTGCGTATGACTGAGCTACTGGAATTCACAGGGCAGAACCAGTCAAGTGGCCAAAGGCCAGTGGTAGGCCTTAAGTATTTTGCTTCAATTTTTTAAAATGGTGAGGTGACAAAACCAGACAGACACCGTATGCAGCGTATATATGTATACTCTTTCCCTCTGGCGGGATGACGGCGATCATGTAACGGACACAGCAGAGCCAGGAGACAATTATGCGCAAGCCTGTAGTGAGACCTAGGTGCGTATGACTGAGCTACTAGAATTCACAGGGCAGAACCAGTCAAGTGGCCAAAGGCCAGTGGTAGGCCTTAAGTATTTTGCTTCAATTTTTTAAAATGGTGAGGTGAAAAACCAGACAGACACTGTATGCAGCGTATATATGTATACTCTTTCCCTCTGGTGGGATGACGGCGATCATATAACGGACACAGCAGAGCCAGGAAACAATAATGCGCAAGCCTGCTGTAACGATTACCTGGGTAATAATGAGCGACTACTACCCCCAGCAGACACGCAGTTAACTGTACACGGTCACAGGCTTGGCTGGGTAATAATGAGCGACTACTACCCCCAGCAGACACGCAGTAAACTGAAGACGGTCACAGGCAGCCCAAATATAGTATTTTTTTCCAATTTTTGGGAAAAAGCCCACTGCCTATATAGCCTGTATATGGATTTCCCTGTTGGAGGATGACTGTGGTTATTGAAAGCACAGTGCAGCCAGAAAAAATTATGCGCAAGGCTGCAGTAACACCTAGCTGGGTAATAGTGAGCGACTACTACCCCAGCAGACATGCAGTAAACTGAACACGGTCACAGGCAGCCCAAAGATTTTTTCTACCAATTTTTTTGGAAAAAGCCCACTGCCTATATAGCCAGTATATCTGTTTCCCTGTACCACTGTCCCTGCCTCACCAGTACTGCCCCTATACTCAGTATAATGACTGCAGACTGAGGACGCTATGGTCTGAACGCCCCATATACAAAAAAAAAAAATGTGCAAAACTGCTAAAAGCAGCCTCAACAGTACTGCACACGGTCAGATATGGCCCTAAGAAGGACCATTGGGGTTCTTGAAGACGAAGATAACAGCCTAACACTCTCCCTATAGCAGCTACAGCAGGACAGCACTTTCCCTAATGTCTCTCAGCGTGCATCTGTGGCGAGCCGCGGCCGGCCCCAGTTTATATACTTGGGTGTCACCTGATCTCCCCAGCCACTCACTGCAGGGGGGTGGGATAGGGCTGGAACTTCACAGGAGGAAGTTGTAATGCCTTCCCTGTGTTTCCATTGGCCAGAAAAGGGTGCAAATTTCTCAGGGAAGAAAATGGAAGTGACTCGAACACCGCGTGGTGCTCGTCTCGAGTAACGAGCATCAAGCTAGGACGAGTACGCTCGCTCATCTCTAATATTTACTTATATGTGTAATTTTGCAAATAGCCTTTTCATGATATATTGTACTTTGTTAGTGGAAAAAAATGCATCAATAAATTTTGTATTTATTAAGAAAAAAATCAAAATTTACTGGAAATTTGGAAAAATTCACAATTTTCAAACTGTGCTTTTCTCTTTGTAAGACAATAATCCAATACCACAAAATAGGTGAGAATTAACTTTTCCCTTAGGCCTACTTTTTTACTGCAATAATTTTTTAGGTGTGGTCTCATTTTTTATGACTACACAAAGTATATAAATTTAGTAGTAATTTTTTTAATTTACTAGCAAATTTCAACAGCTGAATTTTTAAGGACCAATTCAGTTTTAACATGGATTTTAAGAGCCTGTATACCATAAAACCCCTATGAATCACCCCATTTTAAAAACTGCACCCTTGAAAATATTCAAAATGGCATTTAGGAAGTTTATTAACCCTTTAGATGTTTTACAGATTAAAGAAAAGTGCATAACAAATTAGAAGATTTCCATTTTTGGGCAGATTTTCAATTTTAAACCACTTTTTTTCTAGAGCAGGAGTTAGCTGAGAAACAAAATGTAGAATGTATCACCTGTATTCTGCAGTTTTTGGAAATGCCCCATATGTGGATGTAAACTGTTTGGGCACATGGCAGAACTAAGAAGGGAAGAAACACTATTTGGCTTTTTGAATGCAGATTTTGCTGAAATAATTTTTAGACACTGTGTAGTGTTTGCAGTGCCCCTGAGGTACCAGTAAATTTGAAACCAAGACCCTGAATCAGCATTGGAACATCTTGAAAGAAGACCCATTCTTACAGAAAATACTGCCCGATGAACCCATAATTACTCAAAGAAACAAAACCATTAAAGACATTGTGGCTCCCTCCTGTGCACATAAATGTAGGAACAATAGAAACCAGGTCAATAAGAGTAAGGAGAGTACTTTCCTGAATACAAAGGGTATTCAAATGTGGCCTGCCTAGGAGTAAATCCTGTGCTATGATCGCACATGGCAGAAAAAAAAGTCCCCTTACCTCTAGGAAAAACATACCATAAAATCAGGTCTATGTTAAACTGCAGTTCATGCTATATAATTTATTTGATAGAATGTCCATGTTGACTTTGCTACATTAGGCGCACCACAAATTCTCTGCATACTTGTTTAAATAAACATTGTAATATTATAACTAAAGGCTTCATGAATCACAGTGTATCACACCATTTTACAAATATGCATAATAAAGATTTTACAGGCTTGAAAGTGACCCCGCTAGAAAAGATTAAACCCAGTCTTTTCATTACTCAGGAAGAGAGATGTTCTGGATATACAAAATGAGAACTTGTGCCCCATGGCTTAAATGAGGTACTCGAGAAGATCTAAGTATGCATATATGAATGAATAGTGTTATTATTAGAGATGAGCGAGCACCAAAATGCTCGGGTGCTCGTTGCTCGAGTCGAGCTTTCCACGATGCCCGAGAGTTCGTTTCGAGTAACGAACCCAATTGAAGTCAATGGGCGACTCAAGCATTTTTGTATATCGCTAAGGTTTTCATTTGTGCAAATCTTCAAAACCTACGAAAGTGATGGAAACGACACAGATACGAATAGGACAGGCGAGGGGCAACATGCAGGTTCCCAGGTTTCACTATTAAGCCACAATAGCGGCAAGAGTGCCCCGCCCAACAATTTTTACTTCGGACAAACCGTCATTAGCAAGGCACACCTTAGCTATGCACCACACTACCTCCAACCAATCACAATCACTGCCTATAGGACAAACTGCTGCCTCTTCTCCTGGGTTACATGCTGCCCAACCCACCCACACGACCCTGCGCCCGCAAAACACACAAAAGTGTCCCTGCGGGGGTTAGATTCTTGCTCGGGGTGGGGCCTCATTGCCAGCACGGCTGCACGGGAGGAACATCCTGCATTGTCCGGGACTGGGAGTCCTTCACTAGACCCTGTGGTGACAGCCGGGACCCAGCATGACGGACCGGCTGAGGATGCTGCAGCCCACGGGGCCGGGGCTGGAGGCGCTGACGGGCGAGCTGCTCTGGTGACCCGGGCTGTATCGAAGATGGTGTGAAAGACTGATTGGTCTGGAGATTGATGCCACAATGAGGACACACACATGGGCAGCCCCCAGGGTGTTTTTCATATATGTGCTTTGCTGTGCCATTGTACATGGCTCCAAGGATGGCACAAATGCTCAAAGCCCATTCCTCAATGCAAAATATGATGGGTACCCCATGCTGTACTTCTCAAAGGGTGAGGTGGAGAAGCTACGTGCCCAGGCAGTGGGCACCCATCAACACATTGCATCACGCATTAATAATGCTGTTCATACCATGCTCACCAACCCAACTGAATACCTTCCACATTGGGATCCAAAGCACTTTTCTGCTAGATGGAATGAAATTTATGGCAACAACTTGGGGGCGCTGGCCATATACTGCGTCTTGAATCCTGACAACACTGAAGCACTTGGCCTGGCAAGAGAATACATGGAAAGAATGGCAGCACAGCCTAGTTGGTGAAGGACGCCCCGTGGGATGAGGTCCCCCAGCACACTCTGGTAGGCTTTGCTATGGCCTATGACTTTCTCTACAACTTGCTCTCTAAACACCAGAAAGAGACATTTCTTGAAGTAATTGCAAACGCTTCAAGCTACATGTATGACACCTCGTACAGGAGAGGATGGGGGTTTCAGTATATCCACAACCATCAGCCTACGAACTGTGTAGCACTGCTAACGGCAAGCTTGGTCATGATGAATCAAGGATATTTGCAAGAAGCTTACTTCTGGACCAAGCAGGTGCTGACTATCATGGAGAAGTCCATCGTCCTGTTGAACGATGTAACAGATGGGTCACTGTATGAAGGGGTGGCTTATGGCAGCTATACAACAAGATCGCTCTTCCAGTATATGTTTCTCGTCCAAAGGCATTTTAATATCAATCATTTCATCCATCCTTGGCTAAAAGAACACTTTGCTTTTAAGTACAGAACTATTCTGCCAGGTTTTCAGAGATCGATTGCCATAGCAGATTTCAACTACAACTGGTTCTATGGCCCTGAGAGCCAGCTAGTGTTTCTGGATAGATTTGTTATGAGGAATGGAAGTGGCAACTGGCTGGCAGAACAGATCCAGCTAAACAGAATTCAGGAAGGGCCTGGGACCCCGTCCAAAGGGCAGCGCTGGTGTACCCTGCACACAGAGTTTCTCTGGTATGACGCCTCCTTGCCATCTACACCTCCGCCGGACTACGGCATTCCGAAGTTACATCATTTTGAAGACTGGGGTGTGGTGACTTATGGGAGTTCTCTACCTGCTGAAATTAACAGGCCTTTTATTGCCTTCAAATCTGGAAAGCTCGGTGGCCGGGCGATATTTGATATTGTTCACAAAAACAATTACATTGAGTGGATCAAAGGATAGAAAAACTTTAATTCTGGGCATGAACATCCTGACCAAAATTCCTTCACATTTGCACCAAATGGATTTCCTTTTATAACAGAGGCTTTATATGGACCAAAATATAGTTATTTAAACAATGTCTTGATGTTTCCACCATCTGTGTCTGATTGCTGCTTTTCTCCATGGGAAGGTCAGGTGACTGAAGATTGTACTTCCAAATGGCTTAAATATAAGCATGGTGAAGCTGCGGACTCTTATGGAAGTGTGACTGTAGCAACGGAGAAAGGTGGCATTGTCTTCATAAGGGGTGAAGGAGTTGAAGCCTACAGCCGAAAGCTAAAGTTGAAAAGCGTTCAAAGAAATCTTGTTCTACTCCATCCACAACTGCTGCTACTTGTTGACCATATTCACCTAGACCATAGTAGTACTTTGCAGGCAGCAACAACTTTTTTCCACAATGTAGATTTGCCATTTGAGGAAACCTCTATTGATGGTATTCATGGAGCAATTAGGCACAAAGATGAAATGTATAAAATGTATTGGATGGATGACACAGGCTTGAGTGAGAAAGCCGTCATTACATCTGCGAACTACCCACATGGATACCCTTATAATGGGACTAATTATGTGAATGTTACTACCCATCTCAGGAAGCCAATCACAAGGGCAATATACCTTTTCATCGGACCATCTGTTAACGTTGAGAGTTTCAGTGTCCACGGAGACTATCAGCAAGTTGATGTGTTTCTGGCTACTAGTGAGCATGCTTATGCTGTCTACCTCTTCACTGGTGAACCACCAAGTCAGGCCATCTATGCTAAAGTAGTCGCAGACAGACAAAGGATCGTGTTTGACAAAACCTCGTCTATCAAAAGCTCTTCTCCTGCTGAGACGAAGGACTATGTGGGAGTTGTGGAGCAGAACCTTCAACACTTCAAGCCAGTCTTTCAGGAACTGGAGAAACAAATCTTGTCTCACGTAAAGAACACTGCTAGTTTTTGGGAGACTGCCGAGCGGCTTTTTAGATTTTCCGATAAAAGAAACACGGAGGAGGCGATCGAAAAGTTGTTTTCTATTTCTCAACAGCAGAAGGAAACGGGCAAGGTAAAAAAAAACAAGAAGGGGCCGAGAAACTACAAGTTTCTGAATGCGGTTCCTGATCTTTTTGCACAAATAGAAGTGAATGAAAAGCAGACCAGACAAAAAGCCATGGCCTTGGCTCAAAGTGAAATTCCAATTAATGAGGATGAAGCAATGAAAGACCTTCTGGATTTTGTAGATGAGCCTTCACTAAGGCAGAAATCTAGTACCTCTAACAAACAGCACATGTTGACGACCTATTACAAGTCTTCGTCAATATCTGCTTCCTATACCAGGCTTTTTTTAATCCTGAACATCGCCATCTTTATAGTTCTCTTAGCGTTACAATTGTCCCGATTTTTGAGGACTAAGAGAAAAAGATGTCTATATGCCATACTCTTTATTGATTGCTGCATTTTGATATGGCTGTATTCGTCGTGTTATCGGACACAGTTAAACATGATGCTTAATCTGTGCAGAAACAGGGACATCAGCAGTGTTTGAATGGAGAGTGTTTGCGTTTCTTCGTAAAACTGTAATATTCTGAACTCTTCGGAGCTAAGAAAATTTTTGTATTTTGGACAGGTTTCATAAAGGGAAACTATACAAAACGACAATCCTGAATGTTTTACTTGCTGACTGGAAATGACTCCTACACAAAGGAAAATAAATGTATGTAATTTATGTCAAAGTCAAAAAAAAAAGGGTCCCTGCGCAGCTTTCAGCTGCCCTCATGCCACATGCTGGCTTTATAGCCACACCACACTCATGTCTATTTATAAGTGCGTCTGCCATGAGGAGGAACCGGAGGCACACACTGCAGAGGGTTGGCAGGGCCAGGCAGCGACCCTCTTTAAAAGGAAGGGGAGGGGGCGATAGCCCACAATGCTGTAGAGAATCGATGAGAAATTGACGTTCGATCTTCATTCCAATCCTGTGCCACCTCCGTCAGGAGCTGCAAACGTGGGCATAAAGGGGACTCAGCTGCCAGCATAGCACTTTTACACATCTCCACAATGCAGCAATACTCGGTGTGGGAAGTATGTGAGCGGGCCCTGGGTCAGCCTCTGTCCCAGCAAACACGTTGTGTGGCCCAAGGTGCTGCGATTGACATAGCAATGGGGACTCCATGTGTCCACACACTACTCATTCTGTTTGGGTGTCGGATACCTCATCGGCAATGCAAGGGGTAAACCATCTGCACTCTGCACCCTACCCAAGTCTGTCAGTGTATTGGGGACAGACAGGTAAAACACCTCTATGGGAAGTCTGTGTGCACCCGCAGCATGGGTGGCTAGCAGGAACACACAGACGGTACATAAAGAAATCCCATTGCAGTGCCCCGGATAGCTGAGGTTACGTGAGAGGAAATACATGTTGGCTGCGGCCCAAAATCCATGCCCTAGTCAGTCTGGGGTTTTTTTTTTGGGGGGGGGGGGGGGGGGCAGATAGTTAGAACACCACGATGGGAAGACTTAGTGCACCCATAGTATACACAGACCCCTGTAATATTCCTGTGGCAAAGGTATAAGCTGACCCCAGTAACATTTATGTTGCAGAAGTCTAGGGAGACCCCATTAACATTTCTGTAGTAACAGTATAGACAGACTCCTGTAACATTTCATTAGCAGAGGTATAGGCAGACCCCTGTAACATTTATGTAGCTGCAGTAATGGCAGACCCCTGTAATATTTGTGTATCAGCAGTACATGCAGACCCCCTGTAACATTTACATGGCAGAAGTATAGGCAGAACCCAGTAACATTCTTGTAGCAGAGGTATAGGCAGACCCCTGTAACATTTATATGGCAGAAGTATAGGCAGACCCCAGTAACAGTTATGTAGCAGCAGTATAGTCAGACCCCAGTAGCAGTTATGAAGCAGCAGTATAGGCAGACCCCAGTAACATTTATATGGCAGAAGTATAGGCAGACCCCAGTAACAGTTATGTAGCAGCAGTATAGGCAGACCCCAGCACCATTTCTGTAGTAGCAGTATAGGCAGACCCCTGCAAAATTTACGTGGCAGCAGTATAGGCAGACCCCAGTTACATTTTTGTAGCAGAACTATACGCAGACCCCTGTAACATTTCTGTAGTAACACTATAGACAGATCCCAGTAACATTTCTGTAGCAGAAGTATAGGCACACCCCTGTAAAATTTATGTGGTGGCAGTATACTCCTCAGTGCACTCCTCCCTCGGACTTATTGCCCTTACTACTACCTCACAGTTAGACAACTGTGTCTCATCATCATCGACCTACTTACCCACTGGAAGCTTTTGAGACAGTTGCCGGAAGTCCCTAGCCTCATCACCCGAAACCCAGGAGCTTTCCAAGGGCTGGGCATCGGTCACGACAAACTCCTCAGGTGGGAGAGGAACCATTTTTTCCCAATCAAGGCAGGGGGCCGAGAACAGTTCCTGGAGTCTGCCTGCTCATCAGAATGTGTGATGGAGTGAGGAGGCTGGGAAGAAGGAAGAGCAGCAGCGAGAGGATTCAGAGTTGCAGCAGTGGACGGCGTAGAAGACTGGGTGGACGATACATTGCTGGATGCATTTTCTGCTATCCACGACAGGACCTGCTCACACTGTTCATTTTGTAATAAAGGTCTACCATGTGGACCCAAAATTGTGATATGAAGCTGGGGACCCCAGAAACTTGCCTCTCTCCTAATCCCGCAGCAGCCGGCTGCGATTCACCTGGACCAGGAACTCGACCTGTGCCCACAACCTCACTTGGACCTCCGCGTCCTCGCCTGCGTGCACAGCCACGTCCTCTAGGCCTAACCCTACCCCTCAGCATGGTGTATTTTGAATACAGCAGACACAGAGCTGTGTAAAAAATTAGGCAATTATTGGCCTGCACTTGGAGGCTGACAGCGGTAATGTAACGCACACTGTAGGCCAAAAAAATTATACGCTAGGCTGCAGAAAGGCCTAGCTGGCTAATATTGAGCTACTACAACTCCCAGCAGCCATGCAGTAAACTGCACACGCTCACAGGTAGCCCTAAGGAGGATTTTTTTTTTCAGTTTAAAAAAAAAAAAAAAACAGCAGTCTAGATAGTGTATATGTCTTTCCCTCTATCAGCGGCTGTGGCCATACGCAGTGCGTGAAGTTGATGGGACGCACAGAGCGGTGTAAAAAATTAGGCAATTATTTGCCTGCACTTGGAGGCTGACAGCGGTTATGTTACGCACACTGTAGGCCAAAAAAAATTATACGCTAAGCTGCAGAAAGGCCTAGCTGGCTAATAGTGAGCCACTACAACTCCCAGCAGCCACAACAGTAATGCACACAATCACAGGTAGCCCTAAGCAGCAGCTTTTTTGTGGTACTTCTTGACAGGATTCTACAATAACACTGTCCCTGCCTCACCAGTACTGCCCCTATACTCTGTATAATTGGCTGCAGACTGAGAACGCAATAGTCTGCAGAGCCCAAGATAAAAAAAAATTGGTGTAAAACTGCTCCCAGCAGCCACAACAGTAATGCACATGGCCACAAGTAGCCCTAAGCAGGAGCTTTTTTGGGGTACTTGTTGACAGGATTCTACACTACCACTGTCCCTGCCTCACCAGTACTGCCCCTATACTCTGTATAATTGTCTGCAGACTGAGAACGCAATAGTCTGCAGAGCAGAAGATGAAACAAAAAAATTGGTGCAAAACTGCTCCTAGCAGCCACAACAGTAATGCACACGGTAAGATGTGGCCCTAAGAAGGACCGTTGGGGACCTTGAAGACGTTGACAGTAGCCTAACACTCTCCCTATAGCAGTAACAGCAGGAACAGCACTCTCCCTAATCTCTACCAGTGTGTGTCTGAGGCGGTCACTTGATCTCGCCAGCCACTCACTGCAGGGGGTGTGATAGGGCTGGAACGTCACAGGAGGAAGTGGTAGTGCCTTCCCTGCATGTCTATTGGCCAGAAAATGGCGCAAACATGCAGGGAAGGAAATGGAATTGACTTGAATACCACGTGGTGCTCGTCTCGAGTAACAAGCATCTTGAGTACTCTAATACTCGAGCGAGCATCAAGCTCGGACGAGTACGTTCGCCTATCTGTAATTATAATCACTTCTCTTATCTAGATTTTTAAATGTGTGTAATAATGTACCTACTGTCTATACCCTGTAGGAACTGTCCATACCGTCATTGCAAAGTACGATATGGGCAGTACCTACAGGGTATAGACAGTAGCTACAGCCCAACTTCTTTGCCTCATACAGATGTTAAATGGTTGGTTAAACTATTGTATATCCAGTTAAAGAATTTTTAAAGAAGTACACCTAGATCAGGTAAAATCATTAAGTATGAGTCAGAAGTGACTTAGCCATTAACCAAAAACTCAGGCAAGATATCTGAATCCAGTTAAAGGTAATGGGGTTCTGAATCTAAGCCACCCAACACCGTAATTTTATTGAAAGGAAGGAAAGGCATAACCATCATATAGATATGGGATGGATTATACAAATGTCTCACATGCAAGATATATGGTTAGATACATTTTTGGCTGCAAGATAATTTTCTCAAGCTAAGATATCATTTTTGGCATAAACACTTTGGAATTTGCAGATGTCGTGTAAACAGAACAATTAAAGGATAACCCCTACACACTCAGCATTTCTTAACACATCCTGATACCATTTCTGAGATACATTGGCAAATAATAGTGTCTCCAACATTCTGGGAAAGTACAAGGTAACTAAATGTTTCATGGTTCATGAACGGGGCATGATGACCTCCCTGAATGCCTTAAAGGGATCATCAGAATGAAACAATTTCTATGTACCAACCTAAATTTCACTCACAAATCCCTCCTTATTTATCTCAGAAAGGGCTTTCAAGGATACTACACTATACTAGAGAACTGAAAGCAAAGTAGACCTGCTATCCTTGCTATGCTCACTAGCCCTGCCTGTCAAGACATGCCCCGAGGAAATTCAGGAGATCTTCCTTCTACTCCTATGTCCCATCCCCCAACTGGTTCAGGTCTCTACTATGCTTATATCTTCCACAATATGCATACTCCAGGCAAGTAGCAGGTGAGGGGTTACATAATTCCAAGACATTTAATCAAAATCCAGTATATATCTGAATAAATGAGTCCAATAATAGTCCATTATAGTAAATTGTCCATTGTATGCATATTGTAGTCCTTGGGTCCATATTGTAGTCTTTTCAACAGTCATGGGACTCTTTATGGTACGATCTCATATCCACAATACATGCAATTATCAAATTTATGCAGCGTGTGCTTTCCACATAGGGTACATGGCACTTTGTCAGATGTCAAAACAGTCATAACGTATATTTCAGGGGTTTGTGAATCCAAAGGTTCCTTAGAAGATTGTCCAGAAAAACATCTGCAATTAGTACTCATGTTTTTCTTATATATCATAATAACAATCTTAATGATTATGACTATCACCAGTATCAACAATACTCCTTACAAAAACATATTTAGAACCGCTGAAATCATACCTCCCAACCCCTTGAACCAATTTACAGGATTTAAGTAAGATAGCCATTCTGTCCAATTAGTCTCGCTGTCAAATAGACCTTTGCGGTACAATTCCTTTACCTTCCTGGCTTGCTCTAGGTCATGAGTGATCCGTGGAGATGAGCGAGCACCAAAATGCTCGGGTGCTCGTTGCTTGAGTCAAACTTTTCGCGATGCTCGTTTCGAGTAACGAACCCCATTGAAGTCAATGGGTGACTCGAGCATTTTTGTATGGGACTGATGCTCCGGATAGGTCTTCACTTGTGAAATACCAGAAATCATCCAAAATCCATGGAAACACCACAGAAACGGATAGGGCAGGGGCTGCATGCATGGCTGCATCTCAGGCTCCCAGGTCCCACTATTAAGCCACAATAGGGGCAAGAGTCTCCCCCCCCTACAATTTTTACTTTGGACAAACCCTCATTAGCAAGGCACACCTTAGCAAAGCACCACACTACCTGCAACCAAGCACAATCACTGCCTGCGGGTCACACCGTTGCCTCTTCTCCTGGGTTACATACTGCCCAACCCCCAGCACGACCCTGCATCCACAGCGCACACAAAAGTTTCCCTGGCCAGCCTTCAGCTGCACTCATGCCACATGCTCGCTTCATAGCTACACCACCCTCATGTCTATTTCCAAGTGCATCTGCGATGAGGAAGAACCGGAGGCACACACTGCAGAGGGTTGGCAGGGCCAGGCAGCGACCCTCTTCGAAAGGGGGTGCGATAGCCCACAATGCTGTTCAGAATTGATGAGAAATTGACGTTTGATCTTCACGTAAGCGGGCCAAAGTCAAGCTCGTTCCCAGCCTCCATCTTGTGTGATCCAAGGTGCCGCGAGTTACACAGCAATGGGGAATCCATGTGCCCACACACGATTTATTCTGTGTTGGTGTCGGATAGCTCAATTGACACCGCAAGGGGAAAGCCATCTGCACTCTTCCCCTTACCCAAGTCAGTCAGTGTCTTTGTGCCAGACAGGTAAATCACCGCAATGGGAAGTCTGTGTGCACCCACAGCATAGGTGGATCCTAGGCGACCCAAAACATGAACCATGAAGAAATCAGAGTGCAGAAACATGGCAGACTTTCACTGCGCCGAGGACATAGGCCTCTGCACAAACCCTCAGCAATCGCGGGCATGAAGCGGACTTCGATGCTAGTTCAGCTGCGAAGGTCTCAGTAAATCACTTATGTTTCTTTCACCGCCCCAATGACTGGATTAGCCAGGAAAAAGTTCCACAGGACCAACCTGGTGCAGTTGCAGTTCCCTCGGGACATTGGCCTGAGCCCACACCCTCAGCAATCGCGGGCATGAAGCGGACTTCGATGCTAGCACAGCATTGAGTGTCTCATTAATGCAGTAACGCTCCTCTTCTTTGGCCCAAACCAGTGTATCAGATAACTGTGGTAAAACGAGAGCAAATACATGATGCCCAGTGCTGATCCACTGATCCCAAGCAGGAGGAGGAGGTGGCCTTACCAGGCCAAGAAACCATGACCAGGACCCACTATAGCCTGTGTGCCGGCCCTTGGTCTGGCTAGGTCCCTGCAAACACACTGTGGTACCCAAGGTGCCACAAGTTACATAGCAATGGGCAATCCGATTCCGCTCATACTATTCATTCTGTGTTGGTGTCAGATACCTCAATCGACACCACAAGGGGAAAGCCATCAGCACTCTGCACCCTACCCAAGTCAGTCAGTGGCTTTGTGCCAGACAGGTAAAACACCACAATGGGAAATCTTTGTGCACCCACAGCATAGGCGAGCAAAAGGAACCAAAAGAAAGTAATAGACATGAACAAATTACAGTGCCCAAACATGGCAGACTTTCACTCCGACGAGGACATAGGCCACTGCACACACCCTCAGCAAACGCGGGCATAGAACAGACTCCGATGCTAGTACAGCTGTGAATGTCTATTTAAGGCAGTGATGTTGCTCTTCAGTGGACCAAACGAGTTTCACAGATAACTGTGGTAACACGAGAGAAAATACATATATTGGCCTCAGCCCACAATTCATGCCCTAGTCAGTGAGTGTTTTTGGGCCAGATAGGTAAAACAGGGGAAGTCTGTGTGCCTCCATAGTATAAACAGACACGTGTAACATTTTAGTAGAAAAGGTATAAGCAGACTCCGGTAACATTTCGGTTGCAGTAGTATAGGCAGACCCCTGTAACATTTTGGTAGCAGGAGTATAGGCAGACCCCTGTAACATTTCGGTAGCAGGAGTATAGGCATACTCCAGTAGTACTATTTCTGTAGAAGTATAAGCAGACCCCTGTAACATTTATGGGGCAGCAGTATAGGCAGACCCCTATAACATGTACGTGGCAGAAGAATAGGCAGACCCCAGTAACATTCTTGTAGCAGAAGTATAGGCAGACCCCAGTATCAGTTCTGTAGCAGCAGTATAGGCAGACCTCAGCACCATTTCTGTTTTAGACGTATAGGCAGACCCCAGTAACATTTATGTAGCAGCAGTATAGGCAGACCCCTGTAACATTTATGTAGCAGCAGTATAGGCAGACCCCTGTAACATTTACGTGGCAGAAGTATAGGCAGACCCAAGTAATATTTTTGTAGCAGCAGTATAGGCAGACCCCAGTATCAGTTCTGTAGCAGCAGTATAGGCAGACCTCAGCACCATTTCTGTTTTAGACGTATAGGCAGACCCCAGTAACATTTATGTAGCAGCAGTATAGGCAGACCCCTGTAACATTTACGTGGCAGAAGTATGGCAGACCCCAGTAACATTTACGTAGCAGCAGTATAGGCAGACCCCTGTAACATTTACGTTGCAGAAGTATAGGCAGACCCCAGTAACATTTCTGTAGCCGCAGTATAGACAGACCCCACCACCATTTCTGTTTTAGACGTATAGGCAGACCCCAGTAACATTTATGTAGCAGCCTTATAGGCAGCCCCCTGTAACATTTACGTGGCAGAAGTATAGGCAGACCTCTGTAACATTTACGTGGCAGGAGTATAGGCAGACCCCTGTAAAATTTAAGTGGCAGCAGTATGGGCAGACCCCTGTAACATTTATGTAGCAGCATAATAGGCAGACCCCAGTAACAGTTATGTAGCAGCAGTATAGGCCGGCCCCCAGTATCATTTCTGTAGCAGCAGTATAGGCAGACCCAAGCACCATTTCTGTTGTTGAAGTATAGACAGACCCCAGCAACATTTATGTAGCAGCAGTATAGGCAGAGCCCGGTAACATTTACGTGGCAGAAGTATTGGCAAACCCCAGTAACAGTTATGTAGCAGCAGTATAGGCAGACCCCAGTATCTATTCTATAGCAGCAGTATAGGTAGACCCCAGCACCATTTCAGTAGTAAACGTATAGGCAGACCCCTGTAACATTTATGGAGCAGCAGTATAGGAAGACCCCACAACCATTTCTGTTGTAGACGTATAGGCCGACCCCAGTAACATTTATGTAGCAGCAGTATAGGCAGACCCCAGTAACATTTATGTAGCAGCAGTATAGGCAGACCCCTGTAACATTTAGGTGGCAGAAGTGTAGGCAGGCCCAAGTAACATTTTTGTAGCAGCAGTATAGGCAGACCCCAGTATCAGTTCTGTAGCAGCAGTATAGGCAGACCTCAGCACCATTTCTGTTGTAGACGTATAGGCAGACCCCAGTAACATTTATGTAGCAGCAGTATAGGCAGACCCCTGTAACATTTACGTGGCAGAAGTATGGCAGACCCCAGTAACATTTACGTAGCAGCAGTATAGGCAGACCCCTGTAACATTTACGTTGCAGAAGTATAGGCAGACCCCAGTAACATTTCTGTAGCCGCAGTATAGACAGACCCCACCACCATTTCTGTTGTAGACGTATAGGCAGACCCCAGTAACATTTATGTAGCAGCATAAGGCCTTAGTCAGACGGGCGATTTTTCACGCGATTTGCGGATCGCATGACGGATGCGCATCCGCAAATCGCGTGACCGCTGCGCGCAAGTCGCCCGCAAATCGCCCGAAAATCTGCTCCTAGCCGTGTTTCATTAGAAACGGGCCGGAGCTGTCCAGCGCATTGCATTCAATGGAGACGGCAATACAGCCGTCTCCATTGAAAGCAATGCGCTGCAGGCGAGCCCGGGATGAATTGTCGGTAAGGGCTTAAATATATAAGCCCTTCCCTGCAATCCATCCTAAAATGTGTTAAAATAAAAAAAAATTGTATACTCACCTTCTGCCGGCAGCCGGAGCTCCGCGTGGCCGTCCTGCAGTGGGAGTGAAGGGGGTGTGAGTCAGACCTGCCCCCTGATTGGCTCAGCGCTGAGCCAATCAGAGGCATGCCTCACTCACACCCATTCATGAATGGATGTGAGTCAGACCTGCCCCTGATTGGCTCAGCGCTGAGAGGCAGCAGTCACTCACCCATTCATGAATTCATGAATGGGTGTGTGAGTGTTTTCAGCCTCTGATTGGTCAGGGCTGTGACCAATCAGAGGCAGATCATTCAGCAGGCGGGCATTTTAAAGCCCCGCCGGCTGAATAGTGCCAAGAAGCATTTCAGGAGAACTGACAGCGGCCGCGGCTGGACTCCGGCTGCAGCGGAAAGGTGAGTATACAATTTTTTTTTATTTTAACACATTTTAGGATGAATTGCAGGGAAGGGCTTATATATTTAAGCCCTTCCCGACAATTCACCCCGCGCACGCCGGCAGCCCATTGCTTTCAATGGAGCGGCTGTATTGCCGCTCCATTGAATTCAATGGGCAAACATCGTTCTTCTCTGCCACCGCTGTTACAGCGGTGGCAGAGAAGAATGATTTGTCTTCTATATGTTCTCAATGGGGTCAGCGCTGCTGCCGCCGGCCCTGTTGAGCGCATATACAGAAGAGAACAGGAATTGCAGATCGCAGATAGGTGCGATCTGCGATTTTTTGCTCTATAATTTATCGGACGAGCGCATAAAAAGCGCTCATGTGTCCGATACCATTGCAAAGCAATGGTATTAAAAAATCGCCGGACGCATGCGCATGCGCAAATCGCGGCTAAAAACGCCCGTCTGACTAAGGCCTTATAGGCAGCCCCCTGTAACATTTACGTGGCAGAAGTATAGGCAGACCTCTGTAACATTTACGTGGCAGGAGTATAGGCAGACCCCTGTAACATTTAAGTGGCAGCAGTATAAGCAGACCCCTGTAACATTTATGTAGCAGCAGTATAGGCAGACCCCTGTAACATTTACGTTGCAGAAAAATAGGCAGACCCCAGTAACAGTTATGTAGCAGCAGTATAGGCCGACCCCCAGTATCATTTCTGTAGCAGCAGTATAGGCAGACCCAAGCACCATTTCTGTTGTTGAAGTATAGGCAGACCCCAGTAACATTTATGTAGCAGCAGTATAGGCAGATCCCGGTAACATTTACGTGGCAGAAGTATTGGCAAACCCCAGTAACAGTTATGTAGCAGCAGTATAGGCAGACCCCAGTATCTGTTCTGTAGCAGCAGTATATGCAGACCCCAGCACCATTTCAGTAGTAAAAGTATAGGCAGACCCCTGTAACACTTACGTCGCAGAAGTATAGGCAGACCCCTGTAACATTTATAGAGCAGCAGTATAGGCAGACCCCTGTAGCATTTACGGGGCAGAAGTATAGGCAGACCCCTGTAACATTTTTGTAACAGCAGTATAGGCAGACCCCTGTAACATTTACTTGGCAGCAGTAAAGCTGACCCCTGTAACATTTTGGTAGCAGGAGTATAGCCAGACCTCTGTAACATTTAAGTGGCAGCAGTATAGGCAGACCCCTGTAACATTTATGTAGCAGCAGTATAGGCAGACCCCTGTAACATTTACGTGGCAGAAGTATAGGCAGACCCCTATAACATTTTCGTAGCAGCACTATTGGCAGACCCCTGTTACATTTGTGTGGCAGCAGTATAGGCAGATCCCAGTAACATTTATGTAGCAGCTGTATAGGCAGACCCCTGTAACATTTTTGTAGCAGCAGTATAGGCAGACCCCTGTAACATTTACGTGACAGAAGTATAGGCAGACCCCAGTAACAATCATGTAGCAGAAGTATAGGCAGGCTGATGCCAGTAAAATTTCTGTAATAATAGTAGAGGCCAACCTCTGAAACCTTGGGGTACCATAAGTGTAGGCGATGGCCGGAAAAATTGGTTGGATAAGAGTGTAAGCGTGTGCCTGAAAAGTTAGTGTACCAAGAGTACAAGTGTACCTCTGAAAAATTTATCAACTGAGAGGGCAGGTGAAACCCATAAATATTTTTTGAAAGATATAGCTTGTTGTTGCTTAATTTGTGACAGAGCCTGGAGAGACTGACAAAGATAAATGCCCCGTTTTTCCGGTGATTGAGAAGAGTGCTTTTATCTCCGGTTGCAGCGAAAAGAATCTTTAGGTTCTGCTAATCTCCGCCGGTGGAGAAGAGAAGTCTGGGAAAAACCAGGCTTTGTTCATCTTTATGAGTGTAAGCATGTCGGCACTGGCAGTTGGCAGGCGGGTACGCTTGTCCGTGATGATTCCCCCAGCTGCACTAAACACCCTCTCTGACAAGACGCTAGCGCCAGGGCAAGCCAGCACCTCCAGGGCATACAACGCAAGTTCGTGCCACGCGTCCAGCTTTGACACCCAATAGTTGTATGGAGCAGAGGCATCACGGAGGGCGTGGTACGATCGGCTACGTACTCCCTCACCATCTATTTACAGTGCTCCCTCCAACTCAGCCTTGACTGGGGAGTGGTGACGCAGTCTTGCTGGGGAGCCATAAAGCTGGCAAAGGCCTTGGAGAGTGTTCCCCTGCCTGCGCTGAACATGCTGCCTGATCTTCATGCCTCCCCCTCTACTTGGCCCTCGAAACTGCGCCTTCTGCCGCTAGCGCTGTCAGAGGTGAAGTTTAGCATCACTTTGTCCTCCAGGGCCCTGTGGTATTGCATCACTCTCGTACCCCTTTCCTCTTCTGGAATGAGAGTGGAAAGGTTCTCCTTGTAATGTGGGTCGAGAAGGGTGTACACCCAGTAATCCGTGTTGGCCAGAATGCTTCTAAAGCAAGGGTCACGAGAAAGACTGCCTAACATGAAGTCAGCCATGTGTGCCAGGGTGCCAGGAGGCAAGACATGGCTGTCCTCGCTAGCAAGATGACTTTCAGGATCGTCCTCCTCCTCCTCCTCCACAGGCCAGGAGGAGGAGGAGGAGGAGGAGGATCCTGAAAGTCATCTTGCTAGTGAGGACACACTGATGCTCGAACGAGCCTCAAGCTCGGATGAGTGTGCTCGCTCTTCTCTAGTGATCTGCAATGTTCCTGATGGATTTATGTAGTGGCAACAGGACGGGCCTACTATTTGGCATAGCTAATGCTTCTATCATATGAGTGTTCCTCAACAAGTTAATCATACCTACTGGTCAACCTAGAACTACTCCAGCCTTCCAGGCCCAGTGCGTATGAGCAAAATGTGCCTTTTTATCTGATATATCACGTTTATATAACATATATGATGGAACATGTTGGTAGGGAAATTAATCATTTGTCCAAACCCAGGTTGCTGGTTCCAACTTTGCTAAAGTGCATGTTCCTCCAGCTCATTGTGGAATCCACCGTGGATGAAAGCATCTGCAATATAAGCTAGTAAAACTGTATCGGGAAACAAACACCAAGAAAAGTCTTTATCTTCAGTAAGTGATGCATAGTAGGCTTTAGAGCTACACTTTATTTTTGGCTGGCCACCTTTCACACCCTCCTGTACTACAGGGTTTACATTATCCGCAGTCTGCCGGCATTCACGTATTTCTCCCTCCTCTCTATAGTACCCTTTCAGTTCCCTACATTGTGCTACATCACCAACTGGGAACTTCTCAGCATAATTCCAGGAGGAATTATGTAAATTTCAGAGAAGAGCAGGAGGGCTCTACTGAATCGCACTAGCTCCTGAAATAATTCTAGATTATTCAGGATAAATTAAAAATTGTACACAGAAACTGATCTGCATCTTATTTGTAGGTGTATTTCCCATTTCCAACATAGAAAGTGGCTTATTGTACCATCTACCATCTTCATCCTTAAACTCAAAGAGTTTATCAGTTCTGGAAGTTAAATTCACCTGCCACCAGGGCTGTTTAGTCCATCCTGTAACAGGTAACGTAACTGCTGTCCTTTTATGTTCTTCAGGAAGGGGTATAAGGGTAAGATTCCAGCAAGCAGTGGTTAGCAGTTCTTGCTCAGTCAAAGGGGAAGCAAAATATGTCATTGCTTTGGCTGACACAGGAGCGTGTGTACATACCCAGTAATCTGATAAATTCTTAATTTAGATACAATTCCATGGTACTTAATGAATTTATTGCTGAAGCCCTCATCTAGTGCATCTTGTCCAAACACAATTGTTATTAATGCACATAACTTACAAAATAAAACAAAATATTTCCTTTTGTTTAATCCTTGTGAGCTGCAAACAGTTTAAAATGGGATACGTGTATCCATGTTTCCTTTCCTTGCACCTTTATGGAAGTGGGTGTAGTCAATTGGACCTGGTAAGCACTTTCAACGCAAGGTTCCAAAGCTCTCATGATGTGTTTAAGTATGGTCAACCAATCTCGTGGTTGCAGATTGTGAGCCCCTGAGGACGGCTCTGGAATGTAACTAAAAACACAGTTATGAATATGTTGTAATGTTTTCTGCAAGGACCCTACATAGGAGGTCAAACCTAAATGCAACATCTGCAACTGCTGAGAAAAATACAGACCGGTTTATGAAGCGGTTTAGTTTCAGTGTTCATTAATTCAATACAATCATGTACAGGAGTTTAACCCTCTTGGTTATTTCCCTTACCTCTGACAGGTAACACACTAGTCGGATTCAAGACGTTGGTTGGAGTGAGGAGGGCCGCCTCATATTTTGTGAGCCTTGCCATTAAAAGGTGCTTGGTTGTCAATTGTGACAACACTTCCTGTACTGCGTGTGGTACTTATACCCCCATAAGGTGCCCCAGCACCATGTCTGCGACTTTTTCTTTGAGCACAGCACAGGCTGCAATGGCTTTGATACATGAAGGTGCTACTCTCACAATCACATCCAACCTGACAGAGTAAAACCCCACTGGTCTTTTTTACTCCATGCTGTTGTGTGAGAACACCTTTGGCGTGTCCTTCACTTTCATGACAAAACAAGTTAAATGGTAAGTCATAATTTGGTATGCCCAAAGCTGGAGCCAACACAATTGCAGTTTGTAACTTTTTGAACCCTTCTTGTGCTTCAGGTGTCATTTGGAGGAGTGTCCCTTATTGCAAGCAATTAGCACATCAAATAGTGGTTGCATCAGACTTTATGCACTGGGGACCTATTCTCAGCAATAACTGATCAGGCCCAGAAAGGCCTTAAGTGCTCGTGCACCAGCATGCTGAGGTGCCTGGGCAATAGCTGCCTTCCTATCATCAGTGATGTGTTTCCTTTGTGCCGAGATAGTGTCCTAAAAACACCACCTTGGTTTGTGCAATCTGCAGTTTGTCCTTTGAAACCTTGCACCCTTCAGCTGCCAGAAACAGGAGAAGGGATCAGGTTTCAATCAGACAGACACTCCTAGTTGTTGTACACAGCATTAGGTCATCAACATATTGCAATAGCTGTGAACAAATGAATAATTGTTGGCTTGTACTTTGACATTCTATTGAGTTTGGTAAGTATCACCCCCATAGCAATCCGGCAGGGAGAGACAGTCCCGTCTTCAGATATCCAGCTACGTGTTAAACCTTTTGTCCTGCAACTGTCAGTGGGCTGCTATCCCAAAGCCCAGTTACGTTTATCTATACTCTATCGGTAGCCAAGAACCATAGAGTCGTAGTGAAACCGTGCGTAAGGCTGGTGCAGATTACTAAACAATGCACACAGACAATCAAAAATGTATGCGTCAATGCCAGAATTACCTTCAGAAGCGTTAAAATTATTTGGACGTTCAAGCTCATCTACCCAATAAGGAATAGTCCAGCGATTATCTACTATATTATTTCGAAAACATCCAGTATTTAAGTATTGCATGACACTGGATTTCAAGATAGAGCTGATTATTAACATAATAGGAAGTACGGGAGGAAATATTAGGACATATATGACATAACACAAAAGGGCTTCCAGAGTAAACCCTAGTCAAAACAAGATTGCAGAAACGGATGCAGAAATCATAGACCATACAAGCTTTAAAAGAATCTGGCAAGAGAAAAGCCAGATTTATGATTCTTATAAACAATGTTTGCAAACCACAATGTCATCAAGGAAATAAGGCAGAACGCAAGAAAACAACCTTCTGAACAATACGCATTCACCTACTTTAGAGCTGTCTCACAGGGATGTTGAGTATCATTAAGCATACTGCAAAGTTACACAACATAATTATAGAACAATAAAAAAGAAAACAGCAGCAATACAATGTAGATCGATGTAGCAGAGGCAGACAATTAGTTAGATAGTCAAGGCAGTGTGCGGAGGGGAAAGAGTTAAAGCATGAGTGTAGAACAGGAAGTAAGATAAGTTACAATCTGCTATGAGAAAACAAGTAAAAATGTACATGAGATAGACAGTGAATGAAAACAAACAAAAGACAGACATACAAAAAGTGATTTTACATAATAGGGAGCAAGTTCATAAATGCTGAAGCTGTACACCTGACACTGGCACCGCAGACAACCCCCTCTCTTCGGAGAAGTCAAGAGAAAATCTCTTGCCCCGGGGTACTGCTTTGTCTGAGAGAAGAAGGCCACTCCTCCCCATTCAGTAATAAGTGTAAAGGGATAGCATCTCGCTGGGGCCTCCAAACTGTTTAATAATTTTTAAAGAAATACACCTAGATGAGGTAAAATCATTAAGTATGAATCACAAGTGACTTATCCGTTAACAAAAAACTCAGAAAAGAGATCTGAATCCAGTTAAAGGTAGTGGGGTTCTGAATCTCAGCCACCCAACACCGTAATTTTATTGAAAGGAAGGAAAGGCATAACCATCATATAGATATGGGATGGATTATACAAATGTCTCACATGCAAGATATATGGTTAGATACATTTTTGGCTGCAAGATAATTTTCTCAAGCTAAGATATCATTTTTGGCATAAACACTTTGGAATTTGCAGATGTCGTGTAAACAGAACAATTAAAGGATAACCCCTACACACTCAGCATTTCTTAACGCATCCTGATACCATTTCTGAGATAAATTGGCAAATAATCGTGTCTCCAACATTCTGGGAAAGTACAAGATTACTAAATGTTTCCTGAACGGGGCATGATGACCTCCCTAAATGCCTTAAAGGATTAATCGGAATGAAAGAATGAAACAATTTCTATGAACCAACTTTAATTTCCCTGTCTATCAGGAAGTTGTCTGCGTAAGATATGAATGTCTGAGGAGCAGGATTACCTGGCACTGCCCATGCATTTTTTTCTGGCATAAAAATAATTTAAATATGTGTGTATGTGTGTGTATGTAGTGCAATTCTGGCATTCCAGAATTGCACTATTCTCTGTCTCCCCTCTTCCCCACCCCCCCTCCCCCCAGCCTGCTCGGACGAAAGTGCAGTTACTCGTGAAGAGCGATGCTCCCTCGAGTAACTACCTTATCCGAGTGTGCTCGCTCATCTCTAATGGCTAACTTTTTCATGTTCCCTTTTAAAATGTATAAAGTCATCCATTTAGAAGCCCATTCTCTCAGTTAGAGCAAAAAACAGTTCTAAGGAACCACACTTGTTCTGAAGGCTTAGCATTATTATTATCCACTAACATCCACTGACACATATTGATGTTAATGGGCACAGTGGAATAGAGAATTTGGTCTTTAGTATCAGGACGCTTTATAATCAGCTTCTCACGGTGCGATCTGCAAAACAAACTTATTGTACAACTCGAGATGTGTAAACTCTGTATTCAGTCTACTGAATCAATAATCTGCTGACTTGTAGTCAAAACAGACAGATGGACATGTGATGTTTTCACCATTTACCAGCCAGGTGTCACGGAACTTGGGAAAGTAAGAAAATATTATATATCCGGCTATATGTATTGACTACAAATCAGCAAACATGCAGCTTGTTAGTTCATCAGTGAGTCTTAGCCTCTAGCACTAGTCATCAGTGCAGGAGAAGCTTAACACCTTAGTGACAGCTCCATTGCCTTTTTACATCCTAGCTAAGTGAGCTTTAATCCTAGAGGATGTAAAAACATGCATCCTCTTAGGATCAAAGCCCTGTCGGCTTAGGACTTTACAGCTCCATGCTGTCAGTTCTCAGAGATAGCCGACAGCCTGGAGCTGTCATCCTGGGCTGCGGGGAGCCTCCCCCCCCGACAATGCAATCAGTGCTATCCAGTGGATAGCGCTGATCGCAATAAAGTGAATAAAAAGTTGAAAAAAGTCAGGGCAGCTGAGATTACTCACCCACCTTTTCCATGGTGTCCCATGGTAAACTGACCCATTGCCGCTCTTTAGCACATTTGCGCTAGACTTATGATGTCACGCGCAGAGGGCCGGAAACCCCGGAAAATTTGAAATCTCCTGGCTCATGAAGGTAGCCGAGAACCAGAAGATGTCACCGGGTACTGCAGTGACCGTTCCCGTAATCGCTGGTGTCCAATGGATAGCAGCAATAGCGAAAAAGTTTTTAAAAGTTTCACCTCCCCTCATTGATTGGATCCATGATGGGAGGTGAAAATACTCACCTAGTGTTCTGCGATGTCCCGGTCTTTCGGGACCTGAACTCCCCTTCTGCGCATGCATGCCTGACACCATTCATCGGGCGGTTGCACAGAGGGGCTCACGCCCCAGAAAATTTAAGATCCCTCTGCTCCTGGTTACCATGTATAGCCAGCAGCAAAGAGATGTCACTGGGAATGTGATCACTGTTATCTGATGGATAACAGTGATCATTTAAAGTTTAAAAAGTGTAAAAGAAAAGGTTGAAAAAGTTTAAAAATCTTACATCTCATCTCCCCTCAAGGATCAAATCTGTTAGGGAGAATGGAATAGAATTATTTACTTGAGTCCCCTAGATTCATCTGCATACCTTACCCCAGCTTCTGTGTATGCACCCATCGCGAAAATGGCAGACACAAGCGCAAAAGACGTGGACTGCCAGGGTAATTTTAAAATCTCCCTGCTCCTGGCTACAAAACTTAGACAATAGCCTGGAGATTTCACGGAGAGCTGCGGTGAGCGGTTCCTGGTCACAGGTTTGCCGTTATCCGTATTTGAACCCCGGCGCGATCCTCCTCCATGAACCTGCACATGCACCCACTAGCCACTGGCTTGGAACAGTGACCAGTGGCATTATTGAGTGGTCCCTGGTCACGTGATAAAAAGGTAGCGATTTACCTTAGGCCGGTCTCACAAGACGGGATAGGAATTACAGATTCTGCATGCGTCTGATCTGCAGTAATATGCAGATCAATCACATTGGATTACACAATTCCGCTCACACTAGTGGGTTGGAATTATATAATCTACTCACAGAAAACAGAATGCAGCATGTTCTTTTTTAGTGTGGATAACCGCAACATAGAGCTCAATTTGGCACAGTTGCCAAAAAAATGAAAGTCGTTTTTTTTCTACAGCTTTGCTTAGATTTATTCAAAATTTGTAGGGTAAAAATACTCAGTAGACTCCTAGATGAATTCGTTAAGGGGTCTAGTTTTTAAAATGGGATTATTTGTTGGCGTTCTCTGTCGTTTTGGGGCTCTATAAGTGGGCAATCGGGCCTAAATCACCTTCATGCAAAATTTATGTTCTGAAAGCTACCAACTACTCCTTTCATTTTGGGCCCCGTTGTGCATCCAGACATAAGATTAGGGCCACAATAGGTATCTCCCTGAACACAGAAGAAATAGGGGTATCCATTTTGGGGTGCAAGTCTTCATTCATATGTGTGCTGTACAAAAAAGCTGTTTTTAAATTGACAGTATTGCCAAAAAAGTAAAAGTCACAATTTTTTCCTTCTGCTTTGCTTGAATTCATTCAAAAACTGTGGTGTCAAAATGGGCAGTACATCCCTAGATAAATTCGTTAACGAGTCTAGTTTTCAAAATGGATCAATTGTGGCCGCTCAAGAGCTTTACAAGTGTGCTATGGGGCCTAAAAGGCCTTCAAGCAAAATTTCTGTTCTGAAAGACACTGACTACTCCTTTTATTTTGGGCCCCGTTGTGCATCCAGACATAAGATTAGGGCCACAAAGGTTATTTCTCTGAACACATGACAAACAGTGGTATCCATTTTGGGGTGAAAAATCCTCATTTTCATGTGCACTGTAGGAAAAAAAAATATGTCTTTAAAATTACCTATTTGCCAAATTATGAAGTTTCATTTTTCCTCTAAATTGCATTAATTTCTGAAAAAAAAACCTGTAGCGTCAAAATACTTATGACACCCCTCAATGAATACATTAAGGGACATAGTTTTTATAATGGGGTTATTTGTGGGGGTATCAGTCTGACACCTAAGAGCCTTTGCAATCTTGGCTTGGTGTAGGAAAGCAAAGTGTGCCTCAAAACGGTGAAAAGTAATGTTAAATTTGTATGTATCCTAAATGGTTGAAAAAAAAGAACAACGTTTTTCAAATGTTCATTCAGAGTAAAGGAAACAGGTGGAAATATATATCTTGGCAAAAATGTGTACAGTACGTTTGCACATATTTAGGATATTACAGTTGAAAATGTGAAAAAAATGACAATTTTCAAAATTTTCCCAATAATAGCACTTTTAATAAATATACAAAAGCTCTATTTGTCTATTTTTACAACCTAAAGGAAGTACAATATGTGGCGAAAAAACAATGTCAGAATCACTTGGATATGCAAAGCCTTTACAGAGTTATGCTATGTTAAGTCATGCATGTCTGATTTCTAAAATTTGGCTCCGTCACTAAGGCGCAAACAGGCTTCGTCACCAAGGGGTTAAAGGTAAGGTCACATGTAGAAGTGTATTTTATCTTGGATTTTGTCACTACTCTGCATCTCCATATATTGCACTTTAAGATAGGTCTAGATGTGGAGGATATTTTTGCTACGGATTAGGTTGCGCATATCGGGGCTGTGGTGTCAGAAATCCAAATTCCTGAGTCAGAGGACTGAGTGAGAAAAGATTCGGGTGTCGGCGGGAGCGGCGGGAAAGAGCAGGGAAGAATGGGGGGGGGGGAGGGAATCTCGCCACTTACCCCTGCCGGCATCCGAATCTTTTCTCACAAGCAGGCAGGTACTCAAAAAGGACAAAACTCGCTCGAGTATTTGTCCTCAGCGAGTATGCTTGCTCATCTCTAATAACAGGGGTTGCAATAGAACTAGACACTACAGATGAGCGAGCACCAAAATGCTCATGTACTCGTTGCTCGAGTCGAACGTTCCGCGATGCTCGAGGGTTCGTTTCGAGTAACGAACCCCATTGAAGTCAATGAGCGACTCGGGCATTTTTGTATATCGCCTATTCTCGCTAAGGTTTTCATTTGTGCAAATCTGCAAAACCCACTAAAGTGATGGAAAGAACACAGATACGGATAGGGCAGGCGAGGGGCAACATGCAGGGCTGCATCTCAGGCTCCCAGATCCCACTATTAAGCCACTATAGCGGCAAGAGTGAGACCCCCGCCCCCCTAACAATTTTTATTTCGGACAAACCCTCATTAGCAAGGCACACCTTAGCTAAGCACCACACTACCTCCAACCAAGCACAATCACTGCCTGCGGGACACACTGCTGTCTCTTCTCCTGGGTTACATGCTGTCCAACCCCCTCCCCCCGCACGACCCTGCGTCCGCAGCGCACACAAAACTGTCCCTATGCAGCCTTCAGCTGGCCTCATAGCCACACCACCCTCATGTCTATTTTTAAGAGCATCAGCCATGAGGAGGAACCGGAGGCACACACTGCAGAGGCCAGGCCAGGCCATACCCTATTAAAAGGGGCGGGGTGATAGCCCACAATGCTGTAGAGAATCAATGAGAAATTGACGTTCGATCTTCATTCCAATCCTGTGCCACCTCCGTCAGGAGCTGCAAACGTGGGCATAGCTATGGGGAATCCATGTGCCCACACAGTATTCATTCTGTCAAGGTGTCACATAGCTCAATCGACACTGCAAGGGAAAAGCCATCTGCACTCTGCCCCCTACAGAAGTCAGTCACTATCTTTGTGCCAGACAGGTTAAACACCGCGATGGGAACTAAGTGTGCACCCACAGCAGGTGTGGTTCCAAGGAAGCCACCGGCGGTACATAAATAAATCCCATTACAGTGCCCCGGACAACAGAGCTAATGTTAGATAAAAGTACAGGTGGGCTTTGGCCCACACTGCATGCCCCAGTCAGACTGGGTTTTTTTATAAATAGTCACAGACAGGTACAACTCATTGATGGAAACAATAGGGGTGAGGGTCCTGCTCCAACGAGCTTACATACTACGAATAGTGGGCTGATACAGAAAGTAAAGGGGCTGGAGATGTGCACGGTATGGCGAGGTGGAGAGTGAGCGATGTTATACACATAGACAATGGTCAGACATTTAGCCGTGTGACGGCAGAATCGGTATGACTGCAGGAGCGGTATATGGTGGCTAGCAGGGATTGCAGTCGGTAGGTCAGGGAGCATGTTATTAGGTGGCGTACAGAGGGGTTTGTTTAGGGAATGCGGTATGCCTCCCTGAAGAGGTGCGTTTTTAGAGCACGCCTGAAGTTCTGCGAGTCCTGGATTGCTCGGGTAGCCTTTGGTAGTGCGTTCCAGAGGATCGGTGCTGCTCTGGAGAAGTCTTGGAGGCGGGAATGAGAAGTTCAAATTAACGGGGCGCTCAGTTTGGTTTCGTTAGCAGAGCGGAGAGCCCGGGCTGGTTGATGGATTGAGATGAGGGAGGCGATGTAGGGGGGCGCTACACTGTGGAGGGCTTTGTGGAAGAAGGTAGCGAGTTTAAATTGAATTCTGTATTTAACAGGCAGCCAGTGCAGTGACTGGCACAGGGCAGAGGCGTCCGAGTAGCGGCTGGACAGGAAGATGAGCCTGGCTGCCGCATTTAGGACCGATTGTAGAGGGTAGACTCTGGTGCAGGGGAGGCCGATCAGCAACAAATTGCAATAATCGAGCCAGGAGTGGATGAGGGCAACAGTAAGCGTTTTTAACGTGTCCACGGTGAGAAAAGAGCGGATTCTTGCGATGTTCTTGAGGTGCAGCTGACATGTTCAGGGCAGAGATTGGATGTAGGGGGTAAAAGAGAGATCAGAATCGAATATGACCCCAAGGTAGCGGGCATGTTGTCTAGGAGTTATGGTAGCGCCACACACTGAGATGGAGATGTCAGGATGAGGTTGGTTAGTGGAGGGTGGAAATACCAGTAAGTCAGTTTTAGAGAGGTTTAGTTTTAGGTAGAGAGAGGACATGGTGTTAGAGACAGCAGACAGACAGTTGGTGATGTTTTGGAGGAAAGGTGCAGAGATGTCACTGGAAGAGGTGTATAGCTGGGTGTTGTCAGAATACAGGTGGTATTGGAGGCCAAATCTCATGATGGTTTGACCAATAGGGGCTGTGTAGATAGAGAAAAGGAGGGGACCGAGGACTGAGCCCTGGGGGACCCCAACAGCAAAGGGAAGAGGAGGGGAGGTAGAGCCAGCAAAGGAGACACTGAAAGAGCGGTCAGATAGGTAGGAGGAGAACCAGGAGAGGGCAGTGTCCTTTAGGCCAATGGAGCGTAGCATACTGAGGAGGAGTTTGTGGTCAACAGTGTCAAATGCTGCGGAGAGGTCGAGGAGGATCAGTAGGGAGTAATCGCCCCTCGATTTGGCTGTCAGTAGGTCATTGGATACCCTTGTAAGGGCAGTTTCTGTCGAGTGTTGAGGTCGAAAGCCAGACTGTAGGGGGTCTAGGAGAGAGTGCTCTGATAGGTAGCTTACAAAGCGGGAGTAAACCAGGCGTTCTAGTAGTTTGGAGATGAAAGGGAGGTTTGAGATGGGTCGGTAGTTGGCAGCATCAGTCGCGTCCAGAGTCGGCTTCTTTAGCAGTGGAGATATGATGGCGTGTTTGAAGGAAGAGGAAAAGATGCCAGAGGTCAGAGAGAGGTTGAATACAGTGGTGAGATGGGAGATGACCACTGGGGAGAAGGAACGGAGGAGGTGAGAGGGGAGGGGGTCGCTAACGCAGGTGGTGGGGCGAGCAGAGAAGAGCAATTTGGAGACTTCTTCCTCTGTCGCTGGTCTGAGTACAGACAGTGAGCAGGAGCTAAATGCAGTGCTGACAAGACTAGGGTCAGGGTTAGTCTGGGATTGGGAAGTTATTTCCTGACAGATGTCAATTTTCTTTTTGAAGTAAGCAGCCAGCTCTTCGGCACTGAGATCCGACACCGGGGGCTGCGGTTTAAGGCTGAGAAGGGAGTGAAAAGTATCAAAGAGCCGTTTAGGGTTGTGCGATAGTGAGGAGACTAGAGAGGTGAAATAGACTTGTTTGGCATGGTGGAGGGTGAGGTTGTAGGTTCTGAGCATGAATTTGTAGTGGAGAAAGTCTGCGGACGTTTGCGATTTCCTCCACAGTCGTTCAGCACTTCTAGAGCACCGCCGGATGAAGCGCGTTTGAGGCGTGAGCCAGGGTTGCCGCGTTCTACATCGGATGGCTCGGGTCCTGGGGGGCGCCGCTTCATCCAGGGCATGTTTGAGAGCGGTGTTGTAGTGAGCGGCAGCCAGGTTGGGGCAGGAGAGGAGAGCGATGGAGGACAGAGAGGACTGTAGAGATTCAGCAAAGTTCTGGGTGTGAATGGCCTTAAAGTTCCTGTAGGTACTGTAGGTAGGTGGGTCTGGAGAGATATTAGGGAGCGTGACAGAGAAAGAGAGGAGGTAATGATCCGAGAGCGGGAGAGGGAAGTTAGTGAAGTTGGAAGCAGAGCAGAGACAGAGGAAGACCAGATCAAGAGTATTGCCATCTCTGTGAGTGGGAGAGGCTGTGAGTTGAGAGAGACCAAGGGAGGAGGTGAGCGAAAGAAGCTGAGAGACAGATGGGGAGTTGGGGTCATTAGTGGGGATGTTAAAATCACCTAAGATGAGGGTTGGAATTTCACAGGATAGGAAGTGGGGGAGCCAGGCAGCAAAGTGGTCCAAAAACAGGCGAGCAGCACCTGGGGGGCGATAGGTACATAAATAAATCCCATTGCAGTGCCCCGGACAGCAGAGCTAACGTCAGATAAAAGTACAGGTGGGCTTCGGCCCACACTGCATGCCCCAGTCAGACTGGATTTTTTTTTTATTAATAGTCACAGGCAGGTACAACTCAGCTAGGGGAATTCTGATTGCACCCACAGCACGGAAGGCTCCCTGGAACCCACCGATGGTACATTACTATATCCCATTGCAGTGCCCCGGATAGCAGAGCTAACGGCACATAAAATACAGGTGGGCTTCGGCTCACACAGCATGCCCCAGACACAATTTTTTTTGGGGGTGCAGCCAGATACGTAGAACACCGCGATGTGAAAACTTTGTGCAGCCATACTATGCACAGACCCCTGTAGTATTCCTGTAGCAAAGGTATAAGCTGACCCCAATAACATTTATGTTGCAGAAGTCTAGTTAGACCCCAGTAACATTTCTGCAGTTACAGTATAGACAGACCCCAGTAACATTTTAGATGCAGCAGTATAGACTGACCCCAGTAACATTTATGTAGCTGTGGTATTGGCAGACCCCTGTAACATTTCTGCAGCTGAAGTATAGGCAGACCACTGTAACGTTAATGCAGTCACACACCTCTCCTTTGGCCCAAACAAGTTTCTCCGATAACTGTGGTAACACGAGAGAAAATACATGATGTGCATTGCTGACCCCCTGACCCCGAGCGGGAGGAGGAGGTTGGCATTACAAGGTGAAGACAGCATGACCAGGACCCGCTATAGTCTGTGTGGGAACCACATTAGCGGGCCCAGGTTCAGGCTGTTTTCCGGGCCTCCACCGTGGATTTTGCCTCCATGGGCAAAATCAAACCTTCAGATCCGCATAACAGCCAACGGACCAAAGTAAAGCCACAGAATAAAAGTGGAAGCGACAACAGCTATGTGGAAAAGCTAGTATTTTCTGAGACAAGAGGGGCATTTGATAGCAATGAAAAGGAGATTCTAGGAACTAAACGTCGACTCGGCACTCCTCCTCATCTCAATCAGAAATATGGAAGGGCTTCATTCATATGTTTTCTGTTGACCATTGCAAAGTGTTAGCAATGCTCGTTTCTGGCTATACCACTCATCTTTGTCAGGAATGACCAAAGATAATGACAAGTAAAGGCTTCTTCCAACAGTCCAAAATCAGACCAGGAGTATGTGGCTCTCAGCTGGCCTGCTTCCACCAACGATAGTTGCCTGCTGCTACTCTGTCCTCAGCCCTACATGGATGCTATGTTTGAGAGTCGGCTTCATTCCCACCTCAGCATAACACAACACTATGTAAGTATTATCTGGACCAACAAGATGGAAGCCGCAATTGTTCTACCGCTCGGCTGAATGCTTCAGCTAGGGATAATTGAATGGCACCCCGGTTGTATTTCTTTGGTTTTCGGAAATGTGCCCATGATTAAGAGGGTTGGGGGGGGGGGGTTGACATTCCAATTCTGCCGCTTAAGGTGAAATTTTTGGACTGCCGCATGAGGGACCAAAGCTTAACCATTTGCCAAGAATGCTTTCATTGTTGGAGGAGGAGGGGGAGGGTTTAAAGGGGGTGGCATTACAAGGCCAAGACACCATGACCAGGATCCGCTATAGTATGTGTGGGAAGCACGTTATAGGCACATCCCATTACCATTTCAGTTCCAGCAGTTCAGACAGACCCCAGTAACATTTCAGTAGTATCAGTAGGAACAGACCCCAGTAGCATCTCAGTAGTAACAGTAGGGACAGACCCCAGTAACATTTCAGTTGCAGCAGTAGGGACAGACACCCAGTAACTTTCAAGTAGTATCAGTAGGGACAGACCCCAGTAACATTTCAGTTGCAGCAGTAGGGACAGACCCCAGTAACATTTCAGTGGTATCAGTAGGAACAGACCCCAGTAGCATCTCAGTAGTAACAGTAGGGACAGACCCCAGTAACATTTCAGTTGCAGCAGTAGGGACAGACACCCAGTAACTTTCAAGTAGTATCAGTAGGGACAGACCCCAGTAACATTTCAGTTGCAGTAGTAGGAACAGACCCCAGTAACATTTCAGTAGTATCAGTAGGAACAGACCCCAGTAACATTTCATTTGCAGCAGTATAGACAGACCCCAGTAACATTTGCAGCAGTATCGTTAGAGACAGACCCCATTAACATTTCAGTTGAAGCAGTATAGACAGGCGCCAGTAACATTTCAGTTCAAGGAGTTCAGACAGACCCCAGTAACATTTCAGTAGTATTAGTAGGACAGACCACAGTATTATTTCATTTGCAGCAGTATAGACAGACCCCAGTAACATTTCAGTAGTATCAGTAGGGACAGACCCCAGCACCATTCCAGTTGCAGCAGTAGGACAGACCCCAGTAACATTTCAGTAGCAACAGTATAGACAGACCCCAGTAACATTTCAGTAGTAACAGTAGGGACAGATCCCAGAAACATTTCAGTAGCAATAGTATAGACAGACCCCAATAACAGTTCAGTAGTAACAGTAGGAACAGACCCCAGTAACATTTCATTTGCAGCAGTATAAACAGACCCCAGTAACATTTCAGTTGCAGCAGTACGAACAGACCCCAGTAACATTTCAGTAGTATCAGTAAGACAGACCCCAGCAATATTTCAGTAGTATCAGTAGGGACAGACCAAGTAACATTTCATTTGCAGTAGTATAGACAGAACCAAGTAACATTTCAATAGTATCAGTAAGGACAGACCCCAGTATAATTTCATTTGCAGCAGTATAGATGGACCCAGTAACATTTCTGTAGTATCAGTAGGTACAGACCCCAGGATCATTTCATTTGCAGCAGTATAGACAGACCCCAGTAACATTTCAGTAGTATCAGTAGCGACAGACCCCAGTAATATTCCAGTAGTAACAGTAGGAACGGACCCCAGAAACATTTCTGTAGCAACAGTAGAAACAGACCCCAGTAGCAGTTCAGTAGTAACAGTAGGGACAGAGCCCTGTAACATTTCATTTGCAGCAGTATAGACAGACACCAGTAACATTTCAGTAGTATCAGTAGGGACCGACCACAGCAACATTTCAGTAGTATCAGTAGGGACAGACCCCAGTATCATTTCATTTGCAGCAGTATAGACAGACCCCAGTAACACTTCAGTAGTATTAGTAGGGACAGACCTCAGTAACATTTCAGTTGCAGCAGTAGGAACAGACCCCAGTAACATTTCAGTAGCAACAGTATAGACAGACCCCAGTAATATTTCAGTAGTAATAGTACAGACAGACCCCAGTAACATTTCAGTAGCAACAGTATAGACAGACCCCAGTAACAGTTCAGTAGTAACAGTAGTACAGACCCCAGTAACATTTCATTTGCAGCAGTATAGACAGACCCCAGTAACATTTCAGTTGCAGCAGTAGAGACAGACCCCAGTATCATTTCAGTATTATCAATAGGGACAGACCCCAGTAACATTTCAGTAGTATCAGTAGGGACAGACCCCAGGATGATTTAATTTACAGCAGTATAGACAGACCCCTGTAACATTTCTGTACTATCAGTAGGGACAGACCCCAGTATCATTTCATTTGCAGCAGTATACACAGACCGCAGTAACATTTCAGTAGTATCAGTAGGGACAGACCCTAGTAACATTTCAGTTGCAGCAGTTCAGACACACCCCAGTAACATTTCAGTAGTTTCACTAGAGACAGACCCTAGTAACATTTCAGTACTAACAGTAGGGAGAGACTCCAGTAAGATTTCAGTTCCAGCAGTTCAGACAGACCCCAGTAACATTTCAGTAGTATCACTAGGGACAGACCCCAGTAACATTTCATTACTAACAGTAGGGGCAGACCCCAGTAACATTTCAGTTCCAGCAGTGCAGGCAGACCCCAATACCATTTCAGTAGTATTAGTAGGGACAGGCCCCAGTACCATTTCAGTTCCAGCAGTGCAGACAGACCCAGTAACATATCAGTATTAACAGTAGGGATAGACCGCAGTAACATTTCAGTTCCAGGAGTGTAGACAGACCCCAGTAAAATTTCAGTAGTTATAGTTGGGGCAGACCTCAGTAACATTTCAGTATTAACAGTAGGGAGAGACCCCAGTAACATTTCAGTTCCAGTAGTGCAGACAGACCCTAGTAACATTTCAGTAGTATTAGTAGGGACAGACCCCAGTAACATTTTAGTACTAACAGTAGGGAGAGACCCCAGTAACATTTCAGTTCCAGCAGTGCAGACAGACCCAGTAACGTTTCAGTAGTATCAGTAGAGACAGACCCCAGTATCATTTCATTTGCAGCAGTATAGACAGACCCCAGTAACATTTCAGTAGTAACTGTAGGAACAGACCCCAGTAACATTTCATTTGCAGCAGTATAGACAAACCCCAGAAACATTTCATTTGCAGCAGTATAGACAGACCCCAGAAACATTTCATTTGTAGTACTATTGACAGACCCCAGTAACATTTCAGTAGTAGTAACAGTATAGACAGACCCCTTTAACATTTTCGTAGCAGCAGTGTAGGCTGACCCCAGTAACATTTCATTTGCAGCAGTATAGACCAACTCCAGTAACATTTCTATAGCTGCAGTCTAGGCAGAGCCCAGTAGCATTTCAGTAGTAACAGTATAGACAGAACCCAGTAACATTTCATTTACAGCAGTATAGACAAAACCCAGTAACATTTCAGTTGTTGGAGTATAGACAGACCAAAGTAACATTTCAGTTGCAGCACCGTAGGCTGACACCAGTAACATTTCATTTGCAGCTGTATACACAGACCCATGTAACATTTCAGTAGCAGCATTCTAGGCAGAGCCCAGTAACATTTCAGTAGTAACAGTATGGACAGACCCCAGTAACATTTCAGTATTAACATTAGGGAGAGACCCCAGTATCATTTCAGTTCCAGTAGTGCAGACAGACCCCAGTAACATTTCAGTAGTATTAGTAGGGACAGACCTCAGTAACATTTCAGTACTAACAGTAGGGAGAGACCCCAGTAACATTTCAGTTCCAGCAGTGCAGAAAGACCCCAGTAACATTTCAGTAGTATCAGTAGGGACAGACCCCAGTATCATTTCATGTGTAGTAATATAGACAGACCCCAGTAACATTTCAGTAGTATTAGTAGGGACAGACCCCAGTATCATTTCATTTGAAGCAGTATAGACAGACCCCAGTAACATTTCATGTGCAGCAGTATAGACAGACTCCAGTAACATTTCAGTAGCAGCAGTCAAGGCAGAGCCCAGTAACATTTCAGTAGTAACAGTATAGACAGACCCCAGTAACATTTCATTTACAGCAGTATAGACAAAACCCAGTAACATTTTTATTTGTTGGAGTATAGACAGACCACAGTAACATTTCAGTCACAGCAGTGTAGGCTGACCCCAGTAACATTTCATTTGCAGCAGTATAGACAGACTCCAGTAACATTTCAGTAGCAGCAGTCAAGGCAGAGCCCAGTAACATTTCAGTAGTAACAGTATAGACATACCCCAGTAATATTTCATTTACAGCAGTATAGACAAAACCCAGTAACATTTTTATTTGTTGGAGTATAGACAGACCACAGTAACATTTCAGTCGCAGCACTGTAGGCTGACCCCAGTAACATTTCATTTACAGCTGTATACACAGACCCCTGTAACATTTCAGTAGCAGCAGTCTAGGCAGAGCCCAGTAACATTTCAGTAGTAACAGTATCGACAAACCCCAGTAATATTTCATTTACAGCAGTATAGACAAAACCCAGTAACATTTCAGTAGTAACAGTATAGACAGACCCCAGGAACATTTCCGTAGCAGCAGTGTAGGCAGACTGCAGTAACAGTTCAGGAGCAGAAGTATAGGTAGACCAAAGTAACCTTTCTGTCGCAGAAGTATAGGCAGACCCCAGTAGCATTACTGTGGCAGAATTATAGGCAGGCAGACCCGTGTGACATTTCTGTAGCAAGAGTGTAGGCCAACCCTGGACACATTGGTGTACCATGAATGTAGGCAAAGGCCAGAAGAATTACTTGGATTGCACTGTAGGTGAGGGCCCCAAAAATTGCTGTACCAACAGTAAAAATGTACCCCAGAAAAATTGCTGAACAGAGAGGGCAGGTGAAACCCATTAATATTTCAGCTTACTGTATCTTAATTTGTAACAGAGCCTGGAGGCAGCCCTGTTACAAAAATTGGTTCATGTTGAAGTTTCAATGCTTCAGTTAGAAACATAGAAATATTGTTTGAGAAAAGTTACATGAGCCTTTTGGGCCGCAGAAAAACTGGCAGTTCAGCTTGATGACACGATGTTTCAGGAGGAGGAGCAGGAGGAGGAGGACTAATATACATCGATTGACAAAGGTAAATGTCCTTTTTGTACAGTGATAGAGAAGAGTGCTTTTATCTGTTTTTGCAGTGAAAAGATTGTTTAGGTAACGCTGCTCTCTGCTGGTGGAGAAGAGAAGTCTGGGGAAATCCAGGCTTTGTTCATCTTTATGAGTGTAAGCATGTCGGCACTGGCAGTTGACAGGCGTGTACGCTTATCCGTGATGATTCCCCCAGCTGCACTAAACACCCTCTCTGACAAGACGCTAGCCGCAGGGCAAGCAAGCACCTCCAGGGCATACAGCGTGAATTCGAGCCACGTGTCTAGCTTTGACACCCAGTAGTTGTACGGAGCAGAGGCGTCACGGAGGACGGTGGTACGATCAGCTACGTACTCCCTCACCATCTTTTTACAGTGCTCCCTCTGACTCAGCCTTGACTGGGGAGTGGTGACACAGTCTTGCTGGGGAGCCATAAAGCTGGCAAAGGCCCTGGAGAATGCTGCCCTGCCTGCGCTGAACATGCTGCCTGATCTACGCGCCTCCCCTACTACTTGGCCCTCAGAACTGCTCCTTCGGCCACTAGCACTGTCAGATGGGAATTTTATAGAGATGAGCGAGCACCAAAATGCTCGGGTGCTCGTTACTCGGGACGAACTTTTCGCGATGCTCGAGGGTTCGTTTCGAGTAACGAACCCCATTGAAGTCAATGGGCGACCCAAGCATTTTTGTATATCGCCGATGCTCGATAAGGTTTTCATTTGTGAAAATCTGGGCAATTCAAGAAAGTGATGGGAACGACACAGCAACGGATAGGGCAGGCGAGGGGCTACATGTTGGGCTGCATCTCAAGTTCACAGGTCCCACTATTAAGCAAAATACCGGCAAGAGTGCCCCCCCCCCTCCCACCAACTTTTACTTCTGAAAAGCCCTCATTAGCAATGCATACCTTAGCTAAGCACCACTCTACCTCCAACAAAGCACAATCACTGGCGGCATGAAACTCCGCTGCCACTTCTCCTGGGTTACATGCGGCCCCCCCCCCCACGACCCAGTGTCCACAGCGCACACCAAACTGTCCCTGCCCAGCCTTCAGCTGCCCTCATGCCACACCACCCTCATGTCTATTTATAAGTGTGTCTGCCACAGGAAAAGCAGGCACACACTGCAGAGGGTTGGCACGGCTAGGCAGCGACCCTCTTTAAAAGGGGCGGGGCGATAGCCCACAATGCTGTACAGAAGCAATGAGAAATCCAATCCTGTGCCACCTCCATCTGGAGCTGCACACGTGGGCATAGCAATGGGGAACCTATGTGCCACACACTATTCATTCTGTCATGGTGTCTGCATGCCCCAGTCAGACCGCGGTTTTTTATATATAGTCACAGGCAGGTACAACTCCCCAATGGGAATTCCGTGTGCACCCACAGCATGGGTGGCTCCCTGGAACCCACCGGCGGTACATAAAAATATCCCATTGCATTGCCCATCACAGCTGAGGTAGTAATGTCATGTTTAATGCAGGTGGGCTTCGGCCCACACTGCATGCCCCAGTCAGACTGGGGTTCTTTAGAAGTGGACACATGCAGTTACAACTCCCTGTGGACCCACAGCATGGGTGGCTCCCTGGAACCCACCGGCGGTACATAAATATATCCCATTGCATTGCCCAACACAGCTGAGGTAGTATTCTCATGTTTAATGCAGGTGGGCTTCGGCCCACACTGCATGCCCCAGTCAGACTGGGGTTCTTTAGAAGTGGAAACAGATGCATTTACAACTCCCTGTGGACCGACAGCATGGGTGGGTGCCAGGAAGCCACCGGCGGTACATAAATATATCCCATTGCATTGCCCATCACAGCTGATGTAACGTCAGCTGTAATGCAGGTGGGCTAAAAATTAATTTGATTACACTGTAGGCGAGGGCCCACAAAAATTGCTGTATCAACAGTACTAATGTACCTCTGAAAAATTGCCCATGCCCAACCAAGAGGGCAGGTGAAACCCATTAATCGCTTTGGTTAATGTGGCTTAATTTGTAACTAGGCCTGGAGGCAGCCCAGTTAAAATAAAAATTGGTTCAGGTGAAAGTTTCAATGCTTTAATGAGCATTGAAACGTATAAAAATTGTTTAGAAAAATTATATGACTGAGCCTTGTGGGCCTAAGAAAAATTGCCCGTTCGGCGTGATTATGTGAGGTTTCAGGAGGAGGAGCAGGAGGAGGAGGAGGAATATTATACACAGATAGATGAAGCAAAAAGGTCCCCGTTTTGGATGGTGATAGAGAACGATGCTTCCATCCGCGGGTGCAGCCTACGTATTGCTTAGGTATCGCTGCTGTCCGCTGGTGGAGAAGAGAAGTCTGGGGAAATCCAGGCTTTGTTCATCTTGATGAGTGTAAGCCTGTCAGCACTGTCGGTTGACAGGTGGGTACGCTTATCCGTGATGATTCCCCCAGCCACACTAAACACACTCTCTGACAAGACGCTAGCCGCAGGACAAGCAAGAACCTCCAGGGCATACAGCGCGAGTTCAGGCCACGTGTCCAGCTTCGACACCCAGTAGTTGTAGGGGGCAGAGGCGTCACCGAGGGCGGTGCTGCAATCGGCTACGTACTCCCTCACCATCCTTTTACAGTGCTCCCGTCAACTCAGCCTTGACTGGGGACTGGTGACACAGTCTTGCTGGGGAGCCATAAAGCTGTCCAGGGCCTTGGATAATGTTCCCCTGCTGCGCTGTACATGCTGCCTGATCTCTGCGCCTCCCCTGCTACCTGGGCCGTGGAAATGCGCCTAAGGCCACTAGCGCTGTCGGATGGGAAGTTTACCATCAGTTTGTCCACCAGCGCCCTGTGGTATAGCATCATTCTCGAACCCCTTTCCTCTTCGGGAAAGAGAGTGCAAAGGCTCTCCTTATACCGTGGATCGAGCAGTGTGTACACCCAGTAATCCGTAGTGGCCAGAATGCGTGTAATGCGAGGGTCACGAGAAAGGCATCCTAACATGAAGTCAGCCATGTGTGCCAGGGTACCTGTACGCAACACATGGCTGTCCTCACTCGGAAGATTACTTTCAGGATCCTCCTCCTCCTCCTCCTCCTCCTCCTCCTCCTCTGGCCATACAAGCTAAAAGGATGACAGGCAAGCTGCATCTGTACCCTCAGCAGTGGGCCAAGCTGTCTCTTCCCCCTCCTCCTCATGCTCCTCCCCCTCCTCCTCAACGCGCTGAGATGTAGACATGAGGTTGCTCTGACTATCCAGCGACATACTGTCTTCCCCCACCTCCGTTTCTGATTCCAAAGCGTCTGCCTTTATGCTTTGCAGGGAACTTCTCAAGAGGCATAGCAGAGGAATGGTGATGCTAATGATTGCAGTATCCCCGCTCACCATCTGGGTAGACTCCTCAAATTTTCCAAGGACCTGGCAGATGGCTGCCAACCAGGCCCACTCTTCTGTAAATAATTGAGGAGGCTGATTCCCACTGCGCCGCGCAAGTTGGAGTTGGTATTCCACTATAGCTGTACGCTGCTCATAGAGTCTGGCCAACATGTGGAGCGTAGAGTTCCACTGTGTGGGCACGTCGCACAGCAGTCGGTGCACTGGCAGATTAAACCGATGTTGCAGGGTCCGCAGGGTGGCAGCGTGCGTGTGGGATTTGCGGAAATGTGTGCAGAGCTGGCGCACCTTTCCGAGCAGGTATGACAAGTGGGGGTAGCTTTTCAGAAAGCGCTGAACCACCAAATTAAAGACATGGGCCAGGCATGGCACGTGCGTGAGGCTGCCGAGCTGCAGAGCCGCCACCAGGTTACGACCGTTGTCACACACGACCATGCCCGGTTGGAGGCTCAGCGGCGCAAGCCAGCGGTCGGTCTGCTCTGTCAGACCCTGCAGCAGTTCTTGGGCCGTGTGGCTCTTCTCTCCTAAGCTGAGTAGTTTCAGCAATGTGCACGTTTAACGCTTGAGCGTGCGGGTGCGTGGCGTCGTACTTGCGCTTGCGCTCAAACTGTGGCGCTAGCGACGTCTGGACGCTACGCTGAGAGACATTGCTGGATGGGGCCAAGGACAGCGGAGGTGAGGGTGTGGGTGCAGGCCAGGAAACGGTAGTGCCTGTGTCCTCAGAGGGGGGTTGGATCTCAGTGGCAGGTTGGGGCACAGGGGGAGAGGCAGTGGTGCAAACCGGAGGCGGTGAATGGGCATCGCCCACCTTGTGGGGTGCTTGGCCATCATATGCCTGCGCATGCTGGTGGTGGTGGCTCCCCAGCTGATCTTGGCGCGACAAAGGTTGCACAGCACTGTTCGTCGGTCGTCAGGCGTCTCTGTGAAAAACTGCCACACCGTAGAGCACCTTGACCTCTGCAGGGTGGCATGGCGCGAGGGGACGCTTTGGGAACCAGTTGGTGGATTATTCGGTCTGGCCCTGCCTCTACCCCTGGCCACCACACTGGCTCGGCCTGTGCCCACACCCTGACTTGGGCCTCCGCGTCCTCGCCCGCGTCCACATCCTATAGGCCTACCCCTACCCCTCAGCATGCTGTATTACCAGTGATTTGATTTCCCAGCCTGGAAATAAATTGGTGCAAGCCTGCTGTTAAACTTAGCTGGCTGCGTACGATTTTTGTTTAAGTTCTCCACCCAGCACACACGTACCCAGAACGAGGACTGTCAGAGGAAGGCCAAATAGAATAGTTGCCCTTTTTTTTTTTAAAGGAAAGGCTCACTGCCTATATTCAATCAATAATAAATGTGTTGTGGTCCTGCAGTGTGTCACAGAACTGCAGTGTTGCACTGTTATTAACTGCAGCAGAGCGGTGATTTCCCAGCCAGGAAATAAATCGGCGCAAGCCTGCAGGCCAAATAGAATTTTTGCCCTTTTTTTTTAAAGGAAAGGCCCACTGACTATATTCAATCAATTAATAAATGTGTTGTGTGGCCCTGCTGTGTGTCACAGAACTGCAGTGTTGCACTGTTATTAACTGCAGCAGAGCGGTGATTTTTCCCAGCCAGGAAATAAATTGGCGCCAGCCTGCTGTTGAACGTAGCTGGCTGCGTATGATTTCTTTACGTTCTCCACCCACCACACACGTACCCAGAACGCTGAGGACTGTCAGAGGCAGGCCAAATAGAATTTTTCCCTTTTTTTTAAAGAAAAGGCCCACTGACTATATTCAATCAATAATATATGTCTTCTGGCCCTGCCTACAAAATTCTGTCCCTGTAGTATTACTGCAGGGCGCAATGCTCTGCACATCCGATTTTGAAAAAAAAAATGCAACACTGCTAACAGCAGCCTGCACAGTACTGCACACGGTTAAATGTGGCCCTAAGAAGGACCGTTGGGGTTCTTGAAGCCTACACTCACTCCTAACACTCTCCCTGCCTAACCACCACTTCTGTCCCTGTAGTATTACTGCAGGGCGCAATGCTCTGCACAGCCGATTTTGAAAAAAAAAAATTGTGCAACACTGCTAACAGCAGCCTCCACAGTACTGCACACGGATAGATGTGGCCCTAAGAAGGACCGTTGGGGTTCTTGAAGCCTACACTCACTCCTAACACTCTCCCTACAGCAGCTCCAACACAACAGCACTTTCCCTCAGCTAACTCACAACGCATCTGAGGCGAGCCGCGGGAGGGGCCGATTTTTATACTCGGGTGACACCTGATCTCGCCAGCCACTCACTGTAGGGGGGTGGTATAGGGCTTGAACGTCACAGGGGGAAGTTGTAATGCCTTCCCTGTCTTTCTATTGGCCAGAAAAGCGTTCTAACGTCTCAGAGATGAAAGTGAAAATAACTCGAACATCGCGTAGTACTCGTCACGAGTAACGAGCATCCCGAACACGCTAATACTCGAACGAGTATCAAGCTTGAACGAGTACGTTCGCTCATCTCTAGATGCAAATCTATTGGATAAAATGGCTTGCAGTTATCTCTGATGCTAGCCATTGCAGTAGTGTGTGAGCTGTATAACGCATCTGAAATCTGCTGCTCATGGCGCAGGCTCAGCTCCTGAGCCCGTGCTATCTGTGCACTGTACAGCACAGTGTCTTCAGTCCCATCAGTCCATGATATAATTGCTCTGGCTCATAGACAATGGTTAATTGTTAAAACGCATACAATAATAATAATTAGAAGTTTTCTGAAAATAATGGAAAAAAGCAAAGATAAAAAACAATGGAGGATTTTAATTTTTTGTATATTCACCTGAGAAATAAAGCTGATGGTGTATGGGAATGCAGTGAGGAAAAAACTGAAAAATATGCTGTCTTACCAAAGCAAGAGCAAGGTGCTACCTTAAGGATTTAAATAGCAAAAAAGTCAACAACAACATGCAGTAGGATCCTGCTTACATCCTCCTGGTAAGTATGACGTGTAAGGGCATGTGACAAAAGCAAATGTGATATCTATAAGGGAGGAGACTGATGAAATTACCTATAAAACTCAATTTATTTTATTAACATTTCTATTCTGCTAAGAAAACAGACACATCATGGACTCCAGCTGTAAAAAGAATTACTGTACCCATGAGATTGATACCAAGAAATTTTTTGAGACCTTCTTTTCTGCACATACTCCATACTCTGTTATTAAGGAAACAACCAAAAATACAGTACAAGAATTTTTCAAAGCATTTAGTACAGGTAAGGTAATCATCACTCATGGTGGATATTGTTCTGTGTAAGTATAAGCATAGTAATAAATTGTAGATAATGGAAACACAAATAGTATTTAAGAAAAAATACACGGGGGCACATTTTTTGTTAGTCTTGCACCAAAATTCTGGTATAATTTGCAACTTTTTTTTATTTCAAAGCACACATTAATTTAGAGAAGTTCACAAATGATTTGCGACAAAAAGAGCAGCTGTTGCACCACACATACATTTTCAAAATTGTCTACAAAGAGGGTGATGGTTGAGTGAAGTTTAGAGATGAGCGAACGTACTCGTCCGAGCTTGATACTCGTTCGAGTATTAGCGTGTTCGAGATGCTCGTTACTCGTAACGAGCAACACGCGATGTTCGAGTTACTTTCACTTTCATCTCTAAGACGTTAGCGCGCTTTTCTGGCCAATTGAAAGACAGGGTAGGCATTACAACTTCCCCCTGCGACGTTCAAGCCCTATACCACCCCCCTGCAGTGAGTGGCTGGCGAGATCAGGTGTCACCCGAGTATAAAAATCGGCCCCTCCTGCGGCTCGCCTCAGATGCGTTGTGACTTAGCTGAGGGAAAGTGCTATCGTGTTGGAGCTGCTGTAGGGAGAGTGTTAGGAGTTAGTGTAGGCTTCAAGAACCCCAACGGTCCTTCTTAGGGCCACATCTAACCGTGTGCAGTAGTGTGGAGGCTGCTTTTTGCAGTGTTGCACATTTTTTTTTTTTGCTATATCGGCCGTGCAGAGCATTGCGCCCTGCAGTAATACTACAGGGACAGAAGTGGTGGTTAGGCAGGGAGAGTGTTAGGAGTGATTGTAGGCTTCAAGAACCCCAACGGTCCTTCTTAGGGCCACATCTAACCGTGTGCAGTACTGTGGAGGCTGCTTTTTGCAGTGTTGCACATTTTTTTTTTTGGTATATCGGCCATGCAGAGCATTGCGCCCTGCAGTAATACTCCAGGGACAGAATTGTGTAGGCAGGGCCAGAAGACATATATTATTGACTGAATATACGCAGTGGTCCTTTTCAAAAAAATATTGGGCAAAAAATCTATTTGGCCTGCCTGTCACTGTGCTCAGTGTTCTGGGTCCGTGTGTGCTGGGTGTAGTAGTTCTACAAATAAATACGCAGGCAGCTAAGTGTTACAGCAGGCGTGCGCCAAATTATTTCCTGGCTCAGAAATCACTGCTCTGTTGCAGTTAATAACAGTGCAGCACTCTGCAGTTCTGTCACACACTCCAGGGACAGAATTGTGTAGGCAGGGCCAGAAGACATATATTATTGACTGAATATACGCAGTGGTCCTTTTCAAAAAAATTTTGGGCAAAAAATCTACTTGCCTGCCTATCACTGTGCTCAGTGTTCTGGGTCCGTGTGTGCTGGGTGTAGTAGTTCTACAAATAAATACGCAGGCAGCTAAGTGTTACAGCAGGCATGCGCCAAATTATTTCCTGGCGTTCCGTAAACGAAGTCAGCCTCCAACCACAGGCCAATAAGCGGCACATTTAATTACAGCGTTCTGTTTCTGCACTACTGCTAATACACCATGCTGAGGTGTAGGGGTAGGCCTATAGGACGTGGACGCGGGCGAGGACGCAGAGGCCCAAGTCAGGGTGTGGGCACAGGCCGAGCCAGTGCGGTGGCCAGGGGTAGAGGCAGGGCCAGACCGAATAATCCACCAACTGGTTCCCAAAGCGCCCCCTCGCGCCATGCCACCCTGCAGAGATCAATGTGCTCTACGGTGTGGCAGTTTTTCACAGAGACGCCTGACGACCGACGAACAGTGCTGTGCAACCTTTGTCGCGCCAAGATCAGCTGGGGAGGCACCACCACCAGCATGCGCAGGCATATGATGGCCAAGCCCCCCACAAGGTGGGACGATGCCCGTTCACCGCCTCCGGTTTGCACCGCTGCCTCTCCCCCTGTGCCCCAACCTGCCACTGAGATCCAACCCCCCTCTGAGGACACAGGCAGTACCGTCTACTGGCCTGCACCCACACCCTCACCTCCGCTGTCCTCGGCCCCATCCAGCAATGTCTCTCAGTGCAGCGTCCAGACGTCGCTAGCGCCACTGTTTGAGCGCAAGTACGATGCCACGCACCCGCACGCTCAAGCGTTAAACGTGCACATTGCAAAATTGATCAGCCAAGAGATGCTGCCGTATAGGCTTGTGGAAACGGAGGCTTTCAAAAGCATGATGGCAGCGGCGGCCCCGCGCTACTCGGTTCCCAGTCGGCACTACTTTTCCCGATGTCCCGTCCCAGGCCTGCACGACCACGTCTCCCGCAACATTGTACGCGCACTCACCAACGCGGTTACTGCCAAGGTCCACTTAACAAGGGACACGTGGACAAGCACAGGCGGGCAGGGCCACTATATCTCCCTGACGGCACATTGGGTGAATTTAGTGGAGGCTGGGACAGAGTCAGAGCCTGGGACCGCTCACGTCCTACCCACCCCCAGAATTGCGGGCCCCAGCTCGGTGGTGGTATCTGCGGGGGTGTATGCTTCCTCCACTAAACCACCCTCCTCATCCACCTACGCAACCTCTGTCTCGCAATCAAGATGTGTCAGCAGCAGCACGTCGCCAGCAGTCGGTGTCACGCGGCGTGGCAGCACAGCGGTGGGCAAGCGTCAGCAGGCCGTGCTGAAACTACTCAGCTTAGGAGAGAAGAGCCACACGGCCCATGAACTGCTGCAGGGTCTGACAGAGCAGACCGACCGCTGGCTTTCGCCGCTGAGCCGCCAACCGGGCATGGTCATGTGTGACAACGGCCGTAACCTGGTGGCGGCTCTGCAGCTCGGCAGCCTCACGCACGTGCCATGCCTGGCCCATGTCTTTAATTTGGTGGTTCAGCGACTCCAACATGGGCGGCGCAGTGGGAGTCAGCCTCCTCAATTATTTACAGAAGAGTGGGCCTGGTTGGCAGCCATCTGCCAGGTCCTTGGAAACTTTGAGGAGTCTACCCAGATGGTGAGCGGGGATGCTGCAATCATTAGCATCACCATTCCTCTGCTATGCCTCTTGAGAAGTTCCCTGCAAAGCATAAAGGCAGACGCTTTGGAATCAGAAACAGAGGCGGGGGAAGACAGTATGTCGCTGGATAGTCAGAGCAACCTAATGTCTATATCTCAGCGCGTTGAGGAGGAGGGGGAGGAGCATGAGAAGGAGGGGGAAGAGACAGCTTGGCCCACTGCTGAGGGGACAGATGCTGCTTGCCTGTCATCCTTTCAGCGTGTATGGCCAGAGGAGGAGGAGGAGGAGGAGGAGGAGGAGGTGGAGGAGCATGAGGAGGAGGGGGAAGAGACAGCTTGGCCCACTGCTGAGGGTACAGATGCAGCTTGGCTGTCATCCTTTCAGCGTGTATGGCCAAAGGTGGAGGATGAGGAGGAGCCTGAAAGTGATCTTCCTAGTGAGGACAGCCTTGTGTTGCGTACAGGTACCCTGGCACACATGGCTGACTTCATGTTAGGATGCCTTTCTCGTGACCCTCGCGTTACACGGATTCTGGCCACTACGGATTACTGGGTTGTGAGGGTATATATATATATATTGCCATATGTTTTTTATGCTTTATACCTATATGCAAGTTTTATTCAATTCCAAATGAGAAAAAACTTATATGTCGCCTTACATCAGATATTCCAAGGCTTTGCAAGGCTGAGAGAGATGTTCTAGAAATTCAGAGATGATACCGAACCAGACATGAAGGACGCATGTACTTGGCCGTTTTCCCAGAAGCAAGATATCAAGATGTTCCACTATGTACATAATTTTCACTGTCCCAGGCCGGAAATCCGGACTTCCCATATATGGAGAATGCATGCTTGGCCGTTTTCTTAGAATTGAGTGGGTGATTCTTTGCACTGGAGTTAATTGAATACGTGATTTTCTGTACATAAGCCAGAGGCGCCGTAGTAAGATAACGGCTGTTTTCAGTGTCTCAGGCCGGAAATCCGGACTGCCCATATATGGTTATAAGCCCATCACCCCTTGATGGTGATGGGACAAAGGGTATAAGATCTCATGTAATCTGTAATAAAGCTTGGCAAAGCGCAGCCATGTCCCGTGTGAGGAATGATACCAGACCTCTGTGTGGTGTTTTTTTTCTTCTTACCGCCGGCAACGGGGCAAGTGGGGTGGGCCAGATGGGTGCTGTACTTAGAATATATATTACCCTGACAGGGTGTACACACTGCTCGACCCACGGTATAAGGAGAGCCTTTCCACTCTCATTCCCGAAGAGCAAGGGGTTCGAGAATGATGCTATACCACAGGGCGCTGGTGGACAAACTGATGGTAAACTTCCCATCCGACAGCGCTAGTGGCCGAAGGCGCATTTCCGCAGCCCAGGTAGCAGGGGAGGCGCAGAGATCAGGCAGCATGTACAGCGCAGGCAGGGGAACACTCTCTAAGGCCTTTGACAGCTTTATGGCTTCCCAGCAAGACTGTCACCGGTCCCCAGTCAAGGCTGAGTTGGCGGGAGCACTCTAAAAGGATGGTGAGGGAGTACGTAGTCGATGGCACGACCGTCCTCGGTGACGCCTCTGCCCCCTACAACTACTGGGTGTCGAAGCTGGACACGTGGCCTGAACTCGCGCTGTATGCCCTGGAGGTGCTTGCTTGTCCTGCGGCTAGCGTCTTGTCAGAGAGTGTGTTTAGTGTGGCTGGGGGAATCATCACGGATAAGCGTACCCACCTGTCAACCGACAGTGCCGATAGGCTTACACTCATCAAGATGAACAAAGCCTGGATTTCCCCAGACTTCTCTTCTCCACCAGCGGACAGCAGCGATACCTAAACAATACGTAGGCTGCACCCGCGGATGGAAGCATCGTTCTCTATCACCATCCAAAACGGGGACCTTTTTGCTTCATCAATCTGTGTATAATATTCATCCTCCTCCTCCTGCTCCTCCTCCTGAAACCTGACGTAATCACGCCGAACGTGCAATTTTTCTTAGGCCCACAAGGCTCAGTCATATAATTCTTCTAAACAATTTTTATACGTTTCAATGCTCATTAAAGCGTTGAAACTTTCACCTCAACCAATTTTTATTTTAAATGGGCTGCCTCCAGGCCTAGTTACCAATTAAGCCACATAAACCAAAGCGATTAATGGGTTTCACCTGCCCTCTCGGTTGGGGATGGGCAATTTTTCTCAGGTACATTAGTACTGTTGGTACACCAATTTTTGTGGGCCCTCGCCTACAGTGTAATCCAATTAATTTTTAGCCCACCTGCATTACAGCTGACATAACATCAGCTGTGATGGGCAATGCAATGGGATATTTTTATGTACCGCCGGTGGGTTCCAGGGAGCCACCCATGCTGTGGGGCCACAGGGAGTTGTAAATGCATCTGTTTCCACTTCTAAAGAACCCCAGTCTGACTGGGGCATGCAGTGTGGGCCGAAGCCCACCTGCATTAAACATGACATTACTACCTCAGCTGTGATGGGCAATGCAATGGGATATATTTATGTACCGCCGGTGGCTTCCTGGCACCCACCCATGCTGTGGGTCCACAGGGAGTTGTAAATGCATCTGTTTACACTTCTAAAGAGCCCCAGTCTGACTGGGGCATGCAGTGTGGGCCGAAGCCCTCCTGCATTAAACATGACATTACTACCTCAGCTGTGATGGGCAATGCAATGGGATATTTTTATGAACCGCCGGTGGGTTCCAGGGAGCCACCAATGCTGTGGGTCCACAGGGAGTTGTAAATGCATCTGTGTCCACTTCTAAAGAACCCCAGTCTGACTGGGGCATGCAGTGTGGGCCGAAGCCCACCTGCATTTCATCTGACGTTAGCTCTGCTGCCCAGGACACTGCAATGGGATACATTTATGTACAGCTCGTGGGTTCCAGGGAGCCACCCATGCTGTGGGTGCACACAGAATTCCCATTGCGGAGTTGTACCTGCCTGTGACTATTTATAAAAAACCGCGGTCTGACTGGGGCATGCAGACACCTTGTCAGAATGAATAGTGTGTGGCACATAGGTTCCCCATTGCTATGCCCACGTGTGCAGCTCCAGATGGAGGTGGCACAGGATTGGATTTCTCATTGCTTCTGTACAGCATTGTGGGCTATCGCCCCGCCCCTTTTAAAGAGGGTCGCTGCCTAGCCGTGCCAACCCTCTGCAGTGTGTGCCTGCTTTTCCTGTGGCAGACGCACTTATAAATAGACATGAGGGTGGCGTGGCATGAGGGCAGCTGAAGGCTGGGCAGGGACAGTTTGGTGTGCGCTGTGGACACTGGGTCGTGGGGGGGGGGGGGATTTGGCAGCATGTAACCCAGGAGAAGTGGCAGCGGAGTGTCATGCAGGCAGTGATTGTGCTTTGTTGGAGGTAGTGTGGTGCTTAGCTAAGTTATGGATTGCTAATGAGGGCTTTTCAGATGTAAAAGTTGTTGAGGGGGGGCCCACTCTTGCTGCTATTGTGGCTTAATAGTTGGACCTGGGAACTTGAGATGCAGCCCAACATGTAGCCCCTCGCCTGCCCTATCCGTTGCTGTGTCGTTTCCATCACTTTCTTGGGTTTTGCAGATTTTCACAAATGTAAACCTTAGCGAGCATCGGCGATATACAAAAATGCTCGAGTCGCCCATTGACTTCAATGGGGTTTGTTACTCGAAACGAACCCTCGAGCATCGCAAAAATTTTGTCTCGAGTAACGAGCACCCAAGCATTTTGGTGCTCGCTCATCTCTAGTGAAGTTACATTGTAAGATAGAATTAAAAATTTAGTTTTTTTTTTCTCTCTTCCATCTGTAGCCATTTTTATTTCTTTTCATTTTTTTCTCTGCACTTTCAAAAATGTAATAACTTTTTTTCTAATTTTTAGAGCAATAGGTTTTGTTTTTTCAATGGTACCATTTAATATACCACATAATGTATTACAAAAACTCTAAATTGGGCCAAAAGAAAAATATATATATATATATATATATATATTTGCACTGTTTTGGGTGATTTTGTTTTTATGGCATTTAAGGTGCACTAAAAATGAAAAAAAAATGTTTATAATGGTTTAAATGGGATAGTAAAGCACATTGCACGGCATGCGATGTGAATGCGATGCAAGGTTTCCCTTTGAAAACAATCGGAAACAGTTGCCAATTGCAACTTCACAGGAGTCATAGGAGGCATTTTTGACAGAGATACCTTGCATCTGCTGCACTATCGCACATTCATGAGCACGATATCGGGGCACGTTTAATGACATGATATCTCACTTGGCTGTGTACACATAGCTTAAAGAATAGATGTTGTGCATCACTGGACATTTAACAAAACCGTCTAGAATAAATAGGTTGTAACTGAGGGAATTTTTCAATTAGAGTAACTCAATTGATATATTTAAAAATCTCAAAATGTTTGATCAATCTCCCGGTGGGTGGCATAAAAAGTCCTGGAACTTACTGGAACATGCAACAAAGGTAAAAAGTTAGTAACATTATGTGACAATATTATAAATTGTACCCATACAGCAATTGAAAATTGGGGAAAAAAGTATTCCAGAACAGTGACATAAATTCCTTTGTGGGCACATTTATTTCTGGTGCTGCAACAGAATTCTGCAAAAGTTGTGCCTTTACTTTACACAAATTACGATTGATTTGCACTAAAGAGTAAGTATGTTTTGCCTCTCACTCCACTCTTTAAAACTGTCAAATGAGGAGAGGCTTTAGGGGAGTGTGGTTGAGGGCATATTCATATGGGCGTATGCACAACTAGGCCCGCCGCTAGAGTGTAGTAGGTGAAAATCTATTTTTCAAACTTTCAAAAGTGGTGCTATCCTGAAAAAACAAAGGTGGGTATATAGGTCCTACTCTATCCTTCCCGCATGTAGTATTAACTACGTGTGAGAAAGATAGGGCAAGTCCTATTTTTCCTTGGGCATAGTGTTAACACCTGAAAATACTGCTTTTGAAAATGAAACCATTAACATCAAGGATTTTGTTTCATCCCATTATGTGGCTGTGATTATAACACCTGCCTGAAAGGACTAGATCACGCCCGTCTGTCTAAGCACTTAAGCTAATTTCACACGGATGAGTGCAATATCTGGGATAATTTATAATATTGGTTAACCTCAAGAATATTAAGAAAATTCTAAAAAAATTCTAATCCCCAAAATAAATGCCATTTAAAGAGGCTTCTGTCCATATTAGTATCATGGATCTCCTAACCATTATCATACATTCATTTTCCAATGGCTCTACATGGACAATACTCATTTTTTGAGTTCTATAGGGAATTTTTGATGCTAACAATACCTTTGCAAAAGACGATGCTCATGCAGTAAAACCTTAAAAAGTCTGACAGAACTTGGCACTTCTTTAAATAAATGGAGACTGTAATCTATTTCTTGCATCTAACTACTTTAGGTCTGGTTTCTGGAGGAACTGCGATTGATTTCAGTGTTGGTCCTATTCTTTATCATCTTACTGCAATGTGTGACTTCGTAGAAAAGTTTACTGTTCTAAAAGTAAATGATGGCTGCTTGAAGGAACTTGAAAAATGGAAGAATAAAGATGCAGATGCTTGTGATTGGTCTCATGCCACAGAAATCTTACAGGAGTTAAAAGAAAACAGGTTTAGTATTGTCCCACACACCTTCACCCTACATGACATGAGTTTAGCTATAAGGCTGATTTTCCACAACCCAATTTCCTCCACAGATCTTCTCGCCAATCAGTTGGGATTTTGCTCGGTACTTGGCACGGAATTCACTTTATATATTACGATGGGTGAAAACCACAATGAAAATCCACAGCGTACACTGGCATACTGTAGATTTAAAATCTGCAACACTGGTCGATTCATCCCCTTAACCACTACGGTACATTTTCAGCCCACAATTCCATATTAGAAAATCCATTGTGCATTTACCTTATGTGGCTGTTCCCTAAAGGCTTATTCACATGGGCGTATATCAGATGGGTTTTCACACCCTGCCTATATACGCTGCCCCTCTGATCATTGTCTTGCAATGCATCAGTGCACCAGGGCATATTTCCACAGCGTGAAAGCACCTCTTTCACGCCAGCGGGGGCAGCTGCATAGATTCCTATGGGAGCCTATGCTAGCTGCCAGAGAAGGGAGGTGGGACGGAGTTTAGCAGCATAACTGCTAATCTCCCTCCCCCTTCTCTTATTCTCTTCGCCCCTTGCTACTGTTTGCAATGGGAAGTAGCAGGGTGGAGCTAAGCTTCATCTGCTCCGCCCCTCCCATTGCTGGCTGTGGACAAGGGCCAGGAAGGGGGGAGGGGGCTTAGCTCTGCCCCATCCCATACCCTCCTATTGCAAATGGCCAGAGGGGAGAAGAGAGGAGGTGAGCTGGCAAGAGAGAGGGAAAGGGGAATTTCTCCCCAGACCCCATGGCATTGAATCATCGGTGTATATTTGCCAGACTCTTTGTCATTCAGGTGTTTTTATGGCACCGGCGGGCGCACGTAAAATGCCTATGGCCATGTAAATAGGCCCTAAAGCTGATTTTTATGAGTTTCTTGGAGCCCATATAATCCTAGTGATACAATTCTATTAGTTATCATGCAGAAATATACTAGAAGATACAACTCCTAATCCATGCTAATGCACACTCTTTTTTTTTTTAATCTTGTAAAAAACAACTGTCCAAAATTTGAATGAATTTTTTCATAGGCATTGTCAAAGTATTTTTTTTTGCCCAAAAGAAGGGAGGTGTGGAGCGACTCCTGCTAAGTGTGTGTTCCAGATAGTAAGATATGTTTTCTAAAGTAGTGCTGCCAGTATAATTGCTGCCACCGTGGGTAACAAGGCATGAAAAGTCTTAATCAGAAAAAGGAAAAAATAATGGACTAAAGGCTCAACCCTTCTAATGTAAAGCACATTTAGACAAAAGTAATTCAACCAAATTCTTTATTTGGATTTCCAAAATATGTTTTTTGTCAGTTTAAATAAAAAATGCAAAAGATACCAAAACTAGCCTACACTTAAAGGGGTTGTCTCAAATGGAGTCTCATGTGACAAACATAATAAAGTGTTCATACTCACCTCTCCCTTCGTATCCCCACTTATGGCTCCAAGTCTCCTTGCTGACATAACGTTTACTAGCTGCACTCAGCCTGTGCCGTCCCATAAACCAGCTGCAGCAGGCCTACAATTCATTAGCAGCAGATACACAGAGGACCAGAAGAACTAATCCTTCATATTAATTAGCAAATCCTTTACATTATTTAGACTAGCAACTCCGGCCACACTCTCCAACCACTGATTAACAGTTATGCAGAATATTAAGTGGACAGCTGTCAATTAGTGGCTGCAGCGTGGGCAATGCTAAGTTGAAGCTCATGAAAATATTAAGTACTACTTCCTGTAGTCCTCTACACATGGTTGCTGCTGATAACATATAAAAACTTACATTTTATTAGTGAAAGCTACAATAATTAGCTTTAGACTAGCAAAGCCAACCACATTCTTTGATAACTGATTAATCCCTTCCCTCCCCATGACGTAAGGGTACGTTATGGGAGCAGGGTACTTCCCGCTTGAAGGCTATACAGCACTTTCTTTCATAAAGAGGAGTATACATGTCCGCGCATACCGACTTCGTCCTTTTATTACTTAAATTCATATTAACCCACAATTTTTTCATCTTTGATTCGAAGTACTTCCACCAGCTCTGGGGCACTGCGATGGGGACGCCCTGTGCCCCATCGTATGCCAACCTGTACCTGGGCTGGTGGGAGGAAAAGATCGTCTTCGCCGAGGTAAACAACAACTGGTCCAAAAATGTCCTTTTTTGGACGAGATATATCGATGACATCCTTATCCTCTGGTCCGGCGAAGAGATGGAATTTAAGAACTTTGTTGACTTCCTAAATTGCAATGACCTCAATGTACATTTCACATCAACAATAAGCAATCGCACAATCGAATTCCTAGATGTGACTATCGAGATCAAACAAGATGGGTCACTTTCCTCAAGTCTTTACCGCAAGCCTACGGCTACAAATAATCTCTTGAGATGGGATAGTTTCCACCCCCATTCCCTGAAAAAGGGAATACCAAAAGGGCAATTCCCCCGGGTAAGGAGAAACTGCTCAGAGACAGCGACCTTTGAAGTTGAAAGCAAAAAACTGCATGAGCGGTTCACACAAAGAAGGTATCCCCCAGCGCTTCTAGAAAATTCACATAAACATGCCCTTGAAAAAAACAGGGACGAATTACTAAATCCACGTGAGAGAAAAGAAATCTCCACTGTGAGAGTGATGGGTACTTATGACACAGGACATCAAGAAGTGAAAGAGGTACTTGACAGATACTGGGAGATACTATCACACGACAAAGACATCAAGGACATAATCCCAGAAAACCCTAAGATAACCTACCGCAGGGGAAGAAATATCAGGGACCATCTTATTCGTAGCCATTTTGACCGACAAAAACACAACGAGAATTGGCTAACCAGAAATGTGCCAAATGGCACATTTTCCTGCTCTAAATGTGTTTCATGCAGCTACATAGAGAGAAGTAATGCTTTTTCCTCAAACGTTACTGGAAGACTTTACAAGACCCGAAATTTCTTCAACTGCACCACTCGAAACATGATTTATCTTGCAACTTGCGTGTGCAAAAAACAAAACAATATATTGGAAAGACAAGACAATAATTTCGAAGAAGAATCCAAGGACACATCGGTAACATAAGAAGAAAAGAAAAGACCCCTATCTCGAATCACATCTGGGAAGAACATGAGGGAAATTCCGAATGCCTTAAATTTCAAGGAATCGAACTCATAAGGAGAGATGTAAGAGGGGGAGATATTGACAACTTCCTCCTCCAGAAAGAAGCAAGATGAATCTAGAGGATGGATACAGTACAACCAAAAGGGTTAAATGAGCAATTAATTTTTAATTGCTTTATATGAGTTACACAAACAGAGGACTAATCTGGAAGTCTGGTCAATTAGAGATCGCATTAATACCTACTAAACATTGACCTAGTGGTTAATACACTGACATACATCAATTAAGCGAAGAAAAGATAACACACCTCTTTACAAATATCATTTATTGTGTACTTCAATGTAAATGGGTTCTGTTATCACAGTCTAGTCATCAAGGCATTATGGCATATTATCTAATGAGGGGGATTCTGTATGGTGACTAATTCACCCCCTTACCACACGTGATGACTAGCCACCTTAGCAGTTTGAATTAAATGTAACTGCTATGAGGATATAATTCTCGTTTGCGTATTGGTGAATCATATTGTTGAGTAATACTCACCATACTCCGGTTTGGAGACCATTTATGGCCCACACTCTATGATTCAATACACTAGGTCAGCTAGGGGAGTCATATAACAAATTTGTTCTATTAGATACTGCGGTGTACTAATGCAAGTCACCTATATTAATGAGTCATCATATGTTTGCATCATACATTTGACTCACACTAAGTGACAGGCATATTACTTGTATCACATGACTCCTATAATGTGACAGTGATGTATGCGGTGATGTCACTAACTTCAGTGCCGCCACGCCTATTTCATTTGCTTATGGCCGACGTACAGCTACCTCCCACACTGACGACGCAGTCATATCAATAGTGCCAGTAAACACAATGGCGTCCATCATTGAAGGGCTGGCTCTCTGTGGAGGCTGTCACGGCGTCATCTGCGTCGTGACGCCACGGCGCAGTAACGCAGACAGCGCCCTCCCCTATCTCTCTCACAACTACACTGTCTACTATGAGAGACGCACAAACGTCGTGGCGTCATGACGTCATCACGCAGTGACGCAGCCAGCGCCCCCCTCTCAACCTATCAGCGGTATAGAGCTCATTATGGGAGGTTCCGCAGTGCACAGCCCGTTTCCCCTATTACAACATCCCCTAGGAGATCGGCCAACTATACAGGCGATCGGAAATTAAAATGAGCAACTCTGATGAAGCATATAGGCGCTTGCGATCTCTAAATATCTATAGCTACTCCCCTAAGGCTATTATAACAAGAGAGACAACAAAGACCCGACAATCTCTCTCCTCCCTAAAACTAGCTGATTGGCTAATTAAAGCAGACACGCCCACCCTGGGAGGAGCTCAGTTTGCTTTATAAGGGTAGACACTTGACTACTGCTCAGATAGCCCTGACCTACCATCAAGGCCAGAGGCGCTGCTCTATTCACTCCAGATCTGATATCACTATACCTCGGATAGAGGCAGATTTAGAAACAGGAAGGCTCTGTGATAGTGACCCCACTGTGCAGATTTAGTTACTGGGTCAGACTCAGGTGTTGCTTATATTGCTTATACTAGCAACTCTGGGCTTGGCACTATTTGACAGGGGTCACTATGATTGATTTATAGTCGGCACAAAGGGCTTGATGTTGACTCCTGCAATATTCTCCAGAGAGTCCTTCTCTATTTAAGCACGAGAAACTGCTGCTATATGGCAGCTTATGCCCTACATTGCCCGATATCAAGTCTATGTAAGGAGCCTCTACTGTGCATACTGAGATACTGAGTCAGACTCGGTTGTTACAAATATTAACTTGGATAACAACCCTGGTCTGACCAGTAGGCACTCCCTGACAAGGGTCAATTAAGACCCATCTACAGTCTACACATAAGACTTAATGCTACTCTCGCAACAACTTTCTAGAGAGTTCTCCTCCATCTGAATACGGGACACTGCCGCTACATGGTAGTGTATGCCCGATATCAATATCAACTATGCTCTAGTTGACACCGAATAGAATACCGCCTATATTTGGCCGGCTTCTCCTCATCCTATGCATATCAATCTATCGCTGTGAATTAGCAGATATAGCACGGATATCTGGAGTGATTGGCCTATTACCATATCTTTCTGGTTCTAAGTGAACTCGGAAATAAACAATAAACAAGCACACTGACTTCTTTTGTACCAATACACAAACAAAACTGATTTCTTTAGTAATATTAAGTGGACAGCTGTCAATTAGTGGCTGCAGCGGGGACGATGCTAAGTTGAAGCTCATGAAAAATTAAGAACTACTTCCTGTAGTCCTCTACACATGGTTGCTGCTGATAACATATAAAAACTTACATTTTATTAGTGAAAGCTACAATAATTAGCTAAAGCCGACTACATTCTTTGACCACTGATTAATCCCTTCCCTCCCCATGACATAAGGGTACGTTATGGGAGCGGGGTACTTCCCGCAAAATGACGAACCCTTACATCATAGGAATAGTGTAAGATCATGACAGATCTCACATTATCCAGCAGCTGTCACTGATAGCCGGCCTCCCGCTGCAACAGTGGGGGTGCATCAGAGATGCGCCCCCCGCTGTTAACCTTTTCCCTGCCCCAATCTAAGTAGATTGCGGCATTGGAAGGGTTTACAGAGCTCTGTGACTTCAGCTGGCTCTCGCAATGTCATCGCAGAGAGCCCGGGTGGTTGCTATGGCAACAGGACGCCAGCGACCGGCACCCTGTATTGCCAGTACCTGGATCGCTGTAATAAGCAATAAGGTATTGCAGGAGAGATGTCCTGCAATGCCTTATCATAGCGATCCACGGTGCTACAGTGAAAGTCCCCTAGAGGGACAAAAATAGTGTTAAAATATATCAAAATTATGTATAAAAATAAATATGTAAAAAAAGGTTAAAAAAAAACCCTTTTTTATGCTTTTTCTCATATTGGCATAAAGAAAAACTCACATTTTTGGTATTGTCATGTCCATAATGATGTGTACAATAAGTTGAATACACATTTTATCATGCATGGCAAAAAGCGTTAAGAAAATGCTAAAAAACCGAGGCAAAATGCAAACTTTTAGCATTTCGCCTCCCAAAAATGCAATAAAAGTGATAAAAAAATGTGTGTACCCCAAAATGGTACCTATAAAAATTACAGCTCGTCTTGCAAAAAATAAACCCCCACAGAGCTCCGTCCATGGAAAAATAAAAGCAGGGATTTAGAAAACAAATTTTTTTCCATTAAAAGGGTTTTTATTGCAGAAAAATTGGAAAAACCTAAAAAACAAAAAGAATTTTGGTAGCTATTGTAATCATACCGACCCGCAGAAAAAAATGTATTGGCACTTATGCTGCATAATTAACACTTAACAAAAAAAACCCTAAAAATCTGCAGCAGAATTGATGTGTTTTCTCTCCCTGCCGCGGCTCTATTGACAACAAGCACGCAGCTGCATGTACGTGTGATTTTGCTCATACGTAGGTGCGCACCTATGTACGCATGAAAACACGCTCGTGTGACCCCACCCTTAGGATTATATCATAATGTAATATGCTAGAACTAGTTTTAAAACGAAATAAAAAAGCAATCAAAGAGTAATATGTACTCCAAAATAGTAACAATAAAAACTATAATTTGTCTTGCAAAAACGCAATAGCTCTGTTGAAGGAAAAATAAAAACAATTTAAGTTTTTTTTGAATGTAGCAACAGAAAAATTAATTATTTTCTTGAAAAGGAGTTTTTATTGTGCAAACATAGAAAAACATTGCTGTAATTATATTGGCCCAGAAAATGTAGATTTCATGTTATTTGCACAGCACAATGAACACCATAAATACAAAACCAACAAAGCAATGGCAGGAATTCAGTTTTGTTTTTTTCCCCCCCCATATCATAAACAATACATTACATACATCAAAGCGGTGCCATTAAACAGTACCTCTTATTGCACAGAAACCAACCCTTTAAAACCTATGTCAATAGAAAAAGATAAAAGCTATGACTTAAATGTGACAATTGAAAAAGCATAAGCAAATTGGTTATCATTAAGGCACAAAGTAGCAAAATGACAAATCCTAGCGGTATGACATCAGTTACTTTGACCATAAAACTTCTTAAAAGAAGAAGAAATCTCAAAGGGTTTGTTTAGGTTCCAAATCCGATAGTTCTTCGATAGTTGGTTTAGCAGCCTGGGACCCCTGCTGATCAGCTGTTCATTGGTCCGCTGTTTCAGTACACTGATCTGGAGTCAGACAGCTCCATGCATTTTGCAGTGGCTTTGCTTCACCCTGTAAGCACTATTCTCATTCAAATGATTAGTAAATTATCTGAAATACCAAGTCAGATGGCTATAAAGTAGACAAAGCTTTTTGTTTCTGCCTCCATACACCAGCACACCGCCCCAGCGAACCACCGCCATTCAATATTAATGACCTATCCTATGGATAAGTCATCTATACTCAGAACCTGGACAACTCCTCTAAGCACAAATGGTCAATTTAACAAGAGAAAGGCCACAGATGATTCCTACATATAAGTATTCGGGAACACTAAAATTAGTTTATAATTGTCTTTGATTCGGTAATAGGGATGAGCAAGTATACTCGCTAAGGCACTACTCGCTCGAGTAATGTGCCTTAGCCGAGTATCTCCCCGCTCGTCCCTAAAGATTCGGGGACCGCCACAGCTGACAGGTGAGTTGCGGCGGGGAGCAGGGGAGAGCGGGCGGGAGAGAGGGAGAGAGAGCTGCCCTGCAGCTCCCAGCCCCGCGGCGGCCCCTGAATCTTTAGGGACGAGTGGGGAGATACTCGGCTAAGGCACATTACTCGAGCGAGTAGTGCCTTAGCGAGTATACTCGCTCATCCCTATTTGGTAAGTAATACTCATCCATGTCTTGTAATGTTTATATTTTTAGTGATGAGTTGGAAGATAAAGAAGAAAACCTAAGAGGAAAAATTGACCAGATGTTAAAATGGGACCCCAGCAAATGTGACCCTGCAGATCTGTTACTGCTGTCAAAAGCTGATATTGTCATAAATTATGTGATTCTGCAAGTGATCAGCAAGGATCATGACGAATACAGAAGAAACCTAAGGAAAATGTGCAATGTAATCAAACCTGGGGGATATTTCTTATCATATTCACCTAGTAATGCCTCTTATTTTAAAGTTGGAGAAGACAAGTATCACTTCTTACCCTGTGATGAGAGCTTTTTAAGGAAGGTTATAAGTGAGGAAGATTTTGAAATTGAGCATTTTAAGATATTTGATAGAGTTATGAGCAGTGACACCTCAAACCATGAGAGAGTCATGTTTATTATTGCTCGAAAACGGAAGAAGATGTAGAACAGGAACAGTGTATAGCCATGAATGTATTTCTGTGCTGTTATCTGCTATTAATTGCTGGTTCTGCTGTTGGCTCTGATTCAGCTAGGACTCAATCATGCAAGTTATGCTCTATCCAAGAAGTATTACACAATTGTGTATTTAGATTAATAGATAGTCAATGCCAAAATAGTTACTTCAGACCAAGAAGAAAAAACAGAGGCTCTCCCATACTAAGGCTAAACTAATTCAAAAATGTGCAACAATGCCTAACATTCTTCTCATTAGTGATTTACAGTAGTTGCTTGGAGTTTATAATAACTTAAGCCTTATTATAATGTATATAATTAATATATTATGTCAATTCTACAAGATCAGCAGCAGTTGAGTGCATACTAAATGTTTTGTAATGAACAACATGCCAGTTCTGTACCGGATTTGTTGCGGATTTATTGAGGTGAAATTTACCCTTAATTCTGTGTCAAAATCTGTGTGTGTTACATACAGATTTCATCACAGATTTGTTGTGGATTAAGATAGCTTGTATACGAGCGGTGCAATATACCACAACGGATTTCCGCTGTGGTACCCACCGCCAAGGAGCACTTTGTCATCGTGATTCTCCGAGCAATTTTCCGTGATAAATCTATCTTAATGATAGTTTCTTCACAGAGTATCGCGGCATGCCGAGATTTTTAGCGGCTAGTGGAAAATCACAAGTGATTTTCCGTTCGTGTACATCGGGCTGCGCTTTCCATAGTTATTGTATGAAAAGCGTTCACTGCGTTACGCACATGCGGATTGTCGCCACAGGTAATGCAGTGAAGTATCGCCCGTCGACAGAAGACCTTACTGTCAAATCTGTGGGGAAAATATCTGCAGCATGTGGGCTCAGTTAAATTACAATATTCTGTTCAGTATTATACATCAGTATTTGTAAGCCAAAACCAGGAGTTTCTCTAATAAACAGTAAAGGAAAGAAGCTTTCCATGATATTTTTTTCTCTGTAGCGTTCACTTCTGGTGTTTGCTTACAGTTACTGAAGTATAGTACTAGAGATGAGCGAGCACCAAAATGCTTGAGTGCTCGTTACTCGAGTCGAATTTCCCGCGATGCGCGAGGGTTCGTTTCGAGTAACGAACCCCATTGAAGTCAATGGGCGACCCGAGCATTTTTGTATATCACCGAAGCTCGCTAAGGTTTTCATTTGTGAAAATCTGGGAAATTCACAAAAGTGATGGGACGACACAGAAACGGATAGGGCAGGCAAGGGGCTACATGTTGGGCTGCATCTCAAGTTCCCAGGTCCCACTATTAAGCCACAATAGCGGCAAGAGCGCCCCCCCCCCCCCCCGCAAAATATGTCAGCATAAAGATCGTTCTCCTCAGATTGGTCCCTGCGCTTAGCCAATGAGAGGCAGCAGTCACTCACCCATTCATGAATTCATGAATAGGCGTGTGAGTGAGACTTGCCTCTGATTGATCAGGCTGTGACCAATTAGAGGCAGCTCATTCAGCAGGCGGGGATTTTAAAGCCCCAGCTGCTGAATAGTATAGAGAAGCAGTTCAGGAGAACTGCCGGCGGCCGCAGCTGAACTCCGGCTGCAGCGGAAAGGTGAGTATATATATATTTTTTATTTTTACACATTTCAGGATGAATTTTCGGGAAGGGCTTATATATTTAGCCCCTTCCCGACAATTCATCCCGCGATCGCCCGCAGCGCATTGCTTTCAATGGAGCCGGCTGTATTGCCGGCTCCATTGAATTCAATGGGCTAACATCGTTCTTCTCTGCCACAGCTGTCACAGCTATGGCAGAGGAGAATGATCTTTATGCTGACATATTTTTATTTTTTTATTTTTACACATTTTAGGATGATTTTCAGGTAAGGGCTTATATTTTTAAGCCCTTCCCGAAAATTCATCCTGAGATCACCGGTAGCCCATTGCTTTCAATGGAGCCGGCTGTATTGCCGGCTCCATTGAATTCAATGGTCAGTGCTTGTTTAATTGAGACGAGTACCGCGTGGTGTTCGTCTCGAGTAACGAGCATCTCGTGCACCCTAATACTCGAACGAGTATCAAGCTCGGACAAGTATGCTCGCTCATCTCTATATAGTACTAAACAGAATATTACAGTCTAACTGAGCCCCACGCTGCAGATGTTTTCCCCACAGATTTCACAGTAAATCCACAACAAATCTGTCATTAAATGTGTATGTAACACAGGCGGATATACTGACACAAGCAAAATAGTAACCAGAGGCGTAGATAAAGTCTCATCAGCTCAGGAGGAAAAGTCCAGCTTGGGCCCCCCAGCTACTCTGCATGGCTGCTGTCAATGTTGAAGCTCAAAAAATGCTTACATGTGTAATAATTATTAGATAGCATACTTTAAGACATTTATAACTCAACAGTTTATATACACTGCTTCAGCTTTAGTAACCTCTATAAATGCAGTCACAATATAATAGATACCAGTGCTAGGGATTATAGAGACGGTATTGCCAGTGATCACGGGGGACATCTTCGTTAATTGGTGTCATTCACTTTCTTTTTTTCTTGCTCCATCCAGCCCAGACTATCATGAAGATTTCTGAAGATTACTTCTTGATTGCACACTCTCTTCATCCTGCTATTGCTTCTCATGCCCCTCTTAGTGCCCCCACAGTGAAAGTGTCCTATCTTATGATCCAAAAATCAATATTGCTTGCACACAATGATAATTCCACGATAGTGACCAACACAAGAAACAGTGCCTGCCTTGTACTACTACACTGTAATAATGCCACTTTGTGCCCTACATAGTTATTATTCCCCTGTGTCCCCCCACAAAATAATAATGCCCACTTTGTACCCAAAAAGTAATACCCATCTATGCTCACAAAGTAACAGTGGTCCCTTTGTGCCCCTTAAGTGGAATGTCAGAATTATTATTTTTAATTCCTGTATCCCAAGTATAAACATGCAGTTGTATACCTCCCTTTCCTGACTGCCACAACTCCATTCTTGGTGCTGGGTCTGTGTTTACAGCCTGCAGCAACCCATTGAGATGCCATGGGCTGCTGCAGCCAATCACAGACATCAGTGTTCAAATGCTGAGGTTTGTGATTGGCTGCACTGGCCTGTGATGTCCACCTGTACAAAGGCTCCTGCAGGCTGTTAATACAGCACCACAGCGGAGAGTAGAGGATGCCCTGCTGGAGTATTTTTCCCCCTTACTGAGCCTCCATCTAGCTGAGCAGTAAGAATACACAGCCTTTCTGATTCAGCAAACAGCAGGTCTGCACTCACACTGCCTGTTATATGGCCAGTAGTATGAACAGACTTCTTCTAGAGAATAATGGGAGCGATGAGAGCTGGAAAGGACTCCTATAAGTTAAAGGGGTTGTCCCGCGGCAGCAAGTGGGTCTATACACTTCTGTATGGCCATATTAATGCACTTTGTAATGTACATTGTGCATTAATTATGAGCCATACAGAAGTTATCAGAAGTTTTATACTTACCTGCTCCGTTGCTGGCGTCCTCGTCTCCATGGTGCCGACTAATTTTCGGCCTCCGATGGCCAAATTAGCCACGCTTGTGCAGTCCGCGTCTTCTGCTCTCTTCAATGCAGCCGCTCGTGCAGAATGCCGGCTCCGTGTAGCTCCGCCCCGTCACATGCCGATTCCAGCCAATCAGGAGGCTGGAATCGGCAATGGACCGCACAGAAGAGCTGCAGTCCACGGAGGGAGCAGACCCCGGCGGCCATCTTCAGCAGGTGAGTATGAAGACGCCGGACCGCCGGGATTCAGGTAAGCACTCTCCGGTTAGTTTTTTTAACCCCTGCATCGGGGTTGTCTCGCGCCGAACGGGGGGGAGGGGGGGGGGGGGTTAAAAAAAAAAAAAATCCCGTTTCGGCGCGGGACAACCCCTTTAAAGGCTGTAACCCTTTAATTGCTGGATAAATGACATACGTTCCTCACAAAGAGGTGAAGCAGTAATGATAATTAGTTAGAATTAAAAGTGTTATTCAGTGTAAACATTCCAGGACTGCTTAGCCCTGTAGCATGTATAGCACAAATAGCAAGGTCGTTAAAGGCATATTACATACTGAGCCCACTGAGGGATTTCTGAACAATGACACCTCAGGGGCCTTCTGCAGTAATGGGAAGAAGCCATCACAAATGCCTCATTTGTTAAGTTCATGTAAGCGAAGGCAAGCAATGTTAATGGTGAAATGGCCATACTTGTCTACGTGCCTGGGTGCAATTGTGACTCCTGCAATCCCTATAGCTACACCACTGATACTAACCAAAATGCTGCCATGTGATAACAGCCGAGTAAAAAATTATGTGTTTAGTTGATTGATTGAATTACACTATCTTTAGCAGCAGATTAGTATTTTACTGTTTAGTTCAGAAGTTTTATTCTATTGAAAGTTTTTATAATTGTTCTGCCTAATTATAAGTATCAGTTTGAAATAAATCTACTCAAGTTCTGTCAATGTGTAATCTAAATGCAATAAATTCTATTCAGCAATATATACAGTATCATTATGTGAATTACTGAATGGACAAAAAATGTAGTAAGGTGCCCCAAATACTAGGATTGCCACAATCCAAACAAAGCACACCCTGCTTCATGTAATGGGCAATACTCTGATTTCTATGTTAAAGTCTTTCTTTAAGTCAGTGATAACTCAATATGATTTCTTCAGCAACTATATGAACAGTCCAGTGTCCTAATGCCAAATAAAGCACTTCTGTTTTCTTCCCAGCAAGAAATCTCAGCGCTATTTGAAGCACCAATCAGCAGCTGTTACATACAGCCAATCAGTTTAGTGAAAATGCAGAATTGTCTTTTTGTGTATGAACGAAGAAAACTCCTTGCTAGCTTTTATAATCTCTGACATAATGAATAAGGTGATGTAGTGGGGCTGGTGTGAGGAGGAAATTCACCCACATTTGCAGGATGAGACAAGGCTTACAGTCCCCAACCTCCTTTTACCTCCATAAACTGGAGATGGAGCTTCTTTCTTACCAGGCAAGATGATGTTGGCCTGAGTTCCAGCCATACTAGTTCAGACATTGGTACTATGAGGAAGAGTTCCCGGCTGCATGGGCTACATTGGGGAGTCTGGGGTAGCTACTAGAGATGAGCGAACGTACTCGGTAAGGGCGATTTCGCAATCGAGCACCGCGATTTTCGAGTACTTCACTAGTCGGGTGCGCCGGGGGGCAGGGGGGGGGGGGGGGCGCGGCGGAGCGGGGGGTAGCAGCGGGGAACAGGTGGGAGCTCTCTCTCCATCTCCCCCCCACTCCCCTCTGCAACCCCCCGCTCACCCCCTGCGCACCCGAGTACTTTTCACCCGAGTAGTGAAGTACTCGAAAATTGCGGTGCTCGATTGCGAAATCGCCCTTACCGAGTACGTTCGCTCATCTCTAGTAGCTACCTTATTAGGCTGAGAAGCTATTTAAATTACAGATTAACTTTTTTTATTTAAACAATAATAACACTCTGAGGGCGAGCACCCACTGGCGTTTGCGTTTTCCGCGGGAAAAAAACGCGGCGTTTTCGCGGCTTTTCCATTAATTTCCATTGACTTTCATGGGTGCATTAGGAGAAAAATAAGGACACATATGCAACTGACAGTTCCTATGTTAAAAACGCAAACGCAACGCAAAAAAAACGCCAGTGGACAGGAACACATGTTATCTCTATGCCTGTGCAGGAAAAACGCAAAACGCAGGTAAAAAAACGCCAGTGGGTGCTCGCCCTTAGTTGTTTTTTTCATTCACTTAGGATGCTTCAATGAGGATGAGAACAGTGTAGACAGTTACATTTGCCAGTCTCGATGCACAAGAGTCCATTACACCTTATTAACTGTTAGCACAGAAATCACTTTCTATTTCTCTAGTGGGAGACAATGATCCATTGGCTCTACATAAGCAGCAACATATTACTTCAGGGAGTTACTGTCTGCCACCAAACCCATTCTGCATTGCTTTCATTTATCTTTAGGCTCAAAGTGCACTTCTTTGTTCCTGTCCCCTCTTAAAGGAGATGTCCCGCGCCGAAACGGGTTTTTTTTTTTTTAAACCCCCCCCCCCGTTCGGCGCGAGACAACCCCGATGCAGGGGTTAAAAAAACCACCCGCACAGCGCTTACCTGAATCCCGGCGGTCCGGCGTCTTCATACTCACCTGCTGAAGATGGCCGCCGGGATCCTCTGTCTTCATGGACCGCAGGGCTTCTGTGCGGTCCATTGCCGATTCCAGCCTCCTGATTGGCTGGAATCGGCACGTGACGGGGCGGAGCTACACGGAGCTACACGGAGCCCCATAGAGAAGAGGAGAAGACCCGGACTGCGCAAGCGCGGCTAATTTGGCCATCGGAGGGCGAAAATTAGTCGGCACCATGGAGACGAGGACGCCAGCAACGGAGCAGGTAAGTATAAAACTTTTTATAACTTCTGTATGGCTCATAATTAATGCACAATGTATATTACAAAGTGCATTATTATGGCCATGCAGAAGTGTATAGACCCACTTGCTGCCTCGGGACAACCCCTTTAACCCTTTACAATCCAAATTGTATCCTAGTTTTCCTATGGGGGCATACTATTTTTCTGCCATTATACAACTGTGTTATATGCTGGCTAAAGCCCAGTACTGCATGAGGTGACACATTGGATAGGCTCCGACAGCAGAGAGGCTGACAATATACAGTAAGAGAACCCCGACGGATATCTTCCAACATCAGAGCTATACAGCCTTAAGTCATAATGTCTTCATAGGTCAGACAGTGGATTAGAGAGGGTTAAAAACACTACACTCTGAACACGTTTTTAACCCTTTCCAATCCACTGTCTGACATCCCCGCACAGCGCAAGACGATATGTTTGCCCCCCTGACGGGCGTGCAGAGCATTGCGTCCTCAGTCTGCAGTCATTGTACAGAGTATAGGGCCAGTACTGGTGAGGCAGGGACAGTGGTACAGGGAAAGAGATATACAGAATATATAGGCAGTGGGCTTTTTCAAAAAAATTGGGGAAAAATAGTGTATTTGGGCTGCCTGTGACCGTCTTCAGTGTACTGCGTGTCTGCTGGGGTAGTAGTCCTAATTAATACGCAGCTAAGCGTTACAGCAGGCTTGACTGCTTCTGCGCTGTGAATTCCACTAGTTGAGTCATACGCACCTACGTCACAGTGCAGGCGTGCGCAAAATTGTTTGCTGGCTCTGCTGTCTCCGTTACATCACCGCCGTCATCCCGCCAGAGGGAAACAGTATACATAATATACGCTGCCTACAGTATCTGTCTGCTGTATCAGCTCAGCATTTAAAAAAATTGAAGCAAAATACTTAAGGCCTACTAGTGGCCTTTGGCCACTTGACTGCTTCTGCGCTGTGAATTCCACTAGCTGAGTCATACGCACCTATGTCACAGTGCAGGCATGCGCAAAATTGTTTCCTGGCTCTGCTGTGTGTTCCGTAAGTGAAGTCAGCCTCCAACCACAGGCCAATAAGCGGCACATTTAATTACAGCGTTCTGTTTCTGCTCTACTCATATTACAACATGCTGAGGGGTAGGGGTAGGCCTAAAGGACGTGGACGCGGGCGAGGACGCGGAGGCCCAAGTCAGGGTGTGGGCACAGGCCGAGCTCTTGATCCAGGTGTATCACAGCCGACTGCTGCGGGATTAGGAGAGAGGCAAATTTCAGGGGTCCCCAGATTCATCTCACAATTAATGGGTCCACGCGGTAGACCTTTATTAGAAAATGAGCAGTGTGAGCAGGTTCTGTCGTGGATGGCAGAAAGTGTATCCAGCAATCTATCGACCACACAGACTTCTACGCCGTCCACTGCTGCAACTCTGAATCCTCTGGCTGCTGCTCCTCCTTCCTACCAGCCTCCTCACTCCATTACAATGACACATTCTGAAGAGCAGGCAGACTCCCAGGAACTGTTCTCGGGCCCCTGCCCAGAATGGGCAGCAATGGTTCCTCTCCCACTGGAGGAGTTTGTCGTGACCGATGCCCAACCTTTGGAAAGTTCCCAGGGTCCGGGGGATGAGGCTGGGGACTTCCGGCAACAGTCTCAAGAGCTTTCAGTGGGTGAGGAGGACGAAGACGATGAGACACAGTTGTCTATCAGTGAGGTAGTAGTAAGGGCAGTAAGTCCGAGGGAGGAGCGCACAGAGGATTCGGAGGAAGAGCAGCAAGACGGTGAGGTAACTGACCCCACCTGGTTTGCTAAGCCTACTGAGGACAGGTCTTCAGAGTGGGAGGCAAGTGCAGCAGCAGGGCAGGTTGGAACAGGCAGTGCGGTGGCCAGGGGTAGAGGCAGGGCCAGACCGAATAATCCACCAACTGTTTCCCAAAGCGACCCCTCACGCCATGCCACCCTGCAGAGGCCAAGGTGCTCAAAGGTGTGGCAGTTTTTCACGGAGAGTGCAGACGACCGAACTGTGGTGTGCAGCCTCACCACCACCAGCATGCGCAGACATATGATGGCCAAGCACCCCACAAGGTGGGACGAAGGCCGTTCACCGCCTACCGTTTGCACCACTACCTCTCCCCCTGTGCCCCAACCTGCCACTGAGATCCAACCGCCCTCTCAGGACACAGGCACGACCGTCTTCCGGCCTGCACCCACACCCTCACCTCCGCTGTCCTCGGCCCCATCCACCAATGTCTCTCAGTGCAGCGTTCAGCTGTCGCTAGTGCAACTGTTTTGCGCAAGCGCAAGTACGCCACCGCGCACCCGCACACTCAAGCGTTAAACGTGCACATAGCCAAATTGATCAGTCTGGAGAGGCTGCCATATAGGCTTGCTGAAATGGAGGCTTTCAAAAACATGATGGCGGCGGCGGCTCCGCGCTACTCGGTTCCCAGTCGCCCCTACTTTTCCCGATGTGCCGTCCCAGCCCTGCACGACCACGTCTCCCGCAACATTGTACGCTCCCTCACCAACACGGTTACAGCCAGGGTCCACTTAACAACGGACACGTGGACAAGCACAGGCGGGCAGGGCCACTATATCTCCCTGACGGCACATTGGGTGAATTTAGTGGAGGCTGGGACCGAGTCAGAGGCTGGGAACGCTCACGTCCTACCAACCCCCAGAATTGTGGGCCCCAGCTCGGTGCTGGTATCTGCGGCGGTGTTAGCTTCCTCCACTAAACAACCCTCCTCCTCCTCCTCCTACGCAACCTCTGTCTCGCAATCAAGATGTGTCAGCAGCAGCAAGTCGCCAGCAGTCGGTGTCGCGTGGCGTGGCAGCACAGCGGTGGGCAAGCGCCAGCAGGCCGTGCTGAAACTACTCAGCTTAGGAGAGAAGAGGCACACGGCCCATGAACTGCTGCAGGGTCTGACAGAGCAGACCGACCGCTGGCTTTCGCCGCTGAGCCTACAACCGGGCATGGTCGTGTGTGACAACGGCCGTAACCTGGTGGCGGCTCTGCAGCTCGGCAGCCTCACGCACATGCCATGCCTGGCCCACGTCTTTAATTTGGTGGTTCAGCGCTTTCTGAAAAGCTACCCATGCTTGTCAGACCTGCTCGGAAAGGTGCGCCGACTAAGCGCACATTTCCGCAAGTCCAAGACGGACGCTGCCACCCTGCGGACCCTGCAACATCGGTTTAATCTGCCAGTGCACCGACTGCTGTGCGAAGTGCCCACTTGGTGGAACTCTACGCTCCACATGTTGGTCAGGCTCTATGAGCAGCGTAGAGCTATAGTGGAATACCAACTCCAACATGGGCGGCGTAGTGGGAGTCAGCCTCCTCAATTCTTTACAGATGAGTGGGACTGGTTGGCAGACATCTGCAAGGTCCTTGGAAACTTTGAGGAGTCTACCCAGATGGTGAGCAGCGATGCTGCAATCATTAGCGTCACCATTCATCTGCTATGCCTCTTGAGAAGTTCCCTGCAAAGCATAAAGGCAGACGCTTTGCGCTCGGGAACGAAGGCAGGGGAAGACAGTATGTCGCTCGAAAGTCAGAGCAACCTTATGTCTAGATCTCAGCGCGTTGAGGAGGAGGAGGGGGAGGAGCATGAGGAGGAGGGGACAGCTTGGCCCACTGCTGAGGGTACCCATGCTGCTTTCCTGTCATCCTTTCAGCGTGTATGGCCTGAGGAGGAGGAGGAGGAGGAGGATCCTGAAAGTGATCTTCCTAGTGAGGACAGCCATGTGTTGCGTACAGGTACCCTTGCACACATGGCGGACTTCATGTTAGGATGCCTTTCTCGTGACCCTCGCGTTACACGCATTCTGGCCACTATGGATTACAGGGTGTACACACTGCTCGACCCACGGAATAAGGAGAACCTTTCTACTCTCATACCCGAAGAGGAAAGGGGTTCGAGAGTGATGCTATACCACAGGACCTTGGCGGACAAGCTGATGGTAAAATTCCCATCCGACAGCGCTAGTGGCAGAAGGCGCAGTTCTGAGGGCCAGGTAGCAGGGGAGGCGCGGAGATCAGGCAGCCTGTACAGCGCAGGCAGGGGAACACTCTCCAAGGCCTTTGCCAGCTTTATGGCTCCCCAGCAAGACTGTGTCACCGCTCCCCAGTCATGGCTGAGTCGGCGGGAGCACTGTAAAAGGATGGTGAGGGAGTACGTAGCCGATAGCACGACCGTCCTCGGTGACGCCTCTGCCCCCACAACTACTGGGTGTCGAAGCTGGACATGTGGCCTTAACTCGCGCTGTATGCCCTGGAGGTGCTTGCTTGTCCTGCGGCTAGCGTCTTGTCAGAGAGGTTGTTTAGTGCGGCTGGGGGAATTATCACAGATAAGTGTACCCGCGTGTCAACTGACAGTGCCGACAGGCTTACACTCATAAAGATGAACAAAGCCTGGATTTCCCCAGACTTCTCTTCTCCATCAGCGGACAGCAGCGGTACCTAAACAATACGTAGGCTGCACCCGCGGATGGAAGCATTGTTCTCTATCACCATCAAAAACGGGGACCTTTTAGCTTCATCAATCTGTGTATTATATTTATCCTCCTCCTCCTGCTCCTCCTCCTGAAACCTCACATAATCACGTTGAACGGGCAATTTTTCTTAGGCCCACAAGGCTCAGTCATATGACTTTAGTAAACAATGTTTATACGTTTCAATTCTCATTAAAGCGTTGAAACTTGCACCTGAACCAATTTTTATTTTAACTGGGCTGCCTACAAGCCTAGGTACAAATTAAGCCACATTAACCAAAGCGATTAATGGGTTTCACCTGCCCTCTTGGTTGGGCATGGGCAATTTTTCTGAGGTACATTAGTACTGTTGGTGTACCAATTTTTTTGGGCCCTCGCCTACAGTGTAATTCTAGTAATTTTTATAGGCTTCGCCTGCACTCATGGTACAGCAAGGTGTGTGGGGTTGGCCTACACTTTTGCTACATAAATGTAACTGGGGCCTTGTCTATACTGCAACTACTGAAATGTGCAAGAGACTGTTATCTCCCTAAACTGCTGCAATGGGAATGTTACTGTGGCCTGTCTTGACTGCTACTACTACTGAAATGGAACTAATACTGTGCTCCCCCTATACTGATGCTAGTGATATGTTACTGGGGCCTGTCTAGACTGCTACTACTACTGAAATGGAACTAATACTGTGCTCCCCCTATACTGCTGCTTTGGAATTGTTACTGGGGCCTGTCTTGACTGCTACTACTACTGAAATGGAACTAATACTGTGCTCCCTCTATACTGCTGCTTTGGAATTGTTACTGGGGCCTGTCTTGACTGCTACTACTACTGAAATGGAACTAATACTGTGCTCCCCCTATACTGCTGCTTTGGAATTGTTACTGGGGCCTGTCTTGACTGCTACTACTACTGAAATGGAACTAATACTGTGCTCCCCCTATACTGCTGCTAGTGATATGTTACTGTGGCCTGTCCCTAATGCTACCGCTGAAATGTTACTAATTCTGGGCTCTACCTTTACTGCTGCTAATGCTATGTCACTGGGGTGTGGAAACGGAGGCTTCCCAAAGATATGATGGTGGCGAGGCCATTTCCCACCAACGCGGTTACTGTTAAGGTGCATATAACCACGGACACGTGGAGAGGACATGTACTGCCTCAAAAACAGCCCCCTCCTCCAACAATGAAAACACTCTTGGCAAATACCTTTGCATAGGTCCGTCTGGTGGCAGTCCAAAAATTTCACCGTTACCGACAAAACAAGAGAGCCCCCCCACCATCCCCCCGCCACGGCTCACTTAATCCTGGCCACATTCCGAAAACCAACTAAATAAAACCGCGCTACTAGGTCCGCAGTCGCCACCAAATTCCCACCAACGCGGTTACTGTTAATGTACATATTACCACTCTGACTGGGGCATGCACTGTGGGCCGAAGCACACCTGTATTGTATGTGACGTTAGCTCTGCTGAGCAGGGCACTGCAATGGGATACATTAATGTACCGCCGAAGCCCACCTGCATTTAATCTGACGTTAGCTTTTCTGTCCAGGGCACTGCAATGGGATATATTTATGTACCGCCGGTGGCTTCCTGGGACCCACCCATGCTGTCGGTCCACACGGAGTTGTAACTGCATGTGTCCACTTCTAAAGAACCCCAGTCTGACTGGGGCATGCAGTGTGGGCCGAAGCCCACCTGCATTAAACCTGACGTTACCTCAGCTGTGATGGGCAATGCAATGGGATATATTTATGTACCGCCGGTGGGTTCCAGGGAGCCACCCATGCCGTGGGTCCACAGGGACTTCACATTAGGGAGTTGTACCTGCCAGTGTCTATGTATTAAAAACCCCAGTCAGACTGGGGCATGCAGTGTGGGCCGAAGACCACCTGCATTTAATCTGACGTTAGCTCTGCTGTCCAGGGCACTGCAATGGGATACATTTATGTACAGCCGGTGGGTTCCAGGGAGCCACCCATGCTGTGGGTGCACACGGAATTCCCATTGTGGAGTTGTACCTGCCTGTGACTATTTATAAAAAACCCCGGTCTGACTGGGGCATGCAGACACCTTGACAGAATGATTAGCGTGTGGCACATGGGTTCCCCATTGCTATGCCCACGTGTGCAGCTCCTGACGGAGGTGGCACAGGATTGGATTTCTCATTGCTTCTGTACAGCATTGTGGGCTATCGCCCGGCCCCTTTTAAAGAGGGTCGCTGTCTGGCCGTGCCAACCCTCTGCAGTTTGTGCCTACGGTTCCTCCTCATGGCAGACGCACTTATAAATAGCGAAAAGGATGTGAAAAGAACTGGTATGGAGGCGCAACACTCTAAGCTACTAGAAGATGTAGATCAAAGTCCAATGTGTGATGGTGAAAGCACTTCTTTTTTATTATTTTTTCAGAAATTAAAAACCAGCAATGGAATACGCGTTTCGGGGAAGAACCCCTTCGTCAGTTCGGCTGGATAGGACTGTGTGATAAGTACAAATAGATAATGGAGGAGTGATTAATAGAGATGAGCGAACGTACTCGGATAAGCACTACTCGTCCGAGTAATGTGCTTTATCCGAGTACCTCTCCGCTCGTCCTGAAAGATTCGGGACGCGCTGCGGAGCGGGGAGCTGCAGGGGAGAGCGGGGAGGAACGGAGGGGAGATCTTTCTCTCCTTCTCTCCCGCCCGCTCTCCCCTGCTCCCCGCTGCGACTCACCTGTCAGCAGCGGAGCGCCCCGAATCTTTCAGGACGAGCGGAGAGATACTCGGATAAAGCACATTACTCGGACGAGTAGTGCTTATTCGAGTACGTTTGCTCATCTCTAGTGATTAACAAAGAAAGGGGAGGAGAGGGGAGAGGAGAAAAAAAAATTCATATACATAATGAAGTCTCACAAATGTGTCAATAAGAACAATAAATATATGATGAAAACATCGATCTGAACAGTGATAAAATATATATGAGACAAAAAACATAAAAGAATATGAGCATCCGTACATGTAAATTGACATAAATTTATACAAAACAAATATCTGTTAAAATAGGATGAAGACAATCCTGAGTAAAATACCAATCTTAAAAGTACCAATATGAGAGCAGATGGACTCAAAATCGTGTGGTTGCTTTCAGCTAAATGGAATGCCTACAGAAAAATGCATGTACAGCCTATTGGGAAATATGATATGATTGCTACACCCAGGGGGTGCATAAATAAATGTGTATATGTATGTAAAAATAAGAAAAGAAGAAAAAAAAAAAAAAAGGGGGGGGGGGGGGTCTATTGGAAAGTTACTTCAGAATGGTGTGCATTGACAGCATTGGGTTCATTGTGTGGGATAATATCTGCCACAAAAGATCTAGTTTTACGAGTTGTACGACAAAAGAGACATTTTCTATCAAATCATTTCTAAACTGCTCATCTACGTATGTAATCTATCTACTAGAATGTCCCTGCAAGCTTCAGTATATTGGACGCCCCACCCAGACCTTGAGAAGTCGCATTAACAAGCATAGATCAAACACAAAGAATAGCTATCTAAACCATAGTGTTTCCAGGCATGGGACCGCAGTCCATAATAATGATTTTAAAGTATTTTCTGTAACAGTTTTAGAACAAATACCCGCCCATGTAAGGAATAGATTTGAAATTCTGAGAAAACGAGAAATATTTTGGATATTTAAACTGAACACGCTTATACCTATGGGCCTTAATGAGAGTTTGGAAAGCATTTTTGACAGTTGATTGGGTTTTTTTTTTGTTTTTTCCTCTCTCTCTCTTTCCTTCTTTCCCCAGACTAACATTGATTTGCAGGATTGCTGCATTCCAATAGGTGTCACTGTAGAGACATTGTTTAGTTTTTCCCTATTTGCCTTACCCCCAGCATAGTCCTCTTCTTACTCCACACCTCCCTCCCTTTACTAACCAAACAATAGGAATTACCTTGTACATGAATCCCCCTCCCAACTCCCTATTCCATCCATGCACCCTGTAACCACGCCCCCTTTTCAGTCAAGCCAATCAACATTGAATTATTTTTCCCGCCCTCTCTCTCAGGTATTTATACCCCTGACTTGTCCTCAGCTCCCTTGTTAAAGCACTTTTTTCTCCCCTGTCCTCCTGCACACAGGTAAGCAAACTTCTCCTTCATCCTATACCTTATATTTAAACATCAATCCTTTCCTTCCCCCCCCCCCTTCCCCTTCCTTCCTAGTATGACTTTATCAGGAGAAAAAAAATCCCTCCAGTGCTCAGTTCAATCTAACTGCCCCCCCTGCACTTAATTACCCTGCTAGAGCCCTCTGCCATATATTATCCATACATCTTCCCTAATCTGACAATTCTTCATTTTCAGGACCTGCGACACATCCGATACATCTTTGGAATCGTGTCAACCCTAGGCATCCTGGTGGTGAGCCCCTTATCTCAATTTCTAATTAGTTTTATTCTCATTTTTGTTGGTTACATAAAGGTGTCCCTTCCCCCCCACCTTTATTTTTTCCTAACTTTATCCCACACCATGAACCCAATGCTGTCAATGCACACCATTCTGAAGTAACTTTCCAATAGATCCCCCCCCCCTTTTTTTTTCTTCTTTTCTCATTTTTACATACATATACACATTTATTTATGCACCCCCTCGGGTGTAGCAATCATATCATATTTCCCAATAGGCTGTACATGCATTTTTCTGTAGGCATTCCATTTAGCTGAAAGCAACCACACGATTTTGAGTCCATCTGCTCTCATATTGGTACTTTTAAGATTGGTATTTTACTCAGGATTGTCTTCGTCCTATTTTAACAGATATTTGTTTTGTATAAATTTTATGTCAATTTACATGTACGGATGCTCATATTCTTTTATGTTTTTTGTCTCATATATATTTTATCACTGTTCAGATCGATGTTTTCATCATATATTTATTGTTCTTATTGACACATTTGTGAGACTTCATTATGTACTGTATATGAATTTTTTTTTTCTCCTCTCCCCTCTCCTCCCCTTTTTTTGTTAATCACTCCTCCATTATCTATTTGTACTTATCACACAGTCCTATCCAGCCGAACTGACGAAGGGGTTCTTCCCCGAAACGCGTATTCCATTGCTGGTTTTTAATTTCTAAAAAAATAATAAAAAAGAAGTGCTTTCACCATCACACATTGGACTTTGATCTACATCTTCTAGTAGCTTAGAGGGTTGCGCCTCCATACCAGTTCTTTTCACATCCTTTTCGCTACACTTACGCGCACACTGGTGGAGCGTCATCTGGTTGGCAGCACCTCCACCATTTAAAATACTCAATCATTGAAAACTCTTTGTATTCCATAAATATTCCACTACCCTCACTGAGTCTTGCTCCACCCTCCTTTTTCATTTCTTTTACGCACTTCTAAATAGACATGAGGGTGGTGTGGCTATGAGGCCAGCGTGTGGCATGAGTGCAGCTGAAAGCTGCGCAGGGACACTTTGGTGTGCGCTGTGGACACTGGGTCGTGCGGGGGGGTTGGGCAGCATGTTACCCAGGAGAAGTGGCAGCGGAGAGTCATGCAGGCAGTGATTGTGCTTTGTTGGAGGTAGTGTGGTGCTTAGCTAAGGTATGCATTGCTAATGAGGGCTTTTCAGAAGTAAAAATTGTTGGGGGGGGGGGCAGTCTTGCCGCTATTGTGGCTTAATAGTGGGACCTGTGAACTTGAGATGCAGCCCAACATGTAGCCCCTCGCCTGCCCTATCCGTTGCTGTGTCGTTCCCATCACTTTCTTGAATTGCCCCGATTTTCACAAATGGAAACCTTAGTGAGCATCGGCGATATACAAAAATGCTCGGGTCGCCCATTGACTTCAATGGGGTTCGTTAGTCGAAACGAACCCTCGAGCATCGCGAAAAGTACGTCTCGAGTAACGAGCACCCGAGCATTTTGGTGCTCGCTCATCTCTAATCCTGTAACATCAAGGAAGGCGTATAGAAGTTTTATTATTTCTGTACATGTTTGTTCGCTTTTTAATCAATAATATTAAAGGTTAAGTTTTAACTTCATCATTAGTGAGTTAATCTTATGTCTAGATCCACAACGGGGTCCAAAATGAAAGGCGTAGTCAGTGGCTTTCAGAACATAAATTTTGCTTGCAGGACTTTTATGCCCCTTACCACACTTGTGGAGTTCTTTAGCGGTCCAAACTATAGAGAACCCCCACAAATGACCCCATTTTGAAAACTAGACCCCTTAACAAATTCTTCTACGGGTGTACTGTGAATTTTAACCCTACAATTTTTGAATAAATCTAAGCAAAGCAGTAGGAAAAAATTACGATTTTCATTTTTTGGGCAATTGTGTCAATTTTAAAACATTTTTTTGTACAGCACACATACAAATGAAGACTTTCACCCCAAAATGGATACCCCTGTTTGTTCTGTGTTCAGAAACATACCCATTGTGGCCCTAATCTACTTACAGGACACATCACAAGGCCTATGATTGAAGGAGCATCCGCTGGATTTAAGGGTACTACTGAATAAATTCCAGGCCTCATTGCCCACTTATAGTGTCATTGAGCGGCCAAAACATTAAGGAACCCCTTCAAATGACCCGATTTTAAAAACTAGACCCGTTAACAAATTCATCCAACGGTGTACTGCATATTTTGACTCCACTGTATTTGAATGAATCTAAGCAAAGTAGAAGGAAAAAACACGATTTTCATTTTTTTGTCAATTTTGTCAATTTAAAAACAGGTTTTTTTTTGTACAGTGTACATAGGAATGAAGACGTTCACCCCAAAATGGATCCACCATTTGTCCCGTGTTCAGAAAGATACCCATTGTGGCCCTAATCTACTTACATGACACATTGCAGGGCCTATAATGGAGGGAACACCTGTGGGATTGCAGGGCACTACTGAATAAATTCCAGGCCACATTGTTCACTTGTACGGAATAAAAATTGACTCCCTAAAAATATCCTCCCCTCTGTGCCCTTTTTGGCATTTCTCAAATCTTACATAAGAGTAAAAATGTGAACTGTGTGGTATTTCCGAAGACAGCAGTAATTACGGGGGCCTGGTTGGGATGGGTACATGGGGCAATAAAACCGGGTATCCCTCCTCCTGTCATGCTTTTTTGGGGGCTATTTTTTTTACCTCAGTAGCGGGTATGGGGTCTAAAAAGTAGCGCTCTGTGAGGCTTCATAAGCTTGCGGAGGTGCAGCGGTCTTACACAGAAGGCGCTTAACAAGCTGCTCCTGGAACTGCATGAAGGCGAGCGTTTTACGGGGCTTCTTGTAAATTATGTACTACAGGTAGCGGTCTGAATACCGCCGGGCTCACGCAGCCGTATGTGGAATCCGCTTGTGGAGGCCCGCAGCGGATCCCAGCTGTGAGCCCAGCTGTGACCCTGTGTACGGCCGCGTAATGTACTACGCATAACTGCCTACTCACACAGGCGGTCATGTGCTGTACACCTTTTTTTGTTTGTATTTCCCACACCATCGTTAAGCGATGACATGGGTACCCGCAGCCCGTACACAATGTAGTAGCGTAGTAGTAGTAGTGTATGGGCTGCGGGTATATCCATGACCATAGAGGACAATGGGCTCTATGTTGCGCATATACGCAGTAAAATAGAACATGCTGCATTCTCTTTTCTGCAAGTGGATTATGCAACTCCAACCCACTAATGTGAGTGGAATGGTGTAATCCAATGCAATTGATTTGCATATTACCGCGGATCAGACGCACGCACCATTTTCTATTCTGACAACGGCATTTATATCACCTGAGCGATGTTCGGCTGTCCCCTACCACCCCCCGCACGATGAGATCGCAGGGAGCCATGTGGGTGTCGTGGCAGCTGAGGACCTTCTGAAAGGCCACAGGGCTGTCATAGCAGTATGCCTATCAAGCCATTCGTCTGGGATGGATTGATAGACTGCCTTCCTGATTGCAGCATGATGCATCGCTAGTTGTTATTCCCTATGGGACAATATTTTACTAATTTTTTTTTTTTTTTTAAGTAATCAAATTTAGCCCCCTCCCCCATATCTACAGTAAAAGAATCAGAGTAATAAAACAAAAATACATATTTTTGCTACTTCTGCTTCCATAAAAATCTGATCTATCAAAGTAGCGCATTATGTACCCCGCATGTTGAACGTTGTGCGGGAAAAAACTAAAGAACGCCAGAAATGCACTTGTTTGATCACCCCAAGAAAAAATGCGATAAAAAGCAATTTAAAAAGTTGCATGTATTTCAAAATTATACCCACGGAAACTACAGGACGTATCGCAAAAAATGAGCCCTTGCTCAACTATTTTGATGAAAAAATTAAAAAGTTATTGCAAGCAGAAGATGGCAACAGAAAATAATTTTAAAAAATTAAATGTCTTTGAAAAAAATAAAAGTAGTACAGCAAAAATAAACTATATAAGTTTGGTATCGTAGTAATCGTACTGATGTATAGAATAAATTTATCATGTCATTTTTGCTGCATTTTGTGCGCTGTAGAAACAAGACACACCGAAAAATGGCGGAACTTTGAATTTTTTAAAAGCTTTTTAGTACATTATATGGTACATTAAATAGTACCAATGAAGAATATGAGTTGTCCCACAAAAAACAAGCACTCATACAGCTACATCGATGAATAAATAAAGGAATTATGATTTTGAAAAGGGGGAGGAAAAACGAAAATGGAATGAAAAAAGGGCCATGTCCTAAAGGGGTTAAGCTCATTAAATCTACATATGCACATACAGTTGCATAAATAGTACACACCAGTTTAGTATAAACATAAATATTTATATATATTGTGTACTATGTTATTTTTGAAATGTTTGGAAAAACCTTTTAATAAAAAGGAATATGATTAAAAAAATAGTGCACACTGAATTAATTGTATACACACTATATGCGCAATTAGCATTGATCTAAAGTGTACAAATACAGAAAGGGAGCGTTGTAATGTGGGGTTGACTTTCATTACATTGTACTGACCATCCCTTGATAGCATTTAGTCATCCTGTTGTAAGTGAGAAGGCTATAAAGGATGATCCCATTTCCTTTTTTTCTCCATGTCTAACATATATTGTACATGGTTATGTGTAGCCTGCATCTGTTCTGTATCAGGGCGAGCACCCACTGGCGATTGCGTTTTCCGCGTTTCCCGCGATTTTTCCGCGCGTTTTTCGCGGCGTTTTCGCGGCTTTTCCGTTAATTTCCATTGACATTCATGGGTGCATTAGGAGACAAATAAGGACACATATGCAACTGACAGTTCCTATGTTAAAAACGCAAACGCAACGCAAAAAAAACGCCAGTGGACAGGAACACATGTTATCTCTATGCCTGTGCAGGAAAAACGCAAAACGCAGGTAAAAAAATGCCAGTGGGTGCTCGCCCTCAGTCTGCTGAAATCTTTCCTTTTCGGCCTCACTCAGATGTCAGCAATTAGAGGTCTTGGTTTACAGTATAAATGGATGAGGCAGGTAGCGTAGTCAGAGAGGAAGCAAGAATTTAGCAACAGGAGGTCTGGGTTTGCAGCACAGATGGATGAACCGGGTAGCATAGTAAGAGAGGAATCCAGGAATCCTTATCAGGAGGTCTTGCAGAAAGAGTGGAGGAGCAGGCAATGTGGCGTTTGATAAAACAGTTCTGTGAAGCAGAATAATCCCATGCCGGTGCAGTGGCAAGGTTAGGAGGCAGGAACTAAATAACTGAGATCATGGAATAAGGCTGATAGTAATGCAACGGTGCTGTCCACAGACTGGATGGCTCAGTAGTAAGAGCCACTGACTGGTTTGATTCCTGATATGCCATATATCTTGTGACCCAAAATGTGCATTTGTAAAAGCTTGAAGTGACATAAAGCATTGCGAAAGAATCAGCAGCTCACAAGGTTTCCGTGCCCGCGCAGCCAGCCCTGTCAACTAGCCTGCTGTGATGTGGTGCATGGGAGCCCCAGATCTGGCAACCTCCACCGGCTGCCACGTTCTTCCTTGCCGCCAGGTTGCTAGGGATGCGTCCTTCCCTACCATGGCAACCAGGCATGTATTTCTGGTTTCCGCCTGTCCTGCAGGGCTGCGGGCAGGTTCCCCAGTGTCCCGGTGAGTCTATGCTGTTGTCAGGCTCCCCACCCCAATCAGATGCTGGGGCGGGAGCTCTGACAGCTTTTAGATGTCTTTGTGTCTTTCTGCTGTGCCAGTGTTACTTAGGTCTCTACTGCACTCACATTTCTTAGAATTGCCTGCCTCTCGTTTTGACTATTGATTGACCCAGACTTCGCCCTTGCCTGACCCTTTTGTACCGCATACCTTTCCTGTTGCCGACTCAAACTGTCTGACTCTCCTTTGTGTTTGTTTTGTTCCAGTGTTGTCTGTATCTGGTACCCATGCCCCGCTTCCCTAGTAAGTTTAGGGACTGCCACCCAGTTGTCACCCTGGGGCTTAGCCCTGGGGGTTAAGCAGATAGTGACAGGGGTTGCGGGTAGAATTTGGGACTGCCCCCCTACCCGGACTCAGTCCCTGACAGTAAACACTGGACGAAAAAACCCTTGCATCCAAGCGGCAACTTTGACACCACCCATGGAGGCTGTGGTAGCCTTAGCTAACCAGGTCCAAGCCCTGACAAACCTGGTTCAGGACCTAACCACCCGTCTATAGCATCAGGAACAGGTGGTGTCTACGGCTTCAGTGCTGCCCCCTCCTGTTCCGGATACAGTGTGGGAACCGCGGGCTATGCTTCTTCATTTCTTTTCCGGGGTGAGAAGCCATTTTTTTGCGTTCTGAGAGGGCTGCAAGCTATACTTCGACCTTCAACCCCACTTCTCTAGCACCTCTAGCACAGATTACCAGAGAATGTGAATCGTGATTATCCGTCTGAGGGGAAACCCTCGAAATTGGGCCTTCTCATTACCATCTGACTCTCCCACATGATAGTCTTTTGCTGCCTTCTTTTCTGCCCCAGGCTAACTTTTTGATGAACCCGACCAGGCGGCCTACGTGGTTTTGAAATTGCTAGCCAATGCGCCAAGGTCGGAGGGTGGCAGAGAACTATTGCTCTCAATTCCGCTAACACTGCACTGAATCCAGGTGGCCCAATGTTGCTCTCAAGGATTTATTCTTGGCCAGCCCGTCGGAGGGCCTTAAAAATCTATCGGTGGCACATCCTGAGCCAGGGGCCCTGGAGCAGGACATGTCACTTGCTGTTTTGGCTGATCGCCGCCTGAGGGCCAGGCGATCCACTGGGACCAGTCAGGTCCCTCCCTCTGCCTCCGCGGAAAGCCCAACCTTTTCTCCTCCCTCCACAGAACCCATGGAACTGGGTACCAAGTCTCCTAAACAACAGAGGGAATACAGCCTGAACAAGAATCTCTATTTCTATGGTGGATAGTCAGGTCATCAGATCGCAACGTGTGGAAAGAAGCTGTGGCAGGAAATCTTCCGCTCCTGAGCAGTTGTCGGGAGAACTGTCTAGAAGCTAAGGTACTCTCTGTGGCGTCTAAGATTTTCTTGCCCTGTCCGGGCAAGCCTTTATTGATTCTAGGGCTGTGGCAAATGTCTTTAATAGAGATGAGCGAGCACCAAAATGCTCGAGTGCTCGTTACTCGCGTCGAACTTTCAGTGATGCTCGAGAGTTCGTTTCGAGTAACGAACCCCATTGAAGTCAATGGGCGACTCGAGCATTTTTGTACATGACTGGTGCTCCGCTAAGGTTTTCATTTGTAAAAATCTTAGCAAATCACCAAAGTCATGTACAAAACACAGAAATGGATAGGGCAGGTGGGGAGCAACATGCAGGGCTGCATTTCGGGCTCAGAGGTCTCACTATTAAGCCACAATAGTGGCAAGAGAGAGACCCCCCCCCCCCCGCACTGTCAGCATAAAGATTGTTCTCCTCTGCCACAGCTGTGTAAAAATAAAAAAAATATATACTCACCTTGTCCTGGCAGAACGATGTTAGCCCATTGAATTCAATGGAGCCGGCAACACAGCCGGCTCCATTGAAAGCAATGGGCTGCCGAGGATCGCGGGATGAATTGTCGGGAAGGGCTTAAATATTTAAGCCCTTCCCGACAATTCATCCAGAAATGTGTAAAAATAAAAAAAAATATATACTCACCTTGTCCCTGCAGACGGAGTTCAGCCGCGGCCGGCTGCAGTTCTCTGAACTGCTCTCTGTAGTATTCAGCAGCCGGGGATTTAAAATCCCCGCCTGCTGAATGAGCTGCCTCTGATTGGTCACAGCCTGACCAATCAGAAATAAGGAAATAGTGACTGGCAGCATTCAGCAATGTAGAAAAATACAAGATTTATTTCCCCATTACAAAAATTACGGCAACGTTTCGGTCGTAATAGACCTTCCTCAAGCCAATACATATCATACAAAGTGCACCATATATATAGGAAATGTGAACACCATTAACCAATGACATACAAACATGCACAGGAGTGTCTCATCACTGATTACCTCTCTCCACACGTCTCAGCTGTTATCTGGCGCATCGTTGATGATGTCATATGAGCCTCGTGTGGTGTAGAGTGTAAGCTCTCGCCTACGACCTGGAGGTTGCAAGTTCGATTCCCACATGAATCAGGCTCAAGGCCGACTCAGCCCTCCATCCTATCACAGGGAGAATATATCTATCCAATATAATATAGATGACCTTTTATCATTACTGTGATGTTCTATATCTAATAAAAAAGGGGTATATCAACAACCTACTGGTATTATCAAGTAATGTCCCCATATTCATCTAGAAAGTCATCCCTTCCAGGTCTATTCACGTTGACAAAGGCTATCTTATCTAATAATATACATTCTCACCCATAGAGTATGAATAGTCCAATGTTAACCCATTGTATAAACCAATAAAAAAGAGCAGAACACCAACTGTTAACTGCCTAGTCAAATTGTGATTTTATTGATACTATACATCACTATGCATGAATCTATATTTTTTCTTCAAGATGATGAAATAATGGACCGTCATATCTCAGACGTGTGGCGAGGGAACCAGCGAGAGACCAACAACCTGTGTAAACAAAACAAAAAGAATACAATTACACATATACCCATAAAAAATTCATTAATGAAACATATGTACAATTCATATACTGATGTGTGTAACAAGATTTACAAGAACGGCTGAAAAATGTACTCCTGATTAAGCCCTTTTGGGTGCATGGTGTCCAACTCGTATATCCATTTTAACTCACGCTTTTTTAATAAAAATTCTCTATCACCCCCCCGTGGAAGTACGGGGACATGATCAATGACCCTAAATTTGAACTGGCTGATGTTGTGTTTAGCCTCCAAAAAATGTCGCGATACAGGTAATTGTAGATTTTCCGTCCGAATTGTACTCTTGTGCTTCACCATACGTGATCTCACCTCCATAGTGGTTTCACCCACATACCCAAGGCCACATGGGCAGGTGATGAGGTAGATCACGTATGGTGAAGCACAAGTATATCTCCCCTGTATCTTGTACCTATTGCCCCTGAGAGGATGCCGAAATTCGTCACCCCTCACCAAATTGTTACAACAACTACAGGCAAGGCATGGGAAGTTCCCCTTTCTAGGGGGTTTAAAGAAACTCTGGACGGCTGAGAGGCAGCTCTCACTCACACCCATTCATGAATTCATGAATGGCTAGTGAGTGCTGCCTCTGATTATTAAATATTAAATATTTAAGCCCTTCCCGACAATTCATCCCGTGATCGCCGGCAGCCCATTGCTTTCAATGGAGCCGCCTGTATTGCCGGCTCCATTGAATTCAATGGGCTAACATCGTTCTGCCGGGACAAGGAGAGTATATATTTTTTTTATTTTTACACATTTCTGGATGAATTGCAGGGAAGGGCTTATATATTTAAGCCCCTCCCGACAATTCATCCCGCGATCGCCGGCAGCCCATTGCTTTCAATGGAGCCGGCTGTATTGCCGGCTCCATTGAATTCAATGGTCAGTGCTCGTTTCATCTCCCCTCACCGAGGGTTCAGGAAATGCAAACAACAAAAAAGGCTTACTGCGCATGACCGCCTGTGTGAGTACGCAGTTATGCGCAGTACATTACGCGGCCATTTGCAGGGTCACAGCCGGGCTCACAGATAAGATCCACTGCGGGCCTCTGCAAGTGGATTCCGCCTACGGCTGCGTGAGCACGGCGTTATTCAGACCGCTACCTGTAATACGTAATTTACAAGAAGCCCCGGGAACGCTTGCTTTCATGCAGTTCCAGGAGCAGCTTGGTGAGCGCCTTCTGTGTGAGACCGCCGCACCTCCGCAAGCTTACGGAGACTCACGGAACGCCACTTTTTACACCCCCATACCCACCACTGAGGTCAAGAAATGACCCCCAAAAAGCATGAGAGAAGGGGGGACACACGGTTTTATTGCCCCACAGGCCCATTTCAACTAGCCTCCGTAATTACCCCTGTCTTCGGAAATACTAAACAGTTCACATTATTACTTTTATCTAAGATTTGCGAAAGGGCGCGGAGTGTGTGTGTGTGTGGGGGGGGGGGATTTTTAGGGAGTCAATTTTTATTCCGTACAAATAAGCAATGGGGCCTGGAATTTATTTAGTTGTGCCCTGAAATCCAACAGGTGTTCCCTCCTTTATAAGCCTTGCCTTGCGTCCTGTAGATAGATGAGGGCCACAATGGGTATGTTACTGAACACGGGACAAACGGGGGTATCCATTTGGGGGTGAACATCTTCATTCCTATCTACACTGTACAAAAAAACTGTTTTTAAATTTAAAAAATTGCCAAAAAAATTGAAAATCATAACTTTTTCCTTCTGCTTTGCTTAGATTCATTCACATACTGTGGTGTCAAAATACGCAGTACACCCCTAGATGAATTTGTCAAGGGGTCTAGTTTTCAAAATGGGGTCATTTTTGGGGGTTCTTTATAGTTTTGGTCGCTTAATGGCTCTATAAGTGGGCAATGGGGCCTGGAATTTATTCAGTTGTACCCTGAAATCCAACGGATATTCCTTTCATTGTAGGCCTAACCATGGGTCCTGTAAGTCTATTAGGGCCACAATGGGTATGTTTCTGAACACGGGACAAACAGGGGTATCCGTTTTGGGGTGAAAGTCTTCATTTATATGTGTGCTGTAGAAAAACCCTGTTTTTAAATTGATGCAATAGCCCAAAAAATGAAAATCGTAATTTTTTCCTACTGCTTTGCTTAGATCTATTCAAAAATTGTAGGGTAAAAATACACAGTACACCCCTAGATAAATTCGTTAAGGGGTCTAGTTTTCAAAATGAGGTCATTTGTGGGTGTTCTCTATGGTTTTGGGCGCTCAAGAACTCTACAATTGGGCAATGGGGCCTGAAAGGCCCAAACAAAATCTATGTTCTGAAAGCCACCGATTACTCCTTTCATTGTGGGCCCCGTTGTGCATGCGGACATAAGATTAGGGCCACAATGGGTATATTTCTGAAAACAGCACAAACAGGGGTATCCATTTTGGGGTGCAAGTCTTCCTTCATATGTGTGCTGTACAAAAAAGGCTGTTTTTAAAATGACAGAATTGCCGAAAAAACGAAAATCACAATTTTTTCCTTTTGCTTGGCTTGAATTCATTCAAAAACTGTGGGGTCAAAATATGCAGTACACCCCTAGATAAATTCCTTAAGGGGTCTAGTTTTCAAAATGGGGTCATTTGTGGGGGTTTTCTATGGTTTTGGGCACTCAAGAACTCTACATGTGTGCTTTGGGGCCTAAAAGGACTTCAAGCAAAATTTCTGTTTTGAAAGACACTGACTACTCCTTTCATTTTGGGCCCCTTTTTGGACTCAGATATAACATTAGGGCCACAATGGGTATATTTCTGAACACAGGAGAAATAGGGGTATCCATTTTGGGGTGTAAATCCTCATTTTCATGTAAACTATAGGAAAAAAATATGTCTTTAAAATGACAGATTTGCAAAAATATGAAATTTTACTTTTTCTCCTCTAAATTGAATTAATTCCTGAAAAAAAACTGTGGGGTCAAAATACTCATGACACCCCTCAGTGAATACATATATATTTAAGCCCTTCCCGACAATTCATCCCGCGCTCGCCAGCAGCGCATTGCTTTCAATGGAACCGGCTGTATTGCTGGCTCCATTGAATGCAATGCGCTGGACAGCTCCGGCCCGTTTCTAATGAAACGCGGCTAGGAGCAGATTTTTGGGCGATTTTTGGGCCCCGGTCACGCGATTTGCAGATGCGCATCCGTCATGCGATCCGCAAATCGCGCGAAAAAACGCACGTGTGACTAAGGCCTTATTCTGACACTCATGAGCCTTTCCAATCTTGGCTTGGTATAGGAAAACAAAGTGTTCCTCAAAATGCTAAAAAGTAATGTTAAATTTGTACATCTCCTAAATGGTTAAAAAAAAATGAAAGTTTTTCCAATGTGCCCCCAAAATAAAGTAAACGGGTGGAAATATAAATCTTAGCAAAAATTTCTATATTATGTTTGCACATATTTAAGATATTGCAGTTGGAAATGTGAAAAAATGATGATTTTTTCAAAATTTTCCCAATTTAGGCGCTTTTAATAAATAAACACAAATTCTATCGGTCTATTTTTTCCGCCTAAATGAAGTACAACATGTGGCGAAAAAACAATGTCAGAATCGCTTGGATATGCAAAACCTTTATAGTGTTTTTCCATGTTAAAGTGACACATGTCAGATTTGCAAAATTTGGCCTGGTCATTAAGGCGCAAACAGGCTTGGTCACTAAGGGGTTAACTACCTTGTCTTGCCCTTTGAATTATGTAACGCCACAACCATTTTCCAAGGGTACATGAATTCTGTTTTTCAGGATATCATGGGCATGTTCATCGTAGTATACCTGGACAACATTCTGATTTTCTCTTCCGACTGGCAGACACATCGCGCACATGTTCAGACCATGCTGACTCACCTCAGGACTAACAAATTATTCGCTAAGATTGAGAAATGTGTTTTCGGTGTTCAGAAAATATCGTTCTTTGGGTATATTATTACACTATGTGATATTCAAATGGATCCTGGGGATCCATGGAGACTTGCACCCCAAAATGGATACCGCTGTTTGTCCTGTATTCGGAATCATACCCATTGTCTGGATGCACAACGGGGCCCAAAATGAAAGGAGTCGGTTGCTTTCAGAAGATAAATTTGGCATGAAGGTGATTTAAGCCCCATTACCCACTTGTAGAGTCCCTGAGTGGCCAAAACGACAGAGAACTCCAACAAATGATCCCATTTTAAAAACTAGACCCCTTATCAAATTCTTCAAGGAGTCAACTAAGTATTTTACCCTACAATTTTTAAATAAATCTAAGCAAAGCAGTAGAAAAATTACTATTTTCATTTTTTTGGCAATTGTGCCAATTGAGCACAATGGGCTCTATGTCACAGTAATCCACAGTAAAACAGAATATGCTGCATTCTGTTTTCTGCGAGTAGATTACATAATTCCAACCCGCTAGTTTGAGCAGAATTGTGTAATCCAATGTGATTGATCTGCGTATTACTGCGGATCAGACGCATGCGGAATCTGTAATTCCTATCCCGCCCTGTGAGACCGGCCTAAGGTAGATCGCTACCTTTTTATCACGTGACCAGGGACCACTGATGATGCCACTGGTCACTGCTCCAGGCGGGTGGCCGGTGGGCGTATGTGCAGAAAACGGGAAGGTTCACAAAAGAGGATCGCGTTAGGGTTCAAATACGGAGGCCTATGATGAAAAGTTTCAACTTCTCTTGTCGCATCGGTGAGGAGAGATGAAACTTAAACTTTTTTTTTACTCTCACATGATCGCCATTATTCATTGGATAACAGCGAACACGTGACCAGGAACCGCTCACAGTGGCCCCTCTGTGAAATCTCCAGGCTATTGTCTAAGTTTTGTAGCCAGGAGCAGGGAGATTTTAAATTACTCTGGCAATCCACGGATTTTGTGCATGTGTCTGCCATTTTCACAATAGGCGCATGCACAGAAGATGAGGTAAGGTCTGCAGATGAATCTGGGGGCCTAAAGTAAGTAATTCCATCCTCCCTAACAGATATGATCCTTGAGAGGAGATGAGACATAAGCTTTTTAAACTTTTTAAAACTTTTTTTTACACCTTTTTAACTTTAAATGATCACTGTTATCAATTGGATAACATTGATCACATCCCCAGTGACATCTCTTTGCTCCTGGCTACAAATGGTAGCCAGGAGCAGAGGGATCTTAAATTTCCCAGGGCGTTAGCTCCTCTGTGCACGCGCCAGATGAATTGTGTCAGGCACACATGCGCAGAAGGGGAGTTCAGGTCCCAGAAGACGGGGACATCGCAGGACACTGGGTGAGTATTTTCACCCCCCATCATGGATCCAATCCATGCGGGGAAGTGAAACTTTAACTTTTTAAAAACTTTTTAAAACTTTTTTGTGATTGCCGCTGTGAATTAAATTTAGTTTGGTTCGTAGAAATTGGTTTATTCTGATGAACCCTTTAAGGCATTCAGAAAGGATACCATGCCCCGTCCATGAATAATGAAACACGTAGTAATCTTGTACTTTCCCAGATTGTGGAGACACAATTATTTGCCAATTTATCTCAGAAATGGTATCAGGATGCAGCTAGAATTGCTGAGTCTGGAGGGGTTATCCTGTTCTGTTTTCATGACCTTTGCAAATTCCTATGTGTTTACGCCAAAAATGATATCTTAGCTTGAGAAAATCCTCTTGTAGCCAAAAATGTATATAACCATATATCTTGCATATCTGACATTTGTATAATCCTTCCCATATCTATATGATGGTTATGCCTTTCCTTTTAATAAAATTACGGTGTTGGGTGGCTGGAACCCACAACTCCATTACCATTAACTGGATTCAGATCTCTTGTCTGATTTTTTTTGGTTAACGGCTAAGTCACTTGTGACTCTTACTTATTGATTATACCTGATTTAGGTGTACTTCTTTAAAAATTCTTTAACACCAATATCCATTGGACAGCGGCGATCACGGGCCGGGGAACCAGTCACCACAGTCCCTGATGACATTTTTTGGTTCCCGGCTACTTTCATGAGCCAGGAAATTTCTCATTTTCCTGGGTTTCTGGCCTCCTGTGCGTGACTTCATACGTCTAGCACGAATGTGCTGAAGAGCGGCAACGGGCCCCGGAGGACCAGTTCACCGCGGGACACCATGGAGAAGTCGGGTGAGTAATCTCAGCTGCCCTGATGCATCCGATCCATCAGAACAGCTGAATTTTTAACTTTTTTCAACTTTTTATTTACTTTATTGTGATTGGCGCTATCCATTGGAAAGTGCTGATCGCATTGTTGGGAAGGGGCGAGGGGGGCTCCCTGCAAGCCAGGATGACAGCTCCAGGCTGTCGGCTACCTCCGAGAACTGACAGCATGGAGCTATAAAATCCTCAGCTGCCAGGGCTTTAATCCTAAAAGGATGCATGTTTTTTACGTCCTCTAGAATTAAAGCCCACTTAGCTAGGATGTAAAAAGGCAATGGAGCTGTCACTAAGCTGTTAACCATTTCCAAATAAATCGGAGCTGGGGAGAATGGATGAGAAAAAATAAATGTTCCCTGCGCCCTCCTGAACTGACAGAGTTCAGGAGGGTGCAGGTGCTCACCGCACCGTGAAGGGACCTGCTTACCTGTCCGGCGTCTTACGCATTCTCCCTTCTGCCTCGGCGATCATGTGACCGCTGGGGTCAGGTGGCACCCAGCGGTCACATAATCGCCGGGCCAGGAGGCAGAAGGGAGAATGCGGAAGACGCTGGACAGGTAAGCAGGTCCCCCATGGTGCAGGCTCCCGGCACGGCGTTCATGTGACCGCTGGGGGTCAGGTAACAGCGGTGGTCACATGATCACCGGGCAGAATCTCCTGCATTACATAGCGCTAATGGAGCGCAATGTAATGTGTAAAGGAGAAGGCAGAAAGGGTTAAAAACCCTTTCTGCCTTCTCCTCGCGGGTCCTTGTTGATGATCATTGCAGGAGTGCATCTGCACCCGATGTGTCTGATGATCGGGTGCAGATGCACTCCTGCACTGCAGTGTCAGGCCTGCCCCGACATCGGAGCTGTTGAGGGAAATTATGATGTCGGGGCAGGCCTGACATTGGATTGGAAAGGGTTAAGGTTCTCCTGCACTAATCACTAGCGCTAGAGGCTAAAACTCACTAATGAACTAACAAGCTGCATGTTTGCTGATTTGTAGTCAAGACATATAGCAGGATATATAATATTTTATTACTTTCACAAGATCCGTGACACCTGGCAGGTAAAACATCACATATACAGCTGTCTGTCTTGACTACAAGTCAGCAGATTATTGATTCAGTAGACTGAATAGAGAGTTTGCACATCACGAGTTGTAGAATAATTTTGTTTTGCAGATCCTACGATGAGAAGCTGATTATAGAGCGTCCTGATACTAAAGACCAAATTCTCTATTCCACTGTCCCCATTAACATCAGTATGTATCAGTGGATGCTAGTGGATAATAATAATGCTCAGCCTTCAGAACAAGTGTGGTTCCTTAGAACTGTTTTTTGCTCTGACTGAGAGTATGGGCTTCTAAATGGATGACTTTATACATTTTAAAAGGGTACATGAAAAAGTTAACCATTAGAGATGAGCGAGCACACTCTGATAAGTCAGTTACTCGAGTGAGCATCACTCTTCTCGAGTAACTGCATTCTCGTCCGAGCAGGCTCGGGGGGTTGGGCAGCGGGGTGGGGGTATGACAGTGAGAGAGAACTGCCTTATCCGAGCGTACTCTCATCTCTATTAACCATTTCTTACTACTAAGTATATTTCCTAATGCTGTTCAATTCTAAAGTAAATTATATAATATGGAGGAGTTGTGTGTTACACTGCAGACATCCATACTTGGATGTCTTACCCATGATTTGTTCTCTGTATACTTTCAGAGTCCGGATTGGTATCATCTCTCCTTAAGGAGAGCACCTAGAAGGTGTGTGAGGAGACACCTAGGATAATAGTGAGGAAGATTATAAGGACATTATGCTCCTCTTGGAAATATATATTATATATATATATATATATATATATATATATATATATATATATATATATAGGATGTATCTATGTATGTGCCACCATAATACATCAACACCTGGAGAAATTTCAACCAAACTCCTCAAATCATATCTTACATAGACAACTTCCTGACAGACAGGTAAGATGTTTCGGATAGACAATACAATAGTTTAAGCAACCCTTTAACATCTGTGTGAAGCAAAGAAATTGGGATGTAGCTGCTGTCTATACCCTGTAGGTACTGTCCATACCGTCCTTTGCAATGAGCGAAACATAAACCATTAATGCTTGCTTGGGGAGATGTCCACCTCTAAGCAGATTATTACAGACTTTTAAAAATCTAGATAAGAGAAGTGATTAGAATCTCTTATAGTAACTAATTGGGAAGCCATCAGGCCTTCCCACTATAAATTAGTTTAGTACAATGGAGAGTTCCTTAGAGGTATAGGTTTTCAGCAAGAGACCCCATTTCACCTCAGAGAGTGAGCAAAGATCAATGAAATTTAGAAAGCTGGAAGTGAGTCATTGCGGAGGTCAAACAGAATGCTATAAAAAGTTTGAGAACTCTTGTTATTTCATCAGTTTTGGTAGCTAGGCTATGGTTAGGAGATGCAATTGACTCAATGAATTAGTTTTCTTTGCGTTTCTTGAACATGTGAGACATAGCTTTAAAGCCTCTAATCACCATATGTATAAAATTTTAAAGAGCTTCTCTTTTATTTTCTCACAAAGTGTATATTAAGTACACTTTTGAGCTCTCTGCAAAGATCAGAGAAATTCTCCTGCAATCCCACCACATTGGAAAATGTGCCTATGTGCTCTAAAGTGGACACCTGAGTGAACAAGGAATTAAGTTTGGATGAGCACTGTTTCTTGTATTTTATACCTAATGCAACAATTACTTTTTTTCAAACTCACTTTAAGCTTTTTCCATAAAATAGGAGCAAAGATTTTCTTTTTTTTTTCCAGTAAAGTAGCCCTCCAGGGATTCCTCTTAGGCCCCCTGTCCATGGATGTGATTTTGCTGGCAGTAAATCGCCGGCAAGTCCCGCCGTCTGAAGCTTTCCATAGTGTTGCTATTCTCATGGCCATCAATTCGCAGCATGTGGTCTGTGTCTTCCGTGAACTTAACGCACAGCGTACGGCCGCAGCCTCTGATAGAGGGAAAGTCATATACACGCTATATAGCCTGTATTCTTTTTCAAAAAAAATTTTAAAAAAAGCTCCTTCTTAGGGCTACCTCTGACCGTCTGCATTTTACAGGTTGTCTGGTGGGAATTGCAGTGCACCACTATTGCACAGCTAGGCCTGTTTGCAGCCTTCCGTATATTTTTTTTCTGCCTGCAGTTTGCGTTACAATACTGCTGTCAGCTTCCAACTGTACGCCAATAATTCCATAATATTTTACACCGGTCTGTGTCTGCAGTGAACTTAACGCACAACATACGGCCACAGTCACTGATAGAGGGAAAGTCATATACACGCTATATAGCCTATATTCTTTTTCAAAAAAATTTAAAAAAAGCTTCTTATTAGCGCTACCTCTGACTGTCTGATATTTACAGGGTGTCTGGCGGGAGTTGCAGCGCATCACTATTGCACAGCTAGGCCTGTTTGCAACCTTCCGTATTCTTTGTTTCTGCCTGGAGTTAGCGTTACAATACCGCTGTCAGCATGTAAGTGTATGCAAATAATTCCATAATTATTTACACCGCTCTGTGTCTGCTCTATTAGTAATCCACCATGCTGAGGGGTAGGGCTCGAGGACGTGGACGCAGGCGAGGACGCGGAGGTCCACGTAAGGCTGTGGGCACAGGCCGAGTTCCTGGTCCAGGTGAATCGCAGCCGGCTGCTGCGGGATTATGAGAGAGGCAAGTTTCTGGGGTCCCCAGCTTCATATCACAATTTATGGGTCCATGTGGTAGACCTTTATTACAAACAGAGCAGTGTGAGCAGATCCTGTCGTGGATGGCAGAAAATGCATCCAGCAATCTATCGACCACCCAGTCTTCTATGCCGTCCACTGCTGCAACTCTGAATCCTCTTGCTGCTGCTCCTCCTTCCTCCCAGCCTTCTACCTCCATGAAAATGACACATTCTGATGAGCAGGCAGACTCCCAGGAACTGTTCTTGGGTCCCTGCCTTGATTGGGAAAAATGGTTCCTCTCTTACCTGAGGAGTTTGTCGTGACCGATGCCCAACCTTTGGAAAGTTCCCGGGGTGCGGGTGATGAGGCTAGAGACTTCCGGCAACTGTCTCAAGAGCTTTCAGTGAGCGAGGAGGACAATGATGATGAGACACAGTTGTCTATCAGTGAGGCAGTAGTAAGGGCAGTAAGTCCGAGGGAGGAGCGCACAGAGGATTTGGAGGAAGAGCCGCTGGACGATGAGGTGTCTGACCCCACCTGCTTTGCTAAGCCAACTGAGGACAGGTCTTCAGAGGGGGAGGCAAGTGCAGCAGCAGGACTGGTTGGAAGAGGCAGTGGGATGGCCAGGGGTAGAGGCAGGGCCAGAGCGAAGAATCCCCCAACCGTTTCCCAAAGTACACCCTCACACCAAGCCACCGTGCAGAGGCCTAGGTGTTCAAAGGTGGGGACGTTTTTTAGTGAGAGCGCGGCCGGCCGGCGAACAGTAGTGTGCAATCTGTGTCGCACCAAGATCTGCCAGGGAGCCACCACTACCAGCCTTACCACCACCACCAGCATGCGCAGGCATATGATGGCCAAGCACCCCACGAGGAGGGAGAAAGGCCGTTCACCGCCTCCGGGTCGCACCACTGCCTCTTCACCTGTGCCCCAACCTGCCACTCAGATCCAACCCCCCTCTCAGGACACAGGCACGAGCGCCTCCCGGCCTGCACCCACACCCTCACCTCCACTGTTCTCGACCCCATCCAGCAACGTCTCTCAGCACAGCGTCCAGCTGTCGCTAGCGCACACGTTGGAGCGAAAGGGCAATTATGCCGCCACGCACACGGATGCTCAAGCTTTAAACGTGCACATTGCCAAATTAATCAGCCTGGACATGCTGCCGTACAGGTTTGTGGAAATGTAGGCTTTCAAAAACATGATGGCAGCCCCGATCCCGCGCTACTTGGTCCCCAGTTACCACTATTTTTCCCGGTGGGCCGTCCCAGCCCTGCACGACCACGTCTCCCGCAACATTATACGCGCCCTCACCAACGCGGTTACTTAGAAGGTCCACTTAACAACGGACACGCAGACAAGTACAGGCGGGCAGGGCCACTATATCTTCCTGACGGCACATTGGGTGAATTTAGTGGAGGCTGGGACAGAGTCAGAGCCTGGGCCCGCTCAAGTCCTATCCACCCCCAGAATATCGGGTCCCAGCTCGGTACTGGTATCTGCGGCGGTTTATGCCACCTCCACTAAACCCTCCCCCTCCTCCTACTATGCAACCGCTAACTCGCAATTAAGATGTGTCAGCAGCATGTCACCAGCAGTCGATGTCGGCGCGGCAGCACAGAGGTGGGCAAGCGTCAGCAGACTGTGCTGAAACTCCTCAGCCTAGGTGACAGGAGGCACACGGCCCCGAAATGTTGCAGGGTCTGACTGAGCAGACCGACCTCTGGCTTTTGCTGCTGAGCCTCCAACCGGGCATGGTCGTGTGTGACAACGGCCGTAACCAGGTGGCAGCTCTGCAGCTCGGCAGTCTCACACACGTGCCATGCCTGGCCCACATCTTCAATCTGGTGGTTCAACAGTTTCTGAAAAACTACCCACACTTGTCAGACCTCCTCGGCAAGGTGCGCCGCGTCTGCGCACATTTCCGCAAGTCCACCACGGACGCTGCCACCCTGAGACCGTGCAACATCGGTTTAATCTGCCAGTGCACCGACTGCTGTGCGACGTGCCCTCACTGTGGAATTTTACTCTGCACATGTTGGCCAGGTTGTATGAGCAGCGAAGAGCAATAGTGGAATACCTCCTCAATTCTTTACCGAGGAGTGGGCCTGGATGGCAGATATCTGCCAGGTCCTTGGAACCTTTGAGGAGTCTACCCAGATGGTGAGCGGCGATGCTGCAATCATTAGCGTCACCATTCCTCTGCTATGCCTGCTGAGAAGTTTGCTGCAAAGCATAAAGGCTGACTCTTTGCGGTCGGAACAAGAGACGGGGGAAGAGAGCATGGCACTTGATAGTCAGAGCACCCTCATGTCTATATCTCAGCGCGTTTTGGAGGAGGAGGAGGAGGGGAAAGAGACAGCTGGACTCACTGCAGAGGTTATCCATGCTGCTTGCCTCTCATCTGTTCAGCTTGTATGGTCTGTGGAGGAGGCGGAGGAGGATGAGGAGTAGGAGGAGAAAGAGGATCCTGAAAGTGATCTTCCAAGTGAGGACAGCAATGTGTTGCGTACTGGTACCCTGGCACACATGGCTGACTTCATGTTAGGCTGCCTTTATCGTGACCCTCGTGTTAGACGCATTCTGGCCACCACAGATTACTGAGTGTACATGAGAATAAGCCAAAAAAGAAAGATGTGGGCTCACCTCACCAGCAGTAACTTTCAATGTTGACAAAGGCTTTTGCCGAAACGCGTTCAGCGTGCACTTGTGAGCTGTATGCTTTATTTTATTCAATAAAGAAGGAAATTTTTAACGGTAGCAGCTCCCCTCCATCTCTATTTTCTGCTCATACTGAGTGTACACCCTTCTCGACCCCCGGTACAAGGAGAACCTTTTCACTCTCATTCCCAAAGAGGAAAGGGGTTCGAGAGTGATACCACAGAGCCCTGGTGGACAAACTGATGGAAAACTTCCCATCTGACAGCGCTAGCGGCAGAAGGCGCAGTTCCGAGGGCCAAGTAGCAGGGGAGGCGCGGAGATCATGCAGCATGTTCAGCGCAGGCAGGGGAACTCTCCAAGGCCTTTGCCAGCTTTATCACTCCCCAGCAAGACTGTGTCACCACTCCGCAGTCAAGGCTGAGTTGGAGGGAGCACTGTAAAATATGGTGAGGTAGTACGTAGCCGATTGTACCACCGTTCTCCGTGATGCCTCTGCTCCATACAACTACTGGGTGTCAAAGCTGAACACGTGGCATGAACTTGCGCTGTACGCCCTGAAGGTGCTTGCTTGCCCTGCCGCTAGCGTCTTGTCAGAGAGGGTGTTTAGTGCAGCTGGGGGAATCATCACAGATAAGTGTACCCGCCTGTCAACTGCCAGTGCCGACATGCTTACACTCATAAACATGAACATAGGCTGGATTTCCCCAGACTTCTCTTCTCCACCAGCGTAGAGCAGCGGAACCTAATGATTCTTTTCGCTGCAACCGGAGAAAAAAAGCAGTCTCTATCACCAGAAAAAAGGGGGAATTAGCTTTGTCAGTCTTCTCCTCCTCCTAAAACAGCATGTCATCACGCTAAACTGTCAATTTTTCTGCAGCTCAAAAGGCTCTGTTTATAATTTTTTTCCAATTTTTCAAAGTTTCAAAAGTATTGAAACTTTAACAGAAAATGTTTTTTTTTTACAGGGCTGCCTCCAGGCTCTGTTACAAATTAAGCAACAATGAGCTGTATCTTTAAAAAAATGTTTATGGGTTTCACCTGCCCTCGCGGCTGAGCAATTTTTCAGTGGTACTCTTGTACACCAATTTCTCTAGCCCTCGCCTATACTGTTATCTAACTAATTTTTCCGGACTGTGCCTACACTCATGGTATACCAATGTTTCAGAGGTTCACCTATACTTTTGCTATAGGAATGTTACAGGGGTTTGCCTATACTTCTGCTACAGAAATGTTATAGGGGTCTGCCTATACTTCTGCTACAGGAATGTTACAGGGGTCTGGCTATACTTCTGCTACAGAAATGTTACAGGGGTTCGCCTATACTTTTGCTACAGAAATGTTACAGGGGTTTGGCTATACTTTTGCTACAGAAATATTACTGGTGTCCGCCTATACTTCTGCTACAGGAATGCTACTGGGGTTCACTTATAATTTTACTACAGAAATGTTACAGGGGTCTGTCTATACCTTTGCTACAAAAACGTTACAGGGGTCTGCCTCTACCTTTGCTACAGGAATGTTTCTGGGGTCTGACTATACTTTTGCAACTGAAATGTTACTGGGGTCCGCCTATACTTTTGCTACAGAAATGTTACTGGGGTCTGCCTATACTTCTGCTACAGGAATGTTACTGGGGTCTGCCTTTTATTTTGCTACAGAAATCTTACTCGGGTCTGCCTATATTTCTGCTACAGAAATGTTACTGGGGTCGGCCTGTACTTTTGCTACAGGAATTTTACTGGGGTTTGCCTATACTGTGGGTGCACAATGACTTCCCATCACGGTGTTTTATCTATCTGACACAAATACACTGACTGACTAGGGCAGAAATGTTGGGCGAGGATGAAGTCCTTCGTGGGGTAAAACTCTGCCATGTTTGGGCACTCTGATATATTCCTGTGTAATACCATCCTTGTGCACAGACAGCATAGGCGAGCCCAAGGAACTGAAAGACTTCCTCTTGCAGTGTTGAGCTATCTGACACCAACACAGAATGAATAGTGTGTGGAAACATGGATTTCCCATTGCTGTATAACTCGTGGCACCTTGGGTTACACAAGGTGGAGGCTGGGACCGAGCCTGACCCAGGACCCGCTCACATACTTCCCACACAGACTATTGCGGGTCGTATCTCGGTCATGGTTTCTTGGTCTTGTTATGCCACCTCCTCCTCTTGCTTAGGGTCAGGGGATCAGCACTGGGCAACATGTATTTTCTCTTGTGTTACCACAGTTATCTGAGACACTGGTTTGGGCCAAACAAAAGGAGCGTTATTGCATTAAGGAGACGTTCACAGCTGCACTCGCATCCGAGTCCGCTTTATGCCCACGATTACTGAGGGTGTGGGCAGAGGACAAAGTCCTGGGGGAAATGCAATTGAGCTGGGTTTGACCCGTGTAACTTCCTTCTGGTTCATGCAGTCTTTGGAGCGATGAAAGTATCTGTAACTGATTTAATGAGACATTCACAGCTGTACTAGCATCTGAGTCCGCTTTATGCCAACAATTGCTGAGGGTGTGTGCAGAGGCCGAGGTCCTCGGCCGAGTGAAAGACTGTTATGTTTGGGCACTGTAATTGCTTCATATTTTATATTTTCCTTGAGTTTCTTGGGCTCGCCTATTCTATGGGTGCCCAAAGATTTCCCATTGTGGTGTTTTAGCTATCTTGCACAAATACACTGAATGACTGGGGGAGGACACAGATGACTTTCCTAGCACGGTGTTCAGCTATATAACACCTACACAGAATGAATTGTGTGGGGACACATGGATTTCCCATAGCTATGTAACTCACAGCACCTTGGGTCACACAAGGTGGAGGCTGGGATCGAGCCTGACCCAGGGCCCGCTCACGTGCTTCCCACACCGAGTATTGGTCATGGTTTCTAGGGCTTATTATGCCACCTCCTCCTGCTTGGAGTCTGGGGATCTGCGTTGGTCGGCATGTATTATTTCTCGTGCTACAAATAACCCCAGTTATCCGAGATACAGGATTGGAGCATTCACAGGAAGCGTTAGTGATTTCATGAGACTTTCACAGGGTCACTGTCTACTTGTGGTGTTTACTTTTGCGACACCTGCTGCTTCAAACCAATCTTTGGTGTTAGTATGTGCTGCTGCTTTGTGAAGATGTGTAGAATTGCTGGCACCGGAGTCGCCTTTATGCCCATGTTTGCGGCTCCTGACAATCTTGTAACAGAGGTGTCACGGGATTGGAATGCTGATTGTACGTCAATCTATCATCAATTCTCAACAGCATTGTGGGCTATGACCCACACTTTTAAAGAGGGTCACTGCCTGGCCCTGCCAACCCTCTGCAGTGTGTGCCTCCGGTTCCTCCTCATCGCAGACACACTTAGAAATAGACATGAGGGTGGTGGTGTAACTATGAAGCGAGCGTGTGGCATGAGGGCAGCTGAACGCTGCAGAGGGAAACTTTTGTGTGCGCTGTGGATGCAGGGTCGTACGGGTGGGGGAGGGGGAGGATTTGGACAGCAATGCCAGCATGTAACCCAGGAGAAGAGGCAGCTATGTCACCCGCAGCAGTGATTGTCCTTGGTTGGAGGTAGTGTGGTGCTCAGCTAAGGTGTGCCTTGCTAATGAGGGTTTGTCCAAAGTAAAAATTGTTAGGTGGGGTGACGCCAATGAAAACATTCTTGGCAAATGCTTTCGCAGTGGTCCATCTGGCAGCAGTCCAAGAATTTCACCTAAAACGACACAATAAGAAAGACTAGACCTAGACTTCTGCAACATAACTGTTATTTGGGTCAGCTTATACCTTTGATACAGGAGTATTACAGGGGTCTGTGCATACTATGGGTGCACTAAGTGTTCCCATCACGGTGTTCAATGTACATGGACAAAAAAAAATTAACCCATACTGACTAGGGCATGCAGTGTGGGCCGAAGTCTACCTGCATTTTACCTAACGTTACCTTAGCTATTCGGGGCACTGCAATGTTATGAATAATTCACAGAAAAAGCCAAAAATCCAATACCCCTTACTCTTCAAAGCAGACACGGTCGCCATAGGCAGTATCGCCACAAGGCAGGCACAATCGCCATCGGCAAAATCGCAGTAGGACAGGCGCAACCGCCATAAGCACTACAAATATGCCGGCAGCCAGACAATGCTGTGGAGGACAAACTTGTCCATGGCAGGCTAATATGCAGTCACTCACTCAACGCACCCCGTCGGTGGGTTCCAGGGAGCCACCCATACTGTGGGTGCACACAGACTTCCCATAGCCGAGTTCTTCGTACCTGTGACAATGAAAATTACCCATACTGACTGGAGCAGGCAGTGTGGGGCAAAGCCAACCTGCATTTCTTCTCACATTACCTCAGCTTTAAGGGAGGCACTGCAATGGGATATTGTTATGTACCGTCGGTGGCTTCCTGGGACCCACCCCTGCTGTTGGTGCACACAGACTTCCCATAGCAGAGTTGTACCGACCTGGGACACTGTTACTTACCTCAGCTTTAAGGGAGGCACTGCAGTGGGATTTATTTATGTACCGTCGGTGGGTTCCAGGGAGCCACCCATGCTGTTGGTGCTCACAGACTTCCCATAGTGGAGTTCTACCTACCTGTGACAATGTAAATTACCCAGACTGACTGGGGCATGCAGTGTGGGACAAAGCCAACCTGCATTTCTTCTCACGTTACCTCAGCTTTAAGGGAGACACTGCAATGGGATATTTTTATGTATCGTTGGTGGCTTCCTGGGACCCACCCCTGCTGTGGGTGCACACAGAATTTCCATAGCGGAGTTGTACTTGCCTGTGACAATGAAAATTACCCAGACTGACTGGAGCATGCAGTGTTGGCCGAAGCCAACCTGCATTTTAACTCCCGTTACCTCAGCGGTCCAGGGCACTGCTATGGGATAAATTTATGTACCATCGGTGGGTTCCAGGGAGCCACCCATGCTGTGGGTGCACACAGACTTACCATTGGGGAGTTTGTCCTATCTGTGACAAATCTTAATTACCCAGACTGACTGGGGCATGCAGTGTGGGCCAAAGCCAACCTGCATTTCATCTCACGTTAGCTTTGCTGTCCAGGGCACTGCAATGGGATGTATTCATGTACCGCCGGTGGGTTCCAGGGACCCACCCATGCTGTGGGTGCACACAGACTTCCCATAGCGGAGTTGTACCTACCTGTGACAATGAAAATTACCCAGACTGACTGGGGCATGCAGTGTGGGCCGAAGCCCACCTGTACTTTATCTGACGTTAGCTCTGCTATTGGGGGCACTGCAATGGGATTTATTAATGTACCATGGGCGGCTTCCTGGGACCCACCCATGCTGTGGGTGCACACGGAATTCCCATAGGGGAGTTGTATCTGTCTGTGTCTATTTATAAAAAAACCCAGTCTGACTCAGGCATGCAGTGTGGGCCGAAGCCCACCTGTATTCTGTTTCACATTAGCTCTGCTGTCCAGGGCACTGCAATGGGATGTATTTATATACCGCCGGTGGATCCCAGGGAGCCACCCATGCTGTGGGTGCGCACGGAATTCCCATAGGGGAGTTGTCTCTGCCTGTGTCTATTTATAAAGAAAAAAACAGTCTGACTGGGGCATGCAGTGTGAGCCGAAGCCCACCTGTATTATATCTGACGTTAGCTCAGCTGTGCAGGGCACTGCAATGGGATTAATTTATGTACCGTCGGTGGGTTCCAGGGAGCCACCCATGCTGTGGGTCCACTCCACACAGACTTCCCATAGGGGAGTTGTACCTGCCTGTGACTATTAATTAAAAAAACCCAGTCTGACTGGGGCATGCAGTGTGGGCCGAAGCCTACCTCTATTTTATCTGACGTTAGCTCAGCTGTGCAGGACACTGCAATGGGATTTATTTATGTACCGAGGGTGGGTTCCAAGGAGCCGCCCATGCTGGGGGTTCACACAGACTTCCCTGAGCGGAGTTGTACCTGCCTGTGCCTGTTAATTAAAAAACCCCAGTCTGACTCGGGCATACAGGTGGGCCGAAGCCCACCTGTACTTTATCTGACGTTAGCTCTGCTATTGGGGGCACTGCAATGGGATTTATTAATGTACCATCGGTGGCTTCCTGGGACCCACCCATGCTGTGGGTGCACACGAAATTCCCATAGGGGAGTTGTATCTGTCTGTGTCTATTTATAAAAAAACCCAGTCTGACTCAGGCATGCAGTGTGGGCCGAAGCCCACCTGTATTCTGTTTCACGTTAGCTCTGCTGTCCAGGGCACTGCAATGGGATGTATTTATATACCGCCGGTGGGTTCCAGGGAGCCACCCATGCTGTGGGTGCGCACGGATTTCCCATAGGGGAGTTGTCTCTGCCTGTGTCTATTTATAAAAAAAACCCTAGTCTGACTGGGGCATGCAGTGTGGGCCGAAGCCCACCTGTTCTTTATCTAAAGTTACCTCAGCTATCCGGGGGACTGCAATGGGATTTATTAATGTACCGTCGGTGGCTTCCTGGGACCCACCCATGCTGTGGGTCCACTCCACACAGACTTCCCATAGGGGAGTTGTACCTGCCTGTGACTATTAATTAAAAAACCCCAGTCTGACTGGGGCATGCAGTGTGGGCCGAAGCCTACCTCTATGTTATCTGACGTTAGCTCAGCTGTGCAGGACACTGCAATGGGATTTCTTTATGTACCGAGGGTGGGTTCCAAGGAGCCGCCCATGCTGGGGGTTCACACAGACTTCCCTGAGCGGAGTTGTACCTGCCTATAACTATTAATTAAAAAAACCCAGTCTGATTCGGGTATACAGGTGGGCCGAAGCCCACCTGTATTTTATCTGACGTTAGCTCAACTATTCGGAGCACTGCAATGGGATGTATTTATGTACCGTTGGTGACTTCCTGGGACCCACCCATGCTGTGGGTCCACACAGACTTCCCAGAGCGGAGTTGTACCTGCCTGTGACTATGAAAAAAGGCCAGACTGACTAGGGCATGCATGTGGGCCAAAGCCCACCTGTATTTTATCTGACGTTAGCTCAACTATCCGGGGCACTGCATTGGGACAAACTAGAAGAGCAATACAGTGCTAATGAGACGTTCACAGCTACGCTAGCATTGGAGTCCGCAGTAGGCCCGAGATTGCTGTGGGTTTGTGCAGAGGCCTATGTCCTAGGTGCAGTGAAAGTCCGCTTTCTGGCTACGATTGCTGAAGCTGTGGGCCAAGGCCTATGTCGTCGGTGCGGTGCAAGTCTGCCAAGTTTGGCCGCTCTGATTTATTGTTCATGTCTTGGGTTGCCTAGGACCCACCCATGCTGTTGGTGCACACTTAGTTCCCATCGCGGTGTTTGAACTGTCTGGCACAAAGACACTGACTGACTTGGGTAGGGGGCAGAGTGCAGATGGCTTTCCCCTTACAGTGTCAATTGAGCTATGCGACACCTAGACAAAATGAATACTGTGTGGGCACATGGATTCCCCATTGCTATGTAACTCATGCCCACATTTGTAGCTCCTGACAGAGGTGGCACAGGATTAGAATGAAGATCGAACGTCAATTTCTCTTCGATTCTTTACAGCATTGTGGGCTATCGCCCTGCCCCTTCTAAAGAGGGTCGCTACCTGGCCCTGCCAACCCTCTGCAGTGTGTGCCTCCGGTTCCTCCCCATGGCAGACGCACTTATAAATAGACATGAGGGTGGTGTGGCTATGAGGCCAGCGTGTGGCATGAGGGCAGCTGAGGGCTGCGCAGGGACACTTTTGTGTGCGCTGCAGACGCAGGGTCGTGCGGGGGGGGGGGAGGGTTTGGGCAGCATGTAACCCAGGAGAAGAGGCAGCGGTGTGTCCCACAGGCAGTGCTTGTGCTTGGTTGGAGGTAGTGTGGTGCTTAGCTAAGGTGTGCCTTGCTAATGAGGGTTTGTCCGAAGTAAAAATTGTTGGGGGGGGGGGGGAGCTCACTCTTGCTGCTATTGTGGCTTAATAGTGGGACCTGGGAACCTGAGATGCCACCCAGCATGTTGCCCCTCGCCTGCCCTATTCGTATCTGTGTCGTTTCCATCACTTTTGTAGGTTTTGAAGATTTGCACAAATGAAAACCTTAGAGAGCATTGGCGATATACAAAAATGCTCGAGTCGCCCAATGGTTCGTTACTCGAAACGAACCCTTGAGCATCGCGGAAAGCTCGACTCGAGCAACAAGTACCCGAGCATTTTGGTGCTCGCTCATATCTAGTTAAAACCCATACTGTAATAATAATTAGAAGTTTTCTGAAAACAATGGAAAAAAGCAAAGATAAAAAACAATGGAGGAATTCAATTTGTTGTATGTTCACCTGAGAAATAAAGCTGATGGTGTATGGGAATGCAGTGAGGAAAAGAAATGAAAAATATTCTGCCTTACCAAGGCAAGAGCAAGGTGCTACCTTAAGGATTTAAATAGTGAGCAAAAAATCAACAACATGCAGTAGGATCCTGCTTACATCCTCCTTGTATGTATGACATGTGAGGGCATGTGACAAAAGCAAATGTGATATTTATAAAGGAGGAGACTGATGAAATTACCTATAAAACTCAGTTTATTTTACTAACATTACTGTTCTGCTAAGAAAACAGACACAACATGGACTCAAGCTGCAAAAAGATTTACTGTACCCATGAGATTGATGCCAAGAAATTTTTTGAGACCTTCTTTTCTGCACATGCTCCATACTCTGTTATTAAGGAAACAGCAAAACATACAGTACAAGAATTTTACAAAGCATTTAGTACAGGTAAGGTAATCATCACTCATGGAGGATATTATTCTGTGTAAGTATATGCATGGTAATAAATTGTAGATGATGGAAACACAAATAGTATTTGAGAAAAAATACACTGGGGCACATTTATTATTAGTCTTGCACTAAAATTCTGGAATAATGTATACCTTTTTTTTATTTCAAAGAACGAATAAATTTAGAGAAGTTCACAACTGATTTGCGACAAAAAAGAACACCTGTTGCGCCTTGCATACCGTTTTCAAAATTGTCTAGAAAGAGGGTGATGATTGAGTGAAGTTACATTGTTAGATAGAATTAAGAATTCAGTTTTTTTTCTCTCTTCCATCTGTAGCCCTTTTTACTTCTTTTCATTTTCATTTTTTTTCTGCACTTTCAAAAATGTAATAACTTTTTTTCTAATTTCAGAGCAATATGTTTTGTTTTTTCAATGGTACCATTTGATATACCACATAATGTACTACAAAAACTCTAAATTGGGCCAAAAGAAAAATATATATATATATTTGCACTGTTTTGGAGGGATTTTGTTTTTACTGCATTTACGGTGCACTAAAAATGAAAAAAAAAATGATTATAATGGTTTAAATGGGACAGTAAAGCACATTGCACGGCATGCGATGTGCATGAGATGCAAAGTTTCCCTTTGAAAACAATCGGAAACAGTGGCCGATTGCAACTTCACAGGAGTCATAGGAGGCATTTTTGACAGAGATACCTTGCATCTGCTTCATTATCGCACATTGATGAGCACGATATCGGGTCAAGTTTAATGCCATGATATCTCACTTGGCTGTGTATACATAGCTTAAAGAATAGATGTTGTGCATCACTGGACATTTAATAAAACTGTCTAGAAAAAATAGGTTGTGTTTTAGGGAAGTTTTCAATTAGAGTTAACTCAATTGATATATTTAAAAATCTCAAAATGTTACATCAATCTCCCGATGGGTGGCATAAAAAGTACAGGAATTTACTGGAACATGCAACAAAGGTAAACAGTTAGTAACATTATGTGGCAATATTATAAATTGAACCCATACAGCAATTGAAAATTGGGGAAAAAAGTATTCCAGAGCAGTTACATAAACAATTTCTTTGTGGGCACATTTA